>JAGPOW010000261.1:222300224-222335857 GCA_030014935.1 Caiman crocodilus | reverse complement strand
CTCCCCACATACTTGAAAAAGGACTTCCTGTTGTCCTTGATCCTAGTCACCAGGCGAAGCTCTACTCCCGCCTTGGCCTTCCTAACGGCCCTCCTACACTCCCGAGCACAAGAGGAGTACTCCTCTTTGGAGGCTGCTCCCTTCTTCCATAGATAGTAAGCCTCCCGCTTTGCCCTTAGGGCACCCCGAATATCCCTATTAAGCCACAGGGGCTTCCGGGCACTTTTGCCCATCTTGCATCGGGCGGGAACGGTTGCCCCTTGGGCTCGGAGGATCATCTCCTTGAGGAACGCCCACCCTTCGTGGACGCCCATGTCCTCAACCCTACAGTCCCCGCAGCTCCTTGTCGACTAGCCTCCTGAACTCTCTGAAATTGGCTCTTTTGAAGTCTGAGACCATAGTCCTAGTGTGGGCCCTAGCTATGCTACGCTGGACAGCAAATTCTATCAGACAATGGTCGCTGTCTCCCAGGGAGTCCCGTACCTGGCACTATAAAGGCAGAGTGAGCATGTGTGTCCTATGGGCATATTGTATGGGGATTAGAGAGTGAGGTCCCTACTCACTGACATGCCTCCTCGCAGCCCCTGTTCTGTCCCCTAGCATTCATCCCTATGTGTCCATAAATCCCCATCCTCTCCTCATGAGCATTTCCCTGTTTAGTTCCTTTTTGAAAATAAGTGTGAGTTGCTTAGGTGTTAGCTATAGCTTTGTTGGTCTAAGAACATATGCAAACAAGTTTATTTGGGTAAATGTGATATCTTTTATTAAACTAATTGATTTAGTTGGTTTCATAAAAGATATCACATTTACCCAAATAAACTTGCCTGTCTGTGAATCTCTTAGTAATTTTGTGTTGTGTTCAGATTGCATGTCCCTAAAATTAAGAAAAAGATACCTTTGACAGAAAGATTTTAGCAACATAATTCCCTGCCCTATGGCTCTAGGTTTTGGCTAAACATTGCATTCAGACTGTTGCTGACCATGTACAGATTCTGTTAATATTGCATAACCCCAGGAACGAGCTATCCATGTGGAAACTGGCAAACTGAAAAAGTCTTTGGCAGCTCTTTTGGTTTCTCTTTCAGGTAATCCCTTTGCCACAAGAGCTGAGCTGACATTTACCTTAATAAGTTAAGGTAAATGAATCAGCCTTTCCCTGACTCTTCTTGTGTCCTCTTCCATGAAACCATTTCAGTTTTAGTCCCATAAAGAGGTAGTATATACCATATCCACTGGTAGGGATGGTAAGCAACTAAGAACATTTTGGGTAAATGTTAAAAATTTATCAGACTTATTGAGGGGTTCAGTATCTCAAGAACCCTTAGAACAAAAACCCCAAACACTAAATGTGCTCTGTGCCCTAACTCAACTCCCAAGTTGCAGGATAACCTGAGTAAGTATGTGGTTGTTAGAGCACTTAAGAGGTGAGTTATAAATAAAATGAAGTTTGTAGCTGAGTACAACATTTTCCCATAAGGTTTGAATGTTTTTGACATCATAAAGCATCCTGAAGGTTGTATGTGTTTATCTTTGCTAGGACTGAGGTTAAAGAAAAAGCATCTGAATTAGATGTATTAAAGGATACAATGGCCAATGAACAGAAAAAATCAAGAGAGCTACAATGGGCTTTGGAAAAGGAAAAAGCAAAAATGGAACGCAATGAGGAAAGAGGAAGAGAAGAGCTTGAGGTGTGTGAAATTAACCTGAACAGTAGAAGGCATACAGATAGCATCCTTATTCTCTACTTAACATTGTTTATGTACTGTGCAGTCTGTGCCCTGTGCTGCTTCAGGGCATTCCCTTGAGTTGGAGGTGCAGAGAATTTCTCCCATAAAAGGGTCAAGACAGAAAGGGCCTAATACAAATTCCATTTTACTGACAGAGTTGGGCTTTGTGTCAGCCTCAGGGGCTGGATCCAGACAAGCAGGTGTGTTAAATCATGTGCAGTGCTGCTAATTTGGAGCACCAAGGCAAAATCTGCTACCAGAATTTTCCAGTAGCAAAAAAAAAAAAATACCCCTGAAAAAAAAAAAGCAGTGCAAAACATGCCGAAGTGGCATACGCTGGGACAAATGCGGAGATGGGGGAGCAGGCAGCCAGCTCCCCTGTCTCTGTGCACTGTGGAACCCCTGTACTGAGGCATTCTGAACCCCAGCCAGCCTCTGGCTGGCTGGCTGGGGTGCAGAGTGCCCCAAGATTGGGGAGCAAGCAGCCCTAGGCTAGCTCTCCCCTGTCTCCGCACGTCTCAGAGCAGACCCCCAGCTGCAGAGCCACCACACTGAGGCATGTGGAGCCCCCATCTCAAGGCATGCTGCACCCCAGTCAGCTGCTCCCCAGCTGACTGGGGCTCAGTGTGCCTTGAGACGCGGGGTGGGGGCTGGCTCGGGCTCAGTGTGCCTTGAGATGGGGACTCCACGTGTCTCAGTACGGGAGTTCCACACCAGAGCCCTCATGTTGAGGCATACGGAGACAGGTGAGCAGCCAGCCAGAGCTGCCTGCTGTCCCATCTCAAGGCTCTGTGCCCCAGCCAGCCAGGGAGTGGTTGGCTAGGTTTCCAGGTGCCTCAGTACAGGGGCTGCACAGAGCAAGGGGAGCAGCAGCCTAGGACAGCCTGCTCCCCTCTCTCCATGTGCTGCTCCCCATCTGGCTGGAGCACAAGGTGCCTCAGCACAGAGGCTATCTGCCAGCTAGCCCCACACTGAGGGGCACTGTGCCCTAGTCAAGCCCCACTAAAGCACATGGAGCAGCAGGACAGTGGGCTCCTATAGTGCGCAGGAAGCCTGGTCCAACACATTGGAAATCCAGCTCACTGAAGACTCAAGTAATGGAGTCTGCTGGAGCACAGAAATTGACACGCTCCAACAGCCTTCCATGTCACGTGCATCAGTTTCCCTACACTGAAAAAATAGCAGTGAGGCACTTCGAAATAAAATGTATTCAACAAGCTTTAGATCAAAGTGCCCAACTGCTATTTTTTCAGTACGGGGGACACTTTTAATTAGCACAGCTCACTAATTAAAGCATGCAGTGCTACATCCTAGCGCACATGGGAAAATGCCCAATGTGTCCTGCTGCAAAATGCATTGGCATGGTGTGCACTGCAGCACAAAGTAGTAGCACAAATTTATGCCACTATTTGGGCCACTATATTTGTGCTGATGCAAACACACACCCTTGCTCGTATGGACATGGGCATGGTATTCAGAATGGAAAAGATTCATTTCTTCTATCAACTCCTCCTCTTCCACCACAGCTTTTAAGGAGCTATTTTTGCCTAAGATGGCAGTATACACAGACCCTCCACAGCTGGATAGCATGTTCTTAGCACTATTTAGAAATACATGATGTTTGCTCTCATTTCAAGCATCAATAGCACCCCCTACCAAGTTTACCAGCCCATAGCATAAAATCAGAGCTTACAGGAGAATGCATTGCAGAAATTCTACTAGTACCTTCCAAACAGGCAGAACAATTCCTCTAGAGTATTTAGTATTTCAATTTTCTTAAATTATGTGGACACAACAATAATTTCTTTCATAACAGGTTACAGTTAGAAGGAAAAAAGGTCTGGCTTTGAAATTCTGTTTTTATTGTTGAAAATTTAAAGCTAATAGTTACCAGTAGCCATGACTTTTTCACTTTGAAGATCAGGGCAATCTTACAAAAACTATATTTTACAGGTATCTTCAGACTATAATTGGTCAGCATAATTCTCCAGTTCATCATTTATATTTATTCTCATTATACTTGCTCTAAAATAAATAAGTTAGTAGAATCCATTAGATTTATGCAATTATTTATTTTAAACCCCAAACCTATTAGAAGCAAATCAACCAGATCTTGCATTTCAAAAATATTCATAGCAAATAGGCATCTTTTATATGAATATAATTGATCCATTTTCTTTCTTTTTCTTATGGAAGGACTTAAAATTTTCACTTGAGGATCAAAAACAAAAGAATATGGAGTTAAATAGACTTTTGGAACAGGAAAAGCAGCTTTCAAGTGACCTGCAGCAGAAAATAGAATCACAGGAAGCGCTGAATGTTGCCCAGTTGTCACATGAGCAAGGCCGTAACTGTGAGCTTCAGGTACTCCTTGAAACAGAAAAGGCCCGAGTTCTTGAACTGAGCAGTGCCTTAGAAAAGGAGAAAGAGCTTTGTGCCCAACTCCAGAGTGCTGAAGCTAAGGTGCAGGAGGGAATCCCTAATCCTTCGGATGAATTGTTTAAAGAGTTACAAAGACAAATAGATGAAAAGCATGACCGTGTAGTAGAGTTAGTCAGTGAGATGGAGAAGTATAAACTGGAGTCTGTACAGGTGAGACAGCAGATGGAAAAAGAGAAACAGATTCAGAAGAAGGCACTACAAACAGAGCAAGATGCTAACATCCTAGCACAAAAGAAGTTACATGAACTGGAGTCCAAAGTGGAAGATCTTCAGTGGCAGCTTGGGGAGAAGAAACAACAGATTCACAAACTACAGCATGAAACAAAGAGATTGCAGGAAATAATTCAAGAACTGCAGAAAATGGAGCAGGACAGGGGGGAAAAAGAAATAGCCAAAGGAACAGATCAGAGTCTAAATGAGGTATGGGAAATGTTAGATGAATGCGAAATGTTGAACTGAATGTGCTACTAGGCTCTTAAATCTCTGAGGAATTTACTCTTGAATTGTATTGCCCCTCTAAGTCTTTTATCAAACTTATTTGTCACTCTAACTCTTGTAACTCAAAGTTTTCAGTGGTCTCCTTGATTTAGACTAGGCCTTGGATGCTAGTAATGAGGATGTCTATACATCCTTTGTTATTAGAATCATAGGGGGTTATATTTCATAGCAGAAGGAAGCATAGCCTGAAGGTATATCCATCACTAGGCAGGCCAGTTGCCCAGCCTCATGAGCACAGTATTCCTGTTTCAGGCTGCTGTAGGTGATTGGGGGTTGGCTAGCAGCGCAACACCTAATGCCACTCTATTTAGTGTGTGCACGTGCCCAATTTCAAGGGGCATAAAGAAGGTTTCTTTGTTTGGGAATGTTTGTTAGAAATACCACAGAATATTAGGTAAAGTAAAGAAACAGTGACCACAGTCTGCAGTTAGTGAGACTATGTACAGCCCCTTTAGTTCCATTAGGGCCATATTGATTATTATTCAGCACAGAATTAATTTAACCCAACATGTATGCTATGGTCTTTGTATTAAACTTGTTCTCAAACTATTTACATTGGAATACAACAAATTTTATTCCACAGTTAAGTATTTTTCAGTTTAAACAAATAAGTCCTCACATGTATTTTTATATGTACACATTCAGACTACATGTGACATGTCAAATGAGAGAACAAGAAATTGGATTCTTCAGCAGAAAATGGAAGGAGCTGAAGCAAATGAACCAACCTACCCCACCCTGATGGAAACAAAAGGAGGAGATGACCTAGCCATGGGTATCAGTGTTCTGGACAACATTAAACAAAAGTTACAAAATATGTCTTCAGAGCTGAAGCAGTTGGCTCACAAGGCTGCTAGGAGGTTTGGATGGTTCTTTAATTTCTTGCATTTGCTAACAGCAACCAATGAACTAATGTTTTAGCGCTTGAATCTGGATCCCCAAACTTGATTCATTCCTGTTGTAATCCAGTTGTTAGCTAAGCTACTGTGGTGTAAAACTGATCACAGAGCAGAATTCTGCCCTAAATATTAGCGCTTTATGCAAGGTTGTCCTGGGGGAGCTGAGAGGGGGGCACGAATCGGGGCAACCACCCTGCGCCTCGCACATTAAGGGGACCTGCAGAGCCAGGCAAAGTGGTGCAATGACTCGGTGCTGCTGCCAACTGCACATCCAGCTGCTCAGCACCCCTCCCCCCCCACTACTGGCTTCCTTGTGTCCAAGGGCAGGGGCTCACACGGGCTGATTTGCCCTGGGCCTTGCACCCTGCTCAGATCATCTGTGGCTTTTTGCAATCCTTTATCAATTAAAAAATATATTGTGTAAGGGAACAGAGTACATTTGAGCTTATAAGTAAAAAAAACAAAAAAAAAACAAAACCAAAAAACCCTTAAATTAGGAAAAATTTTATTTAATGTAGTAGTTGAATAGGAATGTAATGAAATAGAATTTAATACCATGGAATCTCTGGAAGATTAATTATTTTTAATTTGTGGTCAGATTCACATATGCACCTTCTTTTACTGGCCACCACTTGAGAGGTGATGTATATAATTGGTAGGGGTATGTGAAATGGGCTACTCGGACTTGGCCTGATTCGGGGGACAGTGATTCGATTCCCTGAACTGGATCACTGTCCTGATTTGATTAGGCCGAATCTGAAGATTCGATGCTGATTTGGAGAATCAACGATTCGGCCATAGACACAGCTTTAAATGTCTTTTCTACATACCTCAAGGTACCAGGCACAGCTTGTGAATGCTGAGATGGTGGGGCAGATGGAGCATCCCACAGGAGCGTGGGGGGGGCCACCACATGCTTGGCAGTAGGCCCAGAAGTACTTCTGGTCCACTTCCAGGTCCGCTGCTGAGTGTGCAGGGGAGCCATCCCAGCTCGGCAGTTGGCTGTGCGTGGACCCCAGGTAACCTCTCAGACCCAGGAGGCACCAGTCACAGAGCCAAGGGCCGAGGAGGAGGGGGCGAGTCCCTGTGTGCTCTGCAGCAGACCCAGAAGTGGACCAGAATTGCTTCTGGTCCACTTCCAGTTCCACCGCCAAGTGCACTAGGGACCTCCCCACCATGCTTCTATGAGATACTCCATCCACCCCACCATCCCAGTACTCATGAGCCGCCTGGTACCTTGAGGTATGTAGAAAAAGCATATAAAGCTGTGTCTGTGTCTGAACCCTCAAATCTCTCTGAATTGAACTGGAAGCTTCTGATTTAATTGGAGAAAGTAATGGGTCTCCTCATTCAGTTTGGATTTGGAAATTCAGCTGCCGAATCATGCCCAATCTTCTCTGAATTGAATCAGCAGCCCTAATAATTAGTGTTACCAGCACATAGGAGCATAATGTAAATCAGGGTTTTTTTTCTGCTGTGAATACTGTTCAGTAGAGAAGAATTTCATTGCATGAGCATCCAGGCAAGAAAAGAGTAGTGGTCAAGCAACTTTGACAAGTTTGTGGACATCTTGAGAGAGGTTTCCAAAAGTACTTAGAATTGAACAGCTTTCTTTAGTTATGTAGCAGCTGCTGTGCTGGTAAGCAATTTACAGACTGGCCATTTTAATACAGATGTCAAAATGGGACCTTGAGCAACTCTGAAAATCTCTGTTTCTCTGATAAATATGCTCTCAGACCAAAAGGTTTTAATAAGGTTTCAAAGTATCTCCGTGGCTGCTTTCAAAAATGCAGAAATAGATGGTTTAGAGACCTAAACATCTCAGTGTAATTTTCCAGTTTTAGATGGCATGCGCTGTATATATTTACTCTTCATTTCAGACTGCAGTTTGAAACAGCAGACAATGAAGTTTTCATTGGAGTTCAAAATACTATTGAAGATGTTCTCTTGCAGTTGCAGAGCTTACCTGGATTGCCCCAGTTACATGAGGTGAGTTGTATATCTTTCTTTTACTGTGTAAAATTACACAGTAAAACGTGAATTAGTCTCATACTCAGTTTTCGGTTAAGATGTAGCTACATCCTCCTGAGAAAATCTTTACTCAGTGCTGCTCTGATGAAGTAGATCAACATTTATCACGTAGTATACTGTGTTGATATAGCCTGTGAAAGCAAACTATTATGTATATACTAAAAGGCAATAGGAAAGTCTACATATAGTTATGAATATTTGAAATGAGGTAATATGTGAAAGAGAAATACTGTATTTACTCTAATGCAAGATGACCCTGAATTTAACGTGCCAATAATTAGATTCTATACATGGAAAATTTATAAATTTATTATAATTTTCCATGTATGGAATTTAATTATTGGAAGATCATCTTAAATTCATCCCCCACACTGCTGAAGGTGCTGAGGACAAGAGGTGATAAGGAGGATGGTAATGGGGCAGGCAGTGGTGGACAGACAGTGGGGGAGGCAGTAGGGAGGCATATGGTAGGGAAGGTGAGGGGGGCAGTAATTGAGCAGGCAGTGAGGGATAATAGGGAGTAGGTGGAGGACAGGCAGTAGGGAGGCACATGGTAGAGCAGGCAATGGGTGGCTGCAAGAGGGCACAAAGTGGAGGATGTAGGGGGCAAGCAACATAGGCAGTGGGGCAGGAAGTGAGACAAGCAGCAAGGCAGGCAGATTACCCCTTATCGGCTGCCCCCTGCAGCTTCAAGCTGCCCCAGTCCCCCTACCCTGCTTTCCCCCTCCATGATGCTTCTGTTCCTTGCAGTCTTGGATCCCCTACCTCCCCTTTCTCCTGTCTCTCCCTCTCCCCCTTAGTCTCCCTTCCCTCCACAAGCATTTCCACCAGTAGGCCTTTGGGGTGTGGAGCATGGCTCCAGCCTGGCCTCATAGCAGTGGTACTGAGCTGGCACTTCTATAGTCAGGCTGGAGCACATGCTCTGTGCTCCAGGCTGCAGCAGGGACAGAGCCTGCCAGCATGGAACAAAGGTAAGGAAGATTGCGGGAGACATGGGGAGAAGCAGCACAGCGGGGAGCCTGGGGAAGTGGGAAAGGAGTGGCTGGGTGTACAGAGTCTGTCGGGGTCAGGCAGCAGCTGAAGCTGTGGCCCTAGCCCCAACCCCTGCCCCTACCTCTTCGTGCTTGATTGTAAGGTGAGGGGCTTTTTTCCTCATTGTTAAATGGGGAAAAAGTCACAATTTCTAATCAAGTAAATATGTTAATAGTTCAGCAGTATTTAGTTTTCGACTGATCTCATTTTCAAAGGGCAACAGTGGTATAAAATGTGTGTTTTAAAGTTGTGGAAAATTAGCTGTCTTTTTCTTTTTGCTCCAATATAAAAAAATCAAAACTACTTTTTTTTAATGAAATCAGAGCAATTAGATTCTTGCTGTGTTGTTCTGCTATTGACCATAATCATTATGGACCTCCCTAAATCACAGGGGAAGTTCATGGCTCAGTGGTGCCTTTAATCTTGGTCTCTTTTGCTGTATACACTTCTCCCCCTCTCCCCCAGCAATTAATGCTGTGGTTTTGGCCTCTTGGCCACTGGAGGTGGGGAGCACGGTGATGAAAGCAAAACGAAAGACACTGCTGTGCAATGAACTTCCTCTGCAATGTAGGTAGGTCCCTAGTAATCATTTCACAAAAATTAACATTAGACTGACCTGGGATTTAAATGCATGGATACTTCAGGTTCTTCTGATGAAGCAACAGAGTACTGTTATTATCCACAACAGTAACTGATCTCACACAAGGTTTTTTCATTTCTAGCTGAAGTTATTGTTACCACCAGGAGCCTCCTCTAGGTCATTTACTGAGGGGCTGCTGAGACAGAATGCCGAGCTGACAGGGTTTGTCAGCAGACTGAGTGAGGAAAAGAACAATCTGAGGAATGCTGTCATGAAATTGGAGGAGAAAATCAGACATCAGCAGAAAGGACCTTGCGGAGACTATGTATGTCTCTTCTTTTTGCACTGTGTAATGCAATGTACAAAAACTAAAAAAAATCACATTACTTTCATACATGAAATACATCTCCTTTCAAAACCAGCAATATGAGTAGCTCCTTGCCTTGCTCTCTTAGCTTCCTGTGACTTGCCTGTCTTGGGCTGTGAACAGGCTTTCATTTTTAATAGTGGAAAATTTCTGCCACTAAAAATGGTTCCAGGAGAGAAAGCAGTGCAGGTGTACAGCCTGCAAATGCTCCCTCTGTGGCTCCTTGTACCTTTCTGAGACTGGGGTGATCCCAGACTAGGGATAGCATGGGAGTAGCAGGGCAAAGCCTCCCAGCTGCTTCTTACACCAAGACTCAAGTCTGAGGAGCAAGCGCAGGGACTGCTCTTCCACTCAGTTCTGAGGGCCTTGCAACTGCAAAATGAGCAGGGCAGGAAATCCCCCACCTGCCCCTCAGACTGGGGATCTCAGTCAAGGAAACAGCTAGGGGGCTTTGCCTTGCTCCTGCAGTTCCCACCTGGGATCAGACCAAAAGAGGAATGTACAAATGTTCACTCTTATGAGACAAACTTTCTTGCAAAGGGGATCTTCTAGGTTGTGACCTGAAAGATTTCCTGAAAGAGGCATGTTTCCTATGGGAGAAATTGAGTGAACAGTTGTACGCTTCTAGTTTTTACTAGGAAAATGGTGACTTTCCTGGTAGAAGTGTTATCCATTAGTGTTGGTAAGTTCCCATATCACTTCAGGTGACTGTTTTATGGTTCCACTAACTTTCCCATTGTTGGCTGCAGTTTTCTTTAATTTCCTTGTACCTCTCCACGTGAGCTACATTCCATCACCAAGCCTAGCAACTAACAGACCCTGGGTCTTCCATTCACTAACATGAGCTCATCACTGTCCCAGTGTAGAAACAACACCATTTGGAATACTGTGTGTTTAACAATAAAAATAAGGTTTGTTCCCTCTTCAGTCTTCTAGATGTGTGCTGGACAATGGAACTAATATTGACACACTCACTGCTTCTGAAAGAGAGACTTGGAACAGAGAAAAGCTGTCACTACAGAAGTCTTTGAAACAAGCTGATGCAGAGCTGTCCAAACTGAGAGCAGAACTCAGGAATGAAGCTTTTCTGAGAGAACTGGGATCGGAGTCTGAAAATGCTGTTTTAAAAGTAGGAAGCGTTTCTCTGCCAGTGTTTTCTAACATAGATGGTTCTCATACGTAGAACTGGGCCTGTTTTTTCACTGCTGCTTTTATCATCTGTTTATATAGCCTTGG
The DNA here is from genome assembly GCA_030014935.1 of Caiman crocodilus. Taxonomy (NCBI): domain Eukaryota; kingdom Metazoa; phylum Chordata; order Crocodylia; family Alligatoridae; genus Caiman; species Caiman crocodilus. The sequence continues at coordinate 222,325,045 of JAGPOW010000261.1, read as the reverse complement.
TGTGAGAGAAGTAAAAGTCCATTAACTTCTCCCTATGAGTAAGATCTAACATTACACATGCTCCTGCTTTCTAAATTATACTTTTTGCTGAGTGGCTAGGCTGCAATACTGCAGAGAAGGACCTGGGGGTTACAGTGGACCTTAAACTGAATGAGACAACAGTGTGCTCTTGTTGCAAAAAAGACAACAGCCTACTAGATTGTATTAGCACAAGTGTCACTTGCAAATCAAGGGAAGTGATTCTTCCACTTGACTTAGCACTGGCGAAGCCTCACCTAGCTTATTGTATCCAGTATCTGAAAATTAGTTATAAGGAGAATGGGCTTTTCTCTGTGGCTGTCTGGGACAGGGCTAGGAACAATGGTCTCAAGCTGCAGTAGGGGAAGTTTAGGTTGAAGATTAGAAGAAGCTTTCTGATTGAGGTGATCAGGCACTGAAGCAGGCTTCCAAGGATGGAAGCTCCATCCTTGGAAGTTTTCAAAAGCAGTTTAGATGGACACTTGGCTGAGATGGTTTAGTCAGGGATGATCCTGCCTTGAGCAGGGGGCTAGACTAGACCAGTGGTTCTCAACCTTTTTTGTACCAGGACCCATTTGTAAACATAAATGACAAGTCCTGACCCAGTGCTCCTCAGTCCTGACCCACTGCCCCCTGCCTCCAGCCCCACAGTGTGGAGGGCAGGGGTTGGGTGTGTGGGCCAGGTGGAGAGAATGGGGAGCCCCAAGCAGCCCCTTGGAGGCTGGAACTCTGCCAGGCTGCAAGGGAAAAGCCACAGCTTCCTATGTTTTCTCCTTTAAAAGAGAATCCATTTTTTAAGTTTATTCACAGCCCTTGCATATATTTTTGCAACCCACTTAGGGGTTACAACCCACAGCTTGAGAATCACTGGACTAGATGACCTTGTGCAGTCCCTTCCAGTCCTACTTTCTTATGACTCTATTCTTTTCATGGTTACAGGGTGGGAATAAAGCAGCTAAACTGTTTGGCGATATCAGTAATCTCTGAAGTCTAATAAACTTTTGAATGACTGGCTTACAGTGTTTTTCTTCTTTCTTAACATCTAGAGAATTTATGGAAAGTACCTGAGAGCAGAGAGCTTTCGGAAAGCACTCATATACCAGAAAAAATACTTGCTGCTGTTACTAGGTGGATTCCAGGAATGTGAAGAAGCCACCCTGGCCCTCATTGCAAGAATGGGTGGGCAGCCTTCCTACACTGATGTAGAAGTGATTACACGTCATTCAAAGGGTTTTACCAGGTTTCGTTCTGCAGTCAGAGTGTCCATTGCAATTTCAAGGTACATCACAGAATGTTACAATTTAACCAAATGTGAATATGCAACTTAAAACACACTTTTCCAAACAGAACACCTAGCATGTTCTAGAGCACTTTGTGGTCCACTCTGTTTAAATTATTGAAAGTCTCTACTGTCCTGAAAATAGTGAATTTTTTTAGAGTGCTGAGTTAAACAGCCCAGATCCTGGGAATGATTTGGATACGGTAATAAACTCTTCAGCCCAATTATTGTTCTCAATTGCTGAGCTGTGCATTCTTTAATTAATTAATGTCATATTATATGGGATACCTTAACAAGTTTTAAAAAGAATTAATTGATCATTAGTGCCTTCCTGGGGGTGGGGGAGCTGTGCATTTTATAAGCATATAACTGAAACATTTTCCTTAAGATTGCAAGTCTGTGTGTAAGGATGTTTTCTGCTTACTCCAGTTTTGTAGGTTTTAAATCTACCTTTACGTTTGTTTTTGTGGTGTGTGGATTATTATGCCTCAGAATATTGTAAGTATGTTATTTGAAAAAGCAATACCTCTCAATCTTAAATCTCTTATTTTAAATGCAGAATGAAGTTCCTGGTTCACCGCTGGCACCGGGTCACAGGTTTCAACTTCATAAGTATCAGCAGGGATGGCTTTAGCCAAAACACAGGTAAATTGTAGACTATGGATGTCTGAAGAAAAGGTATCACCACAGAGTACACTAGTGCTGAAAGAAGGGCAGTTAGGTCCATGTAGCATGGAACTCTCCTTCCCCTTCCTTTTACCGCACCATCCAGACCAGGCTCCTCTTTGGCTGTCTAGTCGCCCCTTCAGCATTCTGGCCACTCTACTCTGCACAGACGCTAGTGTTCCAACTGTTATGCCTTACTTCACATCTCAGTGGACAGACTTTCCAAAATGTGGCAGACTTCTCTTAGTGGACTTGTGCTCTGTGTGTGAATTACACCTCCTTCAGTGTGCTCCAAGAGACCCCTTTCACACCTGTGGGAACTTGAAATAAATCCAGGATATATAGACATGAACTTTGACTACCACAGTTGGTCCCATCCCTGGGCATCTTTACACACATGCTCCAGGAGGGGGTGGGAGAGGCACTTTAATTAGAGTGACTCTTAAAAGCTGCTCTAATTAAAGCACTCGCAGTGTCTCATGTATTCAACATCTCACACTTCAAAATGGTGGCAGGGGCACTTTATCTAAAGCATGTCAAATGAGCTTTAGTTAAAGTGCCCCTGCCACCATTTTGAAGCACAGGGACACTGAATACACCAGATGCTGAGGCTGGTGGGGTGTACTAATAAGCAAGCTCTAGTAGACTCAATTAATTGGGTCTGCTCCGACACACTACAATTACAGTGCATCAGAGCAGGCATCCCATGTGTGTACAGGCAACCCTTGTCTGTGTCATTGCACTGGGAAGTATTTCCTCCTGGTTTGTCCTCATCTCAAGTTGGATTTAAAAAAAAAAGTCTTATATCCCATGGGCATAGCTAGAATCCACAATATCTGGTTCCCAATTTTTCTTGTAGGGAGTGCAAAAAGAGCTAGTACAGCTACTAAATCAGCTAGTATAAGTTGCATTGGTGCCAGTCACATCAGTCTCAGAGGCATTCCATGCTGAGCTCAATAGCTTCAAAACTGAGGAATTTCAAGCAGTAGCAAAAATCAAACTTTTATCTGAGGATTTATTTATTTATTTATTTATTTTTTTTTTTACAAGGAGCTCCCTGTGCTGCATCTGTAGCCCATGCTGTGTTCAAAGTTACTTTCTACCATTTAAGTTAGCTATTTTTGAAAGTTGTTCAAAGGAAAGTCTTGGCTAGATCTGATAGTAGTAAACAAGATCCTGAGAAGTAGAAAACTGCAGTGATTGTCCCTAAGTAAGATGAAGGGAAGAGAATCAACCATAGTTCATAAACTGGAAAAGTGTTTGGCAGAGCCCATTTTCCAAATATGATTTCCTTGCTGAACAGAACAGCTAGTGGAACGAGGTGAGGCTTGTTTGCCTTATACATGTAAGACCAGTAGGCAGAGGGGGGGGGTGTGTGTGTGTGTGTGTGTGTGTGTGTGTGTGTGTGTGTGTGTACACACACACGTATATTATTTTATGGTGCTAAGGCAGCTGATCGTGTTGGACATGCATTGCTTTACTGCTTTTGCTATTTTAACCAATTGTACTTTCAACAATCTCACTTTCTTGCATGTAAAAGAGAAACATGCTGTGGAGCTTGCGCCCTTTCTCCGTCCAGTCTATCGGGGTGTTGCCCCTCCCCTCAACTTTCCTTACACAACTTGGATGTTAAAATGCACGTTAAGAGGGATCTACAGTAGAGATCTTTATCTTGGATGGGCCTCCCGATAGACAGTGGTACTCACGGTCATCCAACGTGGTGTTCCACGGGGCTCCGCCTCCCCTACACCCTGTCCACGTGCCAGCCACTGGGTTATGTGTTCTAGATGTTTCCAGGCCTCATATGACAGCCTCAGACTGGTCCCCGGTCACTCTCCCTCTTTCTTGGAGAGTTTTCTCTTTTTTTTTTTTTTTTTTTCTTCTCTTCTTTACAGAAAATACTCCTCCAAGTTAGGAGGAACTGCAAGGTTATCCCCCTGATTCCAGCTCCCTCCTGGATCCTCAGCTGTCTCCTCTCCCCTGCCAAAAGCAGGGAGCTCCCTTGCCTCCTGCGTAAGCCGCTTCAGGGGACAGAGTGCCTCGGCTTGCACACTCTGTCTGCCTCCTGCTCTGCCTACCGCAGAAGGCTTAAAGCCCTTCCCCAAGCTGCCTGCTTGAGACCTGCAGGCGAAGTCCTCTCCTCTCTGTGCCAGAGTTCGCTGCACAACCTGCCAGCCAGTACTCTCTCTCTCTCCAGCTCCCCCTCTCTCCCCGCTCTACTGGCATTTTTAAACCTTCCCACAGCGGCTGATACGGCTGCTGGGACTGGCTCAGCTGTTCCCTGTGCCAGGAACAGCTGATGCCACAGCTGGCGTAATGCCAGTTCACGCTGCTGCAGCCGCGAACGCAGCTCCTGCTCCCACTGCTCTTCGGCAGGTACATACACCCCTCTGGGGGCTTGCTCTCGGGGTCTAGGTTCCGTGGGCTCTCTTCTCTCTCCCTGGAGAGCCTGTGGGGGCACCTCACCACCACAGACCTCCCCACTTAAGTTGCCTTGTGGTGTCTGGTTTTCTCTTATGACGGCATGTACCACCTGCTGTTCCTCCCCATGGATGTGACCCGAACCTTCCTCTGGGTTGTCCGCGCCTCCCCATCTGGACAAAAAGTCAGCCACAAAATTATCTTTGCCGGGACGATGTATCACCATGAACTTGAATGGCTGCAATGCCAAAGCCCAGCAGGTGATTCTGGCGTTCATGCTCTGCTTGTGTCAACCACTGTAGTGGTGCATGGTCTGTCATTGTTTACCACAAATTTCCTCCCCATTAGGTAGTATTTTAAGTATTCTGTTGCCCAGTGTATTGCCAGACACTCCCTCTCAATGGTGGCATACCTGGTTTCCACATGGCTGAGTTTCCTGCTGGCAAATGCGATTGGGTGCTCTTCCTGCCCAAGTTTTTGGAGTAACACAGCTCCCAGAGCCCATCCTGAGGCATCTGTCTGTAAAACGAAAGGGGCATTAAAGTTAGGCGTGTGCACAATAACATCATGGTGCATTGCCTCTTTCAAGTCTTGGAAGCTCTTTCACATCTCTGGTGTCCATTTCAGCAGCGCTACAGACCTCCCAGCTACTGTAATGTAAGTGGTGTGGAGAGAGTTGCAAAGCAGGGTATAAATTGCGGATAATAATTAACGAGTCCCAAGAAGGAATGCAGTTGTTTGAGGTTTCTAGAACTGCCTTATAGCCTTGATCTTATCTGTGAGGGGCTGAATTGTCCCTTGGCCTACTTAAAACCCAGGTATGCTGTTTCTTTTCTCACTAGCTTTACATTTCTTCGGGTTGGCGGTCAGCCCCGCTGCCCAGAGTTCTCCCAGGACAGCTCTGAGGTCCTTAAGGTGTTGTTGCCAGCTGGCGGAAAATATAATGATGTCATCAATGTATGCCGCCGCGTATGCTGCATGTGGTGCCAGTAAGTTGTCCAGCAACCTTTGGGACATTGCGGCCGCACTGTTGAGGCCAAAGGGCATCTGCGTGAACTTGAATAAGCCCCACGGGGTTCCAAAGGCTGTTTTGGCACAATCTGTGGAGTGCATTGGGATTTGCCAGTACCCCTTTGCCAAATCGAGTGTAGTTATATACTGTGCTTTGCCGATTTTTCTCAATGAAGTGAGTGACGTGGGGCATCGAAAAGGCATCAAATGTAGTCAGGGCATTAAGCTTTCTGTAGTCTGTACATATGATCTGTGACCCATCTGGCTTGATGGCGGGAACTATGGGACTCCACCACGGACTGCGGGACGGTCGTATAATCCCCTGTTCTTGCATCTTCATGATCTCCAGCTGTATTTCCTGTTGCCACCGTTGAGGTATCAGCCTCCATCTCTTCCTGACCAGTGTCCCCTGAGGTGTCCTGATCTCATGTTCTACTCTTGTCACCTATCCCGGGACATCTTGGAACACTGCCCTAAATTCTTCTGTTAAGGCTAATAATTCTTGCTGTTGCTAGTTGCCCAATTCCTTCCTCATTTGTACTGACCGCTCCTCCCGGGGTCTCCCTAACCCGGGGCAAGGTGGTCCCAGGTCTTCCCTTGTATCCTAGTCTAGTGCCATCCAGCCATGAGGAATCTTCCACTCCTTGAGCAGATTCACATGGTAAATCTGGTGCTCCTGGCGGTGACCCGGTTTAAATAATTCATAATTCATCGGCCCTACTTGTCTCACCATGGTAAATGGGCCTTGCCACATGCCAGCTGTTTGCTGGAGGAGGTTGGCAGCGATACCAAAGTGCAAACTTTCTCCCCGCAGCTGGGACATCTGTGTTTTTGTCTTCTCATTGTAGCACCTCTCCTGTATCCTTTGGGCGCTCCTCAGGTTTCACCTGGTGATCTGTTGGGTCCTAGAGATTTGGTCTTGCAACTCTTTTTGGTACCTTTCTGCCGATACCCACAATCCCAGCGGCCTTTCCCATTCTTCCCTTATGATTTGTAGCAGTCCCCAAGGACTATGGCTGTACACCAACTGAAATGAAGAGTACTGCGTTGACTCCTGAGGTGCGTTCCTCAGGGCAAACAACAGGGGGGTCAAGATAGTATCCCACCTCCGGGGGTCTTCCTGGGAGCACCGCCTGAGCATCTGCTTGATAGTCCCATTTAATCTTTCTACCAGACCATTAGTTTGTGGATGATAGACCAAGGTCTTTAGCTGGGTAATGCCGAGGGTTTTACATAAGGCTTTCATTACCCCAGACATAAAGTTTGTCCCCTGGTCTGTGAGTATTTCCAGTGGTATGCCCACCCGTGCTATCCACTTGAGTAACTCTTCCGCCTCCCAAGTGGCTGTTATGGACCTCAGGGGCACGGCTTCTGGGAACCAGGTGGCATAATCTTCCATCACCAGAATATATTGATATCCATTATGGGACCTGGGGAGGGGTCCTACTATATCCAGGGCGACCCGCGAGAATGGTGTCTCTATTATTGGCATGGGATTCGGGGGTGTCCTTGTGGGTTTCCATTCTTGTGCCCTCTGACACTCCGGGCATGCGGCCCCCACACCTTTCCACATCCTCTTGGAGACGAGGCCAAAAGAAAACTTGGGTCAGCCTAGCCTGGGTCTTGTTACATCCCAGATGGCCACCCATGGGCGAGTCATGGGCCAATCTCCACACTGCCTGGAAGAGTGAGGACAGGACCACTAACTGACTCCCTTGTACGGTACCCTTCTCACCCCATTGGACCCAATATAATAACCTTCCTATTACCTTGAAGCCAGGACGGCTCCGTGAGGATTCTTCCCCAGGGTCTGTCCCATATCTGGTGGAGTTCCGGATCTTCATTTTGAGCTCTACGGAATTGGGCCACGCTCACGAACTGTTCTAGGTTGATGCTGCCTGAAGTTATTTCATTCCGACAGGCTGGGCCCTCGCCGGCCCATCCCTCTCCCCTCCTGATCCGGTTCCTCTCCTCTTCCGTGGCCCTCACTCGCTCAAGGACTGTGTAGAATGGCCCCCATTCTCAGCCTAGGATCATCTCACACGCCAGGGTTGGGGCAATTCCAACTCATAGCTCTCCACTAAACTCCATCACCCTGAACAGCACATAGCAAGTCAGGAACTGCATTTCTCCCCCTAGTATGCAGGTCATTGTTAGGGATCCTGCACGCTTTCGTCCTGTCTGCGGAGTGAGGTCTGCCCTAAATAGGGACTTGGGAACACCCCGTGTCCAGTTTGGGCTTGACCGCCCTGTCTCTGATCCCTGCGATTACCACGGGTCAGTTCCATCCTTCATCTTGGGTTGCAGACCCAGAACTACAATCCATAGGCTCTACTCTCTCTGCCTCTTTGCCTCTACCCCGGAAAGGTAGATATCCTGTCGGTGTGCGACTCAGCTCGCTCAGGTCCATCCCACATTTGCGGGAGATGTGACCTGTTTGCCCATAGCAATAGCACACGACCCCTTTTGGTAGTCCTCATCTCGGGCCCGTCCGTCTCTCCCCTTCACTTGGCTGTCCCTCTTTCGGGCCTTGGGAGCTTCGCCCATATCCTCGCTCCCTTTCTGAATTCGCAAAGACCTCAGCCAAGCAGAGCACTTCTTCACTAGTTTGTGGCTGATGTCTCCGTACCCATCTCTGGGTGTCTTCCTCCAAATCCCATAAGAATTGTTCTAGTAGGATCTAGTCCATCACGCCCACCCGGTCGAACTTGCCGGCTGGCAACCATTTATTAAGTGAATCCTTTAAAGCTTGCAGCAACCCCCGGGGTCGCCTAGCCTCCTTGGCCTTTCGGGCTCTAAAGGCCTGCTGGTGACTTTCTGGTGAAATCTCAAGCCTGTAGAGGATCGCTGCCTTGACTGTCTTGTAGTCTCAGGCTTCCTCCCTTGACAGAGCTCGGTAGGTGGCTTGAGACTGATCTGTCACCAGCGCCCCCAGGTGGTGGCCCCACTGACAGTGGTCTAACCCCGTCTCGATAGCTGTCCTCTCGAATGCTTCAGGAGTCACCTGGGGCATTTTAAACAGAGCAGCATTTCGCTGCATCCACTCTTGCTGGTGTGCGCCCTGTAGTTGTTGAACTTCCAGCACCTGCCCTATGGCCTGGATCGCCTGCGTAAGCAGGTCTGCATGCACTAGTACTGGCTGCTGCATCGCTGTTTAGTCCCAGGTTGGGAACGCTGTCCCATTAATGCCATATAAGAATGACTGCTTCTCAGCCAATACACCACTGTGGAGCTTGCACCCTCTCTCTGTCCAGTCTATCGGGGTGTTGCCCCTCCCCTCAACTCACCTGCCATGACTTGGATTGGGGTCTACAGTAGAGATCTTTATCTTGGATGGGCCTCCCGATAGACAGAGGTACTCATGGTTGTCTGATGCAGTGTTCCACAGGGCTCCATCTCCCCTACACCCTGTCCACGTGCCAGCCACTAGGTGATGCATTCTAGATGTTTCCAGGCCTCGTATGACAGCCTCAGACTGATCCCTGGTCACTCTCCCTCCTTCTTGGAGAGATTTCTCTTTTTTTTCTCTTTTTCACAGAAAATACTTCTCCAAGTTAGGAGGAGCTGCAAGGTGATCCCCCTGATTCCAGCTCCCTCCTGGATCCTCAGCTGTCTCCTCTCCCCTGCCAAAAGCAGGGAGCTCCCTTGCCTCCTGCGTAAGCCACTTCAGGAGACAGAGTGCCTTGGCTTGCATGCTCTATCTGCCTCCTGCTCTGCCTACCGCAGAAGGCTTAAAGCCCTTTCCCAAGCTGCCTGCTTGAGACCAGCAGACTGAGTCCTCTCCTCTCTGTGCCAGAATTCGCTGCACAACCTGCCAGCCAGTATTCTTTCTCTCCAGCTCCCCCTCTCTCCCTGCTCTGCCGGCATTTTTAAACCTTCCCACAGTGGCCGATACGGCTGCTGGGATTGGCTAAGCTGTTCCCCACACCGGGAACAGCTGATGCCACAGCCGACCTAATGCCGGTTTGCACAGCTGCAGCCGCAAACACAGCTCCTGCTCCCGCTCCTCTTTGGCAGGTACGTATGCCCCTCTGGGGGCTTGCTCTAGAGGTCTGGGGTCCACAGGCTCTCTTCTCTCTCCCTCGAGAGCTTGTGGGGGCACCTCGCCACCACACATGCGTTTGGAATATTTGTTAAAGTGCAAAACATCTGGGGGGTTTTTAAAGGGATTGGTATTTTTCTCACGAATTATACTTTTTTGTTGTTTTAGGTAATGAGCAACGGTCTGATTCTTTCTCTGGTGGTCTTGATCTTTATGGAGAACAAAGACATTCCTCTCTCAGATCTAGATCAGACCTGGAGTCTCCCCGATCTCCTATAAATTCTCAGCAAAGGTAACTTTGCATTTAATTATCACTGTTTGTCCAAAATAATAGTAAATGTTGTTTACTAAAAAATAATATATGAGTGTCATTTTGGGACTCAAAGTTTGCAGTTTCACTTTTTGTATGTAAAATCCCATATTTTCCCTGTCATTGTTCCAAGTTTCTTCATGTGCTTGTTCAAGCCCTGGCTTGTCTGTTTTTAGCCTTTTGATGAATATAGTGTCCAACAGAACCAATCAACTATGTTTTAAAACCATCCAATTGTAGTTGCTGCAAAATGATGCCTACATTTTGTGCAAACCCTCTTTCATAGTTGCACAGAAGACTGGCCACCATAGCACTAAAGGTGAAACTGTCACCTTGGTGGAGCCAGGATTTCACGTAAAAGACAAGGTTTTTTGAGCCTTTGTAACCTCTACAGAGTTTGTATGGAGTTGTACATCCCTTAGGCTATCTTAAAATCAGGTGCCAACAGTTCACAAACTTTTTCAAACCGTGGGCCATGTTTTTCAGATGACCAATAACCTTGCGGGTTGGCTGCTAAGAGAGGCAGAAATAGGTCCACACCCCAACCTTTTATTTGCTTGCGCTTCAAACACAAAACAACATTTATCCCTAAGACTTATTTGGCTTATTTGTGACAGCACAACCTAGAATTTTACCTGTACAGGCTGGGGAGACTTGAGGTAGGAGGAGGTATGCAGATTGGCAGCAAGTCTCCTTGAATTTGCTGAGTTCTCCAAATTTTCCTGCAGCCTATACCCCATATTTATAGGTGTTTGGTTTTAATATTTTAATAAATGTTCTTTGGCTTTATTTAAATATTTTTGCTATACCGAAACTTTTGGAACTGGACTGAACCAGATCTCTTGTAGACTTGAAAGGTGTTAATTAGCTGGATTTATATTCTCAGGAAAGTAAAAGGGAGGGTTTCCTATCTTCTTTCCTCCCCTATTGTGGAGTCCTATTCAGCGCTGTCCTGTTTCTTTACCTTGGTTGATGACCTTTTTCTAATAAGGCTGTTTCGTTTTTAGAAATTAACTAAGCATCTTAACAAAACTATATGTTATAGCAATATAACATCTAATATTTAGTTACCTCTATTACTACTAATAATATTTCAAGATAAAGCATAATGTATTTGGATTATTTAATGTTTGTGCCATATAATGTCTCCTTTCAGGCCTTGTGCTCTGTTTAATCGCATTTCATTACTGGTTTAGACCGATACATGTGAATGACTTCCTTTACTGACAAGCTAGATGTTGCATCAGCCAAGTTTCATGCTGCAGTTACTTAAAAATAGACTTTGGGTCCTTTTGTTTAGCCATACTTCTGTAGCTTGGCCTAGGCCCCTTGAAGATGGCCAGGGCTGACAGTGGCCCTGAGAATTAGGATGCACTGTGGACACTTCCCTATTGTTTACTGTTGTACAAAACCTCTGGCCTCCAATTTTTGTATATCCATAACCATAGCAGCTGTTTTCAAGAAAAAAGAAGTATTAGAAAAAGTGTTATCAGTTTTAGCTGTCTTGCATGATTTAGCAACAAAAACGCAGCCTTGCTTAAATGCGTTTAAGAGGGATGTACTAAAAAACACACTTGAGATTACTGCTGTGCAGTCTGGAGGAGTCTGACCATCCTGCCTTTGCACTGAGGCTTCAGAAATGGCAAGAAGTTTGGCAGCTGAGAAGGGAGTCGGACTGGGTGGTTTAGGGGAGGTCAAGAGGCAGTTGATAGGGGAAGAAGGTATAAGAGAAAATATGACAGTTGGTAGATCAATAGTAAAGGTCAGCATATATACTTAGAGACATAACATTTAGCTATTTCTGATACAGTTCCCTTTGGAAACAGAATGTCAGTACAGTATTTTTAAAGCTATATTTCATGGTGTTTCTTCCTCTAGGTACCATGGCTTCCATGCTGATATAAATCCAGTTTCCCTTGCATGCCCTCAGCTGCAAAATTATGATCCTGACAGAGCTTTAACAGATTACATTAATCGGCTAGAAGCACTACAGAGGCGACTTGGAAGTGTTCAGTCAGGTAAATACTTATGCTTTCCTTGTCGTGGTCTCTTGGCAAAACAAGTCACTCAGTACCTGGTCTGACTTGCAAAGCATCTGTTGGTTTGTTAGTGTGATAGAAGCTGAGTTTTAGGCATAGTTTCTCTCTGATTTAAGACTTGCAGCTGAACAGAAAGCGGGCAGCAAATATCCACAAGAAAAAAAAGCTGAAAGATTGTAGGAGGAAACTGTTTGGAGTCCTGCATTACATTTAAGCATGACATGACAGATTTCAAGTCTCACTAAAGTTTTTGTCTAGGCTCTCAAATCACTTTGAAGCAAGAATTTTATTGCTAAGAATCCCAGCTGGATAGGGCTTTTAAAAGTCATCACATGCTGTAGCATAACTGAATGCAGCAGCTCCAAACATTGCACAAATAGCCACCACTGGAGTGGCAGATTATCACACCACTGCAGTCAGCATGGCACCAGCCCAGCTGCAGAGCTGCCCTGCTCCACTTCTGATAACGTGCACAAAGTTCCTCTCTTGGTAACCTTTTTGCTCCCTGTCTGACAGTACTTGTTAGACATACTGCAGTATTTGCCCCTTACATGACTTCTGAAGGAGACACTTCCCCAGTGAAGCACTAAATGTTTGATTTTTATAACTGTAACAGAAATATAGCTGTGAGCTAATGGGATCCAAAACTCCTTGTCAGACTGCATGTGAGCCACTCCTAAGAGTTACTGTTAATTCAGCCACTTTATATAATTTTCACTGAAACCATCTGAAGCTTATTGTAGACAGTCTAATGTGACTGCCTGTGAACCCTACGAGTAAACCTCTTTGGTCACCAGCACTATACTATACAGCACTTTTACTTTACAAAAGCTCTCTTTTCTATTTTACAGGTTCTGCTTCCTACACTCAGCTGCACTGTGGTATGAGAAGATAATAACCTTTCAATATTTCCATCACTGGTAGTGACATAAATGAAATTGCCTTTTGTAAATCTGTGCTCCTGTGCTTTTGTATAATGTGTATATTGTGGGACCAACATGAACGCAGCAGTACGATTGTATACAGTTCCCTTGCTGGCACATCCATAAAGACTGGAATTTCTGTATATAAGCACCTGGTGTTCATTCAAAAAAAATCAATCATTAATTTTACATGTATATTTGTGGAATGCTAATTTAAATGATTAACTTATGAAAAAAGTGTGTATTTATCGAGCAGGTGCAAGTATGAAACTTAAGCATTAGCGAGATTGCAGAGTGTAGCTGAGAGTGCACTGCACTGTTTTTCTGGTAAGGCTACTGAATTAACATGACTCCCTTCTAATATATTTGCTATTGGCAGTGCAGGCAAAATATCACTTGCAGAGACCTATTTTTGTAATGGTAGAAGTTTTGAATTTTATGGGTATTTTGTCAAAGTACTGAAATAAAAGATGACTTCATCCTTTTAAATGCTGTATTGTTTGAAAGTGTTTGAAGTAGAAGAGCCATCTTGGTTTCTGTGCACATTACTGCAGCCAGACTACCTACCGTTCTGGGTGATTCAAGCTTCAACAGCTGAAAGAAATAGGTAGGAAGTGTTTATACTGATCAGCACAAAGAGGCTGCTAGCAGCTAAGGAGTGTAGAGAGACCCAGCTTGCACCATTACATTATAGAAGTTGTGGTATTCGTTTCACTTGTTCCACCACAGAAACAGATTTTTATTAAGCCTCTGCATAATGACAATTTCTTAAGGTGTGAGCTTAACATGCCCAAGCTTTTTCTGCGTTTAAAATGGGAAATGACTTTTTGTGCTCATGGCAAAAGGCAGTAACTATCACTGATAATTATGAGTAGCCATTGTGATGCTCATTTCATACTTATTCATTTGTTTAGCAATGAGAGTTAATTTTAAGACTTTCAGTTTGTCAATTTTTTTATATGCATGTACACAGTTCTGAGCACTGAAAATTGTCACAAAAAACTGAGATAAATTCTTTGCAAGGCAACTTACTTTTTATCTACTGCCGCCCCACTTCAAAATACACAAAAGTTCTGAGGGCAAAAACAATTCATAATGGTGCAAAGTTGTTACATCATATGTGCCTGAGAAAGTGAGTATGTTTAAAAAGCATTCCTTTCCATTCCAAGAATCTGAGAACTATCTTGCTCTACTTACTATTTGCTAATTTGCAGAAATCAGTTATTTGTGAGATTCTAATGCTAATTTGCTTACTTTAAAATGAGACCAAGTAACCTTGACACAATTTAAATGGACTTAAATGTTTACGGAATGGTTCTGTACCACTTAATGAAAATACAAAACCTCTGAAAACTGCCTCAAGTTCCCAGTTACTCTTTCAAAGTTTTTGTGCATTGTCCATTTCCAGTATTCAGATGACCAATAAGATGTAAACATTCTGCTATCCCTCTTGTGAAAATATTATGATTTTTATTAAAACTCTATGGCAATTCTAGATTCATTCTTGAAAATAAGAATGTATTTATTACATAAAACAGTATGTATGTTTCTGCAGTTGTGATGGGCTACAAACACATGAAGCAAACCTTCCAACTTCAGTTGTTACCAGGGGAGCTCGGGTTGGGGCTGAGCTCCCCATAAGAGACAAGAGCTCCCCCAGCAGACAAGAGCCTGCCCTGCTCCTCAGACGGCAGCAGTAGTGGCTTCTTCAGCTATTGGCCACCACCGTCATCCCACAAGAGTCTGAATGTAATTCAAACCCTGGTTGTTACAATGATCCCATCAGAACAGATTCTAGTCCCATTGTACATGGAGGCTTGCATCTCGCTCCTTAGTTTAGGTGGATGAAGGGAAGTAGGTTAACACATATGCTCATTCTAGAAGTTAAGATTCACACTTGAAAAATGGCTTTTTTCCTTGCTTGGGATTTGACTGGCGAGTTGGATGCTAAGTAACGGTCAGGCCTGAATCCATGTTAAAGTTGCTACACAAATAGAAGACAGTATTTTTATGAATAAAACCTGGTAAATGTACTGTACATCCTACAAAGTACTGATTCAGGAATGGAGTTATAGTAGGTGTAGTAGTTTCACATGTCATGGCTAGATTTCCCTCACCTTCATAATACTGATGATCAAATTAAGTTCCCTTTTTTATGGAGCATTTAATTTTGTCACCATTTACTCAAAACAGTTGTTAACAATTTTAACTCAAGTTTAGCATAACTGTTTCATATCTGATAACTGAGGTGTGTAAAGCAGGGTTGTATAATTTATAGTAGGAAAATATGCATCAGTGAAATCAATTTCATATAAACCTGTGGGTCTCCACATTTTAGCCTCAAGGCACTCTCCATAACTTTTCTGAATCACTGAGCTAGAATCTAAATTCAGAAAAGATACTGAAGGGTGCTAAGAAAGTTGAGAACCACTGATCTAACTGATGCCACTGTGAGAGCTGGGGGGCAATCCTGTTGTGTCTTATTCTTTCCATTTTTTTTTTTTTTTCTTGAATGGCTGCATAATTGGGGCTGAATTGAATTCTCATTGAAGTCTATGAAAAATCTCCCATTAACTCTAGTGGAATTGGATTGGATCTTCTGTTTGTTAGCACCTCTGGACAGATTGTTTGAATGCCAGGTCGTATGATTAGCTCATCTTTTCAAAGGCATCTGTCTCTGTCCAGTAAGAATACAATATGCCCACTGTATTTTGTCAGCACAGCAATTAGTATCCTGTTCCTCATCCTCTGTCCAGAGGGCCCTGTATTTACAAATACCCAATATTTACTTGCATTATCATAAACCCTGATGCAGCAGAAGGAAGGAAAACCACATCCAAACCTACATTACTTGGTCCATCTCCTATCCTATGGAGAATGTAGAACTCAGGATAGTTGTCTTTATAGCCAGAAACTCTCTCTCTGGAAATTAGATAGTCCAAAGCCAGACCTATGTGTCTCTGAGATGAAATCTGGCATGTGGTGTGACAAAGGTGTATAAATAAGCATTGAGGCATGCTTTCACATCTGTTGTGGAAAAACAAATGCTTTTAGGGCTTAGAATTATACTAGCAGAATAGGCCAATGCAGACACTATGTTCAGAAAAGTGTGAGTGAAGGCCAACGTTTGTGCTGGAGTCATAGTGGACTTCTGGCTGCTGAACCACAGGACTAAGCAGTAGAAGAGTGCCAAGGTAGTTGAACATACTCTTCCATAGGGTTTTCTGTCAGCCAGGTATTGAGATGCATGTACTTGACATTCTGAGGCATGCAGCCCCAAGTAAAATGATTTGGGTAAAGATTCCCAGGCTTGTGAATAAGCCAAAGAAAAGGAGTTGATGTTAATATTGGTCCTGATCTGTCATGAAACAAAGGCATTACCTGTAAGAAAGCCATATGGAAAAAACCATCTTGCAACACCATCCTGCTACAAAGCAATCCCCAGCTCAAGGATGAGAAGATACATACCAAGGTAACCATTTTGACACTGACTTAGGGAATGTGGCCTTTCTTGGACCTTAAAAAGCTGAATTAAATTCACTTTCCTTTTAGAAGCAGAAAATAGCTGCTATAGCACCCCTTTCCTTGAGATGTGGAAGAACCTCTTCTGTTGCTCTCCAAGTCAGAAGAGTGTCCCTCCTACAACAGACTCTCATGCAGAAGTGAGATTTGTAGGTGTTATGATGGTGACTATGTGCCATTCACCATTTCTGGTTTGCACTGGTGCAGCTCTACATGGGTTGAAAGCGTGACAGATGGTTCTTTTGAAGAAGTTTATAGAGAAGTGCTTTCAGTTCTTTCAAATGCTTTGTCTGGAGAGCAATTTGCCAGTGGAATCCCAGCTGAAGGGACAGAAAATGCTTTAACCTCTGAACCATCTGCCTTCTCTTAGGAGGGTCCTCAGTATGGGTTAAACCTGATGGCTGTATACATGCAATTTAAAACAAACTTTACCCCCCAAAAAAGTGCATAATCTACTCTAGAACCTGACAGCTACTGACTAGGAAAGGAGTCCAACCCAACCCAGCTCTCACTGATTACATTATGATGGTGTCATTTTTTAATTGCTTTGATTTCTCTTGTACAACCATAGAAACTATTTGTTAGCAGGGCCTCTTACAACAGGAATTGCCTACAGTGAGGATTTACATGTTCTTTTTATTAATCCATGTTTCAAATAAGAAATGACCATTAATAATAAAGCTGTTTTATGCTTTCAGCAAAGGGCAGTAACTTGTTACTGATACTTTTGAATGCCAAGTTCATAGTTATTCATTTCTTTAGTAGTAAAAAATTAACACAAAATGAAAAACTGAAACAAAGTTTTAGAGTCTTTCAAGAATAAGTGGTTGACACTACATACACTGCTCTGAGCACAGAAAAACAACTTTTCACCAAAAAAATTGTAAATTTTAATGAAATTTTTTTGCATGTCAGAGCTACTTTCCATCCATTATCACCACTCCACTTTAAAAATATACAATTAACAATACTGGTGAAAAATAATCAGTAGTAGCACAATATTTAGCTATTTCATTAGCTTCTTGTAGACAAAGAACACATTTAAAATTACATGGACACAAGCATATTTTTCTGACAACTGCCTTACTCTGCTTACTATTTATTCATTCACAAAATTGTGAAGTTCTGCTACTTATTATACCTACACCAATAATTCAAAGAGTGACTAACCTATTTTGGGTGCCCAACCTGACAACTTAATGTATTTAAATGTTTGCCTAGTTTTTGAAAATGTCTCTCAACTGCCTCAAAATAGGCATCTAAATCACTTGGAAGGAACTGTTTCATTTGTGTAGCTAAATGGCATTTTTCCAGCCATGTAAAGGAGTCCTGAGCTCTAGCTGAGACCCTTACTTCTAGGAAACGGAAAGCTTTATCTATTTCACTCCATCCATTTAATCCAATAAGTATCAAATTCAAGGTGTCGTGTGGCTCTGCTTCAAAAGGAGTGCTGAAGAGCAAACTGGACAATGCTTAACCTGTGATATAGCAATCAGGAATATGCGGCCTCAAAATTCTCTGGGTGAAGGGAGACTTACAACTCAGGTTTCCTCCTTCCTTTCTGCTCTCACCAGCTAGCTATTAGCACTAAAATATGGAAGGGTCATTCTCTTTCCTCCTCTCCCTTGCTCCTAGTCAGTGTTTTTTGGTCTGGCTATAATTTTGTGACTTTGGGGTCCACAACAGGCATGTTTACATAAGCCACATACCTGCACAGCCATGTATAGTTTACTATGCATGCTCAGGATACACATGTATGCTTATACATCCACACCAAGGTAACAATTTCAAACTGCACAGAAGCACCAAGTGTCCACAGTGCACAAACTTGCTCCCTGGTTTAGCTCAAACATGGTAGGTTTTTAAAAAGTCATTAGAAATTAAGATTTAAACCTTTTATTTCCTTACCTGTGATTACTTGAAACTAATTCAATTCTAATAATTATTTGGTATCTGCCTAAAAATTATTACACGAGTATAAAATGCTGCCTTTTCTAATAAAAATCCTGTTACTGTAGAATGTACAAAGTACTAAATGGTTCCATATTTTGTAGTTAGGTTTCTCTCATTTCCATTATATTACATGTCCAATGGGATAATATATTTTCTCTGAACCACTTAGTTTTGTCATAACTTTTATTCAAAACAACAATTTTTGCCATTTAGATACAGAAATAGTTATATCACAAACTCAGCACGACCGTCTCTTATATCGGATAACTGGATGATTAGGTGTGTGAATCATAGTTGTATAATTTATAGTAGGAAAATATCCATCGATGAGATCAAATTCATATAAACGGAGCAAAGTAGACCAAATGGTTTTAATCTGAACATATGCAAAATTTTCTCCAATACAACGATGACGACCTAAAAGGAAGTCCACAGAGCAGAGAGCTATCACACTTCTATGAACTCAAACACCATCAATAATACAATAGTAACACTAAATTTAACACAAAGGTGTTCATTAGTTCTAAACAATTAAAATTATGGTCCCACTTAATTAAAAATGTGCGGTCCTGTGCTTCACTGGATTGGGTCCAATACTTAAGAAAACAAGCAAACAAAAAAAAAAAAGGAACAGCCACATCACTTTTCATTAAACACAGGAGAAATTTGATATTAGGACTAACGTTCATTACCTTGACATTCACAAATCTCTTACCATGTACAGCTATTTTCTGCTAAAACACTACATCAATGCAGTATTAAAGGAGAATTTAAACAGAGTCAGCCAACTCTTCAGACATTGTTTCCAGAGCAGTCGCTCTTTGCTCACACATTTAACTTCTGAAAGTCTGAATGTTATGTACAATGTTATTGTGTTGAATTCTTGCATCAACAAAAGTTGTTGACTCTACATTAATGGGTTCTTCCCTGATGTTAAGATCCTCAAACTGTAAAGTAGCAAATATTTAACAATTTCTTATTTATTTCAAGTAATACATTAAATTACTAGAACTAAAAGAATAAGAACTGTTTATTTTATATATTATACAGCACTTGCACAGTCTGTTTGGCTGTTTTTATGTGAACAATCAGTTTTCCATTTGAAAGGATGCTTCATGCAGCCATAGAAGTAAAGTTTTACAAATTTAATAGGAACCACGGAATTTGTTTTTATTAGAGTGAATTGGATTTTCAGTCAAACGTGGCACTGGGCATCTAGTATTTGAATAACTTCCTTAATATTCTGCCATTGTCAGCCACCTAAAGCAGTTTCTTTACAGTATTCTTTGACTTACCTGCACCAAATGGCACATATGAGAACTTTTCTCCAGCTGCTGGATTATCCTGGAGATAACGAACAGGTTTGAACTCTAAAGCTTCTACCCAAGAATCCTTAAGTCTATGATTAACAGTAGGAGATACACAGACCTGGTGACCAGGAGGAATAGTATAACCAGCAACAGTCTAGAGGGGGAAAAAAGAAGCCCTACGTGTTACAAAAAGCATCCATAAAGTGAGCAGGAAAAAAAAAAACATCTAGTGAAAAGGCTGGTACAAAGTATTTGTGAGCATTGGTTTGGTAAAACAAAGCAAAATGAAAAAAATATGAATAATTAGAGGCAGTACTGAGAGAGCTCCTAAATTAATTTGGTGGCAATGCTATTCAGCCAGTCTAAATAGTCTAAATGCTGAGAAATACCTAACCAGCCACCAAAAAAACGGTTGTTTTCAGAAAAAAATGTATAAAGAAAGCAGTTCTTATCCAACAGAAAAAGCTTCTTGTACTGTAAAGCAGAGCAGAGTAACACCATCTGGACTAACTGGTTCAGAAAGGCATAAGCTTTTGTAGAGGATTGTCACAACTTCTGATTGTAGGTTAAGCAAGCTGTCACCTACAAAAGTGTGCTTCTCTGAATCAGTTAGTCTCTAAGGTGCTACCCTGCTGTACCTTCTGCCTGACTTCAGACTAACATACCTATCTGTTCTTACAGTGTACAAGCTAGACATATGCTCTCAGAGTAATGTAGCCTGTATTACTGCTCCATCTAGCAACAAACTGATGAAACACCAGAAAGTACTTTGTAGCATTTAAGCATCCTGATATAAAAGTTACTGGGTAAGATGTGAAGCTAGCTCTGCTAATAGAGGCTGACACAGGAAAATGCTTATAAAAAAAGAAATGTGGAGCCTGTGGCCTTGATCCATTTGTAGCACTATAAAGAGAGACTGCTATGGGGGAATATGCTTCTTCGGAGGCCCCTTATTCCAGCTCTACACTCACCACAGAGGCATGTTCCCCAGCATGAGGTAATTGGAGGTTGCTCCTTCATCCTCCACCCCTCACAGAAGAATCTGTCAGTGAATCTAACCACGGACAGCCCACCCTCTGCCCTGCCAGAGGAACTATGTTAGTGAGTCTAGGAGTAGTAGGTTTTCACTGGCAGTACTGCAACCCTCAAATAAGCAACTCAAACCCTCACCAATCCCACAAGTGACAGAGGGGGTGGTTTCTTTGATACCTACTGATCTGAATTTGGAGCAGTGCCAGGCTCCCAGACAGCTGTAGAAAATCCTGGCTGAAAGACAGGCCAACACTGCCCCAAGATATGGAGCTGTACCATGATCTGTCACCTGGCAAGAAGCCCAGTGCTGCTCCAGCAGTGCCAGGCTCTGACTGCTGGAAGAGTTTGGCATTGATCTGGAGTGCGGAGCAGCAGTAAGTTCTGACAGCTGGAACTATGCTGCTACCATCACAGGGGGCAGTAGCAGCACTTATCTCTGCCACTGCCTGCCCTCCCCCCCCCGGGACAGTCCCTTCTGCCATGGTGGCAGCTCAAGAGCTTGCCTGTGGCCTCAGGTGGCAGCTGGACTACAACTTTGCTCCCCAGGCTGTCAGGAAGCCAGCTATTCTCCCTCCCTCCCCTTTTGGAGGAGAGGGGAGGTGTTTCCACCAAGGCTTCAAACCCAAGGGATTTTTCAAAAAGCACAAAATGAACAAGATATCAAGCAGGAGACAGGAATTGCTTCTTATGGAGATATGATTAACACTGTCAAAAGAGCCATAATACATGGTTGATTTTGTGTCACAAATACCTAAAGCAGACAAGTTTATGAGACTATATGTGCATGTTCTGCAGAACAAGCATGATATGTTTTATGTCCTTAGAATAATCTGTAGCAGATTTACAATGCCTGTGTGTTAGAGATGCAACTCCTACGGTGATCATATTATACTGCTCCCACATGTCAGTCAGTGACTACCCAACTTTGCACCTCACTGCACAACTTGCTGTCATCATTCAGCGCTTCATTTCTTATTAAATTCTGGTTCTGTCATGTCTTCAGATATGAGAGATTTATGCTCAAGATTATATTACAGACCGTGTACTCTAAATGTACTTACCTGAGGAGTCCTTGCCATTCTCATCATCGTCATTATAGGAGGTCTAAGCCTTAAAGTTTCTTTTAGACAACGGTCCAGCAAGTTCAGATCCTTCAGCTGTAAGTAAGGTAAACATTACTAGTTTCTTCATGTTTAAGAAAATATCCAACATTAAAACAAGTATTTTTTCCTATTTGAAAAATCAACATCTTATGCAGCTCATTTTCAATAGATACTTGATTAGTTACGCTGTTTCTTTGTTTCTGCTTCTTCATGTAACGGAAGAAAAACATTGCTTAGGATACAATATTAGAATAAAAGCTACCACCTTGTAATTAATACTTCTCTGTCCTTGGTTCCTGTCAAAAATGACAGGAACCAAGGGCAGTAGGACCCAGGGGTAGCCCAGCAGGCTCCAACAGCAGTAGGGCCCACCCCCAAACCAGCAGCCCCAGCCAGGGTTTCTGGGACTGGGAGCACCGTGGCTGCCCTGGTGCAGGAAGCTCAGGTAACTGGCAGGGGGGGACAACGACATGGACACGACAGACCCTGGGCAAAGAAGGAGCAGGAGGGGGGGAAAGCAGCCCCTCCCCATGCCCTGTGCCCCACACTGCAGCTGCTTGCATGGGGCTGCCTGTGCCCACTCTGGACAGACCTATGCAAGCTGTAAGCAGCTGCAGCAGGGAGCATCAGCCATGGAGCAGGTGAGGAGCCACTTTTGCCCATGCTCAGCAGCAGCTACTTTTCTGCTGGCAAGCAGGGAGTCAGGACTGTGTGCCATCCCCAGCCTGTACCGCAGGGCTGTGGGGCACCAAGCGTGAGCAGGTGGGCAACCAGTCAGAGCACAGGGCCCATACTGGTGTCCGGGGCCAGTGCTGGTGGGGCCCAGAGCAGGGTGGCAGGAGAATGGGGTCCCAGCTGGCAGCGGCTCTATGGAGCCAGGCCAGCTCCCCCCTCCCTGCTGGTGTAGCCCAGCCTGGCTCCACAGACCCCGGCCAGCCTGCACCCCACTTTGGGCCCCACCAGTGCTGGCCCTGGGATATTGGTCCCAAGTCAGTGATGTTGGTCCCAAGACGGTGATCAGGGGCAGGGCACCCATCAAGGGATAGAGCTCCTGTCAAAGGGCAGGGCTACCCATGCGGCCCTTGACCACCTGCCAAAACTGGGAAAGCGGCCCTCTGCTCAAAGTAATTGCCCACCCCAACCTAAAATGTACTTTCAATCACTAACTTCAAATTGACCATGTGTGTGCCAGAAGTATTCCATTGCAAAGTTAGCCTGTAAAAAATTATGCAACGTACAAACCTGGTCGTAACTTAATGGTGGCAAGTCATCTCCACAAACTGCTTTCTGTTCCGCATAACACTGCTCCTGTATTGATTTGTCTCTAGCTAAGAAGAAGCCAAGCCAAGCACTGGTGGTTGAGGATGTATGCTGACCAGCTAACAGTAACCCAATAAGCATTCCAGCAATTTCATCATCTGTCA
The DNA here is from genome assembly GCA_030014935.1 of Caiman crocodilus. Classification (NCBI taxonomy): domain Eukaryota; kingdom Metazoa; phylum Chordata; order Crocodylia; family Alligatoridae; genus Caiman; species Caiman crocodilus. The sequence continues at coordinate 222,301,992 of JAGPOW010000261.1, read as the reverse complement.
GAGGATGACCATCCCTAGATTAAGATGATGTATATTAGAGCAGTGATTCAATCTTTTTCCTACCGGAACCCATTTCCAAAGGTTCATGGCCTTGCACCCCCCGCCAGCCCTGCCAGTGCACAACCCACAGTCTCTCCACCCCACCATGTTGGTATCCCTCACTCCTGACCTACATCCCCTACCCCACCCCAGCCCTGCAGGTGCCCCCTACTCCCAATCTGCAGCCCCCAGCCCTCCCCCAAGCCCTGCTAGAGGGGCCTCCAGTTGCCCCCATCCTGCTCAGGCCATAGCATGATGGCTATAGTAGCTCCGGATCATGTGGGCAGCAGCGGAGTAAGCTACAGGGAGGAGAAGAGGCCTGTGGCAGCCCCCACCAGGCAGCCTGATCACAGCCCATTCCACCCCAAGCAGCATCACCCAGCTTCCCCATCTCTGCAAGCATCCAGCCCAGCCTCACTCTCCCCCCCCACCTTCCCCCTGCCACTCTTTCCTGCTGCAGTCTCCACATTTTCCCAGGATCAGTGTTTCTCAACCCATGGCTCGCGACCCTCTGAAATCTTCATAGTATCATAGTATCTAGGGTCAGAAGGGGCCTAAAGCAGGCCATCTAGTCTGACCCCCCGCCAATGGCAGGAACAAGTGCCAGGGTCACAGGGCCCCATCTAATCTACTCTTAAAGATGCCCAAGGTAGGAGCAAGAAGAATTCCCTAGGAAGCTGGTTCCACATCCTAGCCACCCTAACTGTGAAGTAGTGTTTCCAAATGTCCAACCTAAACCTGCTCTCCAGTAACTTGTGACCGTTGGTCCTAGTTACCCCTGGAGGTGCCCGGGAAAAAAGAGCCTGCCCTATTTCCTGCTGATCTCCCCTCAGAAGTTTATAGGCAGCCACCAGGTCCCCCCCTCAGCCTCCGTTTACTGAGGCTGAACAGGTTCAGGTCCCTCAGACATTCCTCATAAGGCCTATCCTGCTGCCCGCATATCAATCTAGTGGCCCTTCTCTGGACCCTCTTGAGGCCATCCACATCCCTCTTGAAGTGTGGCGCCCAGAACTGCACAGGACCCAGGGGTAGCGGCCTGACCAAAGCATAAAGGGGGAGAATCACCAACTTGAACCAGCTCAAAATGCATCGCTGGATGCACGCTAGGGTTCGGTTGGCCTTCCCAACCACCGTCTGACATTGGCGGCTTGTGTTCATCTTGGTGTCAACAATGATGCCGAGATCCCATTCCTCCACCGTGCTAGTAAGAGGGGAGCTTCCCAGCCAGTATGTGTGCGGGAGGTTGCTTCTCCCCAGATGCATCACCCTGCACTTGTCCACATTGAATCCCACCCTGTTCTTGTCCTCCCACTCTTGCAGTCAGCCCAGATCCCGCTGCAGCCTCTCCCTCTCCTCTGGTGTCCCCACCTCAGCCCACAGTTTGGTATCATCAGCAAACCTGGATAGCCTGATTTCTACCCCCTCATCCAAGTCAGCGACAACATGTTGTTGAACAGCGCGGGCCCAAGGACCGAGCCCTGGGGGACCCCGCTACTAACATCTCTCCAGGTCAAGTACAACCCATCCACCACCACTCTCTGGGAGCGCCCCGTCAGCCAGTTTCTGACCCGCTCAACCGTGTAGGGGTCAGTGTCACAGCTCCCCATCTTTTTAATGAGGAATGGGTGACAGACCATGTCGAACGCCTTCCTGAAGTCTAAAAAGACTACGTCAACAGGGATGCCCGCATCCATGGATTTGGTCACCTGGTCATAGAAGGCGACCAGGT
>JAGPOW010000261.1:222280062-222296004 GCA_030014935.1 Caiman crocodilus | reverse complement strand
GTCCAATCGAAGCTGCCAAAACTGGTCACAAGCCGACCCATTTCCCAAGCATCCCTGGCTACCTGGGTCCCTGCGCAGGGCCGGGTCGTTCCCCCTCCCTGCCCAGGTGACCAGAGCATCCCCTCCCGGGCGCCAGGCTTTTGCCATGTAGACAGGGAGGAGATCCCCACCCTGAGGGATTCAACACCAGCCTCTCAGGCTGGCACAGAGAGAGGTTTCTGGAGAGGGGCACCCACGGTGGTATTTCTGCCACAACATCTACCTCTTCTGTAACACAATCCAACCAGTTTCTCAAATCTTCAGCAGGTCTTGTTAACGCTAATACCATTTTAATTGATCATCTCTATTTTCGACCTCTAAATATGCAAATAATTGTCTCTCCCTAAACAGAAAGCAGCAATGATACAAAAGAAATTATTGCAATACAGTTCCCTCTAACCTGTGCTGCTGTGAATGCAGAACAGGACCAGAATATGTGAGATGATGCAGCTAGAAAGCTGGGTGCTGACCTACCACTCTCCAGTGCCAAATCAGAGTAGAGGTTACTTATTCTATGTTTGTTTAGTCTACTAGTAGCAGTAGCTACATGTACTTCCCATAGTGAATTTAAGTCACTTTGTGACTTGTATCTTTTATAAAGGTGAACTCAAAATTCCTTGTCCAGAGACAAGGGGAATTAGTGAAAAAAAATCTGACCTTTATTATTACGCCAAAGCAAGTAACTTGAAAGTTTTTACTACTTAAAATGAAAAGAATCTCTAAAACAACCTATGGCAAATAGTTAATGGATCCAGCTATATCACATGTCTCATCATATAGTTGCTTTTTAAATCCAGGGCTAAGTGACACTTGATAGCTCTCCAACCCTTACAGTGAGGGAGGCAATGAGGACATGTAGGGACACAGCATGATCCAAAAGAACCTTTCTTAGGCACAGAGCTTGTGTGTGTCTGCAGTGGAATTTGGGTAGACAACTACCTGAAGAATGACTTATTTACTTAAAATTCCATTTACTTAAATGCCTTCTACCAATGTTCCCTTTAAGATGTAGCAATCCATAAGCATGCCGCATCGGTCTGTGAGCACACCGCTTCGGTCCATTCCCATTAATAGACAAACATATGACCACTTGAATAGTAATTGAGTTCTGCTTAAGCACTCTTTATGTGTTGTTTGAATAAGCCTGGTGGGGCTCTGCAACGTGTCTCAAGGACTGCAGCAAGGTATTGCGTTTATGGGGTATTATAATTCGTGAACCAATTTAAGAATTAAAATTGTCAGTTTTCACAAACAGCTACAGGGTTAGGGTCCAATTCCTCTCACAAATGCAGATACCAGCAAAACCTCAGTACTTGAGTGTGTATTGATGAAGAAACTCCTATAGGTATTTACTTATTAAATTAAATAGCTTTACCCAAACATTGTGCCAAAGAAAAGTAAAATAAAGAAAGAAGTAAGAAAGTTCTGTGCACCACTAGAAATCATATTGCACTCAGAAACCACTAGAAATTGGTTCTGTGCACCAATGCAATGGTTTCCTTCTATGGTGTTTATAGGCCCAGATTTTCTTTTAATCTATGCCTTTACAAATCAGCAGTGACTTAATTCAAAAATAGAAACTTACAGTAGCGTAAAACTTGTATGAGAGGGAAATCACATGCAGGACCGGCCCACAATCTTTGGGGACCCCTTGCAAGATGTAGTTCTTGGGCCCACTGATCCCTCCCTGGGGCCGGGGCAAGAGCAGGAGCAGAGCCATGAACTCCTCCCCCACTTGGCTGGTGACTAAATGAATGTCCTGGCACGCTGGATGCAGTGGAAGCAGATGCAGCCAGAGTTTCTGGCTGCAACAAGGTAAAAAAAACAAAACAGCCAGAGCAGTTCCCCAGGACCATGATGAGGCATTTTGCCCCAGCCCTCATCCTCTCCCCTGCCTCTGCATTGCCTAGGGGAGGAGCTGCTGCCTGAGGAGAGAAGAGCTTACCTCTGGTAAAATGTCCTGCACTGGCCTAACGTCTCTGCCACACTTTGCACCCAGCTCCTCTCAGGGCAGGTGCGTGGTATTAAAAAGGTCTTCCTCCTAATGTTTACAACACAGTTGCTCTATTGCCACTGTGGCAGCCAAATAAAACTGCCCTATACAGACTCCTACTGCATTTGGTCTCTAATCAGCCTAAAGCAAGCAGAAGCTTGTTCAGCTGTAGCCCTTCTTGGTCCAGCCCCTCTTGGAAACCAAGATGCACAGAACCGTTCCATTCTCACACCTTTGTTTCTAAGAGAGGCCAGACCAGAAAGGGCTATAGCCCAACTTACACCAAACAGAACTGGTTAATCAGAACTTTAATGCAACAGGACTGTTTGGACATGCCACAGTCCTTCCCAGGCTGGCTGTGCAGCAGGCATGCAGGGCAGTTTTATCTGGAAGCAACAACACCCAGTTGAGAAGCACTGAGGTAAGCTGAGGCAGCACCAACTGTGGTTCTCAACAAGGGAAGCCACCACATTCAAAAAAGTGGCAGAGGAGTGCAATGACTAAAAAGGTTGAGAACCACTGTTCTATGCAGTGATCCCAATTGTACAAATGAATACCTTCCATGAAAACGCAATCAATCATCCTATTCAAATCACTGGAATTTGGGAATTAAATAAATAAATAAGATTGCAACATCTTCTGTATTTTACTGAATGTTTTTACCCTAAATGTGAAGTAAAACTGACTGCTCTAGTTAAGAAAATATCAACAACCATTTTTGTAAAGATGGTGTTAAATGACTAATCTTGAATCCAGATGATAACATAATTCCATTTAGTTTAGAAACACTGAGTTGCAGTTTTGCTGAAAGCATTAGATAGGAGTGGTCTGCTGATCCCTACAAAGCTTTCCTGATGCAACTTGAAATATCTTCTTGTCCTCAGTAATCTGCATTGTAGAAAAAGAACAATTCTCCAAAGGGTGCCTTAAACTAAATCAGACAAAATTCTCTGGGTAAATATGACATCTTTTATTAGACCAACTAAATATCTGGAAAAATTGCTCTTTGCAAGTTTTCAGGCAAACACCCTTCTTCAGGCATAGGAAGAGTTTGCTAGTATTGTGTGTGCTCTCCTGCAAAATCTGCATTTTGGCTTCTACTCCACCCAGGAGAGCACAAAACACCAGCAGACTCTCCCTATGCCTGATGAAGGGCTTTTGAAAGCTTGCAAAGAACAATTTTTCCAACTATTTAGTTGGTCTAATAAAAGATACATTTTCTCAAAGAACCTTGTCTGCCTATGTCCTTAAACCAACACAGCTACAACCAACAACCTTGAACTAAATCATATTTTCTCTTGTTAAAAATACTAATAATACACAAAAAAAGACTCTTTCAGGACCATTGTCCTTTAGCTGGTCATTAATGCCAAGAAAAAACATTTAGTTATGCCATAGTTCTTATGTCTTAAATGCTAATAAGGCAGGGATGTGAAGGAGTTAACTGCTCTATTTCCAGTTTCAGGGAATACCAGTACAAACTAATCTACTGCTGTTAGATTCCTCCTAAAGGAAATATCCTTGCATTCCTTTCTTTTTTGGAGTTTAAAACACATATTTAAAGACCCAGAAAGACCTGGATCACAAAGATCAAGAACAGACAAGTTACTTAAGAAACAAGAAATATTTAATCCATTATCTTTGCTACCTGAAACTTGGCAGTGGTAGCCACCCTGGCAGGAGCCAAGCAGCATGGGTAAATCCTCCGTCCAAATCAGCATACAGTTGTGCCACCTTCTCATTGAGTAGACTTCTGATTTCTTTCCCATGTAAGCAATGACTTGCTGTCAAAATAATGAGCTCTGAAAGTGCTTCAAATAAATCTGAAAAAAGCAAGGAAAAAAAACCAGTAAGAAAGCATTTCAGGGATATTTGCATTAAAATTTGCAGGCCATTCATTTCTCTTCTCCAGAAAGAAATGTATAGCTTGAACAAGTAATTTAAGTTCTCAACACTTTTCTCTTTAATGTGATTGTTTCAAAAAATGCTTTTGCACAGGTAGCTCTCTGGCATAGGACACTAGAGAGGGGATAACAGGGAAACATTACTGGAAAGAGGAATATGTTGCAGTAACACTTATTTAAAACCTCTTAACTGGATGTCCTTGTATCTAACACAGGGGTCAGCAACCCCTGACACACGTTAGAGCACAGCATGTGAAGGTATTTTACTTGGCATGCATGTTTTGGGATAGATGGTAGAGAAGGGCGCTGGGAGAGTGAGTTACAGGGAATTTTGGGGTGGCGATAGCCCCAAGCGCCACCCCTTATTGCAACACTCTGCTCTGCTGCCTTTATCTTGCACAAGGGGGGTTTTGAGGAGCTACAGCCTCCCCAGAATTCCCTGTAGCCCCCTGCCCCAGTGCTGCCTCTTGCCCCATACAGATGCGCCTGATCCCCTGCCAGAAAGAAGGAAGCAGTGCCCCGGTTCTGAGCCTGCAGCAGGCAGCCTGCCCTCACCCCATGCACAAATCTGGGGGGAGATGATGGGGGGCATACCCCTCATGCCTTCCCAGGGTGTACATAGTGATGGGAAGCTGCCCACCCACCTAGCATCCCATCTCTACCCCCCTGCAGCTCCATCCCACTCCCAGCCCCAGGGTCACATTCACCCCCCTGGCTGGGCAGCACCTGCCCCACTCCCTCCCTCACCATGGTGGCCTTGATCTGCCCTCCCCATGCCCTTTCCTTCCTCCATGTCCCTTCTCCTCCACAGACTTACTGGCCAGATGCTGCTCTCTAAGCTGCCCAGCTGTATTCCTGGCTCCATGCATGCTGCAGCTGCACACATGCACATGGTATTTACCAGTGACATTATCAGCCACTAAAAGCCTGTTGTTGGTGCTGATCTGATATGCAACCAATATATCAGTGCACTTCTAAATGCATTTCTGAACAGCTTTATTCTCCTAGAATCTTTACATTTGTTGTGTAAACAGTGAACAAGTTCTGTATTTAATTCTTTTGAACATAAAATGATTGGCACTTTTGCCTAAATGTCTTATTTTATTCCATTAAATGCACTGCAGTAGATCATGTATCAAAAAAATACTGCTAAACTATGTGAGAAGTAAAGATTTTTGTGGTTGATCTCTCTTATTGGACCAAGTGCACTCTATTCCAACCAGTAAGAAAAATATCACCAACAAAAACCCTTGCCCCTCACATACTTTGGACATCACAGCTACATCACTCCAATACTACCATTAAACTATGTTAATATTGGTTGTTTCCCTTGCCACTGCCTTCAGTATAACTTCTGAAATTCAAAGCATCGGGTATTGCTCACTTCTTTTGCCACTCTGTCCCCAGGAATTAAAGTAGTCCTTTGTTTCTTTTTCAATCACAGGTACATGTTGTTTAAACTGTGCTATATTCAGCCCCGTTTTTAGCATCTTCTTCTGCTCCAAAAACACCTGCAAGTACCAAGACAGTAGAGATATGCAACATAAGGTTCTTCATATTCATTTAGCCATTAACAATAAGTAAATATAGTGAAATAGAAAAACATGGGAGTTGCTAGGAAATTAAGACCACAGTAGTTGACAGTCTCTTCACAGAACTTTATGTGATTCTCATACTGAAGAGAAGAGACTGAATTAGCAGTCAAAGACTATACCTGCCTTTCCCAAGTACCATGTTGTTTTTTCCTGTTTTCATAGGTCATGTCCACATAACTTCAGTACTGCATGAGGGGGCAATACAATATAAAGTGAACTTCCTGAAGAGAGACTAATTTCAAGCAAGAAGGAAGAAGATTCCAGTCTGACTGTAGATCAGAATTGCTCATTCCACAACAGAAGAGATGTATGCTTTAGCTTTAGTCTCCTTAAACTCCTAGAGTAAAGAGGCAAGGCAGCCAACTACATAAGAGGCTGCCTACCATATCTGGCATGATTCTGGAGTATCTATCAGGTGAGTTCCTGCTCCATTTAGAATGTTTTGTGGTGTCCAATCTGTGGAACCCAAGGGCAACTTCATTAAACTGGATTTGGTATGAAATTAAATTATGTCCCCTGAGATGCACCTTGAAAATCTCAGATAATTTGTAATGGTGATTCTCTGCCATAAAAGGCTTCCTTCCCGTATGCAAACCCTGACCTTCATTTAGTGGCATTAATATGAACTTTTAGGCTAGGTATAGACATTCAAAAAGCCCAAGGCAAAAATCGATCTAAGTTGTGCAGGTTTCTGCAAGCAGTGTAGTTTAGATTGGTAGTGAACAAATCACACATTCACCCTTTGGTAGGGGACAGCAGAGGACAGGGACAACTCTTAGATTTGGTTTCACCTTTTAAAACTAGCCTGTTCATGCCAAACTTCTATTCTGTTATGGGTATACACTAGTCTCTGATCACTTTTACCAGTAAAAGGGTAATGTCTATATCTGGCCTTATTGTACATTTGGAGTCCAAGTCCATTTAGTCCACCAAAATTAACAAAACCTTTTCCTTGGAGTCCCTCCCATGGCAAGGATATGGTATCAGCTACCTCCCTTCCCTCTCAACCTAAATAGAAGGGCTGAGGGACTAGAGAGGATTCATGCTGCTGCCTGCTGCATTGAGAAGCCTTGAATAGCATCTGCGGGTAAATGGCAGAAGCATTAAGTTTTTTGCATTAAAAGTCTCCTAAATACCTGGTTATGGTTTTAGGGAGGAGGGGCTGTAGGGGGCCTGGAAAAATAGCTTCCCCTTGCAATGCTACAGACAGATATTCCTTCTCTGAAGCTTGTAGAAAGGAGCAAACTGAAAATGAATAGTAATCTGGAGTCACTGAGACAGAAGTAATGGGAGGGGGGTAGGAATACAAAACAAGCATTTTGCTCCTTGTTTTCCACTGAAATGGAATGAGCAGGCTTCACATGCAAAAAGAAGTGTCCAGATCAGTGGGTGGCCACATGAGTATTACCACAGTCTAAACGTGTTCAGCCTTAGACCACTTTGAGACTACCAAAATCGAGAGTATCAACTGCATTGGTGCAGCCTGTTTCCAGAATGACATGGACATCACCAATCTTCGAGTAGGGCAGGGACAGCTAAACTTCTTAACCCTTGTAGCATCAAACCAAAATATAAGATAAAACTTATAAGAACCTAGATACATGCACCTGACTTTCTACACAAACCACATACCAGATTAGGCACATCATAAGCAACTCCCTTTCCAAAGACAGGTGTGGTTAGGCGAGAGTATACATCCTCTGCATTCAGGTCTTCATTTTTACTGTTGAACAGCAGAGAAGCAGCATCGCTACCTAAGAGATATGTAAATGTCTTGCCCACCATAGTGAAGCTAAACACAGGCCCATACTAAGGAGAGAAAAAAAATGTTACTTTTAAATAATGAGAATTCAAGGTATAAAGCACTAGGTAGAGCCTTTATAAAGGGCTATACTTTGTTCATATATTTGAATATGAATTATAACCCTTTATAAGGCTCTACATAATGGTTTATATCTTAGTTTCTAATGATATATTATACACACACACAGCTCTACTGAACTACAGCAATTTCTGGGATAACGACATCACAATTAAACAACTGACAAGTATCTTGAACTGCTCAACTACATATGGGAACTCCTGGAGGGAGAAAAGTCTGGCAAGAAAAAATCAGCCTTCAGGGATAAATACCAGGCTCAGTTAAAATACTAACATTTGTTGTTATGGGTAAATATCACTCAAAAAAGACGAATGTATTTTTTTTCCAATTTACACTGACCATATAAAATGCAGCCAGACATACAGCATCCCACTTGTGGATTTTTAACTCAAGAGGAAAGTTTGTTTTTAAAACAGAAACTAGAGGTGCACTGACACATTGGTCCATATTAATGACTGATATTATTGGAAAAATCGGCTTTATTGGCTGATGTGGCCGATCCAGTCACCGATAAATGTTGCATATATGCACGTGGCCAGGAATGCAGCATGGAGAGCAGTATTGGGCCAGTAGGTCTGTGGGAGGGAAGGGGTATGGCAGGCGGCAGATCGAGGCGTCTACAGGTAGGGAGAGAGTGGAGCTTGGGTTGAAGCTGGGGCAGGGGCTGCACAGCTAGAGCGAGGCAGAGTGCAGGATGGAGCTGCAAGTGATGGTCTGGGCAGGGCATGGGATGGAGCCACCACTGTTCACACCCCCAAGGGAGGCATGGGGAACATATGCCCCCCAGATCTGTGCACAGGGAAAAGTCAGGCTGCACTGGGCTCTTCCCGGCAGGGGCTGGGCCAGGGATGTGCTCAGGGCAGCAGGTCTACAGTGAATTTTGGAATGACTGTAGCCCACCCTGTAGCACCCCCTCCCAGCATCCACACTGCCCGGCCACCTCTGAGCGCAGCCCTGGGCCAGGCCCTACCAGGAGGAGCCCAACATAGCCTCCAGCTCAGGGGCGGGCAAAGTGCGGCCCACAGGCTAGATGCAGCCCACCAGGTCATTTTATCCCGCTTGCAGGGCCCCTAAAAATTTAGAAAAATAATATTTATCTGCCCTGGGCTGCCTATCATGCAGCCCTCAATGGCTTGCCAAAACTCAGTAAGCCCTCCACCCAAAATAATTGCCCACCCTTGCTCCAACCTCAAGCGCACAGCAGAAGCCCACCACCACCCTGCTGCCTTGCATACCTCCCCCACACGAGCCACAGCTTCACCTTGCGCCACCCCAGCTGTGCTATACCTGCCCCACCCCCAGTCCCATTCCCTCCCTCACTGTGGGGGCTTCAATCTGCACCCCCCAACTCCTTCCACCCCAGACTTACCAGCCAGACACTGCTCTCCAACCTGATGGTCTGTGTATCAGGAACCAGATCAGTACTGGCTGATATGCCTAATCATTGGCCATCAGTATTGGCCCAAAAAAATCTTTATCAATGCACCCCTAAAGGAAACATATACATTAAACCAATAATTGACAGGGTTCATATGCCTATGTTTAAGCAATGAAAACCATAGTCAGCACTTTTAAAGTTACTAGTTTTGGAAGAATGTCATGTTTATGTTATAAATAAATAAATAAATAAATAAAACAAAATCGCCAGGATAGTGGCTTTTAATGTCTTGCCATACCACAATTCAGATACTCAGCATGCCATCTCAATGCCCTGAAACAACCGTGCCAAGATTCAAGCTTCGATCCCAGAAAGACTAGGTCAGGAGTCCTCAACCCCCACCCAGCCCCTTGTCGCTTGGGCCCTGGCAATGCCATGCCTGGTGGTGTGCAGCCCCAGGCCCTAATCCTGGCATGGGGCCAGCCGACCCCACATGGGCCCCCACCTGTGCATGTGGGACCAGGCAGGGGCAGCACAGGGCCTGATCCGACCCCACAGCCTGGCCCCAAAGCTGCTCACATGGCCCACGGGGCCAAAAGGTGGAGCGCCCTGGTGGAGGCAGTGAGCCCAGCCAGGCTGCACCCTTATTCAGATCCCATTAGGAGCAGGGCTCTTGCTCATCTTCCTTCTGACTGAAAACTCCCAGGCAGCTGCATCCCCAGTTAGGGGAGGGGCTCACCCCCCCACCAGCTCTCTAAATAAGCCCCAGATGGGCTCCCTCACATTGTGTTCGTGACCCACCAACAGACCAGGCCAAGCCAGAGGAGCAGCCGAGGTTGCGCAGCGGAGGACCGTGCTGGGGCCAAGGGGCGCTGCGGACAGAGCCCCCACTCCGCCGGCTCCCGCGCTCTCTCCCCGGGCCGGGCCGGCTGCGAAGGCGTATCTCGAGCCTGACTTGGCCGGGGCCGGGGCCGGGGCCGTGCTCCCGCGCCGCCGCTGCCAGGCGGCAGCCCTGCACTCACCGAGTCGCTGGCGACAGCTCCGCACTCACCGTCTCGTAGGCGGCCTCCAGGAACTGGATCGGGCTCCGCGCGAAAGCCACGGCGTGGCCGAGGAAGGGCACGGGCGAGGCAATGAACGGCGGTGGCTTCTGGAAGACACAGCGCGGCGCCTCAGCGGAGCCCGCGCCCCACGCCCCGCCCCGGCCCCGGCCCCGGCCCCGGCCCCCCGTGCTCTCCACGCACGCACCCCTGCGGCGGGCGGCGGGGGACGCCGCTGCCGGCAGCCGAGCTGCAGCAGGTAGCCCAGCCCCAGCACGAAGGCGGCGGCGGCCAGCGCCGTGGAGAGGGGGCTGCCCGCGACCGCGCGCTGCAGCAGCGCCCCGCCGGTCTCCAGCAGGCTCCGCGTCGCCATTCCCGGCCCCACTACGGCTCCGGCTCCGAGAACCCTCCTAAGCTTTTCCCGGGCGCGGCTGGCCCCATCTCTGCCTATGTGACGTTAGTGACCGCGCAGCCAATCAGCGCCTCCTCGCCACCGTCCGAGCGCTGCAGGCTGGACGCGGCGTGACGTGATGGGGCGGGAACGAGGCTTGGAGACTGGAGTCGCCAGGCTGTGGCCGCGGGATGCAGTAGGCTGCTCGGGGCTGGGTGGTCAGTGCTGGGGCCTGTGGGACAGCTTCACTATCTAGGCAGCTTCCACTTGGGGTGGCAGAGCCATCCCTGGCGTTGGATAGTGCGAAAAGAGCTTGGGGAAAAAGCAGGATGGTCTTCCTCAGGTGAAAGCTTGGTCTCTCTCCATCCATCTGTACAGTTGGTCCAGGAAGAGACACTGCCTGAAGAAGCATAACTTCTGGACTGCCCTGGCCACAGTATCACTCTTGGAATACCTTAAAGGAAAGGGTAACTGAGGTTGTGCTCTGGAGCCATAGCATAGATCAGTGGTACCCAGCCCAGTCAGCAGACTGATGCAGCCTATGTGACATCCTGTTAAAACATTTTTAAATGGAGACACGGGAAGTAAGTTGTGGGGGTGTGGCCGGCATAACACCTTGAGAGCTGTAAGTGTGGCCCACTATGGCAAACAGGTTAAGAACCACTGGTATGGATTGCTCTGAAGACATTAAGGGCTCCTATAGCCAGACCTGTCATGTCTTCTTTGTCTGCTGTCTGCATGTTGTGAATTTGCTGCACCAGCCACATTTGTCCTTGGCTAGAAATAGGAGCAGCACAGGTTTCATCAAGAAAAGTATGCAAGCCTGGGAAGTCAAAGGTGTATAAAAAAACTATTCTGTTGACTGTCTACCTCTTGACCTGCCCTCTTCCTTAATAATTACAGACAGTCAAAAAGCCAGAGGCTGAATCGATTGAATTACTGCAGGTTAGTCTAACTTATGTAGATTGAACCAATAAACAAGTGAACAGACATTCACTTTTGATTCTGAAAATGTAGCCACATGTCTGCAGTGGCCCAGGCGAGACGCTGTGAGGCACTAGAGCACACCCCTGTGCTCAGCTGGAGCAGACAGCTTGGGCCAAACCCCATCAGCTGAAGGGGTGGTCCCGTGTGTCAGATCCCATCATGCCTTATTCCTTGTGCAGGGAGAAAACCAAGATCATGATCCTGGATTCCCCTTGCACCTGCAAGCTCCCATCAGCTGACAGGGCTCCCAGCCCTTTCTGTCTGTCAGTGCCGGGAGAGCCCAGAACCATGACAACAGTGAAAATGGAGCAGAACCATGCCCATTGGGCACTCCGGGACTCAGGTTGCTAGCCCATCCTGGCATGCACACTGGCAGCTGTCTGTGGCAGGACACTGTGTATGCCTGCACTTTAAGGGTCTGGAGCCGGCAGCTGCCAGGTGCCTAATCAGGGCAGCCATTTTAGATTCAGGGCTGCCCATATAAACAAGGCAGTTCTGCTGCTAGGGGCTAAGCAATCACATGGCTTGGCTGGAAGACTGCTGATATCATCTGGAGGTAAGTGAGGTGCTGTAGGGAAGGGTAAGGGGGCTCCTGGTTCTGAGTGTGATGTAAAACTGCACCATGCTGGGAGTGGGTAGCCTGGTGGTGTTACATCACAGCTGTGTGTTCTTGGGCAACCCTGGCACAGGATGCGGTCTGTCTGGCTCACAAGGACTTGACTCCCCTCCCCCCTCCTCTACCTAAATGAAACTGATTAAGATGCAGTGAGAGATGCACCTAAGACCCTCCAGATAAGGGTGACAAGAGTGAAACAACTGCCCTAGGTCTCATTTGCATCTGAGATGGAACCAGATCTCTATCTCTCATGTAAATGAATGGTCAATCAACAGAAAGCCTGAAGCAGAGACTGCAGTGAGCCTGAAGCAGAGACTGCAGTGAATTCTGGGACCAGAGAAGCAGGGGAGCACTGTATGATGGGGAATCTGTGCTCCAAATGTTAATCAACCCATGTTCATACATCCCCAGCTCAGCATTTATCAGACCAGTTCTAATCTGTATTTACTAGACTTTTTTCTACACACACCCCCCCCCTCTAAGTTTAATAGGCATCTCAGACCATACATTCCCGGTCCCACCATGGGAGGCCTATTTAAACTTGATTGACTAAAACTTGGTTGCCAGGTTAGGGAATGCTGAGGCAAGAGACCGAGTCAGAGGGGGATATGGGCAACATTTGAACAATGGTTAAGGGTTCATTAGGGCTCCAACAGGCTGGATGCTTTGATCACAGATGTTGTCATATTTTTCCCAAGATGACTGGTGGGAGTCCTCTCCACAAAAGGTTATGAACACCCCAATAATTTCTTTAAGTCTGTTAAAAGACTATAGTAAGATCTGGACAAGTCATGCTAAGCTGAGGCTTGTGAACAAGTAAAAATCCAAAATTGATGCTGCAAGCTATCTCTTATTTCTGAAGAAACTATGAGAGAGCCCATCAGTATATCTGCCATCCGTAGGAATTTCAAGTTGGCTCCCAAGTATTTGGTTACTCCATAATCTTAAGCATTTCCTGATTATCAATCAGTTTCCTGAGATGTTCCAAACCAGATAACCCTTTGTCAATAGAAAAGACAATGATTTACACAATTGAGGATGCTCTGAAGCAGCTGAACTGAGGGTATAAAAATCTAAAAAAAGTGTGTGTGCTTCAAGAAAGAAGAGAGAAAGAAAGAAGACAAACTCCTGTGCTGACATGTTCCCCTGTTGTTCTTGGGACACTGGAAGAACAGATCATCTCCCTGCAAAGACTGTGCCTGTCCGCTCTGCAGCCTGAGTACGTTGGACTGGTGATATCCCAGCGTGCACTCTCTCTTTTCACTGTAGGCATAAACTTCTGAACCTGAACTGTATCAGTTAAGCTTGAGCTAAATTTCCCCAAATACTTAGTGAAACCAAGGTAGTGCTGTAATTGTTTGTGTTTGTTTTTCTTTTGCATATTTATTACTATTAGTACCATTATATATTTCATATGCTTAGCAATAAATAACTTCTATAGTCAAACTGGTAGTAACTGGGTATATTTTTCCTTCTCTGCTTCTCTTTCCTCTGGTGCTCTGCAGCAATGCTTCTTTTACCTAAGCTAAAGATCCCTGTGATGCCCAAAAATAGTGTGGGGTCTCTCATCAAGAGGCCAAAGATTGGGATGTGCTAAGTTTGAAACACATAAGGGGAATCAGCTTGTACAGGATGATTGACCCAGTTTGACTCAGATGTTCCCTTATGAACTGAATGCTGGCCCATGAGGGTGTCAGCTGGACACCCAGCTGGATTCAGAAGGATTCTGTTTACCTGTGTGCTTGCGTCTGACTGCAGTTTATTGTTGCTTTGATGAACTGATTCTTGGCATATGAGGGCATCAGCTTGTCCATGCTGATCAACCCAGCCAGGTCAGGCATGTCACATTAATTTGTGTGTATGACTGACTTGGTGACTGGAGGAACCCAGCCCCATTGCGATTGAGTCCTGCAAGATAGCTCCATTGGGGTTAAGGGCTTGCAGAAGGGAGAGATACAGCTCTGTATAGTAACATAAGCAGCACATTGACAGAATCACCAAGACCCTAGAAACAATCCCTAATAAATGTTCAAATCTGGTAACACTGGGGCTCCCAGTTGTGTGGGAGCCCCCAGGAAATGCCAGGCCAGTTACTACCCTGGTGAAAGGCAGGTAAGGTCACTTTAACCCCTAGCCCCAACAACTGGGTGGGTTACCCCTTGTTTGGAGGGCCCAGAAGGTGGACCCTCAGAGAAAGAATAAGGGGCATAGGCTCAGGCCTGTCTGGGTTTCCCCTGACTGGTCTATGCTGGGTTCAGGACTGGAAGGGTCGAAGGGCCAGGGGGCCACCGCGAGGAATGTCCACGGGTCAAGGGCCTGGGGTCCTGACTGGCCTGGAGGTGGGCCAGGGCTAGATGAGCTGAAGATCTCAGTGGAAGGGACCACACCTGAAAGGGAACTAGCTTAGGGAGCTATGTTGCCTGGTATGACAGCAGAAGAGGCTGCCTGAGGGGAATAATCTAGGTGGGGTTCAATAGGAGGATTCTGGGGCCCACTGAGGGGCTGGTGACTGAAAGAACATGGAGATGCCATCTGCGAGGCTTGGGCTGTGGTGTAGGGAAGGAAAGAAGCCACAGATAGCACCCCTGGCATCGGGGCATGAAATGGGTAGCCTCTCGCTTAATTAACATCTATCAATCAATAATACCATCAAGGCATGGCAGGTGAGAATGCGGGTGGTTGGCCCAGGAATAGGTGGGCAGGCCATAGCAAGATTGGCCCTGAGTAGGCCCCCTGTTACACTATCGTTAGTCAACTAAAGCTACTGAGGGAAAACTTACACATCCTTTAGTCGCACTTTTGACTTCAGTTGACATACACCCAAAGCCAGAGAACAGATCTGGTATTCCTTGCACACAGGCTACTCTAAGTACAGCGAAGTGTGCTGTCTGTGCAGTGTATTGTCCCCCAGCTGCTCACAAGTCAAACAGCCCTGCTATAACTTATTTCCCATTTTTCAATTAAACTACAACATTCTTTGTTCATATCCTTGTGCATGGATGTGTCACTATCAGGAAAACTAGAGAGAGAATGCCATATCAGAGGCCAGTACTACTTGTGTATTTTCAGCATGTCCTTTCATTATCAGGCAGCCAAGAATTCTCTTTCCTTCAAAATGTGTTCATGTCCCAACCCCTGAGTATTCTGCTTTATCCCTGGAAATTCTAATATTATTAAAGCCTACGTCTGTCTGTCTGTAATGCTTATTCACACTCTGATTGGCTGATGGAAACAGCCAGTCAGAGTGCTCCAAGCATGGGGTTGTGCTGCCATGATTCTGAAGCCACACCAAGGACTGGACAGAGGGCAGGGGAGCCAAGATCAGCAGCACTGGCCTTGGCTCCCCCACCCCACTCCATGCAAGCAGCACCGAGGACTAGACTGGGGGTGGGGGAACTGAGGCAAGCAGTGCTGGCCTCAGCTCTCCCACCCTGCTCCTTGCAAGAGGCAGAACAGCAGCAACCTGGGGCATTAGGTGGTGGCACTCCTTCCCAGCCCCTTTCCCCCTGTTATTCCCCCCCAGTCATTCTTGACAAGCAATTATCTAGTACATGTAATACAAGCAATTTAAAGGGCACAGTGTGCACAGACACTACATTAAACATAGAGTTGGTTTAGGTGGGTTAGTCTGAAGTCAGGCAGAAAGTAACAGCATCTAACAATGTACATTGTTAACTACGAAAGCTCATGCGTCTCTGAATTAATTTGTCTTTAAGGTGCTACACTGCCCTACCTTCTACATTTAAACATAAATATAATAAAAAAGCCTTTTAAAAGTAAAAAAAAAAATCCTTCAATTTGAGGTATTCTTATCATAGCTTCATAGTAGCTAGGTACAGGAGGGACCTGAACAGATCATCTAGCCTGACCCCCTGCCACAGGCAGGAATGAATGCTGGGTTCACAAGACCCCAGACAGGTGATCGTCCAACTGCCTCTTGAATTTGCCCAAGGTAGGGGTGAGGACCACTTCCCTGGGAAGCTGGTTCCAGATTTTGGCCACCCTAACTGTAAAATAGTGCCTTCTGATCTCTAACCTAAACCTATTCTCCATCAGCTTATTACCATTGTTTCTTGTCACCCCAGGTGGTGCTGGGGAGAAAAGGGCTCTGCCTATT
>JAGPOW010000261.1:222216826-222279962 GCA_030014935.1 Caiman crocodilus | reverse complement strand
TCTCTAACCTAAACCTATTCTCCATCAGCTTATTACCATTGTTTCTTGTCACCCCAGGTGGTGCTGGGGAGAAAAGGGCTCTGCCTATTTGCTGTTGATCTCTCTTGATGAGTTTGTAGGCAGCCTTGAGGTTCCCCCTCAGGCTCCTCTTGCTGAGGCTGAACAGGTTCAGATTCCTCAGTCTCTCCTTGTAGGGCCTGTCCTGCTGCCCTCTCACCAAGTGGGTGGCCCTCCTCTGAACCCTTTCCAGGCTGGCCACATCTCTTTTGAAGTGCAGCGCCCAGACCTGGACACAGTACTCCAACTGCAGTCTGACCAAAGTCGCATAGAGGGTGAGTATCACCTCTCTGGACCAACTTGAGATGCATCAATTTCAGCATACTTTGGATCAGACCCTATAATATAGTGAACTGATAAATTCAGTTTGTAGGTGATTAGGAAGTATATAGTAAGAGGCTTTTTTCATTTTAGCTCAATAAATGTTTGCAAGAGACATAAATTCTAAAAACTTCTGATTATTCAACTCCTCCTAAATTATAGCACAATCATAGCCATAATATTTTCAGAAGTCAACCCAGAAGCCTCCATCCTGTTCTCAAACAGAAATACTTATATGTGCATCAAGTATTTAGAATTTTACTGCCTGGGTATAGAGTTTTAAAGCTTTCACTTTGTTGGTCAGGTAATGCAAGCCAGTCATTGTTAAGATTCTAATCAACTGATCTGTCATTTCAGCAGGAGTCAGTATTTGGTTTTCACTTTTCCAAATTCCCAGTGCACAAGAGATCTTTCCTTCCAATTCAAGACCCCTAATAGAAAAAATAAGAAAGCAAAGTGAAGAAGTGTTAAAGAAAGTCAAGGATCAAATTCTGAAAATATATTTGAATAGTGTTAGACATTTAAAATTCTTTAAAATAAACTAAATAGTAGAGGCTCTATAATGAAAATACAGATATATTTTAATATTCTATAATGCACATATATACATATAATAAATACTTATTAAATGGCGTAAATAGTAACAAACTAAAGTATACTGAAAATAAAATGATTTTTTAGATTATTTTGTAACTAACCTGTTATTTTCAAGATTCTTAATTTCGGCATTAGTAAGTTGCAGTTTCTGGCAGAAAAATTCAAAATGTTCAAGGGGAACATTTCCAGCAATTATCTTTAATACCTTGTGCAGGATTTTATCTAAATATAAACATAAGTGTTATTGTTTAGAAAATGCAATTTATAAAACCTTTTTATTAAAGGGTTCTTCCCTTTAATAAATGCTCTTCCCTTTAATAAACCCAAACAAGAACAATTTAGATAGAGACTGTAGGCACTTTTTCCTCTGATGCTAAAACAATGTAGCTATGCATGCATGTGTTAGTATGTATGAATTCTGGGGGGTTGAGAAAGTGCCAGGTGGTACTAGGAATGGGTGAGATTCACTAGCAGAGAGACGTCATTGGCAATGTCAGCTGAAGTCAAATAGAAGGCAGGTAGATTTGTACTTTGTAGACCAGGGGTGGGCAAAATGCGGCCCGGGAGCTGGATGCGGCCTGCCAGGCTGTTCTATCCAGCCTGCGGGGCCCCTAAAAACTTAGAAAATTAATATTAACTGCCCTGAGCTGCCTGTCATTTGGACCTCGATGGCTTGCCAAAACTCAGTAAGCAGCCCTCTGCCCAAAATAATTACCCACCCCTGTTGTAGACTAACCAAAGTAGGTAGGTAGATATCTATCGCAAACTTGTGAGCCCAGTCCCACTTCATCAAACACCGAAGTGAGTTTGGCCTCACAAAGTTGGTGCTATATATACAATCTACTTTAGTTTGTCAATGAGGTACAAATCTACCCTAACTTCTACTTCAGGTACTCATTTTACATTGCCTTCCCAGAATGGCAGAGTTATTAGTTTCGGATCTGAGGTGAGAATTGTGGCCTTAACTTTACACTTCTTGGATTTCTGTTTATTTTTGTTTTAGTATATTTCCTAGATCAGCATTTCTCAACTAGTGGGTTGCACCCCAAAAGTGGGTTGCAAGAATATTTGAAAGGGTTGGGAACAGGTTGCTAGAAAAACCTGTGAAAGCATAGGTTTCCTCTTGTAGGCTGGCAGTGTTCCAGTGTGCAAGTGGCTACTTGAGATGATTGGAGGCAGCAGGCGCATGTGCGCACATGCACGTGACCAACATAGAGTGAGGCTGGGTTGTGGGAGCAGCCCTAACCATTGGATGCAAGTAAATATGGGGAGTGGGGCATGGAGGTCCAGGGAGGGCTGCAGGGGGGGGGGGTGTGCGCGCGCGCGCATGCACACGCACATGCACATGTGCCTTCCTGCCAGTGCTGGGGACATGGCCTGTGGCCCGGTACAGGGCTGTGGCAGGGTAAGTGGAGTTGTTGGGAGGGGAGAAGGCTCCTGGACCTTCAGAGGGGAAAGGAGGCAAGGATAGTCCTTCGCAGCAGGGAGCTGCATGCCTGGGTCAGTGGCACACTTTGGCCTGAGCTTGGGGGTGAGGGTTGCCAGCAAGGCCAGGGGAGGCAGGGGCCTGTGGGTTGGGCTGTAGTTGTGGGTTAGGACAAGCCATTAAACTTGGCAAATTGTTCCCGGTACAAAAAAGGTTGAGAACCACTGTTCTAGATCATGTTTCTGGTTTTGGCTGTCAACTTCCCCCTCTGACAAGAGTACTAGTCATTGCTGTACAGCCATAACTCCTTTTTCTTTAAACTTAAAGAATCTCTGAATGCAAGACCTTACTCAAGACTATTTAAAATCCTTTTAAACCTTTTACCATCACTTGATGCTATAGTTAGGTATATTAAAGGTTAATCATGTTTTAAGTGCTGTTGACACTAACCAAAATCACCAGAGGAGACATAGTACCAATACTGACTTCTTAAATTAATATCATTAATTACTAGCTGCTATAGTAAGCTACCTTTTAATACTTTAACACAGTGCTTTATAGAATGCCTTACAAAGTATTTGTTCTTAACATACCATCTCTTTCATCAGCACTTTCCAGATAGCGTACAATGTTATGTAGTTGTTTTCCTTTACAGACTTCCTGTGGTGGTCTGATAAGAGAATTCCCATCAAAATTTATATCTGTCAGCAAATGAAGATGATGGAGACCATCAGGCAAAGATACCAGCTCATTTCCTGACAAAATACATGAGAATAGTTGATATTTGCATTTTGTTAATTTAAAAACATTTTGGGAATGAGCAGTAAAACCATAAAAACCTTTTACTTTTTATTCTGATAACGAGCTCTTCACTACACATATGAGGAAATGTTCTCTCTGCCTCAAGAAGTTTACTATTTAAGACCTGATCTTAAAGCTATTGGAACCTAATATGATATTTTCCACAGAGTTTGGATCAAGGTTTAAAACAGATACAAATAGTACATCAGAGGCTAGTAAATTTTAAGGTTGAGAGAGAAGATGTGTAGATGTACCCTGTATACAAGAAATGGAAAAGTACTTCACTGACAGCGTAGAAAAAGGAGAATGAAGAATTAAAGGAACCATTTAAAATGAGTGCAGGAGAGAGAGAAGAGGATTCAGGGGGGCTTATTTAGAAGAATTTGGGAGACAAAAGTAGAAACGGGATGAACTGAAAGTGAGAAGCAAGTAGGAAATTTTAGCAGGAACTTGAGGGTGAGACAAAGTCTGAACTAGTGTAGAGAATGCCAGTAAAGGGACTTAAACTTTCATATGGTCAGGGAAATGGAAGAGGAAGGGACTTCAGATCAACCGCTCCCAGAGCCCTATTCGTCAAGGCAATGAATTAATCAAAATTCATCAATGGACTCCTGAGACTGCATGTACTTTTGGACGTGACCCCTGGGGCTGACAGCTGTCATCCAGCAGCCACCAAAGGGGACATCCCATGAAATCAATGACCCCTGGATTGGGTAAGCCCAAGAATTGGGGAGTCACCAAAGTCTGCCAGAGAGGAATAAAAGGCAGTGAGGAATGACCCCCCAATGGTGCCCTCTTTGACCTGACCAGCACCCTGTCTGTCCAGCCAGATGGAACCACCCGGCAACCCCTTTCTGAAGCAATATCACACTGAAGCCTCAACTGGACATTGACGGCAGACTCCAGCTGTTGGGGATAGTTGTATCTTGACACTAGTGCTTAGTATTCATAGCTAGCTTGTGTGTGTGTGCATGAATGTGCGTGTGTTTGAGGGGATCAGCCCCAAGGTTTATGATCTGACTTTTGCATCCATCTAATAAACTAGAATTTTATGATGATCCTACGAGTTGATTCTTTGTAGCCAACAAGACAAACAACAAAAATATCTGGCTGGACACCTCCCTTCAGATAGAACCATACACTGAACAGTCACATTGACTGCTTTAGGAAAAAAGCTACAAGGGAAATTTCCAACAAAAGCCAGGACTACTACAACCTGTCTCCTTAACAAAGAAAAAGCTAGAATCCCTTAAAATCCAACAACAAATTAGTAATCAAACCAGCAAACAAAGGAAGAGTGTCTCATTGATGTAGTCTTGAGGACTGAGAATGACTAACAGACAACTGTCAGACACCAGCCAGTATAAAGAACTTGGGGAGGAGCCCATACCAGTATTCACTCTCAGACTGGAAAACATCATATCCTTTCTGTGCCACCTTCATGAGAAATTGCTTGCATTAATCCCTCAGGACGTTTTTAAATGTGATCTGGGGAGAGGGGAGCATTTTAATTAAAACAGCTCTGAAGGCCACTCTAATTAAAGCACATGGAGCATCTCTTGTACCAGTGTCCCTGCACTTCAAAATGGCAGTCAGGGTGTTTTGTCTAAAACTCATTGAACAAGCTTTAGATAAAGCATTCTTGCTGTCATTTTGAAGCATGGGGACACTGACACACAAGATGCAGAGGCTGGTTGAGCACGGTAATTACCACACTCCAGCAGACTCAATTGAGTCTGCTCTGACGTGCTGTAATTACAGCACACTGGAGCAGCCTCCATGCTTACATACAGGCACCATCACTTTCCCACCTCAAGAATATTGTATATACTCCTGAAGATTCACAAACAAGATAATCTAGCAGACTCATCCAACTGCAGTACCCTTGTTGAAGTGCTATCAGGATTCATAGATACCATCCTGAAACCACTTGTCACTCAAAGAGCAAGTTCTCTACAAGATAACTGACTTCAACAAGATCCAAAATATCAACCACCTGCCTGAGAAGGTCATACTTTCAACCATGAATGTCACTAACGTGTACACAAGTATCCCACACTGAAATACCTACAAGAATAGGGACTACGTTCAAATGTACAACCACAGCATATTGCAAAAATCATCCACTTTATCACTTTTAACAGCAGCACTTCTTCCAAACCAGGGCATAGCTATGAGCATGATGATAGTTCTCCAATATGGAGCTGACAAAAGACAATGTACAGAAGACACCTCAAGTTGCTGGAGAAGTACCATCAAAGCTGCCTGCAGAAAATCCTTTGAATCCAATAGGAAGATAGATGCACCCACGTTAGCATCCTCTTGCGAGCAAACACCATGAACATCAAGGTGATGATCATCCAACATCAACTTTGGTGGGCCAGGCATGTCATCCAGACATCCAACTCCAAAATCCCAAAACGAGTTTTATTCTCCCACATCAGTCAAGAAATACATTCAAAAGGAGAGCAGAGGAAGGAAGCACATCAAAGACATCCTTAAGGCCAAATTGAAAAAATGCAACATCAGCTCATCAGAGATTATCACCCAAGACTCCCCCAAATGAAGGAAGAGTCTGCTGCAAGGATCTCAGGACTTTGGAACCTTACATCAACAGGAGACAGAAAAGCAGGAGCGGTAGAAAGAGTGCATCATGGACCAAATTAAGACTCCAGAGCCACCCACCCTACACAGAAACACATGCCCAAGTTACAACAGAGTCTGTTGATCCTGAGTCGGCCTCATCAGCCATCTTCAGACCCGCGGATAAGACAATCATGGAAGACAATCATCCTCGGCTGTGAGGAATTGCCAAAGAAGATGACTGTGAACAAAGCAGAAAGCATCATTATGCTCTTTTATAAACCCATTTCACATCTTGAATATTATGCCTGGTTTTGGTCCTCACATCTCAAAAAGGATATAGAGCTAGAGAAGATTCAAAGAAGGATAACAGGGATGATTAGTGGTATGGAGAGGCTTTCATGTGAGGAAAGACTAAAGAGGTTAGGCCTATTCAGTTTAGAAAACAGATGCTTGAGGGAGGACATAAGGATTTAAAAATACTAAATGGTGAGGGGAAATAGGGATTTATTATTTACTGTCTTTCACAATATAAAAACCAAGGGTCATAAAATTAAACTAATAGGCAGTAAGTTTAAAACTAACAAAATTAATTTATTTTTCACACAATGTGCAGTTACAGTGTGCCACTAGATATTGCGGATGTTACCAGACAGAAAGGGACTGGACAAAACTCTTGGAGGAAAGTTGCATCAGTAGCTATTGAAATATGGGAGTTAGGGATACAGCCTCTGAATTAGAACTTCCTAGACCTTGAATTCTGGACACTGCAAGTGAGAGAGGACCAATGGAAAAACAACTCTGGTCATACGCTGATCACTCTCTTCTGGCATCCACTGTCTGTCACTGTGTGATAGAAGATACTAGGCAAGATGAACCTATGGTTTTACCTAGTAAATGGCAGTTATGTTCTTATGTAATAGTGATTGATACTTACATATGGCAGAAACAGATACTTTCAAGCCTTTAATAGTCTTATGTTCATGTATAGTAAAAATCAGGTCATTTGTATAATTAAACACAATTTGGAAACTACCATAAACATATTGAGCAATGCTAAACTTCAAAGAGGTTATGAAATGAAGGTAGGAATGATACAGCAGTATACATAAAAACTGCCAATCTTTTTATTATTATGTATTTGCCACTCAATCCCTTTCCTTATTTGACTTATTTATACCCTTTACTGGCTCAGTATTTTTATGCTTGCATTGAACTAAGGAATTGGGCACCTTATACTTACCACTCAAATTAAGGTGCTGTAGACTACTCAGTGAAATAATAGATTTAGGAAGCTGATTAATACAATTATTATTTGCAGTTAAACTGACCAAGTATTTCAATTCCCCTATGCCTTCTGGAATTTCCTTTAGTGCATTATGAGAGATATCAAACTCTTGGAGGCAAATTAGTTTAGACAGCTCCTCTGGAAGTTTAGTTAACTGGCAAAGAGATAAAGATTATTATTACAACATTCATTCCTTTAATTACAACATGTGTTTATACAAAATGCTAAACAGGTAGTTATTCCTATTTGCAAAATGCTGTTTTCTCTGTGAATAATTTCTATTAATAAGAGTTCCTTACTTTCCAAGCTGATGGATAATGACTTGTTTTCCAATATGAATGTTGGTGCTCGGTAAAGAATACTGAGGAATTGTCTCCAGGCAAAATACTAGAACATTTTTATCAGACCAATGATAAAACTGTAAGATAGGATAGTGTATATATTGCTGAATTGTTAGAGAAAGGCCTTTTCTCTCCGCAGGAAAAATATCACTTTCTACTTCCACTCTTTTTCAGGTATAAGGAAAAAATATTTTCTTCTCTTTCCTTTTTTTTCATAACACTCAAAGATCCAATGAGGATAAGTCTTCTGTTTAACTTTTTACTCTGGTAAGGCTAAATACTGTCTTAATATAATCAGTTATTACAGTAGAAGGCACAGGTCTAGAGAACAGGTTTATTAATTATATACTCTATTCCCCTGCAAATATGGGAAGCAGTTCCTTGTAATGGATCACAGATACCTTTGGTAATGTCCAAGAGGTAAAGGCTTGTAAAAAATGAGGTGGTGAAAGGCTGATTCTTAAATTTTTGGTGGAAGAAAGATTATGAAAGCAAATAATCCTCTATATGTAAATTCTGATAATCTATAAACAGGTCTGTGTGTCTTTACATTCTAAAATTATAAGTGGTAGGTTATGACAAAGGATTTGCTTCAGAAACAGTACTAATGTTTGTTCTGATTTTTTTTACTGGCCTAGTGTCACTGTCTGAATTTGTCTGCACAAGTTGCACATCTGCCCATTTTATTCTAAAGAGGTCAGAGAAGTTCTGCTCTTCCCCATAAAAAACCTTAAAAAATAAAACAGTCCAGAAAAAGATAATTGTAGAAGTGCAGGGCATTTTTCTATATTATAATTAGTCAAAATGCTTGTATAATTACTCATGCTGAAATCTGTAAGAAATCACTGAACAACATAAATTAATTCTGAGAGGCAGAATAGAAAAATAAAGGTTTTCTTTTCTTTTTTATAGAGAAGTATCAGGTAGGATTATTCACAGAATTCTAATTAGTCATTTTACCTACAAATAATACTCATCTGGATAGAAGGCCCAGAGTGAAAGTGTTAGAGGAGTAGGATACACTTAGATTATTGATATCAATTTGAATCTTTCTTAAATCAGAATGATAAACTGAGATATTCCTGATTTTAAGCATAATGAGGTCAATATCAGACCTAAACTTTCTAAAGAGATTTTATTGTAAAATCAGCAGATTGTGTTACATTATCTTGAATATTTAATATTTATATAACCAACGTTAATGTTAAGAAGATACTTCAGGCTAATTAAACTTAAATTAAATTTTAGTTCCTTTAAAAACTGTTTTTCAGTTCTTTGTTAATTGTAGATGCATTACAAAAAGACATAATGCCGACTAGGAGGAAATCTTGTTAATTGCAGTTAATAATTTTGAAGTACAGAAATCTGTCAGGTCTATGGGCTTTTTTATTCCTAAAGAAAACAGTTTTCACATACCTTCAGACCACTTTTTTGGGAAAACTCCAGTTTCTTCAGTGATGAAAGATTACATATTTCAGATGGAAAAGATACAAAATGATTGTTTGACAAATTTAAATTTCTGATCACTTGCAGATAACCAATTTCTGAGGGAATGCTCTGTATCTCATTATCTGAAAGATCGAGTGTCTGTAGACACTTTAAAGCACACAGTTCTTTGGGAAATGAGACAAATTTATTATGGCCTAAAAGTAGAACTTGGAGAGACTGCATATTAGAGATGTTTGCTGGAATGTTATTCACTTCATTTTGGCTTAAATTTAAGTAAGTTAGTTTTATAAAACTGCAAAGGTGTGCAGAAAATGAGGACAGTTTGTTCCTACTCAATTCTAGATGCTCCAAAAGTTTAATAAAAGAAATTTCAGGAATTACTTCTGAAATACAGTTTTCACTGAGGTTTAAGTGTTTAAGACTAACCAGTGCACACAATACAACTGGAAACCTAGAAAGTTTATTATTGCTTAGGTCAACCTTAGTTATTTGTGTACAATTCTTCATTTCAACAGGAATGTGTGTTAATGCATTTCCTGAAAACTCTAAAATAGAGAGTTCTTTAATATGCAACAGTTGGTCATCCAAGGTGTTCATTTGATTTCTGCTGGCACAAAGTTTCTTTAAATATTTTAGTTTATGCATATTATTAGGAAGTTGTGTTAACTGATTACCATGAAGAAAAAGATGTCTCAGCAGAGTACAATTACAAAGGTTCTCTGTAATGTTCTTGAATAAATTATTGGCAAGGCTAAGAACACTAAGTTCTTGTAAGTTCTCAACTTTATCAGAAAGTACTTCCAATTTGTTATCATCTAACCTGAGCTTTTCTAGTTTTGTCAGTTGAAAGAGCTGCACAGGCAAAAAGGTGAGTTTGTTATGATTCATTGAAAGTTCCTGTAGTTTCTTGAGCTGTTTAACATCCTTTGGTAAACTCTGAATTTGATTCCCAGACATGCTGAGTGTGATCAGATTTGGAAGGTAACAGAGGACTTTGGGGAATATTAAGATCTGATTGGAATCAATGTTGAGCCTTCTCAAATTTTTCATGCTAACCATCGTCTCTGGAACAGTCATCAGATTATTTCCATCAAGATTTAAATTTTCCAGGGTTTCAAGACCTTCCAGTGCCCTAGGGAATTCCTCAATGTTATTGTGATTGACAAAGAGTTGTTTAATACTTACAAGCTTTGATAACTCTTTAGGGAGATGTGACAGTTGGTTGTGACTGATATTCAAAACTCTCAGTTTGCACAGTAGAGAAATTTCAGATGGCAATGACATCAACCCATTTCCTTCAATTGATAAGATTTCCAGGTTTCTTAGACTACCTAGATTTTCAGGTAAAGTTTTCAATTCATTGTTGTTTAAGTGTAAATATTTTAAAGTTTGGATTTTAAATACTATTTGAGGGATTTCTCTTAGTCTTTTATCATTTAGTTTAACTGTGAAATCCTCATATTTTATGTCAGACAAAATGTGCTTTGGTATCCTTTCAGTCATTTTAAAATTCTGTACTAATTGCAACATGCCTATTTTGGCATCTCCTTTAGCAGTGTCTGTAGGGATTTGGTTTAGTCCTTCAAGGTTCACATCAGCCGGGATATCAGTTAACATGATTGTTTCCAACTTTTGAGAAATTTCCAGGTTTTCTGGTGACCATGTATGTTTTTCCATATCTCTTTCAGACACTTTCTGAGGCAATCCCATTGGTCCTTCAGCATTTAGGTCAGCTGGGAATTCATCACTCTTTATTACAGCAATAGCAGCAGGTAAGGATTCTTCAGCTATTTGAAAAATTTCAGCTTGTTTTAATATGTTTCTCTCGATACGTTTTTCAGAAACATTTTGGGGAGGTTCCCTTATACCATCATTGTTACACTGTGCTACGTTGTCCATCCTCTCTTTTTCAGGTGACACATTTTCTGGTAATTTTTCCATCCTGGTAACGGTTTGAAGCGAGTTTACTATATCATTATTGGCTTCTGCTCCAGTAACTTCCAACAGATTTTCATTCACTTTATTGGTATGTAGATCTGCTTTGAGGTCAAGTTTGTTTTCAAAAAACATAACTGATGATTTTCTAGCCACTTCAAGATCACCTATTGATTGTAACAAGTGTTTCCTAGTATCAATCTTGGGAACCTCTTCCTGAAAGAGGTTCAACTCTTCAATATGTAGATCTGCTCTAATTTCATCTTTCTCTTTTTCAGGTGATGTACTTAATGGCAAATTTTCAGCCATTGCAGAATCGTTTGTTATGGTTTTTTCAGTTTCAGAAATACTGAAAAAAAGAAAGTGTGGAAACTTAATAAAGCAACATATACTTTAACATTAGTAGACTTAGCTACTGATTATAAAATAATTGAACAGTCTAGTTATTTATGATACATGCCACATGCATGTGTGCAGCCACAGCATGTGAGGAATTTTGAGGTGGCTGTAGCTCACCCTGTAGCCACCCCTCCCAGTGCCGCTGCTGCTGTCTGCCCCATTCCTGCCCACCCTGAGTGCAGCCCCAGCCCAGCATGCAGCCCTGGCCCTGAGCCCACAGCAGGCAGTCCATCCTCATGCCATGCATAAAACTGTGGAGCACATTCCCCCCATGCCTCCTTCAGGGGTGCATGCAGTGGGGAAGAGACATCCCCCTCCCCATACCTTTGTGCCCCCAAAGCAAAATTTGTTCTTTGGGAATTTCATGATATAATCAGACCCTGGGACTCATTTAAGAAGGTCCTGAAGTTATTTTTTGTACTTTTTCACTTTCACTCACTCATTCATATATATGAAGGTTAAACTATATATCCATCCTTCATATATAAACCTTCATATATATGAATGTGTATACATCTATATATCTATATATATATCTATATGAAGGTTAATACTTAAAAAATAGTCTATTATTGTTAGAGGCGGCTTGCCCAATGTCTGTATAGGCTCACTGGTTCACTGAGGCTTTTTGGCATTTTTATATAAAAACTGATTGAATGAGCTATTAGATAAAAGTGCCAAAAAGCCCTGGGGAAGCACCCAATCTATATAGACACTGGGAAGCCAGGTCATACTAGCATACTTCCTTTTCTGGTCAAGTGTTCTTTTTTTTCATGTCTGTCAGTTTCTTTCATTCCTTGGAGATCACAGAACAGCAGAGACTCCCTATGCCTGAAGAAGGGTGATTACACCTGAAAGCTTGCAAAGAACTTTATTCCAACTACTTGGTCTAAAAAAATATCACGTCTACCCAAAGAACCTTGCTTGCCAGCAGCCTAGGAGCACATTTCTCACAGAACAACCACTCCATCTCTGTCCTTGCTATCTGTGGTGCTCAAGGGAAATCTACCTTTAAAAGGAGAATTTGGGAACAAAAATCCATAAGCTGTCTGGTCACTAAGAACCAAAGATTAAACATTGATATTGGATTTATAGATACTTTATCCAACTCTTGAATTCTTTCTACACAAGGGAGGTGAAACTAACACCATGCCCCCCCTAATATTTCCTGTTTTGATAGGCATTGATCTCCTAGTATTCAGCTTCTTTTCTTCTGCTAATTATGTGCCTGCTAACACCATATACAAGAAACCACACGGACCAACATGTATATCTATACAAACACCCTAAATGCACTAAGAAAGCTGTAATATACAGCCAAGTCCTCTGATACCATCAAATTTGCACTGAGAACACCCATCACCTTGCAAATCTCAAAAGGGCTTTGACTGAACAAGGACACTCCTCCAGAGATATAAATTGCACTTTTGAAAGAGCCATCCAGATACCACATGAAGAATTGTTGCAGTACAAAAAAGAATATTCCTATGAATCACACCCCATTGGTTATGACATACCATCCTTCCCTGGAACCTACACGGAAAATCCTCAAACAATTGCAACCCATACTAGAATATGACCCAGTTCTTAAAGAGATCTTTTCAGAACCACCCAGCTTAGCCTTTAAACAAGGACCAAACCTCATCACCAGAAGCAAACTTCCTATGACCCAAAACACACTGAATGGATCCAGACCACACCAGGACAAGAAATGTAGAACCTGCCAACACATTTCCAACCCCCCTACAATAACTACACCCCACAACAGAACCATTCTTGGATCTTACACCTGCACCTCCAGAAGTGTAATTTATCTCATCCAGTGCACCAAACCCTGATAGAAAAATACAGAGGAGAAACCAAACAACAACTGTGTACCAGAATGGATGCAAACCCAAAATCTGTCAAAGACAAGAATACCCAACTACCTGTGGGGACACATTTCTCACAGGAAAATCACTCTCTCTCCAATCTCTCAGCTGTGATCCTCCAAGGGAATTTACAAAATACTTTTCAAACACGAGCTTATGAACTTCACTTAATACATTTACTGGGTATAAAATTATGGATTAAATATATTCTTTGGATTTATGCCACATTATAGCCTGCCTGCCACCCAATAACCCCAGGTACCACCTCTACATTTTACCAGCTATATTTTATCACCAGGTCAACATCCCCCTGCCAACTTCCTGTCTTATACCTATTGTCCCCTATGCCTATCGTCCCCTCACTGCCATGCATTTGCATTTCCACAGACCTGCATTTTGCATTTTGGCTTCTGTTCCAGCCAGGAGAGCACAAAACACCAGGAGATTCTCTCTATGCCTGGAGAAGGTTGTTTGCGCCCAAAAGCTTGCAAAGAACACTATTTCTAACTATTTAGTTGGTCTAATAAAAAATATCATGTTTACCCAAAAAGCCTTGTTTGGCTGTGTCCTTAGACTAATATGGCTACAACCAGCACCCCTGCTACACTGGAGGATTTTGCTCAGCCCCTCCCCGATGCTGTGCTTCACTTGTGCCTTGCTTCCTATAATCAGAAAGGGGAGGAAGGATGCCTTACATTCAGAAGTTTATCTAATTTCATCCCAGCTACATAGTTGGTCCAATAAAAGATATCATCCTAATAATTTTTGGCCTATCCTGGCTACAACATCACTCTTACATTACATTGCTGTATTCTTAACATACATGTGTAAGGATAAACAGAGATACTTGAAATAATGACTGCAAGGAAATGAGATGATGCTGACAATGAATTGGTTTTAAAAGGAGTCCGATTCTGTGCCCCTCAGGCAGTCAAATGGCCATGGGCTGACATGAGATGTGACTCGCTCATGATGTTCTTGTTATATCTCAGTTGCTTTCCATCCTGTGAGATGCCTATGGATGATTTATGCCAAGTACAGACAAGGTTCTTTGGGTAAACCTGGTTGATATCTTTTGTTTCACCAACTAAATAGACGGAAATGTTTTTCTTAGCAAGCTTCAAGCACCAACTTCAGGGTCTGAATTACATTTTGACTCGGGGGGGCCTGGAGGGGTCTGAAAAAAATGGAGCTGCCCATCAGATGCTCTAATAAAATCAGAGACCCCTCCGCTATGATTTTCAAATCTTACACGGGGCTCTCATCTCTTATAGTGGGGCTCAGCTCCCCCGTAACTCATACCCCGACTTCTGCGCCCCATGTAGGCCGGCGGGTGGACTGAAGAAGCTGTTGGGGACGCCCTGGGAGATGAGGGTCACCACAACACCAGCGCAAAGCTGCCCCCAGGCGCGCAGCAGATGGTCCGGCGAGAAGCCTCGAGCATTACCTAGCGCCCTCGCCGGGCCTCGGCGGCAGCCGCTCTAGTCTGCTCCGCTCCGCCCCGGCCCCGGCCCCGCCCCGGGGGCGGGGCTCGCGGCTCCTCAGCCCCGGCGTCCAGTTGCCATGACAACGGGCCACGTCATTCCCGATGCAGGTGCGCGCGCGCGCTGGGCAGCGACGCAGCCCTTCGCGCCTCTGCTGAAAAGCCCCTCGAGGCGGGATGGGGGCCGGGGGCGGGGGCGCCCGAGGTAGGCAGCCCCGCGAGCCGCCAGTCGGGCAGGGCAGAGATTCACTTGCCAGACTAATGGAAGGAGACGTCCATGAAGCGAGCTGGAGCTCGTGCGCTCTCTCCCTTGTATTCTGAGAGGTGCAGCCCAGCCCCGCTCTCTGTCCGGATTGAATACACCCAGGGCCAGGGAGACTGTAGCCTTCGGTGGCAGCAGCGTCTGTAGCAGCATCCAACTTAAAAGACTTCCAGGGAACAGATCCCGACTTCAGTCATTTCCACCGGACTCAGAAGAGATGTGTTGGCATGCCCCAGGCATAACTGGTTTGGGTGCAGATAACTGCCAGACCAGGCTGGCTCCTGAGAAAGCCTGCGAGTCCTGACAGAATGGTTAATTTTGGAGTTTGATGTCTTACTGGAATGAGGATGGAGGTTGGAGGGTTGGTTCCTAGACTACAGTAAAGAAAGGCGTTTTTGTGCAGCTTCAGCAAGTTCTGCTTAGCCCAGCACTGCAAAAAACAGTGATTTCCCTACCAGCTGTGTGATCCTATCAAAATTGATGGGATTTGAATGAGCTCAGTCTACTTGGGTGTTTTGTATGACTGATTTCTTACTTATCCCACCAAGGTATGGCCTCTGCAAGCTTTATATAGCTTTTTGAGATCACTAAGACAACAGTCCCAAGAGTTACAAGTTTCACTGACCAGTTTCTCTATTCTATCAAAGGCACAGTACAAGCAGCAGACTTTTAAATGTATACAGTTACACTCTTAAATATGATCATAGGCTTCCAGACAGACAGTCTCCTATATAACTTGTAAATAGGAAATTGGACGTTCTAGGTCAGGGGTTGTCAACCAGGAGGACGTGCTGGCACTTGTGGTTTTGCAGCTGTGCAGGGGACCCCTCCACTCATCCATCAGCTGCTGAGGGTACACCAACCACAAAAGGTTGAACACCCCTGTTCTAGGTTAAGTAGTAAGTCATAGTTCAGTAGTATTTTCATACTAGTGGGGCTATTTATAATAGTACAGCTGGCCATCGTTGCAAAGAGCAGCTTACAGATACAAATAAATAAGATGATAGAAACAAAAGACATATTACTTTATTTTTAAATACACAACCATGACATTTATATACAAGTTCTTAATATTATACATTTCTCCTAGTTTTCTAACAAAGTGCTGGAGATAAAAGTATGTTCTGGTATTAGATCCATGTGATAGCTATGATGCAATATAGATGGTGCCAACTGCTGTAATATTTACTTCAAATAAAAGGCAATACAATCTCTCCAGGAAGATTTACACACTGCAGGCCAATGAAGCTTATGTAGTGTAGCTATATCTTGATAGAAAGTTCTATAGTATAAAACTTTTTCCAGCATAATTTTTAAAAAATTGCTTGCTTTTTAGAGACTTCTGACTGCAAACATGAAGGTACTGCAAAATCCTACTATATCCAATGTCAAATTGTTCCAACTTTTATTTGAAAATTTGGAAGTCAACTCAAATATTTTACTTCATTGAAAAATAATTGCAAGTCATTTTGGCCACACTATACCTGTTAAAAGCCAATGTGAGATATGGTTAAAACTACATCGTACCATCTTGAAATTTCAGAAATCAATAGATACAGCATAGCATTTTAGAGTTCATCGTTGTATTTCAGATTCTGTATGGCAGCTTGAAATGCCACACTAAGCAAATACTGTATATATTTGAATTGGGGCCTGATTCCGACAGCCTGGAAGCATATCAAAATGTGGTCATACATATTTTTTAAAAAACAGCAAAAAATAAGATGATCCTATCATTTCCTATTAGTGAGGTGTTTTAGGACCTGATACTTTTATAGCAAAGTCTCCAGCAAGTCATGCTTTTTTGATGCCCATTTTCTATCTCTGTACTGTAAACCCTGCATCTTCAAATCCTTTCTTATATGGAGTGCCAATGAATTCAAACAAAATATGAGCATGAGAACTTTTCAGAAATAAGTACCTGCTGCACATAACGTCACTCAATGCAAGGGTGTTGTGATCCTGTAAGTAGTATGTACAGAATGTTTCTGATGTCTTCTGTGTAATGGAAGCATTTTACAAATCTATTTTTAAGCATAAAATTGTTTGACTTGTACAGCAAAAGTAAATCACCAGTAATTTTAAAACAGTAACTATGCTATACACTTATGGCTTCAGAAAACTTTAAAATATATTTCCTATTGGCTCTCTTTGTGCAATATTCTAAAATAATACTGATATGTATTTTTAAGTATAAAAAACTTTCAAGTCCAATCAAATCTTAGCAGATGTAACAAAAAACAAATTAAACACACATCAAAAGTAATTATATAAAAGACTGGTAAGGCTCTTAATGAAGCTGGAGTAGAGTTTACTCAGTAATTCCTCTTCTTAACAAGCAGGTTGCCTAACAAAGGTTATCATCAACTGTAAAGATTTTACTGTATTCCACAGCATTACCTAAAAGTTAATAATAGGTACGTTCAGATTTTATGTTCCTAATAATAGTTGCATATAAAACTTACAGAATCTGTTGGGAACAGAAGTATACTGCATTTTATTTGGTTCACACATGCTAATTTTGACATACCTGTTTTCATGTCAATATTTTTATTATTAGGTTTTAGCTCAAACCTTAGAATAGCTTATATGGGAAAAATATCTTTATAAAAATAATTATGATACATACATTTGTTTAAAAAAATAAACCATGCAGCTTTTGTACAAGGTAAAAAATGTCTATAAAACTTGCACATTTTTCATTATGCAAAACTCATGTGTGAAAGTCTATTTTGATGAAAATACAGTTATTTTTGAGTAATTCTAAACCACCATCCATATCTGTCAGTCATTTCTTTCACTAGGCAGTAACTGGCTGCTTAATTTCATCAGCAGTTTTATGACCAGACCAGCCTGAATAAAGAAAAAAATAAAATTCTATTAAAATTTTCCAAACAATGTAAAAACCACGATGAATTTAAATACACTAGTTTGCATTATACTTATCTCTGTTACTAACACCACGTAGCAATTAAAATAAAAATTCATGGAACTACAAACCAAAAATGGGGCTGGAAGCGATCTTAAGAGGTAATTTAATCAACCTCTGTTCAAGCCATGATCAGCCCTGTATGAGCACTGAAAGCCTGCAGTGACAAACTCCACAGCCTCCCTAGGTAAACTGTTAGTTTTTAAAGACCCTCATAGTTAGGAAATTCTTACTAATATCTAGCTTGCTTTTCTGTTAAAACTTTTATAACAACCCGTTTTGTATTTGGAAGCATCTAATCCCTATTGATCTCTTTTCTGCTATATATAGACTATATCATCTTTTATACAGATTATGTAATCCTAGTTCTTCCAATCTTTTCTCACGTGTCATATTTGCTAGACTTCTAGTAATGTTTCCTGATCTTCTCTGAACATGCCAATTGACCTACATCTCTCTTAAACTGTGGTGTCCAAAACTGGGCATGGTATTTCAGGTCAATCCTCGTCAATGCCAAATATAATAGTAAAATTACCTTACATGACTTGCATATATCAAACCTGTTAATACAACCCAGTATGCCATTAACTTCTTTTACATCACTACTGCACTATCCATTCATGTTCAGTTTGTGACTATCACCTTCAGATTATTTTTTAGTCTGCAACCTCACCCTATTTTATATTTGTGTATTTGATTCTTTCTTTCAAAAAGTAGTACTTTACTTTGGTCCTTACTGAATTTCATCCTATTTCAGATCTTTTTTCTATTTATCTAAAATGTCTGCTATTCTATCCAGCAGGGTGGAATACATAAATTTACTTGGTGTGTTTTCAGTTCCATCCTGCAAGTCATTAATGAAAATACTGAACAGTATTAGAATCAGGACAGACCTCTGAAGAACCCCACTTAATACTTCATACCAGTCTGAACTCGAGCCATTGATTTTGAGCATGGGTTTTCAGAAGCATTGGGTGTTGGTTGCAGCAAAGGCTGGAGATTTTCACTGGGGTGTGCCAATGCTTTTGTGCTGGCACTTAAAACCAGAGGTTCCTAGCTAGAGGAACCCCTCTGTTGAAGGTCAGAATGATCGCTTTATCTGTGGTCATGAGGGAATTTTACCCCATGGTCAGACTGGTACACACCGTGGAGGTGTTTGCCTTCCTCTGTAGTGGGAAGCATGGCCTCCTTCCTGGGATTTCTTCAACCTATTTTAAGTATCTTTGCAGCAGCATAATGTTGGCTGCCATGATCCCACTGCTTTACCAGGGTCCTGAATCTTATATTGCGTCTGGCTGACTCTAGTTTTGCTAGGAGCTTAGATAATGGATTTGTATAGGAAAATCCATTCTTATACAAGCCAAGATTTATATAAGCCTGCCTCAGGCAGGGAGTTGGACTAGATTAGAGTTTCTCAGCCCATGGTTCATGACCCAAAAGTTGGTTGCAAGAATATACGAAAGGGTCGTGAACAAACTTGAAAAATGGATTCGGAGAAAAATGTGAGAAATGGTGGGTTTTTCCCCCATGCCTCACACCCCTCTCCTTGCCCCACTTGCTGGGGCCTGGTTGCAGGGGGCAGTGGGTCAGGAATGAGAGGCACCAACAGGGCCAGGGGCCTGTTTTCTACTTAAACTATTTACTGGGTCGGGACTGGCCATTGATGTTTACACATGGGTCCTGGTAGAAAAGAGGCTGAGAACCACTGGACTACACGACCTGTGGAGGTCTCTTCCAGCTCTACTCCTTTATGATTCAGTGGTTATCCAACTACTTATGTAATGATTTTGTCTAGACCAAAAGGTTACTATGAGAACTGGAATTTCTCAGTTCATTTTTTAAATTTCTCTCAATTAAATGAAAAGTCAGTACAGCTGCCTTTACTTTAGCTCATGTCACTTTCACTGACATTAAAACTACAGAAATGTGTTGTTTTAAAAACAAAGTTTGTTCTCTGTTTAATAATTAAAACTAGGGTTGGAAAGCTGGTCTATTGGCTGATCAAATATTGTCAACTGACTGGTCAACTACCTTTTCTTTGATCAATTAAAAATTGTAGCATTTTTACAAAAAAACCCTTTTTCTTTTGTAGTTTCCTTGACAGAAATTTGATTTTTTTTACTGTTTTTTGACACATTTCTTAATGAAAAACTTGTGCTTTTTCTGTGTATTATTTGGACCTATCGGTAATCTTTTACAATTTTTGACTGGTCAAATATTTGATTGGTCAATTGACCAAACTTTATTTGACCAGTCAAATACCCAACCCTAATTAAAACAATATTTATATTGCTCTGGTATTTTGTAATAAGTTAGGTTTCCATATTGTGTGACTTTATGAAATTAGTCAATTAATTAATCTTCTGAAATTAAAACAATATGAGGTTTCTCATGATTAGCAGCAACGGTCCACTTTCTGCAGTAGTTGAAGTGATACTATAATACAGATGTATCATTTTAGGCAATGATGTAGATAGACTAAGAACTATAATGACATCTAGCCCCTCAAATCACTTAAATATCTCAACCCATACCTATTTTCAAACACAACCTCTTTCTACACAACCTCACAACACCACCTCTTTCTCCTCCCCATAACTTTGGGAAACGGAAACAGCAATGCAAACTCACTTGTAATTATTGTAGGTACAGTTGCCAAACCATGTAAGACACACACAGTTGTAATTTCTTCACAAAATACTTTCATATCACATACATTCAGGGACATCTTATATTTGAGTAAATGAGGTAAGTGAGCTCCCAATAATTAGAGTCTATATATTAAAAAGGTATAAATTTGTTATATTTTTCCATATAGAATCTAATTACTGGACGTTTGCCTTGAACATGTCCCCTTTCCCACTGCAGAAAAAATAAATCCGAAATCAATCATGCTGTTTTGAGGTTTGACTCATATTTTCTGAATGCTTATTGGTTGCAGTATTGTATAAATCCTTCAGTACATTTTTCCTTACTGTTTTCCTGAAATATTACAGAGACCTAAGAAAAGTCATGGCACTAGCCTGAAATGGTGAGTCTCTTTCAAAGGAGAAAGATCTAGCTGGAAAATAAGCATAAACGTGGATAAAAGAGGGCAAATGACCGACTAGATGCAAATAAGAGAACTGTACACACAGTGTATTATTCAGCTAACAAATAGAATTTTATAGAGAAACTACCTCATTAGGCTTCTTAATCTACATACTTCTCAAAACAGGACAATCAAAACAAACATCAAATTGAAGCAATGAATATTCTACACAACATATTTTCTCCCCCTAGAATTTCAGTTAAATATGCTTTATTTTTACTGTACACAATATGCACTGGACATTTCTTATAACAGACTTCCAATACTTAACTAAATTTTGTCATTGCTTACCTGTTTGGTATGCACTATAAAGCTCATTTTGTTTTCCAGACTGTGGATTTGAAAACAAGTATCTCCATCTCCTAACTGCCACATAAAGCAACCATATTTTAGACTGATGAGTAAAGCCTATGTTGAAAAGTAGAAAATTATAAGAATTTAAAACATTTTCTGAATTATAATCTGAATTTTCCCCAGTTCATTTAAATGACATTCTGACACTTAGGATACAGGATATGTAGTAGAAACTTTTAAAATGGTCAACTGATAAACTAGATATATTGATTGTAAATATGTCCAAGATTTTAACTCAATGCTCTGATATAAAATGATGACCACTACATAGAAGTTAAGAGGATGGATAATATTTACTAGGTAACCTGCCTGTAAAACTGTCTAAACACACCTTAGTTTCCATGTTGAGGAGATGCAAGCCTTTTATGTTTACTCCTACATATACTCTGATGACTTTATGACTGCTTGAACTTGCTTTGGTGAACACTTGTCCTGTGAAAAAAGCTGCTCCATAGGTAGGAATTTCCCAGCAGTTCTGTAAGAACATGCGCTGTAGGTGATGCATCTCTTTACTTACACCTTCACTGGTACTGAGACTCTAGAAGTATAGCAGCAAAGAGCGAAAGACATATAGCAAAAGTAACTGCATTAGCAATATGTTTTTTTCCAAGAGGATAAAGTTGTAGTTAAGATTCTTAAAGCGCTTTTTATGGCAAAGGTACTCCAAAATGAGATAGCACCTGAACTAAGGGACAGATTAACAAAAGGATCTAATGAATCTAAAATGGGACCTAGGTGGAATTTAGGGTATGTCTATATGGCATATGGCAGCACTAAGTAGAAATACTCTGGAACCAGAAGTGGTAATGTGACACTGCACCTGAGTTGGTAAGAACTTCTTAGTATCTCAGCTGCAAGTGATACATTGACATGCTATACTGCTATGTACTCTGGATTCTCTGCACAGTGCTGCTTTGCATCATACATGTACATCCTATGTTTGACATAACTCTTAAGTCCTCTCGTACAGACAGACCCTTAGGGGCCTAAGTTCAAGACTGTGACCTCAAAACTCTCATTAACTCCATAGACACCTCATGTTAATGTTAAGCTATATTCAGTTTTTATTATGTTTGTATAAACCACTGTATTCAGTAATAAAAAGATTGTCAGTGGGATAAGGGGTCAGGGGCCTTCTCACCAGACAAAAACTATTTGCATAACAGAGTTTTGGCATGTAAATAAATCAGTGAGGGAGGTGGCACAACTCTTTCCAGTTTTGTACGTTAACATTGCTACTCTGCACAATAGTACCAGAATGTGCCTGAAAAATAATGAAGGATTTTTAAACAGGATTCCCAGAAATTGGTGGATTAATATTAATGTTCTTACCTTGTATTCATGGAGTATCCTGTTTGTCCAGTGAGGAGCCTTACTTTTTAGTTTGGTGAGAGGCACTATGGACTTAAGGTTTTCTTCACTGGAAAAAGAACCCAAATATTACCTATTGTTCCTTACTGACCCAAGTATGGGACAAAGCACAGTATCCAATACCCCAGTACATTACAAGTATTGGGGTGAATGTTAGCTCTCTGTGTTGCCTCAGCAGCTGAAAAAATTTCCTAAAAGGACAGCTGACATTTTCCACAACGGGGAGGAGTTTTCAGGTGATGCTGAACCAGCACAGTTGATTTTCTTTTTACCCATTCTTAATTACCTGCACTGTGTATGGTGCAGGGCCAGGAGATGTTATGAATGGGATACATAGGCATTTCATCTGAATCCAGGCCAGTATAAAGTCTTCATCAGATATTTTAATTATATTGGGGCCATTTCAACCCTTGGCTGGCCCATAGTCATGCAAACAAATACGTCACTTAGGGTTAGGGTGACCATATGTCCTGTTTTAGCCAGGACAGTTCCAGATTTCAGAGACTGGTCCTGGACACCTATTGGAAATTATAATGGGCATCCCAGAAATGCAGGGATGCAGGATGCAGTCTGGCCACGGGTCGGAGCTCGATATTTGGTCTATTAACTTCAAAATATTACAGGTGACATGAAAGCAAGATGGCTGATGCAACAGTATATAAATTACTTGTTTTATAAAAGAATGCTCTTAAATTTCCTTCAACACAGGCAGACATTTGCAAGGACAGATCTTTTGATAAATGCATTAAATTGTTCCAGATCAAGCCCAGAAAAACTTAAAGCATAAATAACAAAAGGTATTCCTGTCTTACAAAAACAGTAAGACAACACAAAATTTAATGGAAACAAATTTTAGAGGTACTAGTCACAGGAGTATGGAATTGCAGGGACAAGTTCTAGGTTTCACAATTACGTTAATCTAAAGCTGCCCTATCTGACAGGGTTTTATTCTGAGTTTTCAGGAACGTATGGTTTCTTGTATGATGAGCTCAAAAGTTGAAAGGCTACTTCACCAATCCACTAAAACCACAGCTCAAGATCAAATGAAAATAAATGAGAAAGAATAGCAACAGTTAAATATACCCTCTTGAATCAGTGCATGAAATTGCCTAATATTTTTTCTTTTGAATTGTAACATTCTCTCTGGAAAACACTGAATTCTTAAGTCTTGTGAACTAGGTGGAAATGATATACTTTCAGTCCTAGACACAAATTATTTGATGCACAACTATTATTGTTATGGGAACTAAATGGTTAGACAGTGATGCATAGTTCTAAAACATACTACAGATACTGGATGTCAGGCATGGGTTTTAATTAACTAGCCAGCATCTCACAGGTAAAATTTACTTAGGAATAAATGAAACAGTTTAGAGCTTGTTTGAAAAACATGTCATCTTGAAAACAAAAACATAGCAGTCACTCACTTCAGAAAACCTTGTTTGTGTTTCTTACTCTCATAATTTCCGTAGACTATCTGCAGCAGCAGACTTGCCAGGGTGATCAGCTTGGCATCAGGTGCTGTATAAAAGCCTTTCAGCAAATTATATCTGGCTTCATCAAACAGGATAAGAATAGCCAGTGGATCCTCAATCTATTTAAAAAAAATATAAGTTTTAAATGTTTTTAGTACATTCACTTTCTGTTTACAAATTAGGTATGTTTTTGCTGATTCGACAATGGAAGAAAAAGATGTATCCCTCATTAAAATAAGTGCTTTAGTAGTATTTTCTCTTGCAACAGAACAAAAGCCATGGTTCACCTATACTGATTACAAATATTTCTAATATCTGTAAATTATAAATCCATACTGATCCAACACTTCAATTTACAACTGAATGGCACACTATTCAAAACCAAATTTATTGCCGAATACCAACATCAAACCTATAAATTCCAACAAGTTTTACATAATCAAGCAATCTTTTTTTTTTTCACTCCCTAGTATCTCTTTAGGAACAGACTGTACTACTGTTAGTCATTTTCACTAGACTGTTAGTCATTTTGACTACATTTTTCAATGCAAGATAAATGAATTAACATGAGTAAAAGTGACAAAATGTGGCCATTACAAAATGAAGAGGAAGGGAGAAAAACTACATTGATTAGCACAGGTTCTAATTCAGGAAGACTGAAATATTGGTTGACTGCTGTCTATATTTTAATTATATTTAATCTTTCCAATTGCTAGGGAGTGCACTTTAACACATTCTCTCTCTAGTAGAAAAACAGCATTTATGAGAAACTACTGTTTATAGGAATTTCCTATTGCTAATTTATTTACGTGGAATTCAAGTGTTTTCTGTAATTAATAAATTATAATCAATCTTAAAATGTTAAATAGTTAAAAGGGTTATTTTACTGTTGTCCTGGATCCAACTCCTATCACAGTCGATGGAAGTTTATCTTTTGACTTCAGAAGGAGTTGGACTGACCTTCTGCACACAAGCAGAAGAACAAAGCATGTAAATTGACTTTTCCCATTATGCTTAAAAATATTTTTCTTTCATATCTAATACAGTCCAATTCATGAGTTCTGAACCTGGCAGTTGCCATTTCTTTCTATGCCTTTGGTTTCAGATGGGAAAATGGTTCCAAATTTCTATTCTAATACAGGGTAACAAGTTGTGAAACATGCTTGATCTAAGTCAAAAGGTTGACTAGCGATTAATAATTAATATACTGCCTGTTGATAAAACGATTCTGTTTCTGATCCTGTATTTGATACTAGGACATCTAATGCAGACCTTTTTTTCAATTTCCAAAGGAAGTCTCACATCTCTTCTCAAGAAAAGCTGTGGAGTTTCCCTTTGAGGATCCAAGTTGGTCAGTTCAGTGAGTATTTCAGGCCAGTCACGAACATGTTGCAAAGGTTTGTGATATGGCTTCAGCTGGAGATCTGGAAAAACAACAGCTTTTTAATTTTTTTCACAAATAAAAAACAGATTCAAGGACAGACATGTACAGATTAATGCTATATCAAGATGCCTGAATTTGAGGACTTGCATGTGTCAACCAAAAATGTGGAGTTTTTTAATTCACCACAAATAGAAGATCATAAACCTGGATTTACTGATGTTTATCACAGCATTAATTCGAGAAATGCATTCAAACTTGGATTATGTCCAGCTTTTCAAAAGTGAAATGAAATTCTTTTAAAAAATAAACTTAAAATTTTTAATTGGTTAATGAAGAAGTACTTAATTGTTTAGGCAGTACTTAAAATTACATGCAAAGGTCCTGTGGTAGGAAGTGCCACCCAAACACCACATCAAATAAAATATTTCAAATAATTTTCCTTTACTGATTTTCCTGTTTCTTGTATAAGTATTTATGGCATTTCCAATATCTAATTTGTTAAATCACAAGGTAGGGAACTACATTCACTACTAGGTTTTGGATGCTTACCAGACTGTATTATTTTCAGAGCAAACTGTCCCTTCTCTATTCTCTGTGAAGTATAATTCTGACATGCTGCAGTCACTACATTTTCCTGCTCAGCCACCCACATGAAGGCTGAC
This sequence comes from Caiman crocodilus, assembly GCA_030014935.1. Classification (NCBI taxonomy): domain Eukaryota; kingdom Metazoa; phylum Chordata; order Crocodylia; family Alligatoridae; genus Caiman; species Caiman crocodilus. Next base: position 222,253,883 of record JAGPOW010000261.1, on the reverse strand, counting down.
TAGATTCTTGTGCCAGCTTGTCCACAGCTTCAGTTCTGTTCAGCCAAATTGACTTGTTCATCCTGCTTCCTCTTATGATGGCTACATGAAGGGTTTACCTACCCTTCTAAGCTCTTCACATTTTACAGTTCCCCTTACTACAATTATTCATTCTAATTCTTTTCAAGTTGTTGCACTTTCCACATTCAAAACCCTCTAAAATAAAAGTATTATAATTAGATAACATTTTATTTTAACATTTTTATTATATTGCTTGATTTCATTAATACAACATCTTCATTAATGATGTAGACATCGGAGTCAGAAGCGGATTGGCCAAGTTCGCCAATGACACAAACTTTGGGGTAAAGCATCCACACCAGAAGACAGGGGGGCAATCCACGCTGACCTGGACAGGCTCAGCAAATGGGAGGACAAGAACCTGATGGTGTTTAACACTGAAAAATGTAAGGTTCTCCACCGTGGGAGGAAAAACCTGCAACATATCCTTATAGGCTCGGCAGTGCTACGCTGGCTAGCACTATGGAAGAAAGAGACTTGGGAGGTCATCATTGACCACAAGATGAACATGAGCCTGCAATGCGATGCTGCGGCTAGTAAAGTGACTAAAACGCTGGCTTGCATCCATAGATGCTTCTTAAGCAAATTCCAGGACTTCATTCTCCCCTTGCGCTTGGCCTTGGTGAGCTGGAGTACTGTGTCCAGTTTTGGGCCCCACAATTCAACAAGGATGTGGAGAAGCTTGAGAGAGTCCAGAGAAGAGCCACGTGCATGATCAGACCCTACAACAACAGGCTGAGAGCCATGGGGCTCTCTTTAGCCTGGAAAGCACAGGCTCAGGGGTGATCTGGTGGCCATCTATAAGTTTATAAGAGGTGACCGCCAGTATCTGGGGGAACTTTTGCTCACCAGAGTGCTCCAAGGGATGACGAGGCCGAACAGTTATAAACTCCTGCAAGACCGTTTCAGGTTGGACATAAGGAAGAATTTCTTTACTGTCTGAGCCCCCAAGGTCTGGAACAGCCTGCCATCGGAGGTGGTTCAAGCACCTACATTGAACACTTTCAAGAGTAAATTAGATGCTTATCTTGCTGGGATCCTATGACCCCAGCTGACTTCCTGCCCTTTGGGCTGGACTCAATGATCTTCCAGCCCTTCCAGCCCTAATGTCTATGAAATCTATGAAACCTGTAGTTGCTTAAAAAGATGAGAAATGGAAGGTGATTTCTCCAAACATTTTGGCTTAATCTGTACTATGCAATTAGAATTATACAGTTTTGCTCTTCTATGGCCCTGGAGATTTTTGGTCAAAGTTTGAAATTTTGAATCTTTCATAGAATTACTTGTTTGTACCAAAAATGTTTAATAAATCAGTGATCCATCCCTGTCTATATAACAAAACACTTCAATATTTTGGGTAAAATAACGTGAAACACATGCACAGAAAGAAAGGAAAGAGGTGCAAACATCAATCTTCATCACTCAGTCAGGTTCTCTCTATTGCAGCGTTTCCCAACTGGTTTGCTGCGCCACACTGGTGTGCTGTGAGGCATGTCCAGGTATCCTGTGGAATTTTGGGCTGGAGCCATGCCCCCTGCATGCTGCCATCATGGACAGACAGAGATGGAGGACATGGATCCAGCCAGTGGTTTGTATCTGAGCACTGTGCATTCAGTTGTTGTGCTGTGGGATGGGAGAGGCCCAGAAGTGTACCACTGGAACCAAAAGGCTAGGAAACACTGCTCTGTCGCATGGACTTCTGCATTTAGATATGTATGTTTGGTGGTGGCGGTAGCTGTAGGGTGCAATATGTAGTTAAAGTGATGAAGCTGAGAGAAACTGGACCCACAGAAAAACTGTATGAAACAATTTCAGCTATAAAACAGATAAAGATAAAACAGTAACAACAATAAAACAGTAACCACAAAAACAATAATAATACCACCATCACAGAAGTCTTGATACTTACGTTGTATTCTTAATGCAAGACTTCTGTATTAACTGTACTACAAGCAATATGTCAAGCCCAATATGAAGCAGTTAAAATCAGGGTGTTAGTTTCTCATTTATTTGTAATTACAAGTTAGCTGCTCAGCTATCTCATCACAGTAATACTGTTAATCAAATTATTTTAAAATAAATCTTTGTTTCTATCTGGTCTGAAAGAGGTGGCATGAGTGTTGTTAAAGAAAAAGTATTATAAAACTTGACCGTATCTCATACTTTAATTTAAGAGGAGTCTTAAACTGTATAAAAAAGCTGCTAGCATTATTTTCCTTCCTATCATTATTTCTTCTGTCAAAACCTCCCCTGCCAAATATATCTGAACATTGGCAAGGGATACATAAAACAATTTTAATATACAACTCTGCACAATAAATTTAGACCATTTAGACCTAATCAAATAAATAAAGGTAATCAATTTCACCTTGGTTGCACATTTAAATAAGGTAAATAAGACATGTATGCAATATGGGACACTAGTGAGAACTTTAACCACTTGCTCACATAAGTATTATGCAGAAAGGATTGTCACAGAGTGAACAATCCTTTAAAGGGAGTAAGTTTCAGCTGCAGTCTTTGGATGAATTCACCATTTTACCATAGTGAAATAAATAAATTACAAGGGGCACACTGCAGAAGATTCTTACTCTGTATCCCAGTAGACCTAACTCTAAGGGCAACCAAAGTTCAGGGAGTTGAATAGAGTTAAGAAGGGAACAGAGAGGCTTTTCACAGTTCCCCAGACAGATATCCTAGGAACACAGTCCTTGCAAGGAGAAGCCTATAAGAGCTGAAAGCCAATCTACTAGAGGAAAGCCACAGAAAAAGGGAAGAAAGTGACACACCTTACCTAAGAGACAGAAGAATGGGGAATTGAGATTTGAAGGAAGTGGATAGTGTTACGGGTCAGCTCTGTGTTCTGGGGAACCCTGGAGCCTGTCTGACTCATGAAGGACTCCCTCTCTCCAACCTCTGCCTTAAACCAGAACTGATCAGAAAAAGGACTTACAAAAGGCAAGGAAGATGCAGTGAGAGACACTCAGAAACCCTTCAGATAAGGGTGTCAGGATTGAGACAACTCCCCTAGTACCATTTGCATCAGAGGTGGGAAAGGCAGGCACCTCCATTAGCATTCAGAACAGAGAACAGAGATTCCAAGGCACAGACCACACTGAACTCTGGGACCAGAGAAGCAGGGGAGCACTGCATGATGGAGAATCTCTGCTCCAAATGCTAATCAACCCACGCCTGCACACACCCAGCTCAGCGTTTATCAGACCAATTCTGGTGACAACTCCTTTACTGGTACCCAAAACACTGAATCTTCCTGTTTGCACTGCAAGATCCCTCAGAATAATGCCATCCATAGCCAGGAGTGATCAGTTCCTCTTATCCAGCATATGAACCATTGTTTACCCATAAACAAACATAGTGTTCTCCCTTGAGCCATTGTTGTTTTCCTACAAAAACCCCTACCTAAGCTCAAGTTTCTGTCTGGTGCTCAGATTCAAAACCCTGCACCAGTTCCACTTTCCTGCTTGGAACACCTCCACTGATCGTGCTGCGGGCTCTGCCTGTCTACAAGCTCCAACAAACACCTAGGAACCTCAACCAGTTCACGCTTTGCTGAGTGGTGAGACTTTTTGCAACTGTCCCTCTGACCTACAGCAAGGTAGACTCATGTAAGTTTCAAACATCTTATGAACAACTCATGCACAGGAAAATAAATATACAGTGTAAATGCCAAAAGCAAGCTGTCAAGATTCTACTGTCTGGTCTACCAGCCTTATTAGTATCTTTTTTTCTATTCTTTCTATTTATACAAGAAATCTTTAATGCCACAAGTTTATACTACCTTAGTACTTACTGAGATTTTCAGAACAGATCCAGATAGTGAAATACTGCTGAGTTTCCTGAGACAGACGCATTCCCTCCATTATCTGCTGTACAGTGGTATTGTTTCCATGTTTCAACTCAACAGAACGATATGATCCGTCCATTCGATAAATCCGCACCTTTTCATGCTGTCAAAATATATAAAAACAATATTCAAATAATTTAAACAAATTAAGACTAAGTTAAAATCCTATTTTTCTATTGCTAAGCACCGTAAAAACACAATTTAAAATCCAATTTACAAGTGCTTGCATTACAAAAAGAACGTTGTAGAGTTTGTTGACATTCATCTTGTATCAGAATACATTATTCACAGATCATTTACAGCCATGTGAATGTGTTTTAAAACAGCACAAAAGCAGATTGTATATTGACACATGAAAATGGGCATAAAGAAAAAGCACTGTCAGTGATGGAAATTTGTGGTATATCTTATACCTCTATAATAATTTAAAGCTTAAATTTTAAAATCTTAAATGTATCTATAGAGTCATGGGTACAAGCTGGAAACATTTTAAAAGACAAATGCATGATTTTGTCTACATTTATAGTAAAAAAATGTGCAGAGAGTAGGTCAAATATTGTTGCCATAGGTGGACTCATTACTCTCCACAGTTTTCACTTTTTATACATTTGCTAAGACTTAAAAATATGAGTACTAAATTGTATAGAAAATAAAATACAGGCTTATTTATGGCCTCCTTTAGCAGTTTGGCTGTTCCTTCCCACTCATTTTGTTTGTTCTCTTCACAGACATTCAGTGGAGATCTTCCTTGTTGATCGGTAATATGCTACAAATGTGAACAGAAAGACTGATATCATTCATAGTTTGCATTCTAGATAAGGAAACATTAACGAGTTTGGGAGATTCTAATTAAAATCCTTCCTTGTTCATAGGGCTTAGACACTGAGTATTTAAATACTTTTCATTAATCACACTTTTCTTTTCATGTTAACAATTAGCAGCCTCTCACCTGCATACAGTGCCAGAAAAACAAACAAACCTGGTGCCTTGTCATAACTGTGACTAATGAATACGTGAACTTATCCTGGTTCACCTCTTCTTGCCTTTTCCTTGTCCTTTTTGATACAAGCCCTTTGTGACAGGCACCGTCTCTTTATATATTTGCAGAGCACTTAAATCAATAGTACTTAGCCTTACTGGAGCCTACTGGCACTAATAAAATCACAATTAACTAGACAAGTAAAGAAAATATATGATACAAACAAAAATATATATGTTACAGGATGAGTAATATACAGCTTGGTAACAAATAAGAACACTATGAAAAGAGACAGTGAAGCTTAGACTAAAATGTCTGATGAAACCCGTTAAAATACTGCTGACAGGAGACAAAAGTTAATCAGTTTGCACATGTAGGAGAAAACTGATTTGAGATCAAGTATAATCAAAGAGAACAGCAATAGTGAACTGGATTAACCAGTATTTGGGTGCATAAATGTACCTATTATTTTTAAGATAATATTACTTTAATCTACTAAGAAAATAAATATTTACATCTCAGAGACTGGATACACATAATATGAGTGTGTGCTTTGATTCCAATTATGAAGGAGGCTTACTCTGTCAATTTCAGGATGATTTAGAAGGATTTGCACTATTTCAGCGTGCCCTCCTCCGGCCGCAAAATGAAGAGGAGAACTAAGTTGCCCATTGAGAAGGTTTGGATTGCATTTCCCTTTCTCCAACAGCATTCGAGTGGCTTCAACTTTTCCATACCTGCAAATAAATTAAAATCACAGTGGAGAAGACAAAGAAAGCAACGTGTTTCAAATGTAGCCTACTTCAGATGTTCTCAGAGATGTACCTGAAATCATGCAGTTAGTCCAATGAAAGATATCACCCAAAAGCATTTTTGCCTCTCACAAAAAACAGAGTTGTTTTTGGAAGAGATTTTAGATCATGATATGGAACTGCAAATTTTTGTTTTTCCTTTCTGAATAAAGCTGCTCATTATTAAGGACTATGTAGTTTGGTAGGTAGGGGAATTGAGATGTAAATATTTCATAAGCTAAAAATATATTAAATAGCTGTTTCACTTTTCACAAAAATTTATCTCTGGGCTAATAAAATATATACAGATAATTATCCATTCGATAAATCAAAGGACTAAAAAATACTAATCATGTGAAAACATGAAGTGGTTGTAATGATGATTTTGAGAAACCTAACCATATCAGTGACTACATAGTCAGTGCCAAGTTAATGAGAAGTACTCTAGAAATACCACATAAAAATAAAATGAAATGATAAAAATAATGGAACATTTGAGATGTTCATTATTTCAAATTGTCCTTCCTTCTTTGTATTTTTAAATGCAAAAAAGCAGTTAAATAAGAAACAATGTTTTGCATTTTTGTAACACTAAGGGTAAGTGTACCCAGCAGTCACTGCAGCTCTGACTGTAGCACACCATACTACATATATGCAAGTTAACCTTACACTGGTAAAACTGTATCCTGCTGTTGATGTAGTCACAGCAGCACAGACCTGCAAAATCTACACAAGCAGCAGAGTAAATACTGTGCGACTGTAAATACTCTGTGGGCATGCCCACAGTACAACAGTGAAATTAGTTTCTTCACTTCCAAATAATAGAGGAATGATTAGCTTACAAACAAAACAAATGAAAATCTTTTCACTGGAATGTATGAAAAACACAGAAACATTTTTATTAGCCCTAAGGTCTTAACTGTGCTTCAATAAACCTTAAAGTTTGAGCTCAATTTTAATAGCTAGTGTCCCTTTAAATCACATAGTCTGTGTTCAGATGTGCATAAACATTTGGGTCTCCAAAGACAACTAGCAACAGTGCACCTTGTGCCAGCATTAGTCGTCTTGGGGGAATGCCTGTGCCTCATGTGCTCTGACATATGGCAAGTTACAGTGGGTGGGGTAGGGGAACCAGCACTGGCCTGGCCTCAGCAGCCTTACTTGGGATCCTGGGGGCTTCCTGGGGCTGCAGCAGTGGAGATCCTGCTGCATGGAGCCTGGCTAGTAGTGGAGTGTGGCTCCAGCTGGCCAAGCTCCAGCTTTGGATGGCGCACGCTGCCGCTGCGTGCATCACTCAGCATTTTTTTCACCTCTGGATACTCCTTGTAGCACAGAGAACAACTGAACGTGAGGTATGTGGTGCTGCAGATGCGTCTGCAATGCCACATACAACATGGCCATGGTTGCCTGGATTGCAGCCATAAAGAACAAAGAAACACAGAAACTGCTATGCTGGATCATCATGTGGTCCATGTAGCCCAGTATGCTGACTTAATACCAGATGCCTCAGAATAAATATAAGAAACTGGAGGCAAATGGGGAAAACACGTCCTTTACGTGTCTCCTCTGAAATCCTTTAGTTACAAATTAGCTTAAATCCTGATGCACAAAGTTTAAGGGCAAAGTTTTGGTATTTCTCAACATTAAATTTTTAGGAACAAACAATTAAAAATCTGAAGTTTGGATTTCTCAGCAATTACTATCACATCCTACAATACGGTTTTGAGCCACAAATACCAAGAATGTATCACATGACAAAATCCTTACCAGCAGGCATAGTGAATGGGGGCCCAATGGTCACTGTCTAACTGGTTAACTGAAAAGTTTTCATCCAGAAGGCGGCTCAGTAATTCAGAGTCTCCTTCACAGGCACTGCGATGGAGAGGGAAATCATCTACCCATTGGCGCTCCCTAGTGATGAAAATTACAATACACAACTCAGTAATATTCTAGCAGACAAATTTAAAAAAATGTAAAGACGACACACATGTGTTTATCTTTCGATATGTATAAAACCCAGGCATGTAAAGTGAATCAATGTGTACAACTAGCATTTTAATTAGCCATAATGTGCATCCATGACCACATTCTTTCTATCAAGAAATACTTGTTTTAGACTTGCCTTGTTTTCTGAATTTCCCCCCAGTCAATCCTACATTTTCTGATTCTTCAGGCTCTCATTCTGTTGTGGACTCTATATAAGCTCTTTTTTTTTGGTACATTTTTTTTTTATGTATTGGTACTATAAGGACAGAGGGACTCTGAAAACAGATTGGATCCTAAAGTAGTCCTGTAACATGATTTTTTTTTTACTTGAGATTATAAATGAAAAAAATATAATGTAATACTTGTCTTCCATCACACTGCTCATGCTGCGTTGCCACTTTTCTCTTTTTGGAATCTGAATCTTTGAGTAGTCTGGAGCTCCAAGGCCAAAGTATGGGTTTATAACCACTTTATCAACCTATAAAAACAATATAATATTTAAAAATTTGTCACTGAAGAATGGAGAAGCAGACATACACATTTTCTTTTAATTAACACTCACACAGTAATTTGTTGCAGTTAAAGGGACAGATTTTCACATTTTTATAGTTGTAAATCAAACTAGGCAAAAGCATAAAGGGGGTATAACTGATTACAGTACAGCTAAACACAAGATTATCAAAGCCATTTAAAAATTAAAATAGAATTCTTCCTACAAAATACTTACCCTGTTGGTATATTGAAGATCAGACCCAAACAAAGGATTATAGATGCACATATCTGCTTTCTCCAGTGCCAACATTTTACTCTTTATTTCTAATGCAGTATAGCCCATGTGGAGTGAGCTCTCTGTGTGACCAGGTTCAATAGCATATGCAGGGTTTATGACATTAGTTTTAATTCTTTCAAGAGGTGATGGTCTGAATAAAGCTGGGATAGAATGCGATTGTGTGTGTCGTTCATCTAGCCATCTGCAGAACAAAACAGACAAGTCACACTAATGCTTATTCATTTTCAAGATAAATAAAGGATTGATTATGTAGTCTCTATGCTAACTATTCTACCAGAAGTCAACAGGAGTTGTATGTATGAAGAGGCTACGGTACAGGTCCTACATATGCAAAAATAGATACTAGAAAATAAGTCGCATTTAAAAACCTTAGCTGAAGTTTTAATTACTGGGAATACAGGCAATTTTATATCACTACAATACTTGCGCATTTGGTACTTCACTAACTTACAGTTAAGGATCCTCAATTGCATTCTCTCAAAATGTGAGCTTTCAGAAGCAAGGAAATTGTTAAGTTAGGGCAATATGTTCACCCAGCACAATCAAAATACCTAACCACACCAACACACTAATACCTCCTTTAACAAATTAACTTTCAGTTCACCAGTACTACCACTCTAAATATGCACATGAAAGAACTGAAATGTCACACTACAAGGTGGAACCTTCTTCAAGTCCAAATGTTACTGCAAACCTATTTGTCTTCAAATTCATTTAGCTCAGTAGCTGGGTGTTTTACTAAAAAAACTAGGAATGAAACAATTAATTTGGGCACGTTAAAATGTCATCTATAAGCCAGCATTCATTCAGCTTGGCCATCCTGCCTTCACTCAGACTCATAGGGCAGTGATCATTGCTCATTTCCTGTGAGTTTTCCTGGATGGATTCCAAGAACCCCTTGCTTACACCAATTTCATTTGCGCTAGAGTGCTCTTATTAACCTGCAGTCACCTTAGGCTGAGCTAGGGAACAACATAAATACTCTCTGCTTGCTGTAGTAAGGTTTTCCTATGCACTGTAGACCATGGCTTTTGACACAATTTTGTTGGCATTTAATTGTTGAATTTTGGTCATGGTTGTTACCTATTCAGGATTGTTTCATAGGTAGAGGCTGCAGGGTATTTTTCTGGGCAAACTTGGGTTTCTCATGTTGTAGTGTTTTGTTACATGTTTGAAGTAGACATAACCATTGCAGATATAAATGCATTTTGGCTGGTTAGGATGAAATGACAGAAGGGAAGACAGGCCTCCACAGGACTGTGCACTTCTCAGTACAGGGAGATTCACAGACAAACAGAGTTTGGAGACTGTCTCAAGAGCAGATTTTATCCCTTGAGGAAAACCATGGTTTATAGTTCAAAGTCATTTGTCTGGCTATGGCCTGGATACTCTGGACAGTATCTCTAGCTAGGTGCCTGCTTTTGATCTTGGGGTTGCTGAAAAAAAAAAAAAAAAATCAAGAAAAAAGTTGTCTTTTATAGCAAAGTGTAGCTCACGTTGATATTTTATCCCCTACCACTTATTTATACTTTTCTTCTTTTTGGGGAGGGGGCAGTGGAGTATGGCCATTGTGCTTTAAACTATCCATAGCTTGTAAGGTGTATTTTGGGAAATTATCCTGAGGAACAACCACATTAGATTGTGATACCCATTTAAAAATGATTTCAGACTAGCTAGACTAGGGTTTCCTAGCTTAGTGTGAAGCAGACAGACATTTTGTCTGTATTAATGAATAAAATTAACATAATAAAACTTAAGCAACACCCTATAATTGACACTTTTCTCAGGTTGCAAACAGTCATGCTATATTTTACTCATGTAAGGGATGGTACCGAATTCAAATTTCAAAGAGCAGATTTATTTTTATCTAAAAAGGATCAATTACAATGCCATAGGATCAAAAGTAAGAGTATGTGTAGGAGATTGTAAGATTGAGACCTAGGAATTAATCTAAAATCCAAAAACAAGAGATTTCTTTGACAGAGGGAGAGAAGACAAAAATATTTAAGTAGCAATTTTCAAATAATAAATCAGACTAATCAAAAATGTACTGTAAATCCCAGAAAGTTAATAATCTACTAAAAATAAATGCTGTAAGTTTGGGGATGACATATGTAAACAACAAATATTTAATTCCTAGTTAAAATGCTAATCTCAAATCAATCATAACTACAGGGATGAATGAATACTCTCTGATGAATACTTCAGGTATATCATTAAAACTTCTGTAAGACTCCATAATGCATTGTAGGTGAACATGCCTCTTTAGACTTCCAGGTTTAAATAAGCAGGACAATCATTAGTTCAAAACTATCACTTCTAATTAATAAACAAATGAGTCCTCAAGCTTTGCTCAATTTTTTGACAATCAGGCTGAGAAAGCAACATGTGATATCATCATTATTTCCATCTTAATGATCACAAGACAGCTGTAAAATTTTACATCTATTTGCCATGTAGGCCAACTTCCTTGTTTATTTCTGTTTCAACGTAAGTATTTCTACTGATGACATTTCTTACTTATCCAAGGCTATTAGCATCCTAGCAGTAAGTGTAGCAAAGTGAGCACTGGATTCACTGCAGACTCTCATGATGTCCTGTAAACAGTAGAAAACTGGACATCCTGGACTGTATGTATATTTTGTATTATCTGAAAAGGAAAGGGAAACACTGAAAGTACTTTAATGGAAACAGGTACCTTGTTTACCACTGTTACCCCTTTCATAATTATAGAATATCATCTCTTTTTGCTGAAATTATATTTTTAGACTACAGTAGATTTCACTTTTCCCCGATAGTAACTTAAACAAATTGCATACAGTTCTTAACTAACAGAGTTCAGTGTAGACCAGTAGAGTGGCCTTAGCTTAACTATAAAATATTCTTTTAGTGTTCTTCCATTATGATCATGTTCTCTTTCAGAGTTATTGAAATATCTGTGTATACTTTTAAAAAAAGACTATCAGTCCCAATAAAGACCTTAGGACTGACATGATGTTTATTTGTTAACCTTCATATCTGAAACATATTAGAAATAGCAAAGGAGCAAGTTCCCTAAGAGTACATGAAGAATTTCCTTCAGACTTTGCATTTATTTTAGTACTTTATTACAGCCTTCAGAGAATTCTTTAGCATTTCTTAGTCAGGCAGAAAGGATTCAGACTTCAGTGGGTACTCTTCTCTGAGCAAGGAGCGTTGAAAAGAATATTTTTGAAGTTTACTAACATCTACAATGCTTTTGAATGTCTCCTTGATGAGTATATTTCATAATAATAAATTAGCTATGACAGTTAAGTTTTTAACAAATACAAGATATATTTTAAACACTTAAATTCTTTTAATTTTATTTTAGGAATTTGGAGAAATAAATCAACAATTACATAAAGTTGTCAACCAAAATCAAATTTTCTCAAGCCTAAATACAAATATCAGAGCCATCAACATCTACATCACATATTTATGTTAATAACCACTTAATTTCCTTTTGTATATATACAACTTCAAGAACTCTGTTAAATGTTACCTTTGACAACTGCTGGAACAACATAAAGGGATGCTTCCTGGCCTGCCTTCTCACCTTCCAGAGGAAACTTCTTCATTAACACTACTCGCTTTCCTATTGTTAAAAAATTGAAAAAGCCAACAGAGCTAGATGGTCAACTGGACAATAACTGACAGCTTAATTCTTTTTTGGTCATGTCCTATCACGTTTCAGTAATTCTTAATTAACTGTTCCATCCTGTTGTTTCTAATACTAGTTCCTGAAAGCTATGGTAGCCTAACTGATCTTGAGCAGCTGAATAAGTATATGCGTACATCAACATATATATAAAAGACCATTAACAGGTAAACTATCCCATTATTTTCAGACTCCTTATATTACTTTTTCCATGCCTCTAACCATTCTGGCTGCCCTTCTTCAAGCCATCTCTAATATCTGTAATATCTTTTTTTAATGAGGTCACAAGCACTGCATGGCTATCATCTGAAGGTGAACCCTGGTCCATACAATACCAGTATAATTAGGGACCTACCTGATTCACAGGGGCCGCACCCCAGTTTCATGGGCAGAACACAGGCGTGGCTAGCCAGTTCACAGGCAGAGTGTGGTGCCCCCCCTTGGTTAAGGGGCCCTGGTTGCCCTGCCTCCTCACCACTGATTGGCTACACTGCCTGTCACGTGGCCTCACTCCTCACCACTGACTGGCTGCAAGTGCCATCCATCACGCAGCCTCGCCCCTTGCTGCTGATTGGTGGCGAGGGGTGAAGCCACAAGACAGGCAGCTCCACATGGCAGGTAGCTTTTACAGCTAAACATTGGCAAGGGATAGGGGGTGGCAGCTACCTTGTCAGTAGGCCTTAGAGTAGGCAGCTACCTCTCACCACCAGCCCCTGCAGCGAGCTGCCACAGTGCTCAATTCTCCTTTCCAGCAGATTTCATGGCCAATGCCAGATTTTGTGGAATCCACAAAACAGAAAATCCAGTAGGTCCCTAATTATAATAACTTCCATTCTATTCTCTATTCCAGCTTTATGGACCCTGGCATTTTATTTATTTTTCAGACATTTGTTGAGCATTAAGCAGGGTTGTTACTGGGTTGTATAGACTGGTGCCCAGGTTGTATTCCGATGTAAAAATGCATGTTAATTTATAGCCATGAAGATGTATACCAATAGTTCAGAATTTTCCCACACATTCCTTTATATATTTTAATATTGTATATAATTTGACACTGTGTTGCCCATTCATCTAGCTGCCTTCCCCCTTCCCCTGATTTGACATTTTTGCCACCTCACTACCTATTCCTTTCTCGAAACTGTAACTAATTCCATGCCCTTGTCTGCAGTTAATATAACTGAACTGATAAATCCTTAGTAGTATAGGCCCAGTTAAATAAGCAAAAAGTAATTTGACAGCAAAGCTTACAGTATTTATTCCAGAGCTTTCGGCACCACAGCTATATCAGAATAAAAAATAAAAAATAAATCCCCTCCCTAATATACATGGATAGCTAAACTAGCAACAATTTTAAGTGCAGAATTGGCCTATTAATGTAACACTGGCTTAGTGTGAAGGCTCAAGACACCTTTCTGTTAAAATTTAATTTTTATTATTGTAAAAAGTTGTTGTTTGTTATCCTGTCTCTTGGTCAGTTTTTGATCCATTACAGTACTTTGTCTCTCATCCATTGACTATTAAGTTTCTTTAGTAGCCTCTACAAAGCAAGCTTATCAAAGATAAGTAAGTAAATAAGTAAAATACCAGCTGAGTCTCTGTTATCCTCTATTTTTTACTGGTCCATAAACAGCTTTTTATTTTTAAAGAAACACAAGAATTCTTTTTTAAAAGAAAATAAAGGATAGTGAAAGGTTTCAGCTGCAAGTTTCTCTTGGCATAACTTTATCAACAGCAGACCTATTTTTCATAGTAAAGCATATTACAGAGGAACGATCAACAAAAATGAGAAAACAGTTCTTACCTTTTATACCTTGATTGGCTGGTGAAATTGGTTTAGTGGTTTCTAATACATAGTCCAAAATACTCTGAGTTACTTCAGTACCTCCCTGCAGTTTAGTTTCCAACAAAACTTTCTTTCTTTTTTTTTTTTGCCCTTCAATGGGAACTTCAAGCAACAAAATCTTGAAAATAACAATAAAATTGAAGGATTAATTAAGCATTACTGAAATGTGATGGGACATGTTTATTTTTATTTACTTAAAAGCAGGACCACATCATTTTATTTAAAATTAAAATTATTAGCGTTCTGTGCTGAGTTTCCTACATAGCCAAAAATTTATAAGGCACTCAACCAAAACAGTAAGGGCATTTATACATGTGCTCTGGGAGGCGGGGAAGGGCAGAGTTCTTTAATTAGAGCAGCTCCAAGAGACATTCTAATCAAAGTGCCCAGAGCCTCACATTATTTAGCATCCCTGAACTAAAAAATGGAAGCAGAGGCACTTTAGTTAAAGCCACTAAGCAACCGTTAGTTAAAGCACCCCCATTGCCATTTTTCAGGGCAGGGACGTTGATACACATGATGCTGAAATCTGCTGGAGCACAGTAATTATCATGCTCTAGGAGATTCAATTAATCAAGTCCGCTCCAACATGCTGTAATTACTGTGCATCAAAACAGCCTCAATATATATGTATAGGCACCTTAACTGGTTTTAAATTTAATCCTCCTTGCTTCTGCCCCACTTTTCATGAGATTCTAGTACTTTATTGTTGACTTCACAAGCAGACTTCACTCTAGTGAGGTACAGGACTGGTCTCCAAAGACCAATTTACAGTATGCACTCCATTTTTATTTTTAATATTGCAGAAGCTGAATATCCTAAAATGGTACTTTAATAGAAATAAATAAAATAAAAGTTTGATTTGTGTTATTTTTATCAAACAAGTTCAAGTAACACAAGTATAAGGGCCATTATAGACAGAAGTTTCTATTTTAAAATATTAGAAAGGGGTAGAACAAGGATTCCAAAAGTGTGGGCTTATGGCATTTCATCATAAATGTTCTCTCAATTAGTCAGCTGCAAAAACAGTAACAAAATTCAAGTAGCAATGAATGAACCAGAACATGGAGAGAGCTGTGGATGTAATATAGCTTGATTTTAGCAAGGCTTTTGACACTCACCATCTCCCATAACATTCTTATTAACAAGCTAAAGAAATACAGGCTAGATGAACATACTGTAAGGTGGATGCATAACTGGTTGGATCATTGTGCTCAATGAGTAATCATCAGTGGCTCAATGTCTAGATGGAAAAAGGTAGTAAGGGGGGTTACCCAGGACAGTCCTGAGTCCAGTATTCATGGGCAACTGGTGCCTCCTGAGTCAGGGGGGCAGGGCCCCCAACTGATCACACTGATGCAGAAGTGCCAACGGCATGCCCAAAAGTGCCAGGGGTGCTTCTCCTGGCACCCCCACTCCGTAACCAGCACTCTCAGAGGGAGCACCAGCAATCCTGCCTGCCTTCCCTGCTGTCACCTAAGCAGGGAACACTGGCTGTCATGGGGTGCACGTGCACCCTCGTGTACCTCCTAAGTGTTGCCACTGCCAGTATTGTTTATCTTCACTAATGATTTCGACAATGGAATTAAGTGCACGCTTAGCAAATCTGCAAATGAAACCAAGTTGGGGGGAGCTGCAGACATTCTGGATGGTAGTGCTAGGATCCAGAATGACCTGGATAGACTGGAAAAATGATCCATTATCAATCAGATGAGATTCAGTAAGGACAAGTGTAAAGTCCTGCACTTGGGATGAAATAACTGCATGCACAAATACAGACTGAGGAATGATTGGCTAGATGACAGTATTGCAGAGAAAGACCTAGGAGTTATAGTAGACCTTAAAACTGAATATGAGCCAAGTATGTATCAAAAGGCCAACAGCATACTGGGTTGCATTAAGTGGAATGTCATTTGCAAATCAAGGGAAGTGATTCTTCCATTCTATTCAACGTTAGGGAGGCCTCACCTGCAGTACTGTGTTCAGTTTTTGCACCGTGCTTCAAGAAAGCTGTACACAGATTGGAATTGAGTCTATCATAGAGCAACAAAATATGATGAGACGCTTGGGAAGCATGATTTGTGAGGAAAGGTTGAAAGAGCTAGTATTATTTATTCTGGCAAAGAGATGATGGAATAGAGATTTAATAACAGTCTTCCAATGACTGAAGGACTATTATAGAGGCAATGTAGATGGGTTTTTCCTCAATGACCATAGGGACAAGAGTAGGAGCAATGGCCTCAGGTGGCAGCAGAGGAAATTAAGGTTGTAGATTAGGAGGAACCTGCTGACTATGGAGGGGGGTCAAACACTGGAACAGTCTATCTAGAGAAGTTGTGGATTCTCCACCTCTGGAAATTTTTAAGAGCAGGTTGGGTGGGCATCAGGCTGGGCTGGTTTAGACGGGGCTGATTCTGCCCTGAGCAGGGGATTGGATTGGGTGACTTTGGGAGGTCCCTTTCAGCCCTACTTTCCTATGATCCTATGTTTTAGAATGTCAAATTCATATGAATACCAATGACAAAGAAATGGAAAGTGGCAAGACCCCAATCCTGTGCTGAGTTCTTCAAGAGAACAGGTGGTCATCAACCCAGAATATTGTATGAGTTGATAGTTTTACCTCTAAAGGTCTCACTCTGCTAACACTTGTATAGTACATGTATGGCAACATTGGTATAATGAGATTCTAAAATAAAAACTGGCAAGAACACATCACAATTTGTTGCATGGAGGTTTTACATCCTGTTGATTATAAAGCATTAGAGAATGCTTAG
The DNA here is from genome assembly GCA_030014935.1 of Caiman crocodilus. Taxonomy (NCBI): domain Eukaryota; kingdom Metazoa; phylum Chordata; order Crocodylia; family Alligatoridae; genus Caiman; species Caiman crocodilus. The sequence goes on along the minus strand of JAGPOW010000261.1, from coordinate 222,237,116 downwards.
TTCTGGAAACACTTCAGAGACCTAACATATGTTTAATTTTTTTTGTGATGCACATTGTGCTTCTGATATTTGTTTAAGCTGTAATGTTTCCTACAATTTACTATTTGTTTGGTTCCTTGCTCAACAGTACATTTCTTACATGACTTTGACCAAGTCACTTACAGACAATCAAATCAGTGGGGGTTAGATGGGTAAACATGTTTTGTATCTCTGTTTCAGCTTATCTGTGCTTCAGGTCCTTTTCTGTAAAATTACCTTACAGGAAAGTTGTGAGGATAGATATATTAAGAACCCGGGGCCTTGTTTGCATTGCAAACTTCTGGTGCCAGGTAGTAGCCCTCAAAAATGCTGTGCCATTCTAGATGGTCTACCTACTGAAATGAAAGAAGTGTCACTGTATCTGTGTGGTTATGCCTTAGCTACTTGGCACTGCTTGTTCAGAAGGCAACTGGAGCAGGGTGGCATGTCTGAAGATACCACTGCTAGCATACTGGGCCAGATAAACAGTTAGAGACAAAGATTTACTTTGAGTAACCAAAACTATTAGCTAGTACAAGTTTGTTTCTCAGTTGCAGTCTCTTTAATTTTTCAAACATTAAATTGAGGAAAAGTATTTTTTTAAAGTATTTTTACTTCATATGATTTAGCTCGATATTCCCGAGAATTCAGGCTAGCAGTGTTCTTTGGACGAATCACAGCAACATACGTCTCTCCAATGTTTTCTGGGTTTCCCATAGTTTGTTCTTTTCATTTAGCACTGGAGATAGTGAAATTAAAAAAAAAGCAAAATTTAAGTTTAGGAAACAAGATGAAACAAAACAAGTATTATGCTAGCATAAAGTAATTATTTTTATTCATTATATTCATGCTACTTAAGACAATTTATTCATCTTTTTTTCTTATGAGGGAAAACATCAACAACATAATTGTTAAAATTTATATTCCTTTTCAAACACTAAGACCATGAATGGGTGAAAAACAATGTTCATTGTACAGAACTACTGTGAGTAACCCTGTTCTCTAATTTAGTTTTAAACTGTAAGAATTAGGAACCCTAAAGTCTTAGAGATATGTAGAAACCGATAACTTTTCTTATTTTTAAATGTATTAATGCCATATACAATATCTACAAAGTACCATATTTCCATCAGTTCCCCTCAAGAAAAAACTTGAATCCCTATTTTCTAACAAGAAATAGAACACAGTCTTGTCTGGAGCCCAGAAATAGAGCTATGCAATACAAGTCCTAAAATACAATATCAGAACTTATTTATTTGAATGTCAGTAGTACACTCTGTGAGGCAGAGGTCTCTGCACTAAGCTGTGTGGAGTATTGGAACTGTACACATTTTAATTGATTGATAGATCCTTTTTAGAGCTTCCTTTTACCAAAACAGAGTATAGAAGTACCCCCTTGTAATTCTAAATACTTGCAAAAATATAATAAAACAGAATCCCCCACTAAGGATAACTATAATTCCCTTTACACTTTAAACTAAAATACAAGGTCATTTCTGCCCCTTGGCCCATTTCAGCTGATCTCCTCCCCCATCCAGAAATGAAAACTCTTCATTCTGTAGGATCAATAAATATAGATGATATGTAAATTTGTCCCACTATCAAATGGAGATGTTATCATTACAGTTTATAGCTTGCAATGCTGCTGCATCTGCTCTGAGGAGAAATAGAGGGCTTCAGTTGCCAGTGTACTGAATCCAGAAACTTTCACCAACACCACATTAACTGAAAAATTCAAAGGAAAAAATAATTAAAAGTAAACTTTAACAAATGAAACTGAGATTAATATGAGAAAAAGTGCATTTTAATCACTGGTTAACATATCTGTCTAGGCTGCTCTGAATGATGTTGCTACTTGAAAAATAGGCTGGGGTGGATGTCTGCATTAAAAGAAGAATTTAGGAGCCATGGTCAAGTATCAAGGACTCATTTGTGGAAGTCACTGAACAGACATTTTATAAGCACCCTGTTTCTAGGAGCTTACAATCTACATGAGTGACAGGAAGCATCAGTGAAATGAAAAAGACAAATGTGGGCTTGAGTGGACAGGAAGAGGTAACAGTAATGTGAAGAGGTTCTTAAAATGTCACAGCTCACCATTTACCTAACCAGTGCTCAAATGAAATAATGTAGCCCCCCCATACATGTTACAGTTATTGCACAATTAGCTTGCTAAATGTGCAATTAACTGAAACCAGATACACATGCAAAGCATCTATCATGCCATGAAAAGATCCAAGTAGCTATAAAGTTGGATCTTGGAAACCTCTACTAACTTTACAGCTGGTTGGTACCCAGCTTTTACGCAGCAGGGTTTCCCCTGTGGCTGGGAGCCTGGTAAGCTGACGGGGCTCCCAGCCACAGGGGTGCACCATACCCAGCCCGGACTGGGAGTCCTGTAACTGCAGGGTTCTCAGCCCCAGCAATTGCCAACTCTGGATCCTGGCGGTGCCCCATGGCTGAGGGGATCCAGATTCTCCAGCAGTGAAGTGCCCATGCTGGGATCCTGGTGGGTCCCAGCAGCTTGGATGTTGCTGTGGTCTCTCAGCTCTGGCGATACAAAGCTGGGAGATCACAGCAGCTACAATATCCCAGCCTCAGGGTTTTCACACACAAGTCTAGGCTGGAAGATCAAACCCTCCCAGCTGCAGGGGTCTGTAGGGCAATCCCAAGGTTGAGAGGCTTCTAGCCAACATGAGCAGTCCCAGGATGTGACCTGCAATCACAACCCCAGCCATGGCAGGAGACGTGACTGTGGGTCACACCTTAGATCCCATCGCACCTTCACCTGCATGTGCAGAAGGGCCCTCGCCTACATCACAGCAGCAGCAGGACAAAGCATTCTCTAGCGCAGACTTCTGACTGTGTCCCCTCCTGCCACAGGCTGGGGTGAAGGGGGCCTTCAGCAGCCTCCTCAAGGGTTCAGCTCAGGACTGCTGGGATGCAAACAGACACAGAAAAGAGATCCAGTACTTCTCTACCCCCTCGCAGTGCAAAGGAAGACTCCTCCTGGCTCTGGAGACCTTTATGCCGACGAGTTGGTTCGTGGAGGCACACAACCTCAATACACCCCCTTGTGCCACAGGCCCCCCTGCACGAACGGGGGGCGGCAGCGCCCATCACCGCCGGCTCCGTCCCGCTGCAAAGCCAAGGCCTGCGGGCAGGGGGAGGGGAAGGGGTACGGGAAGAGGAAGGGGAGGGGGAGGGAGCGGAGCAGCGCTTCCTTCTCTTCCCCCCCCGCAGAGGACGCTCCCAGAGGACGGCCACGCAGCACCGCCCGGGCCCGGGCCCGACCTCCACCGGTCCTCAGCGCCGCGCCGCCAGGACCCGAGCGAGTAGCCAGTCCCGCGGAGAGCAGCACGGCTGCCCCTTGCTAAGAGGCCGGCCGACCCCAGCCCGCTCTTACCCGCTGCCTTCGGGAGCCGCATCCCCGGTCCCGGTCCTGGTCCCGGCCCCGCCCCGCCGGATCCGCTTCCCGTGTGGGCCGCGGGTCCCGGCCGGCGATGAGTTTCCGGGTCGGCGGCCTGAGCTGCTGCTGGTGCCGCCGCTGCCAGTGGCTGGGCGCTGTCGCGGGCGGAGCGGGGCCGCGCCGGAGTACGAGGCGCAGCTGAGCCGACGCCGAGCAACCCCCAGGCCCGACCGCAGCCGCGAAGCCAGCGACGCGGAGCGCGGGTCGGGTCGGGTCGGGTGCGGGCCCAGCCCAGCCCAGCCCGCTGGGCACCACCGCCCCGCGCCCAGCACATGGAGTCGCCGGGCGCGGGGGGCCGCGGCGGGCTGAGGCTAAGGCCGGGGCCGGGGCAGGCCCTGTGAGGAGCCGGTGAGTGAGCGCGGGCACCTCCGGGCAGGCGCGGGCGGCTGCGAGCGGAGGAGACCCGCTGCCCTCCGAGGCGGGGGCCGGGCTGGGCCCTGGGGCCGCTCCCCCGCGGCGCCCCTCGCCGCCCCCGGGAGCCCGTCCTCTGGCGCGGGGGAAGGGCTGTTTACTAGGAAACTTCCCGGCGAGCGGCGTGGAGGTGGCTTTCCCCTCCCGCGCTGGCCGCTGGGGTTGCGGGAGTCCTGGGGGAGCCGCCATGGAAGCCGTGGTCCTAGCGTCGCCCTAGGGCCGCACCCGCCGGCGAGGGGGCAGTGCTGGGACCCAGGCCGCGGCTCTTTCCTGGCCGAGGAGCATGTGCCTCGAGTCTAGTCCTCAGGAGGCGTTTTTGGAGAGGAGGCAGTTCTGCGGGCGCGACCAGGCCTGGAGTGGGAGGCGGGTGCAGCCTTCATGATAGGTGCCAGGGTTTTTTCCAATATAACCTGCTTTTCAGGATGGTGGCGCATACCTTCTTCCCCAGGTTGGAACTGCAAACGCTTAGTTTCAGATGCAGGAGGAGGGGAAAAATAAGAAGTGTTAGAGTTGCAAATCAGCAGGCCCAAGATTTGCAATGTTGTTTGGATGAAGGGGCTGTAGGGTCTCTTGATTTGCCTTCAAGCCCCTTTTTAGAACTAAAAAATAGCGTGGTTTTATTTTAAGAAAACAAAACATTGTTGATTCATGCTGGCCCAGGCACCCTCTCCCCAGCTGTGGCTTATGTAAAGAAGGTAGAGAAATCCAAGGATAGAGAGGCACAACGTGCACCTTGTTCTCTTCTCTTTGTAAGCACAGTTTAGTTTTAAGTAAGGGCCCCCCAGTCCCGCACCTAAATGTGTAGGAGCAGTCTCCCCCTGCATTGGCGCTCAAGGGTACTGTGCCCATCCACATGGGTGTATTTGTCAAAGAAACTGTTCCCTGATACAGTTTTATTCTGTGTGTCTGCCTGTATATATGTATATGCTGAATGTGTGTCAAAAGACTACTCAGTTTTAATGATAAGTTGGAAGATTGCCTTGCTTGCACCACTCATAATAGGGAAACTTTAAAAAATGAATTTGGAAAAACTCATTAGCTTGCATCTGTGAACGTCTTTCTTTTTGCTTTTCCTTGATGTCAGGCATTGTAACAGCAGGTTTGATGTAATTTGTCCTTGTTGGATCCTTACCTAGTCCTTTTTCCTGCCACACAATTGTTTTTCCTTTAACCTGTGTCATGGTTGGGAGTTGCCCTATTCTTTAGTATGGCAGCACTTGCATTTAATCAGTTGGGCAGTTGACTGTAGACCCCTGCAAGTTAATTCACCTTTCTGTCTTGGCATCTGAACCTGTAGGCAGAGCCTGATGTTTAGTAGGCAGCCTACTTAATTAATTGCTCTAAAACAAAGAGGCATGATGGCAAGTCTGATTCTGCAACCAAATAATGATTTGATATAAACTGTCAGTAACATAGGACAGGAAACAATTCAATATTTAGTGTTTCAGAGTTCACCATAAGGCAGGTCTCTACTCAATGTGATAAATAATACAAAATGACAAAGAAATATGTCATAAAGCTTCAAATGTCCGAATAGTGTTTACTTTCCAGCTTCTCCACATTGTGTAGAATCAGGCCACACATTTTCCATAGAATTTTTTTCAACCCAGAGTTGCAGTGTTGCAGCCCTTGCTGCATGCCGTGCTGTGCATGTTCCCCCCCAGCTGCGCCACGTAGGCCCCCAACATACCATGTGAGCCCTCTTGTTGTACCACGTGTCTGGCCCTGTAGATTTGCTATGCCATGAAAGCTTCCTGCACATGCAGATGTGCTATGCTACATGGCTCCCTCCCCAGTCTTGTCCCCTGCCATGGAGTTGAGGGACCTATCATTTCATCACACTGGCATGAATGCTGCACAAGTCCCTTCCATCAAGCCCTCCGACCCTTGGCTCCCTCAGCCCTATACACTATGCTGCTCCTTCCCACCCACAGAAGTGGGGACAGGCAGTGGAAACTAAAGGATCAGGTAGAGCCTGGAGACTCCAGCAGCAAGCGCAAAAAGGAAAGGGTGAGCGGCATATGGACCAGGGGTTGCAGTTTAACCTCTCAGGGGCCACTAGTTGGACAGCTCTGTTGTAAAGAGTGAGGCTTTCTTTTCAGAAAGTACACTTAATAAGAAAAAGTGCTTCAGTAGGCCTAGTTAATTTTGTCATATTCGAAATGGAGCTGGTAGAGGCATCATTCTTCTGTGCAGCATTTTCTGGGGATGTTGTTTTGCCATTACTAGTGTCAGCAGAGGAATATATTTTGTATTCCAGGCTACATAATATTAATATCTAAACCACTTTGCACATGTTTGGAGCTTTACACAAATAAGTATTTTCCCAGCCTAAAAGTATTTTTAGCCCAGTGAGCCAGAATAGTTGAGTGGTATAAGAAAGGATAAAAGCGCTTCACTCATATCATAATTTTGCATCTCTATCATCCTTACTTCATCTATAGCATCTGTCCTGAACCTTTTCTTGCTTCTGCCTTCTCTTTTAACAACACTAGCCTCACGTTCTATTTCCTTGGATTCCTGTATAGTCGGAGTTGAGTACCTCTAGGTTATAACAAGAAAGGGTTTAAGTAAAAGTACTTTAGAAGTTAGAGAGAGGCTCCCTGAGTTTTTAAGCGTCAGGGTGCAAAGATGGTAGGGGGCCACATTTTCTCCTGCCCATTTTTAGCATTTGTGTTTATTTTGGAAGTAATTTTCAAAAGTTTTAAACACAACCTACTTCTAAAATCCACTGAAGATGCCCAAAATAAACTGAATAAAAACTAGGACAGAAAGTTGCTATATAAACCTTCTATCAAATGAGAGGCTGATATTATTTTTTTTCCCTTTACATTCCCTTTATTCTAAATATAATGTGGCTTGCCACTTAATTTTCTTCTATATGTTTTGGTATCAAAGTAGCTTAAAGTAGCTATTTGTTTGACTATCTTAAGTTGTCTTATGTTGTATAAGAACATAAATTATAAGCCTTTGAATGAGTAACATTTAGACGGCTGAAAGATAATTGCAGTAAGAAAATATGGTGACCAATTGATAATGAGTTACTGTACTGGAATAGAAGCATCTCTTTGTAATGGCTAGAATGTAGTGATCTTTTCAAATTCCTGTATTTGCTGAGCAACTGCATGACAATATTCAGCTTTTAGAGTTCTTTTGTAACTTTTGTATTTGATCTTAAATTGACAAGGCCTTTGTCAATGGCGTTGTTATGCTGGTAGGGATGTTTTAAAAAACTAGTTGTACTTGTCATTCTTTCCAGACCTAAATGCATGTGCTAGTTTTTTAATTCAGTTTTAACGGGGGAGGGGGTATTTACATCTATGAATGAGTGTTTTTTTTCACTACGTGCATTTTAATAAAGTCAATGTAAGATGCATTTGTTCAAGTGTCTTAATTATTATAAATTAGTCATAAACATTTACAAAAATAATTTTACTTCCTAGTTTGTATGAATATAGTGGAGACCACTTTTAAGAAATCTGGCTGATGGTTTCCCCCCTGCTCTTACAAGGGAACTGGCCAGAGGTTAGTTCTTAATTTCTGTGTCTTGTTAAACCAAATAGTGTTAACCTTGGATGTAATAATCTCCAAAGAGCTATCTGCTATCCTTCTTATAGCTTTCATAGAATCATAGAAAGTTATGTACCATGTACACATTTTTCTGGGATCTGCTGAACACCCCAAAGCATATTACGTATCATTGCAATTAGAAGTGCATCGATACATCGGTCCGATATTGAATTGGCATCTATATAAAAAAAATTGGCTGTATCAAAAATCAGTCCGATGTAGCCGATAAATGGCCTGTTCACACACACAGCTGCAGCACAGCTCATAGGCGGCAAGGAGCACAGCTTGGCAACTTGGAGAGCTGTGTGCAGCTGGTAAGTCTGTTGTGGTAGACAGGGAGGAAAGGGGTGTGTAGAGGCAGATCAAGGCCCCCACAGTGAGGGATGGAGTGGGGCCGGGGCAAGTGCTGCCCAGGCGGGGCATGAGATGGAGCCACAGCTCATCTGGGGGTGGGGCAGGGGTTGGCTCCCACTGCTGCATGCACCCCAGGAGGGCATGGGGGGGAGGGGCGTGTGACCCCCAGATCGAGCAGGGTAGACTGCAGCTGCAGGCTGGGGCTGTGACTGCACTGGGCTCTTCCTGGCAGGGGTCCTGGATCGGGCTTCACTCGGGATAGGTAGCGGCAGTGCTGGGAGGGAGTTTGGGTGGGGGGCTATGGTGGATTTCGGGATGGCTGCAGACACCCACTCAATGTAGCCTCGCTCCTAGTGCTGCCACTGCCCACCCTGAATGCAGCCTGTCCCAGCCCCTGCCAGGAAGAGCCTGGCGTAGCCCTGGTCCCAGCCTGCAGCCACCCTTTCCCATGCAAATCTGGGGAGCACCCCCGCATACCCATGGCTTCCCAGGGTGCACACAGCAGTGGGATCCAACCTATCCTCCCCACACTCCCCAGGAGAGCTGTGTCTCTGTCCCATACTGATCCAGCCCTGGCTGGGCAGCTCCTGCCCTAGCTCCATTCTCTCCCTCACCACAGACACCTTGATTTGCCCCCTCACAGTCCTTCTGTTCCTCCTCCCCTTCCATCACAGCGGACTTACCAGGTGCACACAGCTCTCCATGCTGTATCAGAAATTGGATCTGTATCGGCTGACATGCCTCCTTAAAAATCGACTATTAGTATCGGCCCCAATAATGTCTATGGATGCGCTCCTAGTTCCAATACCAAATTTAGAACTATATATATTTATATAATCAATCAATATGTCATCTGTTATGTGTAAATTGTGTACTCATATGGACACAACATATAATTTTGTCTGCAAGATGAAAGGTATTGATTTTTTTTTTATATTTTATAAAACATCTTTAAGCTAACTTGTATAAAATAGATTGATAACAGCATTGTAAGACTGTTTTGGGAGGGTAAAGCTATTTTTATTTCAACCAGAATTGGAGCAACGTGAGCTGCTTATATGTTTCAGTTCTCTGTAAGGGTTAATAAGACTAAGTTTGGACTTTCCAGAATTTGCAAGAAAATAAACATAAATTTTTTGCAATCTGTGCACATTCTATATAAATGATTTCTTATCTCAAATACATATGTTAAGGTGGAATGAACAACTTATTGCTTCCCTTATAGTAGAGTTTGTAGTGAAATATAATCTTGGAAAGCTGAGCCTTTCCAGATCACTGTGGTTATAGGGCTAGACCTTTAAGTTTGCTGGAATCTTCTGGACTCTGCCAATTATAATTGAAGGTTGGCAGTTAAAATGCAGAGGCACAGTGTTGGGCATTCTCTCTGAGTTGGGCATTCTTATGTTGGTGAAAAGATTTATAAATGTGTGCCTAGGGTATCATTTAGGAGTATTTACTCAGTATGTTTTTGTGTAACCACTTTTATTGAGGCAACCGTAGAAATAAAACTCTATCACAGGGGAAGTACACAGGAATAGCATGAGGTTGTTGTGTTTTATTCCTTACAAAGGAAATAAAATACAACAATTCTTATAAATTGTTGTCTCTACTAAAAGTGTACTGAATGCTGCATTTACATATATAATCATAATATTCAACAAATTTGGTTAAAATTTGCCGCTGCCCCCTCCCTCATCCCAGAGGGGGTTGATATAGCCCTTCTCTCGCCCCTCCCTTTCCATCACACTGGACTTATCAGCTGGAGGCAGCTCTCCACGTTGCCGGCTCTGTTCCTCACTGCCTGAGTGCTGTGCTGCGGTTGTGGGCGCGCATGGGCATGTATCGGCCAAATTATTAACCGCATTAGGCTGATTTCCAATACAAGCAATTTTCTTTACACCAGTACCGATCTGATATTGGACCTGTGTATCAGTGCACCTCTAGTGGAATGTGATTCCTTTCATATTTGAGCAATACATAATCTAGTAGCTGATGACAACAAGGATATTGGCTTTTTATTCTGCACAAACTAACTAAATTTACTAGAGCTTTCAGTAGACGGACTAGTTGATCCAAAGAGTTGTTACTAGGGCTGTGAAATGATTAAAAATGTGATTGCAATTAGTTGCATGATTAAAAAAATTATCTGCAATTAATCGCAATTTTAATCGCACAGCTAAAATTATGTGTAAAAAAACCTCAAAGTTATGCAAAATTATGCAGGTACTTTGTATGGTTGGAGGGTGAGGGCCTGGGGTATGTTTGTGGGGATGGGATTTGTGAAGATGCAGGGGATTTGGAGCCCAGGGAGGGGGGTTCCTGCATACCCTAGCAGGATGTGGGTTACTGTGTGGGTCAAGAGTGAGGGGCATCAGCAGGGCTGGGGGGGCTGTGCCTTGAGAGTGAGGGGCAGACAGACACACACAGACACTGCCTAGCAGGTAAGTGTATGGGGAGGAAGGGGTGGGGAGACAGATCAAGACTCCCATGGTGAGGGAGGGAGTGGGGCAAGGGCTTGGGGGGAATGGGGTCCTTGGGCCAGGGTGGGTTGTGGGAAGGAGCTGGGAGCTGCTCATCCAAGGGCATTCCTGCTGCTGTGTGGACCCCTGGGAAGGCATGTACCCCCTGGATTTGTGTGTGGGGAAGAGGCAGGCTGCCACTGCATGCTGGGCTCTGTGCCCCACTGCCATTGCCTTGGGAGCTGCACAATGCCATACTGTGCCTCCCGCTGCCAGATGGGCAGGGTAGGCAGTGCAGACCACAGATTGAAAAAACACTGAACCAGTTAACTGGTGTTAAATTTACTTTTTAGAGACAATTTGTCCTCACTGTATCAGGAAAAAACATTTTTAAAAATTAAGTTTTCCTTGGTTTCTGTCAGTCAACATCTTCCTCTTCCATATGTTGCCTTATGTCACATACTGGGGTGGCTGCTGCCCCTTACATGTGACTTTGTCCAATGATTCCCTTTTCTTTTTGTATATGTGAGGTTTTGCCTTATGCTGTTTGATTCTTTTAATTTTTTTTTTAATTTTCCCGTTCCCCTTGCCTCTTCCCCCTTCTGCCACTGTCTGTTCCACATCAGTGTACCTCTTTTTCTCCTGGTCCTCGGCTTCTCTGTTGAACCATCTCTTCCTCTCTTCAATTTCCATCTTCACTTACCTTTGTCCTCCCTGCCTCTCCTTGTTTTATCTCTGCATTTTCCATTCTTCCCATATTAACATGCTTTTTGCTCAATGCTATTCCCCTTCCTGATTTCCCCAATCCCTTCTGCCCTCTCCCCTGGCCCATACAGTCTAATGATCAGAAGAATCATTGTGGGGGATTGAGGGACAAGCAATTCATCATTAAGAGAAAAAATGAGAAATATCTTGCATTAAAGTTCTGTCAACTTAAAGTTGGTTTTATGTGGTATATTTAAATGCAAATAAAAAGATTGTATATAGTATTTTTTAAGGGATTTTTTTCATTGACTTTGTTCTCCTTAGCACATGATGTCTGAGAATGTCAGAACGAGACAACCTGAAATAAATTCCTTGAACCATTGTGAAATTCTTAAATTTTTCCCTCCCCATTTGTGCCTCTGAAATCTGCTCTGACAGGATTGTTATTGCAGATCATTCTTCCTCCTGCCTGCTTAAAACTAAGAATTGAATGGAAGGGAATCTTTGTAGTATAATAAGGTTATCTGGTTAAGCGCTTAAGTTGGGGAAATACCAAAGTTAAAGTTCACACTTAAGAATGAAAAACAACTCATTGTAACTATTTGGTGTAATAGCATATTTAATAACATGAGTGCATAGATTTGCACATATAATAGCATGTATATAAACTTGTAATATATTCTTTTATAATTTAGTTTTGTAATAGTTATGTGGATCAGTGTGTTTGAGTAAGATAACTTTTATAAAATATCAGCCTCCCTGTAGTATGTATTTTATATTTTGAAACTAACATGCCTCTAGACATGAGTTTGTTGCATCATATCTCACAAGCCCTTTCATGGAGAAATAGGTTTTAACACCACAATAAGAACATGTATTTTAATAGTGTCTTGTTGGGTGTTATGTAGAAGTATGTCAAATCTTTTTATTGCAGCATTCTCAAACTGCCTTAACATTCAGATTTGTTATTTCTTTGAATATTCAGTGTGTTTTTGTTTGAATAATTAATTCTGATTTTTCACTCAAAAATTAGTATGTATGTGCTATTAGTTAAGTAAAATTAAGAAAATGTAAGTTTTCCAGGTGATGATGTTAAACACTTAGCTATCAAATTTTTCTAGTTAATATTATCTCCTGTGATTACAAGTAAGCCCTGAAGTCCTAATTTTGCAGAGATGCATGCAGATGCACTGTTTGTCCTATGCATAGCCTCATATAGATCAAAGGGGATACATGTGATATAAAGGCTTATCTGCTAGTAGGTTGGAACCAGAAATATTCTTATTGAAATAATTATTATGTATTGTTATTGGAACTATTTCAGTAACATAACTATCAATATAATTATTTGAAAATATTATTATTGAAATAATGTTGTGGGAGGAAGAGATTCTCTATATTTTGCAGGTTAGTTCCCTCTTTACATGAGAAGTTTTGTTTTCTTGTCATCGAGGGAAGTTATCTTTGTAAATATAATAGGTGGAGTGAAAAGCACTTCAGATGCTTTTACATGCTTATGTATCAGGTTAACGCCAGCATATTATAAAGCCTGAACTCTCAAACTGGAGAGATTCATATCATGTTTATGGTACTAATGAAACACATTGGGGTGCACTGATATATCTGTTGGCTATTGGATCGGCACCAATAGAAGGAGAAATGACAGCATTGGCTTGCTTTGGTGGTTGTGGTTGATAATTACAGCCACATGCCCAAAGCAGCCTGGTGAGCTCAGCCTGGCCCCCACGCCCTGCAGTCAGCCAGGGAGCAGATACAGTGTGTCAGAAACAAAAGAGACCATTATCAGCTCCTGCTGGTGCTGCCATTGCAGCAACCCCACACACGCAGCAGGGCCTGAGCACTGGGACTGCTGCAGAGACAACTGGCTGCACATGAGCAGGGCAAAATGCTGTGCTTGGGATGTGTCGATCTACTTGGCACCAGGTGCCTTTACAAAAGTGACTTCTTCCCGGTGGCTACAAGAGTTCAGCTGCATAGTATCCACTGGTGTTCATGCAGCAGTGTGCTGTGGGGCTCCCAATGTGCCTAGCGCTGGTTTCCATACAAGGGTCCACCCCGCCCACCCACAATGGCAGCACAAGCTGCACAGGAAGTGGGACTGTGGGTAGGAGCCAGGGGCAAGGGGGCAACGTGCATGGGGATAAGGCAGTCACCACCCTATTCATCAAGGACTGGAGCAGGCAGAAAGTGTGTGTGTGTGTAAATGAAAAACAAACAAACAAAAATTGGTTGTTTATGTCGGTAGTTTAAAATGCCTTGAACTGTTACTGAATATAGGTTATTGAATTGGCATCAGCCAACATGGTTGGTTAATCATCGGCTATCAGCATTGGTCAAAAAAAACCTTATTGGTGCATCCCTACACATTGATCCTGACAAATATTGGAAGTGTTTACACCTTGAATCAATCAGGAAGTAGGGCTTGGTGGCAATGTAGAGATAATTGGTTCAGAGCAGCATGATCTTGCATAGGCAGCAGCCTACTGTGTCAGATGTTATGAATCGACTGATGTTATGAATCAGTATTGAAAAAATCATCATGAAGCTTTAATAAACAGAATTTACTGTCTACTTTCTTGCCTTTTCTTATAATGGTAATGAATATCACTAATAATTTTACTTGCCTGTCTAAAACAAGTAATAGAGGTAAATGAATGAACAATATTTTGCTGGTCTATTGCAACTAAATAAGCTCTATCTGTGTTGATACTGAAGGCTTGACTATTTATTATACTATTTCTGCGGTTGCTGTTAAAGTACAACTAAAAATGTACCTCATGGACTGCTTCTGGCATTCATAGAATGCTACGCAGTAATAAATGATGCTGTAAGCTAAGGCCAAGTGCATTCCAGGGAACAGTGGGATCAAATTCTGCAGCAGCATATTAAAAATTCTGCTGTAATGTTAGTTTATTTCTGTTCTTGAAATAGTTCTCATTCTCATGCTGCCACCATAGACAAATGCACAAGGCTCAAAATAAACCTTGGCAGAAAATGTGTGGATTATTTTGATGTATAATTATTTTTCAGGGTGAACTTTTCTCTGTATCATTATGGGGCTCCTTTGCCTCGTGCTGTTTAGCTACATGGAACAGGGCACACCTATATACACATACACATTTAGGGCATGCTGGCTAGGTTGTAGTACTTCAGAAAAAGACCTGAGAGTTATAGTAGACCATCAGCTGAATAGGAGTCAACAGTATATTTGTTTAAAAAAGCAAACAAACCCACCACCAACAAAAACAATAGTTTACTGGGATACATTAACAAGGTTGTTGCATACAAATCCTGGGAGCTGATTCTTTCCCTCTGTTAAGCACTGGTAAGGCCTCTTTTGGAGTACTGAGACAGGCACGACACTTCAAGAAAGATGTACTCAAATTGGAATTAGTCAAGCAGGGAACCACCGAGTTGTCTGGAGGTGTAGAAAACATGACATACAAGGAATGGTTGGAAAAACAAGCATGACTTAGTCTAAAGAAGAGAAGATTAAGGGGGGTTTTCATGACAATCTTTAAATGCATGAAAGGTTGTTAAGAAGAGAATGGGGATTAAACTATTTTTCTATCCACATGGTACAGGACAAAAAATAAGCCTTGCATTGCCAGCAGGGAAATTTAGGTTAGATATTAGGGTAAACTTTCCAACTCTGATGGCTGTTAAGCATCTAACCAAGCTACCTGGAGCGGTTGTGGAACACCTTGAAAGGTGTTAAAAACAAGTGAAACAAATTCTTGCATGATGTGTTTTAGACAGAGATGATTCTGCCTTAGGCAGGCCTTGGACTAAATGACCTCATGACCTTTCAGTCATATTTTTATATTATTCTATTCCAGTTTATTTTCCTGTTATGGGAAAATATGCCAATCAAGAGGCAGCTGTAAGATGCTGGCAGAACAGGGTGTCAGGATAATTTAGCATTTGGTGCATGACTCCAGTCCAGTGGTGAATTTTATTGATATAATAGGGAAAAGCAAAAATGTACAGTTCCTGAACTATAGAGGTTAAGGGACCTCAGTTCAGCTGAATCTCTTAGCTGCTGTTTCAGCATCTCTGCAGATGCAAGACAGAAGATAGTTCATCATGTTTCACCATTTAATGTTTTCAAATTTATCTCTGCAGTCATAAAGCTAGGAAATGTATTTTTTTTAAAACAGCTTGTAGAGTACAACTCTACAGCAATATCGCTGAATATGTGGGTCTGCTTTTTTAGGAATAATCTGTATGACATTGTTTTTAGATAATATTTTGATTACATAGTATTGGTCAAATAATATAGATGTGTATACAGGACTACCTTCTAATAGTACTGATTGCAGTACTTCAGAAGCCTAACTAAATATTTAATTGTATTGCAAATGTAAAAGGAGATATACTTTTGGTTAAACACTCAACCTTATCTTTGGCACTTCCTGCTAAATTCTTAATTAATTTATGTAGATTACATTTGAAAGAAAAATGGTCTTAGGCAGGTGAATCCACAATTGAATTATTTTGATATAAATTGTCAAGACTTCATAATGAGATCTGAATTTGCATTTTTGTTGCTGTTGTTTTAAATATCAAGCTACAAATTTGATGTTACATTTATTTTCCTATGGATTAATTACCATTGAAGTAGAGCTAAACTTATCCTCATTAAGAAACTGTCCAAATGTATTATTTAATCTACTTAAAAAGTACTCATTACCATTTACTCTTATTGAGTTAAACCAGTTACCTGGAAGATGTCCCAATAAAAAAAAATTCTCAATTAAGTAGAGTGTACTCTAACAGTATTTTCCTTTTTATGTAGTACTCTATTGTGCATGTGACTTTATAGGATTGCAGCAGATCCTAGAGTAAAGGGTTATAGCCAGCAGTGCAGTATAGAGGGGCTAGGAAGTTTTGTTCAGTATTACTAGCATAAGCTAGTAAAATAAAATTCATCATGTGCTTTTAATGTTTCTGTATAGCTTATTGTTTTTAAGGATTTGTTAGAAACTTCCACATATTTCAATATTTGAATCAGTGGTTGTAATGCAACTAAATGTTTTGCACCTGGTGTATATAGTGTTGTTGGTCCCTTTAGTACCTTAAAGCAGCTACATTTTTTCTCACTTGCTTTGTAAACCATTCATTTTTCTAAAAAGATGTAAGCCAAATGTTTTTCATCTTCTTTCCATCCCTTTTGTACTGATATACCTTGATGACCTCCACATCCATCCGTAGGGGTCATACAACAAATACATTTAGATCTATCACTAGGATCTAGGTGTGTTTTGGCTTTTTTGTAAATCCACAAGATAGCAGTGCTTCATAGCAGTAACAGTGAATTATAGGGATCTGGTCACAGGAGAGGTCCAACAGCCCCAGCCTCTGACCCTGTCTGT
This sequence comes from Caiman crocodilus, assembly GCA_030014935.1. Taxonomy (NCBI): domain Eukaryota; kingdom Metazoa; phylum Chordata; order Crocodylia; family Alligatoridae; genus Caiman; species Caiman crocodilus. The sequence continues at coordinate 222,220,734 of JAGPOW010000261.1, read as the reverse complement.
GGGGACAAGGGGAAGTTACAGTTCCACAGCTGGGCAGTACCCATGAGTGGTTCAGCTATGCCTCCCACCTGTGGCTCCCTGCCAGTGGCCTGGGGCCTGCACAGCACCAGGCACACAATGAAGACATAAGGGGCTGAGGCAGGGCTGTTCCTGCCAGATGTCATTAAACTATCAGTTAACCATTTAACCCGTGGGTTGTCAACCAGGGGTACACATACTAGTCCAAGCTGCCTGGCTGCATATTGAAATCGGATCGGTATTGGTCAATATGGCTCCTTAAAAATTGGCCATTGGTATCAGCCCCCCAAATCTTATCAGTTTACCCCTACTTCTCTCGCACACAAACCTTTGCACTTTCACCATTTGTTTATTAATTGTATAATATTTTGAAGAAGTCTCGCTCTTGAGCGCTCTCTTGCTTAGGCATTAGTCACAGACAGACAGGCTTCCTGGAGCTGGGTGGGACGGGGAGCAGGTGGCAGGAGAAAAGCCAGCTGGGATGGTGAAGGACCGAGCCACTCCTGTATCTTGACAGGTAACTCGAGGTGTTGCATGTAGTGCTGAAAATCCTCACGCTGCTGAGAAACACCTGTTGGAAGGAAGTAATGTTTTGGAATTGTTTAGCCATGCTTTCCCTGTTACAAACCACTTGAATGGCTGCATGCTTGCTTTTTGTAATATTAAAAAGATGTTTATTGCCTAGAAACAAGATTATTATGTCCATGGCCTCATTAAAAGATGGCAAAAAGTGAAAACTAAGATTTTTCTTTTGTGTTTTTTGTTTTTGCTTTTGCAAGTTGGGAAATTTTGGAAGGCTTTTCCTAGAGCCATAGACACTTAACTGGACAAGAAAGGAAGGGCTGTTTGGTGTGATGTGGGATGGCAAAGCTACCATACAAGTATATGCTGTGGTATAGTGTGGCATAGTACTTGTACAGAGTTGCACAACCTTCAGCTTGGAACAGCACCAGTACAATTAAGAGTGGTGATATGAATGTCTTTAACTGTTTGAACCCAAAGGTACTTACATGCGTGTTTCTTCAGGCACCTTAAGGTAACTGCAACAGTCATTGCAACATCAAAATGTTTCAGTGGTAATGTGCTCTTCAAAAAAAAAAAAAAAGAGGGAATTAGAATTCTGTTACTTGCTATAATGAATGAGGTTTATTCAAAGCTTAGAAAAGTAGGAATTCGTTTTATAGGCATGCTTTTGTTTCTGTGAGTTGAAACTATTTTGTTCATTTACTTATTATAAAATGTTGCTTGACCTGGTAAAATTTTAAATCTTTTTTTCTATCACTACTCATGTGATTTACAGCAAACAAGTTAAATAGAATTGGTAATGTCTACATGTACTAAATGTTTCTATATGTAGGCACTTATTCACCATTCATAGTTTTTTGGATTCTTTCTTGGGACCCTTCCCTTTTTCTTGTCTAAGATATAAATTGCCAATAAAGAAGATTTCTGTTTATGGCAAACAAATCACCTTCTGGTTAGAATATCAGTACGGACTGATATTTAACAGCTGCTTCCATGGTTTTCCTGTAGGACGGGACAGAGCACCAGAAACTTATAGATATATAAGTTTATATATATATAAAAAAAAGTTTATAGATATATAAAAATAGTGATGGTTATCTATCACACAAAAACCCCCAGATCTATGAACTTGAAGCAAACTTGTGCTTGGACCAACAAGGCACTTCTGGTTTCTGGAAACTGAGATTTATCAGGCATAGTTGTTAAAACAAAAGTAAAGATTGTAGATAAATTTCCTGTCACTTCTCCCATACAGGATCTCCCTTTCTGCCTTTGGCTGTATCTTTAATGAAAACTTACTAGTTTTAAATCACAGTGGAACTGACATGTTTTAAATTTTGATGTGAAGGGAAATGTGTCTAATCTGTTTCTGCTTTAGGGAAACTGAGCAACTCATTTGCTAACTGAAGTAAAAAGCAATGAGCAATCTTTTTTAAAGTCTGATATTGTGAAGTGCAGTATTCTAGCAATGAAAGTTATAAGAAATAATCTTAGGCTAGGGACAAACGAACAAGTAAATTGTGACGAGTTAACTTGAGACCTAAATCATGATCCAATCACACTGAAATAGCCATGCATAAATAAGGAGATAGCTCTGCTATTGCAGATTGGAGTGTGGTTGTGAAGCACGGAATACTAAGAGTTAGAATCCCAGAATGCTTTGTGGCTGTTTGTATGGGATGCCTGCTGCAGTGCATGACAGAATATTACAAGGTGGTTGAAGAACAGATTCACTGGATTCACTCGGCATCATTCTTAAGATCCCAATGATGTGTTCAGTGGCAAGAAGATAGTTACGCACTTTTATGTAAATCCTCATTTGCATCAATAAATAGCTGTAAATTATCCTGCAGCTGTATCGGTATCGGAGAACTAAGATGAATGATGTGTTATGCAATGCCTACTAGGCCCTTGTGACCTACTCTCACATGATAACAATGACCTAGCTGAAGACAAGGATGTCTAAAGATAACAAGGATGGCTTGTTCTAGAACCATCTCTATTTGTTGATTCCATGTTTTGAGTATTTGGAACAAGCATCTAGTGGTCAGAGGTGATTTTACTGCAGGCATTAGATGACCAGCTGTGGCAGAAGAACTTCAAGATGGGGAAGGCAACTCTTGAAATCTGTAGGGAAGTAGTAATGACTCTGGTTTTTCTTCAACACGTATAAATCTTTCGCCTTTTACTAAAGATTTCCTTGCTGTGGAGGCAGATCACAAACACAAGACTGAAGAAGCAAGTGGCAATAACACTTAGGAAGCTGGTAACCCCTATAGCGACTGGTTCATTGTGAATCAGTCTGGTGTGGGAAAATCTACTGTTTGTTGGTGCTGTTAGATCTGATGTGGTTTAAACAATAGGCAAGTATTATCCTGTGTCAAAGCTTGTCAACGCCTAGTGGTTTCTGACAGCTTTACATGCACAGGGGTGCTCCAGCTCTTCTGGATATATACACTATACATTCCACTCTAATCTTTGCCCAGCTTTTCCATGAGGCCTCAAAGTTAAAAGATAGGAGTTTTCTTTTCCCCCATTGTGGCACAGGGGGCATTATGCAAGCTAGCTGGCATGTAGTCAACATCATGCTGAAGGAAGCCAAGCAGAATCTGTCCAGAATCTTGATAGCCTGATCTGTCTTATGCAGCACCTATGAGACAGGCAAATGCCTGGGAGAGGGTTGGGTGGCAGAGACAGAGAAACTAATTGGCACACTAGTTGAGCCAAATCCTTATCTGATGGGCAATAACAGTGCTATATGCTGATAGAACTCTGTGGTGGGAAACCTGCGATATAGCTATGAATCTGCATTCAAACACATTTATAGTGTTTCTAATGCTTTTCTGTTCTGGGGATCATTGGAAATGGGTATGCTTTACAGTAGGCCTGTGCAAAGCGACAAGTATTTGCTATGGATTCAGCTGAATCTGCCAAATCTCCAAATCAAACGGGTCCCATCCCACATCTGCTCTCCCAGCCCGGTCAATGGCTCTGCCCCACCCAGCCCCAGCATCCTGGCTCTTTTTTTTTTTTAAAAGCCCCATGCTCATAGACTCCTGCAAGGCAGGGGGGCAATCCCCGCTGCACTGCACTGTTCCATACTGCATGGGGGTGGCTCTACCACGAGCCCCAGAAGCCCCGATGGCCACTGCAGCAGGCAGTGAATGCTGGGTTGTTGGAGTTTTTTTGTTTGTATTTTAAAGCTGGGATGCTGGGGCAGGGAGGGGCAACCACTGATGGGGCTGTGAGAGTGGGTGTTACAGCCTGCTAGGGCCAGGTTCTGGCGATCCAAATTCAGGGACTCGAGATGAGAGGATTCTATACTAAGTTTTTATTACAAGGATTAATCAAAGTACACAAAACCC
>JAGPOW010000261.1:222145326-222209574 GCA_030014935.1 Caiman crocodilus | reverse complement strand
GCGCTCCAGGCAGGCAGCAGACCTCTCGGCCCAAGGGGTCCGGACGGCAGATGGGATGCTCCGTGCCCCTCAGGATGGAGTCCCCAACGACCAGGACTCAACTCTTGATCCTCCTCCGGGTTCTGTTCTTCTTTTCCCCCTGCATTTTAGTTTAGTTTTAGCATTCTTGGAATTCTCAAGACACATATCAGAGTTCTTCAGGTTTTAATGTGTACAAAATATTTTATCATTTTGATGTTGATCAATTTTTTATCTGAATTTGATTTGTTACTTGGACATTTGTTGAAAAGCTAATTTTGTAATTTTGCAACTGTGTTGGGATTATTTACAAATGGTAATAGCATGATTTCTTGCTAATTTTAAAATAAATTCCAAGAAAGCTGGCTATCTAGGACAAACATGGTATCCAGCTGTCAAACAAGATGAATTGGAATATTTTATTTAAACATTTACAAAAAAAAATTCTGTAATCCCTTTGCAAGCTGCTTTTTGTACCATTTACGTATTAGTACATATTTGATTCCTGTTTATTAAACATATTTAGAATCAGTAATTGATACTTCTTAACTGCTTTTTTACTTTCAGCTTCTAGTAAAGCATGGTGGAGATTTGTTTGCGGAAAATGAAAATAAAGATACTCCCTGTGACTGTGCAGAGAAGCAGCACCACAAAGAGCTGGCTCTGAACCTTGAATCTCGAATGGTATTCTCACGAGATCCTGAAGCTGAAAGCATTGAAGCTGAATATGCTGCTTTAGACAAAAGAGAGGTGAAGCAAAATTTTTGAATTACAAAAATACTTTTTGGTTTTATAAATCTTTCATTGTGGCAAGTACTTCATGACAGGGGCCCTGAATAAAGAAAACACATATTTGCTTAATTTTGGGCACATCTCTAGATTTATTGTCTTCAGTGGAACTACTCGTGTGCCTAACAATACTGTGGAAGAGTAGTAGCAATTCTGTTGTTAAAGCTGGAAAGAACTTTTATTCAAAATATTTCCAAGTGCTCTACATACACAGATAAACCCAATTGTTTTCAAAGAAACTATGCATCATCAAGGCCAGGAGTAGATTTAGTTATGCCAATTTTGGATTATTTTGGCCAGGACGTGGGATATAGCCTCCCTAAAAAGATCAACTTTCAAAATGTTAAATTTCCTATGATAGCATTCTGTCCAAGGATAGGAGAAATCAGAGGATCTGGAGTGGAACTCCCTCTCTCTCAATTAGTGAATATTACCAAGAAGTAGCTAAACTATGCAGTATTTCAAAAGGTAGTAATGTTTATTTCAAGTTTTGCAAACCAAACTGGATACTGAAACAAGATAGCAACAGAGATTGCTCTTTTCAGTTGTCCTGGATTTTAGGCATTTTCAGGTGCGTGTCCACTCCTTGTTCACACTGGTGTATATTGAGCATCTGAGCCGTAAGGATTTGTCTACATGGCATTATGTTTTAACTGATGGCACAAAGCCAAAGTGTTTAAGTTATTTCAAGTCCACTTTTAAAAGTGCCCTTAAATGTGTGTGCTCTCATTTAAAAAGTTGCTTCAGCCTAATTGAGCTTGATCTTTCTCTTGAGATTTTTATGACAGTTGAAAGACAGGGGTTAAGGTAAGAGTAAAAAAATATGATGGCTATTTCTCAAAATAATTCCATATGTGGACAATCTTATTTGAGAAAAAGAGTGCCTTATTTCATTTTAGCTTAATCCAATTTTCTGACCAGTTATTCCTGATTTGACACCAAAAATTATGTATATGGGATTTAATGTGCTTGCATTTGTATGAATTCGTTTCACACATTTAGTTGGTTATTCTTAACTTTCATGAGTGACCCCATGAAGAGAAGTCCGAAGTGCTCTAAACTGTACAAGTAGCATCAGAAAGTCTAAATGTTAGGTAAAAGAAAATGGTGCAAACTTGGAGTCACTTAGTCAAGAGATTTATACAGAGTCCTCTGCTTCTCAATTTACCTTATTTTAAAAAGATTCCTTATCTCACTGCAGAGAGTAAAAAATTAAAGGAAGGCAGCGCTGCAAGGTTAGGAACACCTTAACTGTGTTAAGGCCTTTTTTCTAAGTGCTCTTTTTTCTAAGTGCTCTAAAATTCAGTGTTTGAGTAGCATCAACTTGGAATTTGCTATATCATTTGAGACCCAAGTATAATCCAGTCTTGGGAGTAAATGTTAGATAATTCAGTCTCAAAATGACCAGCGCCCCAAAATGACGTGCTTTTTTTTGGTATGTTTAAAAAATGTGTATATTTAGGCAGACTGCTTTAGAAATAGATTTCATAGACATTAGGGCTGAAGGGACCTTGCAAGATCATTGGGTCCAGCCCCTGCCCAAGGGGCAGGAGGTCAGCTAAGGTCAAAGGATCCCAGCAAGATAGGCATTCAAACGTTTCTTGAAAGTGTCGAGAGTTGGAGCTTGCACCATCTCTGGGGGATCTATTCCAGGCCCTGGGGACTCGGCCAGTTAAGAAGTTTTCCCTTAGGTCCAGCCTAAATCTGTCTTCTAGGAGTTTGTGACTGTTGGACCTTGTCTTCCCTTGGGGTGCCACAGACATTCTCCCAGTTCGGGATGCATACCTCTTATGGATTTATAGGCTGCCACCAAGTCACCCCTGAGCCTATGCTTCTCCAGGCTGGAGTCCCATGGCTCTCAGCTTCTCTTCATAAGGCCTGCTGTCTTGCTTCTGATCATGTGCACGGCTCTCCCCTGGACTCTTTCAGGATTCTCTACATCCTTTCTGAATTGCAGAGCCCAGAAATGGATGCGGCCTCACTAAGGCTAATTTTTCATGAACAAAATGCTTATGTGCATGCAGAGTCTACTTAGCCTAGAAAATGCTTTGTTAGGAGTAAGACCAGGGTAAATGCATTTGGGGAAAAGGGATCATTTGGGATGAAATATTTCCCTAGTTATTACTCTTCAGAATGTTATAAAATGTATTGACATGAACAGAGTGCCTTGAAAATGCCCCATTAGAGACCAGGGTGTATTTAGGGTTATTTAGCCAAAACATTCCCAAAATAAAATCCTTCCTTCAAATGATTTGCTTTTCTAAGCATTCCAGGATCAAGAATGCAGCACAGAAACTGGAGGAGCTAATGAAAATGGGAATTCTGGGTTTGTGTCATAGGCATGTCCTATGATGATAGGAAGTTAAGAAGGGACATGCTTATTGAATGCCATAATCACTTTTCTCAGAGACAGGAGGACCTTAAGAGTAAACAGGCCTTCTTTGCCTGTTGTAGCATGCACAGCACTTGGGCCAGGGAGACATGATTGTAAGTACTGCTCAGGAATTTTTCAGGGAGATGTCCCACAGAAAAACTGTGAAGCCAAGCTATTTTTCAGGAAGCATTAAAAAAAATATGTAAAAAGTAGTTCAGAAACATTAAAACATTTCTTTTTGAGATTTTCTGATTGTAAAAATTTTGGCTTCCCAGTTTGAAATACTGAATGTGGTCAAAATTATAGTATGTCGAACTTAACTGAATGCAATGTTTGATGGACTGAAGCCATGTTTGTTGGTCTCTTAAAAAAAAAAAAAATCAAATAATTGCCTTTTTGTTTAGATTCAGGACTTTTGTTTTAAATCTCTTCTGTTTTCCTGAAATGGAAAACCATTTCCATTACCAACTCCTAGCTCTGCTCAGTAAGTTAGAGGTTTGTGTAATTATAGAGTAGAAATGGGTGTGGATATGTAGGTATGGGCAGACAAATGAGTTTCCAGGATTAAAAAGGGTTATGTATGTAAACTACATTAGCTAATCCATGGTAATTACCTGTGTGCATACTCTTACCCCATGGCAGATAAAAGTTTAAACTATGATAACTTAACCTATAGAAGAGTAGTGATCCAAATGAACATGTGTTCATACCCTCTCTGTGATTTGACTCTTGTGAATAGTTTTATGTATGTGGGCCTTTACAGACTGAACCTAAGATTATGTGCAATATCACAAGATGAGTAGTGGATCCTCTTACCCTATCAGTCCTACCAGTTGTGGTACCTCCAGGTAACAGCTTGAGGATCAGAAAACCTACATATACAGCAATCCCCTTTCTCCCACAACTGTCCCTGAGGTATACTCCTCAACTCCTCCCACTGTCTTTGTTTTTTTATATATATAAAGTGGGAAGTGAATAGGCACAACACTTGGTAAAAGTGGAGTTAGGATGTTCAGCATCACCTTCTGTTTTTCATGCCCTCCTGAAGCATGAGCCTTTAATTGACAAAGCAGAAAATAAACCAGCATCTTTATAGATACAACTTAGCTGATGTTCATGTTGTCACACTTACCTAGCCCCTTGCGATTGATCTGAACCACAAGGCTCCTCACGGACTGGATCCAGATATGGCTGCAGGGTAAGTGGCAGAGGCAGCAGGATGGGTGCTGTCAGGGAACTGTGGTGGTTAACATAGTTGCTGCCTGTCCTGTGTCACTGACACGTGTCTCCAATGTGGCTCCATACCCTAGATTTCAGTGGCAAGCCACACCCATGAATTCCCACTCCTAAGAGCCCTGTGAACTACATGACTTAGGTTGCATGTTTGACACGCCTGGCCTAAGTGATATAAGAGTTTTCCATTTTCTACCAGCTATGCTTATTCTTTCATTAGCATTTCTGAATAAAATACATTTCTCTCAATCCTCACAAACTCTAGATCAGCCCCTTTGAAATCTTATTTGCTATTGGTAACACTTGAAACACTTCGTTTTCAAGAAATGTTTCTGGTTTTAAGTTTTCCTTTTTTAATATGATTTGGGCATAAATAATCAAATATGAATTAGCTGTTAAAAACCATTGCAAACACAAGCCAAATATTTAATGGTTTTTGTGTGTGTGTTTTTAAAATATGTTTCTGCATAACGCAATATAGAAGAAAAATAACATAAAATATTTTGGCCTCTGGCAAATTTATTTTAATGGAGTAATGGGATCACATCCCTGATTCTAACAGTCGCACCTTGTGCCATGACAAATGTGATTGGCAGGACATGTGATTTCCCATTACTATTTGCTTGTGCATGGGGAGCCTGGCATCAGATCCCAGACATTCTGTGCACCAGCAAGTTGAAAACTACCCCGGCCTTAACCAGAACAGTCCCAGGAATGAAACTGACAATAAGCTGATTAGCAGTCCCATCGCAGCACCACATTGGAGTCTTCAACCAGATCTGGTGTGATTCTGTGGCTGGGACTGGTAATCAGTTAATTGTTGGACTCAGTCCCGGAGCTGCGTAGGAGTCTTGAACCAGCTCCTGCGAAGTCCAGGGGCTAGGACTGACAATCAGCTGGTTTTTGTTCTTAACACTGGCACTGCAGCTGTGCCTGTAAGTGATTCTGGTGTGGTCACAGGGCTGGGGCCAACAATCTGCTGATTGCCCGTCTGTGCCCCAGCAATGCACAGGAGTCTAGAGTTGGCTCCTTTGTTACTACCCACCATGTGTTCAATTTAAATCATGATGGAAACCAGCCACAAATATCACACACATTTTGTGGAATATTTTTGTGACTGGTTTTCCATTTTATTGCTCATTAATTCCTTAAATGTCTGCAAGGGTTATTATTTACAGTGTGATTAACAGAGTAATCATGTCTTAATTGTAATGTATGCCAGTATGACCAGAATGTTTCTGTAAAAAAAAAAAAAAAAATACTGAGGTCATGCCTGTGCTGTTTCCGCACTGTGCCAGGGAATGCTGTGGTGATGCATACTGTGGCCACCGCATGCAACTAAATAGAAATAATGTAGCTGCCTTAATGCAGTTACCAAGTACATAACATTAGGCTCACTTGCTCCCACTCTCTCCAGTCACATTGTGCCTTGCTCCAGTGCTGTCTGGCACAGCTCTTGAGGCAGTGCAGGAGTGCCTCTGACATAAAACTTAATGATCAACCCCTTAAAAATTACTTTATCATTGTGGATGGTTTCAAATATGTCTAACGTAGCTTAATTTAAAAAGGTTAGCAGAAAGCAGGTTAGGGGAAAATTCCAAAAAAAATCATTTGCCTCAGTTTTGTATTTAACCTACAATAAAAAGTGAGGCAACATACCCTATAAATATAATGTACAGGAAAATAAAATAATGATTATTTCTTAAAACATATTGAAGTTAGGCCAGCAGTAACCCAAATAATACAAATTTCTATTGATTTTTTTTTAATTACTTTTTTATTGATCCTAGTAGTTTCACCTTCACAGTTTTCTGGTTCATTGCTTATTACTAAAATAGAAGCTGGTTTATCTTTGTCTTGTAGCCCTGCAAGGTAAAGGGCACCTTTATTTCAGCCCAATCCTGCACTGTATGGAGTATGTTATAGAAACACTTCGGAATGAGCAGTAATTCCAAGGAGATCACTCAGAACAGTTTTAGGTCTATACTGGGCACAGAGAGAAAATATAAATCACACAGACAAAGTTATAATTTTTTCAGTCATTTTACACATACATTACTACTCATTGTAGAAATTTGCCAGTCGTACAGATATTAATGTTTTTCATATGACTGAATCCTTACAATTCTCAATGAATGCTGAACAGCAAGCATTGTAAGTATTGTATCTTCACTGTTCATATTTAAGAAACTGAGAAAGATGCTGTTGCCCTCTCAAAATAGCCATGCTAGTCCCTGTCATAGATAATGGCTTATTAAGTAGTAGTAGTACACGCATGCATTATCAAATCATTTTTTGAAAATATACAGTTTCAATGTACAAGGAAGAGAATAACTATATAAAATATATTCTTAACCATACAACAAAGTTATGTTGTATTCTATCATTAACAGTACATTAAAACAGAAAAAATAGAAAATACTTTTATCTTATACTAAAGTGCTGACATGCAGTTAAACATTTCAACATGGTTGTAATTGGCGAATAATAGTATTTTAATAATCTTGTAACCATTTGATAGTCTCAAAAAGTTAGTAATAAATTTGATGTGTGGGGTGTATGTAAAAGTCAGAAGCTATAGTAGATATGATGAGAATTGAAGTTTGTAGTGAAAAACTTGTCTGCATGAACTGAAATAGTGACTAAAACCGTCATATAGTTAGAAGATGTTAAACAGAAAGCTTTTCACTACAAATGTTGATCTTTCTCTTGAAGCTAGGAAAGTTCTAGGACTTTTTCCCTCCCAAAGCTTCTTACGCTCAATGGGAATTTGTCATGAACATCATTTGCTTTGACTCTCAAACTCTTCATGGATCTAAAATGGCAGAAAAATATGTATACTATTACCTTGTGATACTGCACATCTTTTTACAGTTAAAGACTGTACTATCTTGCGGTAGTGATCTGATTGAAGGGTTTCTCATTGTATACATCTTTTGTTCTGGCATTTCCAGATTTCTGACTGCTTAATTCTGCCACCTCAATATTATTCTTTGGTAACTTTTTCTTGGGAATAGCGTAGTATTTTGTGAAGAAATTATCTGTCTCTTTTAAAACACATTCATATGGATATTTTCCACACTGTGTAAAAAGATAAAATTAAAATTCTTAAAACCCAAGAATCTCAAAATCCCTACTGTCTTGAGGGAAATGTTTCAATGGAAATAATATAATAGTTTATTACTCAAGGGAAATAATGCCAGTGTTTAACTTAAAACCAACCAATTAATAATAATAATTTGGTGCAAATCTTCAGTTTAAGTTGGAATGTTATCTCTTGTGTGTACGTTTCTGTTGCAGTTCTATAAGAAAAAATATACTTCTTATGGATTCTTTTTTTTTTTTCTAAGTGATGACTGTTGTGCTCGTGAAGCAATGTATCTTTTAAATTATTTCTTAAAGTACCATTCAGATCAAGTCCAGAAGTTTTAATCATCGCTTCAGGATTTTTTTAAAGCATATCCAATCAAACATAATCACTTGAGCACCCAGCTGTTTGTATCTCTTTCTATCTGAAATGGATTTTATAAATTAACTGTTTTGTAAGTAGGTCAGTCAAATTCAAGTATGCTATAAAGTAAGTGACCCATTTTTACTTTAGCAGAGACCAATAAGGATACAATTGTCCTTAGCTATAATATGGGTATCTATCAATGGAAAAGTAATAGGAACCTTCCTCAAACTTGAGCTTCCTAGACAAAGGCCAAGGACATCATTCACAGTAGCTGGTTACAGAGGCTTCAAGGATAGCTGCCCCTGACCGTTCACAGAAACGACCAGAAGCATATATCTGACTGTAGTCCCAGTGCCCTTTTTCAAGCTAGTCTGGGAAACTGTCCAGATACAAAAAGCAGGGCAGGCTGTATTATCCATAGGTATTTATGTTACTGATTGGGCAGACTTTTTTGTTGATTATTTCTGAAGTCTATTATTTATCTTAATATATGTATTCTTTATTGCGGATGTGCAGAGAGGGGTGAACACTTTTTTACTGAACTTGGTATAAATGTAAATAAAAACTATTGAAAAACTTAGCATATCACCTTCCGCAGTCCTTCTGTTGTCAGCATGAGAGTATAAGACTTTGTGTAGACTTAATTTAGATTGCAGTCTCCTTCGTATAGTGTCTAGCACAGTGGGGTCCTGGTATTTAGCTAAGGCTTCGTGTGAAAGAATAACACAAGTAATAAATAATGGTGACTCATCTGAACAGTGAATCAGAGCTCTGTGTCCTTCCTGCTCTGTGTAATAAGATTATGCTACCATTTGCAGCCAGCCAGTTCCTACTCATGCCTGAATTCATTTCATACCCCCCTAGTCTCCAGTGGCATGTGTCTTTTAAACAGTCTTCTGTACTTAAAACAACCAAGGCACATCACGTAACATTCCTCTTATTTTTCCTTTACTACCTCATTCAGGTTCTCCATCTGCATCAATGGAAAATGTATTTATACCATTACCATATGTTTCCTTTCTTGTTTTTAGAAGTGAGATTGCAGAGTTTAAGGACATCGTTCCAATGTCTTGGTCATATAAACTGTGTCTTGTAACCTGACCCCATTAACACTATAATAGGAAATGCTACTTTGAGACCACTGGGCAACAGCTGATTCTTCTCAGTGGTAATGTCTGGAGCCACTCTGGCCTAAAGCTGTGGTGCTTATCCTCTGGTCCACAGGCCACATCCAGTCTGCGGAGCCATGTCATCTGGCCTGGAGTGCAGTATTAGTTGCTATTCCCCTGCTGCCTAATTTCTGGAACCTCGGGGAATGCCATGAGCTGGATAACATGACCCCATGGGCTAGATCTCACTTGGCATGCAGTTGGGTCTGGTCAGAGCACAAGGTCTCTCTGTGGCTGATCTGGACATGCAGGCATTTTGAATTCTTTATGTCAGAATTCTAATGGTTAATTAATGAGTTGAATCATTCTTTTTGGAAAAATTAACTTCCTTTTCTTCAGCCATATCATGTGTTCCAGACAAGTTTGGTAAGGCTACATGTGCAGTACAGGGACTGCTGTTGCTGCATACACAGCAGCAATGCCACAAGTAGCCAGGCCTCTTCATGTGGACAGAGCTCTGCCAAAAGTGACCATCTGCCTGAAGAGTTACATCACATAAGGAATTTGCCAGTGGAGATGCATACTTTTCACTCTCCTAACCTGTGTTTGCTGCTGGCAGAACTTTGTAACGTAGGCAATGGCTAATTTTGGAGATATTTTAAGGGGGTCACTGCTAATAGGTCAGTCAATAATTTAATACAGAGCCTCCAAACCTAATAAGCAAGCTCTTGAAATATCTTCTTCTGGCCTTGGGGAGGGATGGGGGTTGTTTTTTGGGGTTGTTTTTTTGGTAGGGGGTTGTTGGTTTGTTTTTTTTAAACCTGTGAAATTTGATGTAAATTACAGTATGCTCATAGGCTTTGGAATAGTTGTCTATCTGCACAGCATAGACTCAAACGAAAGTGTTTTACCCCATCTTATCCACTCACAAAGGCATTCCCTTTACCTGAGGGTTGAGATCATTGTTGGGTAGCTAAAGTGCTCATATTATTGTTACCTCTTTAATTCCAAATAGTGGTTACCTGAAAAACTGCATGTGCTGTAAACTAACTCTTCTTCCTCCTTCTTTTCAAAGCCATATGAGGGACTAAGACTTCAGGATTTGCGAAGGCTAAAGGATATGCTGATTGTAGAATCTGCTGACATGCTTCAAGCCCCACTGTTTACTGCAGAAGCTCTACTTCGGGCACATGGTAATCAAAACTTTTGAAACATTCATCCAGTTTTTTAAATTAATTTAATAAAAGTGGTATGCATGAGGGTGTTTTCTCCTGTTCTTAGGCATCATAAAAAGAAAAATGAATTATTAACACAACCCTCAAGAAATATTACCATATTTATTTGACTATAAAACAACTCTGAATGTAAGATGACCCCCCAGTAATTAATTTGTGCACACAGAAAATATGTAAGTTTGTTATAATTTTCCATGTATGGAACCTAATTATAGGAAGATGATCCTAAATTTGTACTCCATCACTACTGCAGGTGGTAGAAGAAGAGGTGATGGGAGGGGCAATACTGGGGATCGTAGTGGGGGCAGCTAATAGGAGGCAGGCAGTGTGGAGGTGGGAGGGTAGACAGAAAGAAAGGCAGGCAGGCAGCTTGCCCACTGCTACCTGCCATCTTCAATCACCTTGCTCTCCATATTATGCCTGTTACTGCACAGCCTCAGGTTGCCCTGATTTGCCCCTTCCCCTGTTATCCCTCCTCCCTTCTCCATACCGCTTCTGCCACCCACAGCCTCAGGTCCCCAACCCCCGTTTTTCCCATCCCCCTCCCCCAATATCTCCCCCCCACACCTATCTCTCAACCTCACTCCCCTTTACTTTTGCTTGGCACCAGCAGGCTCCGTCCCTGCTGCAGCCCAGGGCATGGAGCATAGCTCCAGCCAAGCCCTGTAGCAGTGGCACAAAGCCAGCACTGCTGTTCCAGCCCAGTCCCGTAACAGCAGTCTCATTCTTTCTAACTACTCTAGAAGGTCATTCCTGTTTATTTTGTGAAACCAGTATCTGCTACTAAAAACTGGTGTGTATGGATAAAAGCTGGTACTATTATCTCTTACAGTAAAACTAGCAACTTGTTCTAATAATTTTATATGAAGCTGGGTAATTAAAAGTTACTTTCCAAAAAAGTTCTCCTCATCTCCAAAGCTGCCATTTATGACTTGGTGTAGTGGGACAGGGACTTGTGGACAGCCAGTCAGTTTCCTTTTCTCCTTTGTATACCCACATAAGAGAAACAGTGACCCTACCAGTCGGTGTTCTGTCTGGTGTGAGTTGCCAGTTACCAACAGTAGCCAGGTGCAGATGCTTTAGAGCATGAATGTCCAACTTGTTAGGCCATGCAGACTGAATGCAGACCCCAGGACTTCCTGCTGCCTAAATCCTGAATGTTGGTATTAGCAGCAGTATTCATAGATTCATAGACATTAGGGCTAAAAGGGACCTCAGAAGATCATTGAGTCCAGCCAACTGCCCCAGGGACAGGAAGTCAGCAGGGGTCATAGGATCCCAGCAAGATAAATATCCAAGTTTCTCTTGAAGGCATTCAAAGTAGGTGCTTGAACCACCTCCGGTGGCAGTCTAATCTAAACCTTGGGGGCTTGGACAGTAAAGAAGTTCTTCCTTATGTCCAGCCTGAAACAGTCATGGAGGAGTTTGTGACTGTTCAACCTTGTCATCTCTTGGGGGGCTCTTGTGAACAGACATTCCCACAGATCCTGGTGAGCACCCCGATAAACTTATAGATGGCCATCAGATCATCCCTGAGCCTATGCTTTTCCAAGCTAAAGAGTCTCATGGCTCTCAGCCTGTCATCATAAAGTCTGTTTTCCTCACCTTTGATCATGTGCGTGGCTCTCCTCTGGACCTCAAGCTTCTGCACATTGTGGAGCCCAAAACTGGATGCAGTACTCCAGCTGTGGCCTCACTAAAGCCGAGTACAATGGAAGAATGATGACCTGGGATTTGCTTGAGAAGCATCTATGGATGCAAGCCAGCATTTTGCTTGCTTTACTAGCAGCAGCATTACATTGAAGTCTTATGTTCATCTTGTGGTCAGTCATGACCCCCAAGTCTCTTCCGTCCGTAGTGCTAACCAGCATTAATCCGTATGGATGCTAGCATCACTGTTTCATCATCCTCAGGAACACAGAAGTTAGTCTCTGCTGCTCAGTTCCCCTTCCCCTCTCTTTTCCCCTGCTGCTGATATTACTTGCTGGGGTGACAAAAACCTGATTTTGGTAGTAGCTAGGTTATGGGGAGATCAGCAGCAGTGACTCCATGTTCACAGCTTCACTGCAACAGCATCTCTGGCATTGTGGGGATTAATGTGGCTGGAGCAAGAGCTTTGACAGCTACAGGAACAAGCCCCTTAGGCTGAATCTGGTCTGTAAGGTTGGATGGTCCAGCCTGTGAGAAGCTGCCTTCATGGGACAGATCAAGCCTGCAGGTGGTATGTTTAACATCTGCTTTGGAGGAAAATGTACTGGGGAAAAATATTAATTTAACAGGTAAAAATTGTTGCTTTGTGTAAAAACAGTTCAAAATGGAAAAGTAAGGCATACAACAGCTAACTCCCGCAACAGCTTTAATTTCTTTTGGGGGTTTTTAAGGCTAGCTATGCTCATTATTCAAATGTATATATTATCTGAATAAAATAAAATATCTGAATAATGAGTATAGCCAGCCCAAGGATTATATATAAGGTTGTGTGTATGTGTGTATGTGTATGATCTTTAATTAAAATTTGCTAAGACCATTGTGTGCTCTTATGGTTTAACTTTTGATGAAAGCCCATCCACTAATGACACTAGTTGTCTTTCACACAGATAGGAGGGTTTGCATCTAAAGATCATACTGCTACAGTGAAACTTCAGGCTCTGATTCAGCAAAACATTTAATCACTTGAAAAGCCCCTTTATAGCTAAATTACTCTTATGTTTAAAGTAAAACAAACTTTTGTGTGTGTTGCTGGGCCATAGTTATTTTTAACACTTGTTTTTGTGGGGGGGTTTTGCATAACAGCAAGAGTAAGAGAAAGTACAATAAAGAAATGTGATTTTAAAACCACAACATTTGGCAGACTGTCTCATGAGTAGGTGTAGAACCTGTAGCTATTTTTAACTATTTTAATTTTGACTAGATTTCTAGCAGTGTCCTTTTAATTCAGAAGTGTACCAGATACTTGTGTCAATGTATTTAAATTACAACCTAATCAAGTCCAGCTTATGAATATGGCAACTTATGTGTGTGTGTATATATCTGTGTGTATATGTAAATGTGTGCATGTATGTATGCATATAAGTACATGCATTATATATTTATATGTTTGATATTTGTGATAGATATGTATGATATATATGATGTATATAAATAACATGTGCATTTTTTTAATTCAATGATTTGCTTTGTGTCCTATATAGTATTACTTTGTAAGGGGAATAAATTTAAAAATACTCTATTATAACTAGCCAAAGAGCTAGGCAAATTCCGTAACCTGTCCAGACACCCTGAAGGACAAAATGATGGCAGTGCTATGTTTTACAGTACATGATATCACACTGAATTCTGAAGCAGTGAGGTTGAAATAAACTGTACAGAAATGTCTGCCAGCATCTAGTGAGCTGTACTTGAGATTTGAGAAGGAATCTAAGTTGCAGAGGTCATTCTCTTGATGTTGCCTTAGTGATGTAGCTGTAACGTAATGTAACTGACTGCTACGTAGGGAGAGGCATAGATATAATTTGAAAAAGTAGGCTGTTTTGCCTTTAGCTATGTTAATTATAAACTAGAAAGTATTCATCCAAGCAAAACTAAAGCTGAAAAATGTGTTTTAAATAAAATAAGAAAATGAAAAATTGATACGATTGTGTAACAGAATTAAATGAATAACTGATGAATCCATTCAGCTTTAAATATGATTACAAAAATTAAGAGATGAATTGGAAGCAACTCAAGTTATTGTAGTACTGCCAAATTTAAAATGTTTTGTGGTTAACCTTATAGGAGAAACATATGTATGTAAAATAAGATTATGTGAAATAGGCATTTCACACACTAGGTATTTCTCACAAATTTTAATATACTTTATTTTATTCACTGTTTGTTAATTATTAACTTTAAGGTGAAATCTGATCATATGACAAACTGTTTTCCTTTATTGCACAAGAACATTAATTTGTTAGCCCTAAGTTCCCACATGAGAGCTGGGGTTGTGTTTTTGTTCATTTTTCAAAACAGAGCTCAGGCATTTTCAGTAAATAGTGCTTCATATATTGTAGCAAATAAGAAAAGATTCATTGACTTTTTGACCCTAACAGCTTATGTACTATCTTTTTCAGGGTGTTTTTTGTTGAATGAAAGGCAAAGTCAAGCTACTCTCACTTGTAATGCATCTCATGATTCTAAAAGTAATTGATTTCAAGATGAAAAAGGTGCAGTTCAGCTAATGTATCACCTTACATTTTGCTGCAGCTTATGGTTTATTAAAGAGAAGAGTGGAATCCAGTGAGCAAGAGGTTGGCACCGTATGGCCCTGTGGGCTGAATACAGCCCACAGAACCATTGGATCCAGCCTGCAGACATAGCACTTTGACAGCATTTGGTGGCAGGGGGCTTTGACTCTAGGTGCTCAATCCATGATACCAAGGACATGGTACCATGATACCAAGGGGACAAGTGCTTGTTGCAGGTGGATCCTAAAACCCATGTGCCCGTCTGCCTCTGACTTGGAGTGGGTCATTGTGGCCTGCAGCTGAAAAAAGTTACCTACCCTTTCACTAAGCCACACGTCTTTGCCACTGACTCTTGATTTAAAAGGCATTACGGCTGTCAGAGTTGAAGATTTCTTGCAGCAGTTAGCATTATCTCAAGGTCAGCAAATTCCCTTGAAAAGATTATATATGCCAGATAATTTGTGAAATGGCATCCTTTATTCTGGTAACAGGAGTATGAAATGTCTGTTCTTGCGGTCTCATGATTTGTAGGTATTGTGACTTTAAGCAAACAATATGAAATAAGTGAAATCTTTAATATACTGTGTGGGTTTGACAAGCAATGCAAATTTGAATCTAGAATAATTGCATTTATATTATGAAAGTAGTAAGTGGATTCCAGTCTGGTTTTTCATTTTCAATTTCAGTGTGTAATTTTTAGATAAAAGTTCTGCTATGGGGGAGCCTTTCATATTTTGTGTTCATTTTTTATAGTATATCAACTTTTATTCTTGGAGCTGATTGGAGATTTTTTTTAATGTTCTTTTCTTCTAAATCTAAAATGTAGGGCCTTTTAAGCCACGTATTGTTGAGGATGAAAAATAAAACGAACGATAGCATAGTAATTGACACCAATTCAACCATCTCTCTCTTGAGACTTGAAATCATAGCACTATCATAAACTGTGTCAAGTCATATTTCTTTTTCAGTTTGAAGAGGTTCATGTTCTTGGCTAATCTTTAACACATTTTTAGATTCAAAGTGACACATCTGACGAGTTAATTGGGGGAGTGTTTAGGGGGAAAAATGTTTTTACTAGTTAAAAATGTTGAGTGTAAGTTATTGAAAAAACAGAGTATCAAGTAGTACTAAACCAGTAGTACTGAACCCCTGGCCTGCAAGCCAGGTCTGTCCCCTGGCACCTTGTCATCCGGCTCTTGGGGATCCCTACAGGTCTGAGGGTATACAGGGCATCACAGCACCCAATCCTTGTACACGGGAATTGTACATGGCACCTGAAGTCCATCCAGCATATGGCACTGGGCAGAAGTGGCATAAGGCCTCATAACCCAATCCTTGCACATGAGCTTAATTCCAGCCTGATCCCAGTGCACTGGACTGGGCAGAGGTAGTCCAAGGCCTTGGAACCTTATCCCTACATGCAGGACTGGGCAGAGGCAGTGCAAAGCCCCCAGTGCCCGATCTTGGGTAGAAATGGTGTGGGTCCTCAGAGCCTGGTCACTTCAGGTAGAAAGGTTTAGCTGTGAATTTTATAATTGCAGAAGTACATACTTATAAAGTGCAAAGTAATATTTAGATTATTTATTTTTTAATTCAGATAACTTTTAATGTTGTATTTTTATGGATTGTGTTCATGAACGTGCAAACAACTGTTACTGTTTAGGTGACAAAACCTTTAGGTGTTTCAGGTCAACCCAAATCATTTTTATATGTGGAATTAAAATTATCTCTATGTAATGCTTACTATACAAAAACAAATCTTTAGGACCAGCAGACTTTAACATTTTAATAACAGTTTGTCAAAATACCTGCAAAAGAGGTTGAAAAGGGTATCAGAATGTAAAATCAAACCCTAGTCAATGGGATGCATATACTATTTTGGAAGAACTCCCTCATTTCACAGTATTAAAAAATTACAAAATTGAAAATGTTAATGATTTGGCAGTACTATCCTATAGTATTGTCCCTTAGAGTATTATCCTACAGTTAATTTATTAATTTACTGTGCCTTATTACTGGCACATGTATAGACAGAGATGCTTTACTGCAGAGCTAATTAGTCAACTCCACAGCACCTCCGTATATGCACCAAATATGAAATGACAACCTTAGCGACACTCTGGCTCATTTAAGTCAATGGGAGTTTTGCCATTGATTTCAGTTGAAGTAGGACTTCTCACAACATCTTCATTTAGCCCTAAAACGTTAACATGTTATAGATGACTTACAAAGAGACCATTAATGCCTTATACACATTAACAACTCAGTTTACACTAGTAATCTCAGTGCACTTCAAGGGACTGATATACACAAGAATTGTTTTTAAATGATGGAATTGCATTTGTCTGCACCCAAAATCACCATTAAAGTTCCTGAAAATGCAAGGAATGTGAAATCAGGTGCAGCAGGAAGACAGTGGAAGTTGTAAAAATGTCTATCTTATAATTTTTTTCATACATACACACACAATGAGCAATTCTCCACATTGTCCTCTTCCTTTGTAACATTTGGTTTGAACCAAGTGTGTTTAAAAAAACTAACCCTAAAATGGATCCAAATTGAGCAGTCATTTTATCATGTGAAAGATGGGTACTTACAGTGAAAGCACTTTGATGTAAGGACTGTTCTTTTGTTTTCTTGTATATTACCAAACTATTGGATCTAGTGCCTGGCTGGAGTTCACAGAGATGAGGATGTTGATACTAATATTAATAATGTTTTCCATGTTTGGGTTTTTGACATAAATAGAAAAGAAGTTCCCAGCAGTGCAATTAATTATAAATTCTGCCCCAAATTATAGATCATGAAATTAGTGTCTGTGGAGGTTCTAGTATCCTGTATTCCCACAGATATAGGTACTTCCGGTTTTTATTGAAATATGTATTTAGAGGTTTTTTCAATTATGCAGTTATAAATAAACAAGTCTTGTAGCCAAATATTTTTATTTATATATTTGTTGAAGACTGGGACAGGGAGAAATTACTTGAAGCATGGATGTCTAATCCAGAGAACTGCTGCCAACGTTCAGGTGTTCAAATGCCAACTCCACCTCCAAGCGGGTATAATGCCTGGGACACGCTCCCTTCTCCACGAACTCCCCGCACTACTCGCTCTTCTTTGACCTCCCCTGATGAAATCAGCCTGTCACCAGGAGATATCGAGACAACTCTGGTATGTTTTCTTCTTGAGAAAGATTCTCCCTTCAGTGGCAAATATGTTTCTTGCAAATAATTAAAGGTGCAAGGTGTGCTAAGAGTTAACAGAAAGTTATTTTGTGAACTGTGGGAAATGTAATCAATAATCTTACATAATCTTATCAGATATGGTTTATGCAATATGCTTTTATAGTCTATTTTTACTGCCATGTAAATGCATCTAAAATTATAAAGGAAATGAGCCAGTTCCTAAACAAACATGCACTTCTGGTCAGATGAGATATTTTGTCATTTGCTTATGCAAAATAACCATGGAAAGCATATAAAATATATTTTCTTTAAAAATGTCATTTCGTGGACTTCGTGAAGGTAGACAGCATTAAAGTATGCATGTTAAAAATAGTATCTATCATTACATGGGTTGCATGTGGATAAAATAAAGGGCTCTACTTTGAGATTCACTGCCACCATTGTAGTGCAGGGCTGCTGCTTTCAAGAGATAATGTTATACCAGTAGTGTATACCCCAGCAGTTTTTTTTTAAGACTTTGTATTTTGAGGTTCACTTCTATAGTACCCCTTTTCCTGAATACAATCCTGTGAGCCCTGACTTTTCTTTATCTTTTCATTAGGAAACAAAATTCTCTTTGTTTATGTTTGAAATGTCAGTCCACTCGTGTACTGTAAGATTATAATTATTTTTCATCTGTGGGGGTTCCTTGAAACAGTTTACAAGACTGTCACAAATTTCAACTCATCTTTCATTAAAATCAGTAAGACTCTTTTGGAAAACAGGTCTCTTTTTAATAATCCATAGCTGTAACTTGAATAAAATTTATGTTCAATGACCCAAGTTTTTTTCTACAATATTCATAATTTTGTAAATAATTTTGGAATATTTCAGGACATTGTATAACAGTGCAGTTTTGCATTCAGTGCCTAGAAAACCTTGACTTCTTTAATGATACAGTAATTGAAAAAGTTATATATAGAATCATGTAATTTATTTGGTAGTTTTATGCACTGAAATGTTTGTCCTAGAATATTATATGTGTATTGAAATGCTTAGCATATTTCACACTATATTTTTTCTAATATTAGAGCCTTTAACCCAGAATACAGGTTCAGACATGACATCAGATGGTGGTTCCAGTTGTATATCTGTGGTCTCAGAATTTTATGGATTTAAATTAAATCATGTTTCTATTATTATAAAAGACCTGCAAAATTATAAAATTAATTTCTCTAGAACTACATTTGTGAAATCATGCTGTTTTGCCAATTTGACTTACTTTTGGCCAGAGAGTAAACATTGCCAAGTGAAAATTACCAAGTATTTTTTAAATTGAAACTTTTTGTAAGTTATTTCACTTTTTATACTTTAAAATTGCTCAGCTGGATGTTTTTTACTTCCTTTACTTCATTATTAGTAGAATTTCTCATTTTTACACTGACTTTTTTCCATACTAAGAAATATCACAATTATAATGGTTGCCTATGCAGAGAAAGACAGGTCCAGGTTCTCATTAACATCCCTATTTCTAGAACAGCAGAACTCCTACTTGAAATCAATAAGCTAAGAACTACAATTTGAATAATGAATATTTGCAACCAACAGTGCCTTCCAATACACAATGTCTACAAGTTATGTGAGTTGAACTGGCTTTAATTTGTTCATGTGCCCCCTAAAATTTGCAGCTTGAGGTTCTGGGTTTTGTGCTCCTAAGTAAAATCCTTGTATAGGTGCCTTAGCTTGGGCATACATTTCTGGGAATGTTATCTTGTGTTTGTAAAAATGTTAATGTACAGTACTGAATGTCTGATAACACTTTTACTGCTAACCATGATGAAGTTTTCTCCCAATAAAAATACATTTGTTGGCTCTAGTGCCATGAGCATCTACGTACACGCTAAACATCAGGCATATCAGTAGTTCATGAATTAGTTCCTTTATGCTTAAATGTTTGCAAGCTGAAGGCCTGAATATTCAGTATTGCATTTTGGTAGTAGCTTAACTGTTTTTTAAGATGCAAGAAGGCTATCCTGCCAGTAATAGCATGTTGTGGGCTGGGGAAAAAAGTATAACGTAGCTCATTTATAAGTGTTGATGATACAAACAAAATTTTAAGTAGGTTTTGTGAAGTCAGAAATTCTTTTTATTAACGGATTGATTAAAATCATAATTTAAATAAATAATTTAAATAGCTCCATCATGGCATTGTCCTAATTCTGCAATAGGCTTAGTATCTCCTGTGAATTCCTAAATGAAGTCCTGACTGCTCTGTAACCAAGCCCTGATCCTGCATTTACTGAAGTACATAATGAAGCTGTTGTTGATTTTAAAGGTATAGGATCTGGCCCTGTTGTGTCATCATTGGGAATAAAGAGTTGTGAACATTTTACAGAATGAAGTGCAGACTCAGGTGGTAAAGATCTGATAAGATGCCCAAAAGATTTCCTGATCAGTTTTTAAAAACAGTACATGTTGGAGGCTGTTTATGAAGAAAACACATGAATATATTTCCATTTGTATGATTCTGACATAAAGCAAAACTTTATTTTAATAAGTTCATAAAGATTTTCCCCAATCTTGTGTACCTTTTAAGTCGTGTGGGGGATTTTATTGCATAAGTCTCTTGAGTTCTGCATATTGCATACAGAGATTTAGTATGGTCTTAATCATCAGTACTTTTTTCTTAATCTACAGTGTGACATTTGTATGTGTAATATTTCTATATTTGAAGACCCAGTGGATATGCCTTGTGGACATGACTTTTGCAGATCATGCTGGGAGGCGTGAGTATATGTGTTCTAGCATTTATTTGCAAATGAGTAGATTTTCCATTTACAAAAGGAAAGAAGCACAACATTTCATAGCATCTGACAAAGTAGTCTGTAGCCTATACAAGGTTATGCCATTCCAAATGCTTTTAGTTTTTAAGGTACCCCCTGCTTCCTCTTCTACCTGACTTCAGAGGCTATCTCCCTCTCTCAGTCAATGAATTTGTTAATGTTAGATGGCTGATTTTGATTGATATCATAGTTAACTCAGTGCTTTTATCCCACTGGTCATTAACTGGCTCATACTTGTATAGTTAGGGCTTTGGCCCTAATTCAGTAAAGTACTTACACAAATTGAATTTATGGGGCTACTCATATGATTTATTGAATCTCTTTTATAGAAAATTGTATTTGTTTTTAAGATAAGTACATACTTAGTTCCATCCTTACTCAACAAAGCATTTAATAAAAATTAAGCAGTTTAATTGCTTTGTTGATAAGCACATTCTTAAGTAATTTGCTGCTTGGGACATAGTTGTCATAGATTTACCAGTTTATTATTTATTTGGGGTCTAATTTTTTTTATATCAAAAAAGTTATGGTACTAAAAGTTCTGGTGTGAACCCTGTTATAGTGACACAAAGATGATAGATCTTAATAGTTTCTTACCACATCTACATGAGATACTGACTGCGCAGTAGCTTGTAACTACTGTGCAGTAGCATTGCATGGCAGGAAGTGTGACATGATGCTATTGTGCAGTAGTCATGAACTACTGTACAGTCAGTGTCATAAAACAGACATTCCTTGACCCAACTGCATAGTAATTCTAGTTACTGCACAGTCCTTTAGTACTTGTTTATAAAGAAGTACTAAAGGACTGTGCAGTAAAGATTGTCTCATGTAGACACGGCCACTGCATATGAAAATATTCATACTAACATGAACTGCATTTTGACCGCTATAACTGCATCCACACTGAGAGCATTCCGCTTCCTTTAAATATACCATTATAATACAACTTTGTAGTCTAGATAAGGTCTAATTGCAGTGCGCAGATCACTGCTGATATCGTGGAAGAACATTAGCTGCATATAAGCTTACTTTTTAAAGGCTTTTTTTTTTTACCTGATCAAAAGTTTACCATCATTCTCCTATTGCCTTGCAAATTGATGTGTCCCATTAGGGTTTGAGAGGCATTCATTATTGGTGCAGATGTGGAGTATTAGTTAAAAAGTTCCTGCTTCACCTTAAAATCACTAGTCAGTAAAGTGTTTAGGTTCTTATCCTTATGATTCTATAATTGATGATCAAATTGTGGCCTGGATGTGCCCTAAACTAGTGCCTCCTTCTCAGGTTTTAGCTAATATGTAGCATTCCATTTCTTGAAGAAGCATTTTTTTAACAAAATTATTAGTATTAAATTTACCCCAAGGATGTGCCTCAGGCTTGGGTGACAAATACATACAGGGATTACAGGGATTTATTTTTAGGATTGCTGCTGTCTGGTGAGTGTAAGTGTTTGTGGATACACATAATGATAAAAGCTAGTGGGTAGCTTAGGTAAACTTGTCCCTCCCCCTGCCATTAAACCAAGCAACACCATGCTTTTTGTAAGATCAAGTTCACCCTCAGGAGATTTCTCAGAATCATCTTGCATTCTTCTGGGGGCTAAAGATTCCTTGTAGAAGTTTGGCCCAGGAGCAGAGCTTTTTGTATAATTAAAGGTACTGTGAAGTCTTCATGATATTCCTACTGTTTAGAAAATGTATATGCCTCATCCGTGCCAGTATAGTGTTAGTGCAATGAGTCTGGATTCATCCTTCCACACTCTCCTGCCACAGAAAGCTTTTCTACCTCTCCCTACAGCTATTTTGCATTTCAGTTGTTTCTTCTATGGGGAACCCCTTTGAGAGTGGCAGTCATTGAGCGATGGTGTTCATATTGTGTTTCGGGGAACAAGCTTTGCCCCTTGTTAATAGACCATGAGTTTGAATCCTTAAACTGGTCTCAATCTGCCTCTTGCTTGGCATCAAGCAAAATAGGCTTGTTGTTCAAATGTAAATTTGTGTATAATTTATAAAATGCTAGTCATCCCACAAATTTATCCCCAGTGCCATCTGCCCAAGTCCTACCTTGGAACTGTTTGACAGGTGGTACTGTGCCTGAGAAATGAAACCCACTTTGGTGGTGTAAGGAGATGGATTGATGACGCAGACTAGATGTTACACTACAAATGGCACCAGACAAGAATTTCACCTTGTTTCTTTGTTGGTGAACTTGTATTTAGAGAGGTAGGAGAAGTAGTTCTTCCAGAAGGACATGCTGTCCTGATTTGTTACTTCTCTTGGTAGATTGTTCCATTGTAAGTCACCCTTAGGTTACAAGTTTGTGCCTAATTTCTAATTTGCATTTTCTGGGTTCAGCTTCTAGTAATTAATTATACCTTTCCCTCTTGGAATAAAAAACCTTTTAGTTCTCTCTAGGCATGTCTACACGAGATATGTTAATTCACATTAGCCTGGTTTACTGCACAGTACAGGTGCACATCTACATGTATGATTGCTTACTGCACAGTAAAAATGGCTATTCGTGACTAAATTTGATACCTGCAAATGGGGCACATGGCACTAAATTTTGTGCCAAGTCTCTGCACATGTAGACACATGCCAAAATTGTTTACTGTGCATTAGCTTAATGTGCAGTAAATTTAGTCACGCTTAAATGCACGGGTAGGCGTGCCCAGTGTGTTTTCCTGTGAAGGTGCTTAGAAATATAATCAAGTCACCTTTCAATCTTTTAAAACATTTTTTATATTTTTCACTGGACAGCGTTTTCTCTAGCCTTTAATAATTTTTGTGGCTATCTTCTCAACTTCCTCTGATTTTTCAACATCCTTTTTAAAATGGAAACACCAGAAGTATAGAGTATTCTAGTATTTGTCTCACCAGTAAATATTTTAAATGTATGATAAAATTATGTAGGCTTATAATTATTGAATATCGTGATTGCTGCTCTATGTTTCATTTTGTGACAAATGAAGAAATTATCCTCAGTTTTATTAAAAGTTGCATAGAGGCCTCTAACATATAGCAGACAGATTGAAACCACATACATGCAGTCAAGTGCTTTTTTCAGTTTCTCAGTTTTAATTTTTTATGACATTTCTTTTTCAGCATGCTGTTTCTCAATTCTGGGGTACTTAATGAGTGTAAAGACCAAAAGATAATTGATATGCTTGTTTAAATAGTTTAATGGAAAAGAACATACAATTTTTTAAAACTAGTATAACTATAGTAAATCTGCAGTAATTGCTTGACTCTTATTTATGTATTATTTTCAAATACTTCCTGACATAATTTTGGCAGGTTTTTGAATTTAAAAATTCAGGAGGGTGAAGCTCACAACATTTTTTGCCCAGCATATGATTGCTTCCAGCTTGTACCTGTAGAGATCATAGAAAGTGTGGTTTCCAAGGAGATGGATAAACGTTACCTACAGTTTGACATTAAGGTAAATTGTCATGCTATTTTTATGGGATTGAAGTGAACATATTTGATTATCTGAATTTACATCACCACATCTGTGTGAATACTGAAATGTGACAGCAGTTTAGTAGACCTTAATAAATGAATCCCATAGGTCTGAAATATATGTAGTTTACACACTGTGCCATAGGGTTTGGCTTAATACTTAGGAAATGGAAAAAATTATGTATTTCCACAAGAACAGGCACTACTTTCCCATACTGACCAATTAAACTATCTTAATGAAAATTAATTAATGATCAAATTAATGTCCAGAACAACTGATATCTAGTTTTTAATCAGCCAAGCTTGGCTTTTTTTCAAATCTGATAGCAACTCTGTAAGTTTCTGAAAAACATTTTGAGCTTTTGAGAAATTTTGCTGCACCTGAATGATGTTATTCATACAGCTATAGCTTTGTTCCATCCTACTGTAGTTTAATAATATTTCTATTTAACCAAATAGCAAAAGAAGCTTAAAATTTTTTATATGACTTTTAGATTTTACAAACCTTTCCTGGTTGCTACAGTACAAGAGACTTTTTTGCATGGTATTAATCTGTAAAATAGACTCAAAAGCCAAAATGTCATACTTAGTCTTATAGCCTGTTGAGCTAGCATAGTTAAGATATCCCAGTTTCTTTATTCAAGAGCACAGCAAGGAGTGATATAGCTAGAAACATATCCAGCTATCTTTGACTCCACAGCCTGAATAACCAAAAGCCCATTTACAGCTAGGTTCATTGGAGCTCTCCTTTGGCACGTATACAGGGCAAAGCTTGCACCCTTACCTGTTACCTTTTAAATAATTTGTTAAATTATCCCTGGAGTGGGTAAGGCAGCTTGGTGCACTTCTTCGCCATGTAGCTAAGTACAGACAGTCAAAAAGCCCAAGGCTGAATTGATTTAGTCTTCACACATTAATTTAAGTTGGATAGATTGAACCCATAAGCAAGTGAACGGACATTCACTTTTGATTCTGGAAATGCAGCCACATGCCTGCAGTTGCCCAGGTTAGAAGATGGGAGGTGAGGGGGCACTAGAGCATGCCTTCCTGCTAGACTGAAGCAGATAGCTTGGGTCAAGGCTAGCCTGCCCATCCTGTGAGGGAGTGGTTTGTGGGGGAGATGCAAAGCATCCTGGGATGCTGGGAGCCTGTGAGTTGACTTGAATCTGGAGGGGGGATCTGGGATAAAAGTTCAATAAACCCTAAATCAGTTAAATCTGTTACTACATCCATCCAGGTTTATATTAAACTGTCTTTGGCCATTTTGAAAGCAGTTTATGTCCACTGAACTTCTGTTGTATTATAGATTTGAACCAGTTTCCGATCATTTATGCTGGTTTATGTGTAATTTCTGTAATGAGGCCCTTTAGTGTGCGGTCCCCAAACCTTATTCAGCAAAGTGCCGAGATCTAATCTATGACCTTACTCACCTTTCAAGTAGACAACAGATTAGGATGATTTGGGATGATAGTGTCATTGTGGGGGTTTTCTTCTCTATAATTATTTAATGCAGTACTTACAAGAGAAGGCACATTAACTTAATGTAAAAGTTCAGAAGTAAATTTCTCAGTTATTCTAATTCTGTTTTTAAGATCTTATCTCAGTTACATTGGGATGTCTCATAATTAGCATAAGTATTTATTGTTAATCTGGAGCAGTTATATGTTGCAAAATTTCAAATTATAGTTGTTGAATAAATAACAATAATAGTATATCGGGGGTGGCAACTTATGGTGCACAAACTAGACTCTAACCAGAGTCATTGGATCCAGCCCACAAAATAGAGGCTTTGCCATTATTTGGCAGTGTGGGGCTTCACCTGTACCATAGCCAAGAATTTCACGCATGCAACACTATAGCTGCACAGCAGAAAGAAGTGGTGGTATGGACAAATAGTGACTGAGTACTAGTACCAGGCCACCTTCAGCCTGAGCTGCATCATTACAGCCCACTGATACACAACGGTGCCAACCCCTGATATGTGAGACTTGCACACATTTAGCATTTTGCATAGAGTGTGGATCATTCAGGTCTTAGCATAAATATTAAATTCTAGTATAGCAAACAAATGCAATTTTAAGCTAATGATGAAGACAGTTTCTTGTTATGACAATTTTAAATAATACGAATTTTAGTTAGAAAACTACAGTATGCCCTCTGCCCTACCTTCATTAGAAGGTTTTGATCACAGCTTATAGTCCATATCAGTGGTAAGAATCTGTTCTTAAATGTTAAGTAATTTTCTTCTTTTTTCTTTCTTTTCAGGCATTTGTTGAAAATAATCCTGCCATTAAATGGTGTCCTATAGCAGGCTGTGAAAGAGCTGTCAGGCTTACAAGACAGGGGTCAAATACAACAGGTTCAGATACACTTAGCTTCCCTATGCTAAAAGCACCTGCTGTGGATTGTGGAAAAGGACATCTGTTCTGCTGGTTAGTCCTAGAAACTTGTACAATTACATAACATGATCATACTCACTGCTACTCTAGAGGTCATTAAAACTTCTTACCGTTTGCCACATTGCAGAAGCCTGAATAATTGACTTGTGTAGAGCATGATACATGACTGTAATCTATCATATACACTTGTGCTTGATATCTGACCTGCTCATATGTCTTTGTATCTTTTGGGGCAACAAGCTTTGAGATATTGCCTGCTATATTATATTGATAACTTGGCAAGCCACAGAACAGCTGCATGGAGCTCTATGTATTTTTAGCGTTATATTCATTAGGTAACTTGTAATAAGAAATTACAAGTTTAAAAATACATGACAATCACCATTTAATGCAAAGATTTTAAATTTATGGGTGATATGCTATCCACGATTTGTAAGATGATTGCAATCTTTGTTGAAGCACCAAAGTCCACTCAAGTAATATTGAAAAAGAGAGTTACTCTTGTATTATGAAAAGAATTATATTTCTGTCTGGTACCTTCATGAACATTAAATTTGATTATCCAAAACAAAGGGTTGGGATGTTTTAGTCAAAAAAAAAAAAAGGAATGCATCTGAGGTGATTCTGATAAGTTGTGAGATGCATAAAATGTGGTTTTAAAAAAGTTAATGATCAGTTGTTCCATGTGTCCACTGAGGGTACATGGAAAAGTAATTAGCTTAATTTTCAGTAAAGAAGGCTTTAGTTAGGAAAAACTTTCAGACCTAAAAGATAGTTAAGCAGTGGACCAGGTGGTATGATATAAGGTTATGGAAATCACTTCACAGGAGATTTTTAAAAGCAGGTTAGACAAACATCTAACATATTGGGCATGTAGATAATCATGCCTTAGAACACGGGATGGACTGGATGACTTTTTGAGGTTTCTACTAGGTTTGCTTCGTATGACTTCAGTTATTGCACTTTCATGATAAAGAAACATTTCTTCCTACTTAAAAGGCTAGCAGTACTATTAGAACAAATTGTATGTTCAGAATATATTTTAAAGAACCATCTGGTCATCCATTTTTAGAATTCTTCAGTTTTATTTAATCTAAACGATTCACATACTGTGTTTTTTACATGATTCGCTGCTAGGCTGTATCTTTAGTGATTTTGTGGAGAATCTTTTGCACATTAAATTAGGTAAGATTTGTTGTAGCCAGAGACCTGTCAAGTTTTCTTGAATCTGTTTCCAGAAGCCTTAAATTTTTACTTAGTAGTTTGTATGTACTTCTTCAATTGCATGCCAGAATTCACATTACTTTTAATTGATCCTGTTTACAAAAGTATTTGTCAAAGTATAAATTTCACTAACAATGTTTAGTCTTTTATGGCCAACTGTAGCACATTAGCTTTTGGACTTCTGTGCATGATGGTACTCAGATCCTTATATGAATGGGTCTTCAGTCATTTGCAACTGGTGAACTGATCTACCTAGAATGACCTTGACCCTGAAGAACCGAGTTGGTTGTCTGGAAGCTGCACAGCTTGGATTGTTATCTTAAAAGAATAATAATCTTCAAAAAATGTTGTTAGGAATTCCTTGCTAGTGAGGAATGGGGCTTAAGGGAACTCTCTCTTGAGCTATTTTTTCTCTGGGTTGGAAGAATTTGCTCCTTCTTAATCAGCCTTGCTTTGTCTTTCTTTGCCTGGGTTTCTGCATAATGTCTTTGTGCTGCTTAGACTATTATGGCAGAGAAACTGAAAAGTACTCCTAATCTGCAGACTGTCAGAATATGGGAATAGAATGAGAGCACACTTCAAGCAAAGATTCCCACCCTGTTTCAAGAGTCAAGTGGGTGGGGTGCGCTTTCTTTTTAGTAAGGTTAAGCCAGATCCTTGGATGCCCTGAAGCCAGTTTACTTGGCTTCACACCATCATGCTTCTCAGCCTTAAGGGAGCCTTTCCAGACTGATGCTGTACTCTGTCTGTACTTGGCAGGTGGACAAAGCCTCAGGATTACTTGTGCAGCTGAGTGTAAAATATAAAAATTAGTTTTAACAATCTAAGACTGCTCTGGTTTACACCAAGGACCAGACATTCTTTATATGACATGAATTTTATTTATAAGGGGAAAGGTTCCAGGATCACACTTCAGCTCCTTATGTTGTTAAGAATAATTTTACAAGCATAGAAATATTTTTCCTTTGGTATCTGTGGAGATACAATTTTGTGACTATCTCAGATAACATTCTTCCCCAGGCATATGTGATGATGTTTTGATATCACATCTCTATTGAGAGTAATGATGAATTATTGGATGTTACAGTGAATTATTAAGAAGTCATAATATAAATACATTTTGAAGGTTTTTTTAAATTGCCTTAAAATGTTTGAAATATTACTTTTAATTGAAGTGCCTTAAAATATTACTTAGAAAAATCCTGGCTTTTAAAAATAAAATGTCTAATTTGTGGATTCCAGTACTGTTGATTTAAGATCAGTCTATTACATTTGAAAAAACAAAAGGGGAAAAATATGGACCCGTGGACAAAGTTGCCAGTTACTTGAGGTTGCACCTTATTTGAGTAAGTTGCTATAAAATGGAAAGACATTTGTTATCTAGAGCATGAACCACTGCTGTATTTACTTATTATCAGTTACTGAACCTTCAAATTAATCATCTTAACTGATAGATTGCCACCTTCTCTTTGGACATGGTATCATCTATAGTATAACCTATCCTTCTACCATCCGTGTGTTCTTTAACTTCTGGTTTCACAGTGTCTGTCATCAATAAAACTTTGCCTCGTAAAGAAGGCTGGAAACACAATTGTAGTTGCATGGACTTCTCTACCCCTCTCTCCCATCCATCTTTACGTTCTTTGCCCTCCGATATGTACACCATCCCTGTCTCATTCTCTGCTTTTACAGTGCTGTCCCAAATTCTGAGGGTATTCCATAATTTAAGATTGCCAGCAATCTGCCCAAAAGTTCACAGGTTTCCAGACAAAGGAATCAGTCCTGCATGTCCTAGTTATTTTGTTCCTTGTTTTGGTTTATTAATTAACAGTTAGTTAAGGAGGTTATTCTCTTCTGAGTCCAAAGTTCCCTTCCTGGTCATTTTATTTGCTTTTGAGTGCAATGACATTTTTGTCTGAGAACAGACCCTGTGGTGAAAGGGTCTGAAGTCAGCAGGGAAAATGTAGTCTTGCCCTGCAGAAGTGAATGGTGCCCAGATATAGTACCTTTTAGGTAGGTGGGACTGGGTGTCTAAAGGTTTGGGTGTTTTGGCTCTACATTTTCCTCATGCACGTGTCATGATGTGGGCAAAGCTGATCAGAAGGGCATTGATTTGGCTTTTGAAGCTGCTTTTTGTAATATAGCATTTACCCTTCCCATTGTTTGATATAGCTGGTGCCCATGCAAAATATGCTCTTCTAAATGTTTAGTGTGTTTGATGTGGCAGATGACTTAGGCTGTTTTGCTGTAGTTCAAGTAGGAGAGTCGTGACAAATCTGGAATCCATATTGACACATCTACGCCCAAGCACCATCTGGAAGTACATCTGCAGCTACATTCTGAAGATAGCCATCCTGAAACTAACAGCAGTAATTTGGGAAAAACTGTATAGACCCAGTTTCTTCTATGTCCATATAATTTCAGCCAAAATTTTGTTTGGGACTTTGGAACAAAATTAAATCCAAATTTATACAACATTTGAAGCGTGTGAGAGCATCAGGAATTTAACAATGATCATGTTAAGATTACTGCCAGTGAACATGTGCAAATAATCATTAATAAAATTATTTCATCTGTAACAGGCCTACCCACCAGTTACCACTTAAAACTAAGAAACTAACTTACAAGGAGTTAACAATAAGAACAGTGTTTTACTCTATGTGTGTACAGTATCTAATACAATGAGCCCTTAAAATTACTTGAACATTTGGGTATAATAGTAATGCAAATAATCAAAGACTTGTATAGGCCCTCCTCGCTGAAATCAAAGGCTTCTTTTGAATCAAAACCTCATGATTATTGATATGTTGGACTAGTTCACTGTTTAGATGACTAACTGCTCAAACCATACAAAGTAACATACCCAGTTACTTTTGAGAAAGTGTGTGTCATAATTTAATACATTATTTTTTCTTTACTCATTCACTTAAATTCCCATTAATTTCAATGAAGGTTACATAGGTTTTTGACTAAGTAACGTAAGAATTATTTCAAGAAAGTTTAATTGAGTGGATTTTTAAATTTTTAAAATTTAATTTCCAGCTTAATTCAAGTTTTAATAGACCTTAACTATTTTTCATGTTCACTAGTTTCAGTCAAGCTAGAGTTTAACCAGTAAACGTTTAGCTGATGTGTTTATGGTTTAATATTCCAGGGAATGTCTTGGTGAAGCGCATGAACCTTGTGACTGCCAAACCTGGAAGGACTGGCTGCAGAAGATCTCTGAAATGAAACCTGAAGAACGTAAGTATTTTTTGTAGATTGGAGGATGGTTTTAGCAGTGTCAAATAAATTAATACACATTAGTAAAGAAATAAAGGTGGGAGGAATGCATTTGATAACGCATCCTATATAAATCATCTAATTTCTTTAATATTGTATTAAATATATAATGTTGGTTCTCCCTTTTTCCCCTTTTCTTCATTTATTTCGCTGTGTTTACTTCATCTCTTAAATCTAAAAATTACATGCATTTGTTCTGGCTTATAGAACAAAATTGACATACATAAAATATCCATATTTTAAAATTCTTAATCCAGTCATTTTACCACAGAGCTTGAAAATGTAATTCTAAGGGTGTGTTTACATACGTATTTATGCATGCCTAAACTTAATGCACCTTTGCTTAAGACAACGATTTAGGCTCGCTTCTACATGTGGATGCACTAATGCACATTAAGGTACATTAAATGTAGGTGCAAATAGCTATGTTGCATTAGCACACATACAGACGCACTAATGCACATTAGCATGGTGTGTGTGTCCATTGACGCACACTGACTGCATTAATGCACATTAGCGCATCTTCGTGTACTCTAATGCGATTTAACTATTTGTGCCTAAATTTGATGTCTGCTTTATGCATAAAACAGGTATCAAATTTAGGCTCACATAGCCCCAAATCACCATTTTTAAGGCACATTAAAGGTGTTCATGTGTAGATACATGCCCTTAATGTGCCTTAAAAATGACAGTTTTAGGCTAAGTCTGCTTAAGAGGCATGCGTTGACACTCCCTAAGAGTAATAGAAGTGACCACTGTAGTTAAAATGACCTAGTTTTGTATGTTTGAACACCCTTTTTTAGGCCCATTTAACTAAATAAAATGTAATGTTACCTTTTGATTGAAACTTATGATGGTTACTATCTTCCTGAACAGAATTGTTGAGGTAAGTTTGAGGGCTAGTCACTCAAGTACAGTGCAGGATAGAAAACAAGTTTTTCATCTTGTTAAAAAAAAAAGTGTCTTGTGACTTTTTTTGCAACATTGCCCCTGAAAAGCCCGTAACATATGGCATGGAAAAGTCCTAACTGAAGAGAAGTGCTTGCATGTTCTGGCTAAACTTCATGAAAATATGATCCTTTTAAATTTCCCTGCTTTGTATAAAAAATAGGATTTGTTTGTCATTTGTTGTTAAGTTTCTAATCAAATTTAGAGTATAATGAATATTGTAGTATGAAGCATGGCACACCATAGAACAATTGCTTCCCAGACAAAATGCTACCTTCTGAAAGGGTACAACTTATTTAACCAGGGCTAGCCATATCTGCTTACCGGCCCATGAAGGGCAAGGCCATTCTGCCTCCTCTGAGGTATTATACATCTTCAGAGAAGTAATAGCTCTTGCATTTGCAAGAACAGGACTGAATTTCTGCCCAGTCCTTGTATAAACTGAATAAGGATGGAAGGTTTTACTATATATCTGTTATAAGAGTTAGCAAGAAACTAGCCCTTAAAAGAAAACTAATTTTTAAAAGTAAACCCCTGTGTAAAATACTGGATGAAATCATTAACATTAATGTCAGAATCCTGTTTTTTAAATTAAAAAATATTCAGCTATGTAATAAAACAAACAGAGAGCTGCCATATAGATTAGGTCAGTGATAGTCAACCTTTTTGGCAGGTGTGCCACACATTAGCCCCACACTCACCCCTAGTGCCATTTTGATGCCTTTATCCTGCCCTGACTCTTGTTTTCCTTTCTGCTCCCTGTCTGATCTGATGCTCTGCTTTTTTCTCCCTGCCCTATCCATTTCTGGAGTGCCTGTTACCTTCCTGATCCACTGTAAGCCACACACTCCGGCTGCCCATGCAACTTGTCACCCCCATGCTGAAGTTGAACAACCTGCAGCACAAATGTCAAAAGTGCACAGGCAACCTCTGTGTGTGACATGCAGCAGATCAGGGAGAGGACAGGCAGCATAGTGACAGATAGGGTACGGACCAGAAAGCAGAACAGGTGGGGAGCGTAGGTCGAAATGGAAAGTAGAACAGCAGATTGGGCAGGGATAGGGAATCAGAGTGGCACTTGCGGAGGGTGCAGGGCCAATCTGTGGCACCTCTGCCAAAAAGGTTGGCCCCACTGGGTTAGGTTATAGTAAATGTATCTTATAACTCAGTTGAATTGGAAACCCAAGGTTTTCAAAGTTGTTGTAAAGCAAAATCTCCTCCAAGTGCCTCCTGAAAATGCTTACTTTGAATAGCACTGTCTGTTGCAGCACTGTTGTGCTCTCTTTCCCCGTCCCTTGCAGTATGCAGTATTCAGATAATAGGCTTTAAAGGAAGTGGTGATGCAGCAGCCTCCTCCTCCAAGCCTCAAATTGGATTTAGGACTCCATGAAAGAAATATGCTACCCTGTGGTGTAACTGATAGGGTAGCATATTTAAAAAAAAAAAAAAAAAAGGACATGTGCAGAGGTTAGCTTGAAGAATATTGGGTACAGGTAACATAACTTTATTATCTTAAAAGATACTGGCTATTTTACAAGTTTAAATTAACTGTCAAGGATTTTATTTGTATTTCAAGCCTGTTTTATGTTGATGTTACTCCATTGTCAGACCTGCTGATGACACTGTTAAATGAAATCATAATCGAGTTGTTTCTCTGGTGCTTAGAATATATAACATGGTACGTAAGTACTTATTAGTAAATCATCATTAAACAAACATTTTAAAATAGAAATTAATTTACATTGAAATTCTAGATTTCCCATTTATGAATGAGATTTCCTCAAACTTCCTTCTTTCTAAAGGAAGTCTAGTTTAATAAAATTATCTTCCCTGCTTTAAAACTGCTTCAAATTAATATTCCTTTCCCACAGTTCAGCCAGCGAGAGTGCCTAGAACAAAATGATATTAAAATGTTTATTCCCCTTCAATTTTTATTGTATAATATTATAGGAAATATTTATTTTTATTGTACTTAAATCAGCCCTTATGATTTATCCTAAAGTAACTTCCCTAAACCTTAGAGAAATAAAAGATGATATATATATTAAAAAAGTGGGGGAGAAACAATGTAGGCGTGGTCAAATAACACAGGTACATGTGTACTTAGCGTGGTCCATAGGAACAAAAGAGGACTACGCAAGAGTGATATTTTTCAAACAGATTCTAATATGGGGTTTTAAATTTCAATAAGCAACTTCTTGTAACATGTTTAATAAATTACACATTTATTAAACATGTTTCTGGGTAAAGCATAGAATAATATATAGCAGAGAAATATGTTTCCTTTAGATTATAGTATGCTGGTCAAACTCATCCTGGTTTGTTTTGTTTTTTGCTAACATATGGCAGTTAATGCAGGGCTGTCCAGCTTCTGAGTGGTTAGGGGCCTCACTTCACCCTGTACTGCACACCACATGAGCAACATACCACATCACACCACACTACACTACATATGCTACCCTAGCTGTGCTGTGTAGCACAGAACCCCCACCACATTGTACTGGTGTGCCCCCTGCTGCAGGCATGAACATCTCCATGCTTCATGGAGTCCCTAAGTCTCCCCTAGTCCCCTTACTGAACCTTCCTTGGCTTTGTGGTCTGTGATACCTCACCTCCACCCCCTAAAGTTGGGGACAGGATGTAGAAGCTGGAGGCTGGGGATGGGAGAGATCCCAGAGACTGTAGCAGAAATGGTGGAAATGGTATCCAGACCAGGGACTACAGGGGCCAGGAAGATACTGAGTTAATGCACACCTTGAGCAATTAGGGAAACACTGCTTGTTGTACACAAAAGGTTACATGCGTATAATCTTAATTTTCCTGTTATTTTTTTCCCTACAAAGTTGTGGGGGTTAGTGAGGCTTATGAAGATGCTGCCAACTGCCTGTGGTTGCTAACTAACTCCAAACCGTGTGCTAACTGCAAATCTCCTATTCAGAAGAATGAGGGCTGCAACCACATGCAGTGTGCTAAGGTAAGAAGGACCCCTGTTATATTTGGTAGAAGTTGTAAGTCAGATTGTTTGCATACATATATGTGTTTGTTTCATAAATGCAAACATATAAAGCCTCTAAAATATCATGTATAGAGGCTAGTAGAACCTGTAAATAGAAATACAGCTTTCACAGATGGAGGGAAGCTGCAATATACTTGGTTTTGCACTATAATATTACATTAAATTTTTCTTACCAGCTCCAAATTGGATTGACAAAGGACATAGCCACATGTATGCACAACTGATTGAATTATTATAAACAAAGAAAATTATTAGCAGTAAAGTGGGAGGAATGAGTTAGAGAACCATACAGCTTTTCATATAGTTTAATCTTCATTAATGAGCTGGAAGAGAGAGTGAAAAGCATATTTAATTTGCCAATGATATGAAATGTTGAGCAGTTGTAAATGCTAATGAAGATGAAGAAAATAGTACAAAGTGAACTAAGGTGATAACAAACTTGAACAGAAAATATTAAAATAATGTCAGCCTGGAAAAAAAACAAACAAAATATTCAGTATGAGTAAGAAATCCAGAGCCTTGGTACCAAGAGAGACTTAGGGTAAGAGTAGCCAGAGAATCACTCTTGAGTTTGCAGCACATTACAGAAATAGAAAATATTTTGTACTAGTGTCAAAATCATTTTAGCCATCCTTTTTCCCCAAATGAGCTAATATTCATTTGGAGTATTAAATTAATATTTGGAACAGCAAAATATAGTCTTGTTCTTGAATATTTGTTTTACATAAGCATGGCTAATATCCTGTTTGTTTGCTAACATGAAGATTTCAGATGGAGAAGAGGACATCTCAGTCACGATTTAACCCCGTATTTGATATAGATAGCTAGCTTCTAATAAAATAGGCCTTTGGTTAGAAAATTATAATATTTCCCTTTTTTGTTTTGTCTTTCCAAAAAGCAGGCTAGCTTGCTTTCTTGCTCTTACCACCCAAATGTCCTTTTAATTTTGCTGCTAGTGCACACTGCTTCTCACTTTTCCCCACTTATGTATAGGAGGGTTTTTTATTCCAAGCAGAAACAGAACCTGTCACACTCTGGTTCTTTCTAAGTTTCCCATTTATCTTTTTCTCTTCACAAATTATCTTAAAGAAGAGAATTCATAATTCAGTTGTTACAGATGTCAAGCCTACATTATTCAATTGTGTTTGAAATTTTCCAGAATGTAAGTTCCTATCTATGCGGTAAGGATGAGTAGTTGAAATAATCAGTCATAGAAGGATTTGAATGTTTGGATGTAGCTTGAATTCTTTTCACTTACTTGATGGTAGTTTGTGCCACTGAACTCATCCCAACTGGAGCAAGTGTTATATATTCTAGGCTTGTTTGGATTTCACCATTTAAACCTACTCTAGTTTCTGAGGTGGTGACTAAGGACCAAATTCCCCAGTTTTCTAAGGTAACTGAATCCTGTAATCAGTGTAAAGTGGTCCTAAAACAGCCAGAGAACCAGGGATGAATTCTTCAAGAGAAGCAGAAAGCTAGCTGAGACAGATTTGCCACCTCTTGCACCAGCTTCCCCTTGGATGTAGGGGAAGGGAAGGAGGTAAAAGAAAGGGGAAAGGTTACACCAAGGCATTCTACAAGTGACATGTTGTGGAGCTGGACCTCTCTTGCATCTTTTTATTCCTTAGCATAAAGGGTCTATTAACTTCTCCCTTTAACAGAAGTTAAAATCTGTCAAATCTGTTCCCTGCTTCTCAAATTCCTGCTGGAGCTTAGCCATTGAAGAGCAGAGAGCCACAACTGGCTCTGGCTACCACATTCCATTCTGTCCAAACGTAGCTCAAAATAGGTAGAAAATCTGATCCTAAATGTTTGATTCTCGTGACTCATTGCATTTTCTGTCAGCCTCTCAAAGCAGGCTATCCTTATTCCTTATCTACTCCAAAGTTACTAAAGATTTCTCTTGCTGTCTCCCCAGGTCTTTTGAGTTCCCCTTAATATACATGGGGAAACACAGGGTTCATTATAAACCTTCTAAAGATATCAATACTGAGGCAAAATTATTATAAACATATTATTATTTGCTATTTGAATTTTAAGTTCCTGAATTTGGGGAGAATGCTAACTATTCTTTTCAAAGGTTTAATGCCTGGTGTATATAGCAATCTGAATACTTAAGTTTTGGGCTACTTTATTAATAAAATTAAATGTTCATGTAAATTTAAGGAAGTTCCTAAGTGATTGATTCTTATTGTCAATTAGCAGCAAACACCAAACGTGTCAATGAGCATGGTACTTCCTTAGCCATAAACCCTAATTTATTATTTCCACATATGTTTACATGAATGCCATACCATGAGTCTTTTCAGGTTCACAATCATATTTCCAGTCAGCTTGTGGCACCTCTTCTAGTGTACACCCAGCTCTTTCAGTAGAATATCTATCCATGGGACTTATGAAACCTATAAGCATTGCAACTTCATGTGGGATCACAACATCTAAATCAGAAATCTCTTTGCTATTTAATTTTATACTAGTTTCTGAAAGATGCATATTAGTAGTAGCTATTGTTATTTTTGCCTTGTAGTGAATATTTTAATGGAAGGCTTTAATTACAAATTATAAATGTAATACTAAAAGATAGACTACATCTGGAATCTTTTGGTCAAATAGCAAATAACGAAAAAGAAAGACAAGCTCAGAAGAAGGTGATAAGCAGAAAAGACAGGGCCGTCTATAATGAAAATTTAAGTTCTCTTTTTAAGAACAATTTGAGTTTTAAAAAACTCATTTTTAAGAGCTGCATGACTTTTTTCTGGAAGAAATCAGAATATCTGGACTAATTTCATGCAGAGCTTCTATTATTATTTACCTTCATTGGAACAAGAGATATCTCCAAAAGGCGACTTGAATAAAGGGAATTAAAACTGACTGTAAAAATATTCTGAGAAATTTGTGCCACCAAGTAGTAAAAAATAGATTCATTAGATAGAAGAAAAATTTTAGCTCCAGTGGATATGCATGTTCATTAGTTGAAGATGCTACCAAGGCCATCCCATGAAGACAGTGAGACAAATGAAAATGACAGGAGATATTTGATTCCAGCCACATCCCATTAAAAGAGAGATGCCTTTCACTGCCAATGAGACGATAGTGAAATAAGAGAAACATATTTTTGTGAACTAACACACTCACTCCTCCTATCATTATATATTTCTACTCTTAACATTATAAAATTGTATAAATGGTTCCAGCCTGTTACATATACACTCTCAACACTTCCCTCAGTCTCTTCATCTCATCTTTATAAGCAAACAGGATCAGCACAAGCATGTGGAAGAACAAAGATATGACAATACAATACCAAGAAGCAGCCTCCTTCAGTCAAGTACTGCGTCTTCAGCACTGTGCCATTTGTGAGATCAAATTTGGAAAAGCCAGGGATTTAATTTAGCAGTTATCATTTAAAGTATTAACAGCTTTTGTGGGTTATTTAGACTACTTAAAGTGACACAAACTAAAACTGACTGAGAGAAATTGTACATTTTGTTTAGGTTGAAGTGTTGCTGAAGTCATGATGGTCCAGGAAATGTGGGAACAAGGCTTTTATGTGATACCTTTTATTGGACCACCTGTATAGTTGGGAGAGGTGTTGGACAAGCTTTCAGGTATCAGGTGATTGGAGGAAGGGCAGTCTCTATGGTGCTACCCTGTCCTGCCTTCTGCCTCAGTTTTTTAGGCTATGAGAGATTAGTAATTTGTTGGGTAAAACTACTGTAGTGTTCAGCATGTCTTAACACATACTTTTAGTTTCTACCATAGCAGTGAGGCATACCACTTGCTTATTCATGTTTGTTCACAGGCTGCACTATTAAGATATCAAGCTAGCAGCTCAAGGCAGCAAGGTGATTCTTAATTTATTAATGTAGATCCCACTAGAACTGAGTGGGACCTGTTTCCCTGCCCTCAAAGAATTTTGAGATTCTGAAAAATGGACCTAGTCCAAATAGGCATGAAAATTGAAATCTTGAATCTTGAAAA
The DNA here is from genome assembly GCA_030014935.1 of Caiman crocodilus. Lineage (NCBI taxonomy): Eukaryota > Metazoa > Chordata > Crocodylia > Alligatoridae > Caiman > Caiman crocodilus. Next base: position 222,170,818 of record JAGPOW010000261.1, on the reverse strand, counting down.
TTGTCTGTAAACCAACTCCAAAACCATAACTACTAAGTAAACTGAATAAATGTGGGCTGTATAAAACTGGTGTCAGGTAGTTGCATAAATACTGAATAACTGCAAGCAGGGCTTAAGTGGATCAGTGTCCAAGTGGCAGGAGGTTTCAAGAAAGGGTTCCACAAGGGTCTGTCTTTGCTCCAGTGCTGTTTAACGTGGTCTTTAAATTATTTGAATGGTGGAACAGAGAGCTTCCATATCAAGTTGGCAAGTGACACAAAACTGGGAAGAACTGCAAACGCTGGAGGAAAGGAGTAGAATTCAGAAGGATCTTGATAGATTGGAAAGTGGGATCAATAACAACAGAATGAAGTTCACTGCAGACAAATGTAAGATGCTCTGCCTAGGAAAAAATAACTAAATGCAGGCATACAGAATGGAAAATAGCTGGCTGAATGGTAGTGTTGCTAAGAAAGATCTGGAGGTTTTAATGGATCAAGATTCAACATGGGTCAGCAATGTGACAGGTGCAAATATAATTTGGAGCTTCATCAACAGGAGATTATAAATTATTATATACAAAAAGTTTATAGGGTCTCTCTACTAGATGTTGCTTATGCTTCATCTAAAGTATTGTATATCGCTCTGGGCTCCACATTTTAAGGAGTGTATGGAGAAATTGGAGAGGATCCAGAAGTGGGTGACAAAAATGGTAGGAGAGGTTGGAAAAAAAGTTGTACAAGGAAAGGGTGAGAGAGCTAAGTTTGGTTAGCTTGGAAAAAAATAGGCTAAAGGGGGACATTATAGCAGTTTTCAAATATTTGAAAGGCTGCTATAAAGGAGAAGAACAATTGTTCTCCTTTGCTGCATAGGACACGACATGAAGCAATGTTTTATTTTGCAATATAGTACATATAAAATAGATCCCAGGAAAACTTCCTTACGGTTAGGAGAGTGAAGCAGTAGACCAGGCTACCGAGGGAAACTGTAGAACCTTCATCATTGGAGGGTTTCAGGAGACAGCTGGAGAAGCATTTGACAAAGATAGTTTAGGAATAGGATTCCTGCATTCATGCTGGGGGTTAATACAGCCCCTTGAGGTCCCATCTAATTCTGACATTCTTAAGTCCCAGCAACCACCAGCATCCTCAAGTAAGCAGGGAAAAGAACATGCAAAAGTGACATTTGATAAGAAGGGCTCCTAAGAATCTTTCATCAAGAAGCAGGTCTACAACAACACACAGCAGGCTGGAGAAAATCTGAATTGTCCAGTGCTAGTGGGGCAGCCTGTGTCAAGGAATGAGAAATTGGATCCTGTCTGTCAGACTGCACAGAGGGTGCTAGAAGCTCCCGGAGGACTTCTTTCAGCTTTGAAAGATTTCAAATAGTGCAGCAGCATTGTGTGGGGGATGAAAAGCTGGTCCCAGAATTAGTGCCAGAACTTCATGCTGATTCAGTTGTCAGCACTGAAAAGTGCTGAAGGTTTCAGCCATATCCCTGCTCCCTTTTTCCAGATTGGCAAGGAAGAATCGGGGATAAAGAGACAAATATAAGAAATACTAGGGGGAAAAAGGGTAGCAACAGATAGAAACATTCCTTGAGGCAGAAAGGCTTCTGTGGGGATAACAGTGAAACGTACCATCTCTACTTACATTCTGTGAACTGTTTCTGTATCAGTGAGTCTACATTTTTTCAGTCTTCTAAAAAAAAATTCAGCTCTTTTTAAACTGTTGTTCCACTACACTAACCTGAAACTTTCCCTGTAGCATCCACAGCTTTCCCTGCAAGAAATTATGCACTTTCACATGGCACCCAGACCTCTTACAATGTGTGTACTTCTGCTGGGAGCATTCTTGGGTGTTTCTTGTTGTCATATGACCACCTTTGGAATTGTACTGTTTCTCTGAACTCTGTTGTTTCCCTTGGTTTTGGAAGAGTCACTATGCAAAATCTGTAACATACTTGGAGGTAGAAATTCTCAGATTTTTTTTTTCTTCTTTTGAAGTGCAAATATGATTTTTGCTGGATTTGCCTAGAAGAATGGAAAAAACATAGCTCTTCTACTGGAGGCTATTACAGATGTACTCGCTATGAAGTTATTCAGCATGTAGAGGAACAATCCAAGGAAATGACGGTAGAGGTAAGTATTTAAACTTAAAGTACTTGGGCAGTAATTTTCTGTCTTATGTAGCATGATGAATAGATTTAATGAAGAAGCATTTGTTTGAATTTCACTTTTTCCCATCTAAGGTTCTAGGTGAAAAATGTAACTCTAAATATCGTATGGAAATGATGGGAAGAAGATTATGCCTAGGTTTGATTTGGGCATGGGAATTATTCAATTCTTGGTTTTACCCACTGGGTGACTTGTCCTTGTATTTCTCTACACTTTGGTTACCATCTCTCAAATAGGTATATTACTAATTCACTTGCCTACTGGGCCTGATAAAAGTGCTATGTATCTTAATGTTTTCATGTATTTGAAGCCTCTGCTTAAACTGACTTCTAGACACAAAAAATGTCACAGTCCTAATATCTACCTCTGTTAGATTTATGAGTTTTAGAAGTTTCATTTTTCCTATTTTAGATATGCCACATCCCCCTGATATTTTAGTACAAAACTTTTAATATTTGCTCTAATGCAAGCCATTGAGCATACAGTTGTATTTGTTAATGAATGCTAAAATAGGTTGGATGAGTTAATAGTATTTGATTTTTTTTTTAATTTTTTTTTTTTTTAATCATTTTCTAGGCTGAGAAGAAACACAGAAGATTTCAAGAGCTTGACAGGTTTATGCACTATTACACACGGTTTAAAAACCATGAACTCAGCTATCAGGTGTGGCCCCAAGCATTTCTGGAAATTTTTGTTCCCACTTTATTAGTCCAGAAATTAGAATACTTTATTGTATTTTATTTATTTCCCTTCTTTTTAGTTAGAACAGCGCCTTCTAAAAACAGCCAAAGAAAAGATGGAGCAGCTGAGTAGAGCTCTCAGTGGAAGTAAGTGGTGTTTGTTAGTATTTGCTGTGATCTGTAATGGTAATCTGAAGTCAAATATCTCTGCACTAAACACAAATCTTGCTTTTTTTCAGATTTGTTCTTTATTAATATTGATGCTTACAATAAATCAGTTATTTCAGACTGCTACTGCTGCACATTTCATCTTCTCAATTTTCATCTTTAACTAGTTCGGGTTAATGTGGTGTTTCCTTGAGTCCTTGACTGATAATTATTCTCTTTTAATATTAGTGTGTACCAATTACTCACCCTTGTTTCCATATATTTATTAAACACTTCTTTACTTAGAGTACTTGGCAGGCAGGGCAAAATGTTAAATTAATAAATATATTTTAAATCACACTATTAGTATTGTACATTTATATAGTGTATTTCACCCTGCAGGATCCCAGGGTGCATTAGAAAGTACAGTATATATGCTGTATACAGAAAGCCCTCCCTTTTTAAAACAGTAACCTGTTAACAGTGAGGACCTGCATTCATGTGAACAGCCAGTGCACAACACAGTTTTTTATATAAAGTTTGTTATTCAGGTATCTGTTCTGAATCAGTTTATTTCCTTACTTTATAGATAAATCTACATATAATAAAGAGAAAACAATAAATCCTTGATCGCACAATGACCTCTGCACGTGCAGACTGAAATTTGTGTTTGTGTAGAGACTGTATGAATTTCCACTGGAGGAGTGAGAATCCAGACCTCTGGTCAGTTTTACCCAGGTGGCCCAAGCAATCAAGCTATCTGTTTTTCATGGCTAGACTATTCATGGGCCTGCAATACTGGTGTGAATAAAAAGTAGGATTTTTTTTTAACCTACAGAACAAGCAAGCAAGCTCCTGAGTGAGCATAGAGAATACTTTATATATACAAATCCCAGATGACTTCAAATTTAGTATGACCCTCCCAGTAATTTTCTGTACATAGACTATAATTATTGGAGCATTGTCTTCTATTTCCCTCCCCTCCTCCACCTCTGCTCCAGTGGAAAAAGCAGCAGCAAGTAGACAAGCAGCAACAGAGGGGCAGGTGGCAGAGCAGTCAATCAGCCTAACCCATCTCTTGTCCCCTGGACCATGCTCCCTGTCCCCCTCACCCGTTACTCTCATCACCCCTGTCCCCCACCACACCTGTGATGCCTGCACTCCCTGCTGCTGTCACCCCACCCCCCAATGCCTGTCCCCCACTTGTCCAACCTGTTGTCCGCCCTGCCATGTATGTGCACCACCCCCAATTCATTCAGGGGCATGAAGTACCTGCTGGCTTTGGCTCCCACCCAGCCAGACAGCAGCAGTTGTAGTAGGAGCAACTCCTGCTCCAAGACTGGCTCACGCTGGGGCCAGAGCTGCTACTGTCACTGCTACCAGGCTTGGCAGGGGCTGAACCAACCACGTGCTTTATGTCCAGGGCTGGAGGTACAACTTAGAATAAGGGGAAGAGGCAGGGGCCAGAGGTGGAGGGGGGGCAGGTAGGGGAGGAGATGAGGCTATAGCTCTGACTCTGACTCTGAGCCCAGGTGGGGGCTGGAACCAGAGCTGCAGGGGCATCCTGCCCCCTGCCTTGTACCTGAATCCAAGATGAGGAGCTCTTCCCCCCCCCCCATGCTGAATGGGGGGCTTGTCTTCGACTCAAGTAAATGTGGGAGATGACTTGAATAAGCTGACTGTCACTGCACCAAATCATTTACAGTCTGGAGTGGAGTTTTTTCAGCAAATATTTGCAAACTGACCTGAGAATACATTTATTCTACTTTGGGAAGAATCTCTTGACAGTAAAAGTAAAATTGAACTCAGGAGAAACATGTTATTTCAATGCTGGTGTTACCTTACAGCTGAAGGAGGCTGTCCAGATACCACTTTCATTGAAGATGCAGTACAAGAACTTCTAAAAACTCGACGTATTCTCAAGTGTTCTTATCCCTATGGATTCTTTTTGGAACCTAAAAGCACAAAGAAAGAGATATTTGAACTGATGCAGGTAAAATATACAGATTTCACTTTTTATCACATAATTGTCTTGCAGTATTAGTTATCCATAATATATTGTCATTTTGACTGTAAAAACATCTCCAGCTTAGTTCATACTTGTGATCATATGAAAAGAAATACGTTTAACTCTTGTTTCTTCTCTAGCGTTAAACTGGTGGGTTTTTTAAAGTCTTTTTCAAAAATCTCTGCAACAAACTGTGGTGTTATAGGAGAGACTTGAGTGAAGAGCAATTTTGGCATGGCTGAAACACTATATTCTGAAAAGCAGTATATTTTACTTCAGCTTGGCAATGAAAAAGCAATTCCAGCTTTATGAAAAAAGAGGGACTACTTAAAACTCCCTCTTCCCATCTTCCTCCCATTTGGGGAATTGCTGAGGTCCAGCCAGGTGCTATCTTTACCACCCTAAAGGAGGGAGAGAGAGACCTGGTGAGCTGGGAGCTACTAGAAAGCTAGCAGGTCTCCCTGGCCAGGCCCTGCTTAAGGGCACCCTTTGACAGTGGCCAAGGTGGGAAACAAAGGTCCTTTCTTTTGCTGTTTTGTTTAGGGTTCTGAGTTCAGTGTTGTGTTTGGGGGTGTTAATGTGTGGGGGACGGGGTTAGGAGGGAGTGACAGCCTCAGCCTCTCTGTAGGGAGGAACTGCAAGCTTAGAGGGGATGTGGGAGGACTTTCTGGTGGTGGGGTGGGAAAAGATTTCTTGTTTCTCGATGGGAGTGATGGTTGCTGGGAATTGTTGGTATTGGCAGGAGGGCTTGCTTATATGGAGGTACAGGCGGGGAGGAGGAGAGTTGGAGTTCTCGGGTTTTGGGGGATGTTTTGAGAATCCTGTCTGTAGGTTGTTTCCTTATTGCAAGTCACTCTGAGCCTTTTGGATAGGATAGGATAAGATATAAATCTAATAAAGACAGATGTTTTGGGTCCAGACAGCAGTGGCCATGGAATACAATAAAAGATAAACTTTGTACTGCATATAAATGGTGCCTTTTTAAAAATTCAATCAGCCCTTTTGTTTGTATAGTAGGTGAAACTCTTTAAGGCAATTTAAAAAAAGTAATCATATCCAAAAATGCTCCAAAATACATTATAATTGAGATGCAAGTATCAAAGAAAATAATCCACAGATGAGTATAGGGTGTGTGGCAAGTGAAAATCTCATCAGGATGATTTTTTTCCCACAGAAAGCTCCTCATTGTTTTCCTCAAATGAGGAACAGAGGGGAATTGGGACAGTTTATTTCGTCTTGCAGAGGGTGGTGAACACTCACCACAAGATGGCATTGCTCACTCCCTGCCAACTGGTGCTGCTATTACTAGTGCTATCATCGTTAGTTATTTGTATTGCTGTAATGGCTGGGAACCTCAGTCCAGAATCAGGACTCCATTGTACCATGCACTGCATCAAATAGAACCAAAAGACCGTCTTTGCCCCGATGAGTTTCCAGCATAAGATTAGACAGAACAGGTGGATACAGGAAACAATAACACTATATTGGTCAGGATGATACACAGTCCTGGTACAACACTGCCTTCAGAGATAAAGACTTTTTGAGGGCTGAGTCTGAGGGGGCTTTCCTGTTAAGGAGGTAACACCAGGGATTAAACCCCTGTCAGGATGGCATTTTCAGAAGAGTGGAATTATTCATAGCAGCATGCTACCCATGCAGAATTGTCTCCTTTATTTTATAGTAACACCATATGTCCTGTTTTATTTATTAATTATTGCAGACAGACTTAGAAATGGTCACTGAAGACCTGGCACAGAAAGTAAACAGGCCTTACCTTCGTACTCCTCGTCATAAAATCATCCGGGCAGCATGTCTTGTGCAGCAAAAGAGGCAAGAGTTCTTGGCTTCTGTGGCCCGTGGAGTGGCTCCAGCTGACTCGCCAGAAGCTCCCAGGCGCAGGTAGCTTACATGTAAAATCTAAGGATGTGCAAACCCTGAGAAGTTCAGGTTATGAGTTGACCTGTTAAGTCAGAGGTGGGGAAATTGTGGCCCACGAACTGGATACAACCCACCGCCTGTTTGGATCTGGCCTTCAGGCAGGCACCCACCAGTTAATTGTATCTGGCCCTGCCAGCAGCTGCCCCTGTTGCACTCTGCATGGGACTGAGTCCCACCCATTCCTGCCTGGGGCAGTGCCTGCTGCACTCCCAGCCTCCCCTCCCAGAGGGTGCCAACCCTGGCCAACAGGCACAGCTTCCAGGCAGGGCTGCTGCTGCCACTACTCAGTGAACTGCTGGGCTCCCCCAGCCTCCAGCAACTCCTCCTCCTGTCCCTGCTGCAGTGCTCCAGGCAACAGAGAAGGGAAGCTGCAGTGTTGAGGGGAGCAGGGTGGGCTCTGCCTGCACCTCACTTTGGTTCTACTTGTGCATGGCTGGGCAGAGGCATGTGTGGATGCAGTGGGGGGCATGAAGGAGCTCAGCTGCTAACAAAGTCCTACTAGGCAACAGACAGGTGGGGTGGAAGCAGCAGCAGGAGTCAGAATGGGTTGACTGCAGCACCACCACGCAGGTGTGGGACAGCTGCACTGGGCAGGTGTGGCTTCTCTTGCTGCCTGCCAGCAGCTCCTGCTTTCCTGCCCTTTGCAACGTGCTGCAAGCCAGGCAGGCAGTGATGATCCCCCTCCCCATCTCCCTCCTTCCACCTGCAGAGGAGCGGGATTCAGCCACATCACAGAGTGGGCAGGTGGGAAGCCGAGTGGGGGGAGGAAGCCCCCCCACATTTGCACATCCAACCTACCCACACCCCAACCACACCCCACACTTGCACCTACACCCACTCACATGCCCCACACCACAGCATACTCATACACACACCCAACACTGTCCCACGCATCCCGCCATACCCACACATGCACCCTACACCTACACACATCCACACATACACCTAACCCCACCATACCCACACATACCCCAACACTTCAACCACACACCCCACGTACATCCACACATACACCCTCCCACCCCTCCACACACTCCACCCACCATACCCTCACACATACTCAACAGTCCCATACACCCAACACCCCAGCCACACCCACAGAGACATCCACACATTCCCCACCCATACTCTTCATGCACCCCCAACCACTTACTTCCCTAATCACACACATACCGCATACACCCCCCTTCCCATCCACATACAATATACATGTAATCCCCGCCCTTCCCAAAAGGAGTACTTCCTAGGCAAGGGGAGAGAATTCTGGTGGCAGGAGTTAGGGATTTGGGGGCGGGACTTCTGGTCACAAGATGGCAACCAGGGGGTGGGGCACCTGTCAAGAGGTGGGGCTACCCTTGCAGCCCTTGACAGCTCACCAAAATTTGTTAAGTGACCTTCCATCCAAAATAATTGCCCACCCCTGCATTAAGTAGTGCTGTTCTAAAACACACAGTGAGACATGCCTAAAAGAGCTGACAACTTTGGTAGTTCTAGATCATGGTTTCAACAGCATTTCTTTTCCCATTTGGATTGTGTGGAATTACACTCTCATTTTCACCTTAAATTTCAAATTATGAGACTCTACTAAACTGCTAGTGGGCACTTAAACAAAAGACGTTAAATGTGCGGTGGACTAATTTTACTACATATTAGCGCATCACACCAAAAGCGGTGCTAATGCTCCATAGAATTAGACTAGTGCGCATTAACATCATGAGAAAACCGTGTGCTGGTACTACTGTGAAGTTGTAATAACAGGTAATAATGCACCATAATTAGGGTGAATTGCTGAAGGTGTAGACGTGCCCAATGTCACTTAATCTTATACATACATCCAGTACATTTAGGAGCTTCATCTAAATTTAAATTGGTACCAGAACCCCCAAACCAGACGTGTTTCTCATGAAGTCTTAGTTTTGTTGCAGAGTTTTTCCACACAGATGCAGAAGTAGTATCAATAAAGGAAATGGTTTGTGATTTGACAGAAATCCATCCTTGAAGTCTGGGAAATGAATGAGGAGGGAAGTCATGGATTCCCTCATTTAGCTAGAAATCTAAGGACTCCCATTCATAGTCTGTACAGCTTTAGTCAGATTGGCATTCATTCTTACAGCTAAGGTTGCCATTATATTAACATTTGTATCTGGTCAGCTGACAAGCAGGAAGTGTTAATTCCTTATTAATAAAATATCACTAATGTTTTAAAATGATTGTTAAACTGATTCACAGCTGTTATGTTTTTGCTATGTGTGGTTTGTTTGGATTCAATTTTTACTTATTTCAGGTGTTATAAGTTTGATCTACAGTTAGTAAGTTATCTATCCCTGATTTTATTTCCTTTTGTGGCAAAACGATATTAAACCCAGAAATCATTTTTAATTTTGACTTTGTCTTAAACATTGCATGAAAAGACATGGAATTGCAGATTATAATAATAGTAAGTATAAAAGACACTGACATGCTCTGAGGTTGTACCCCAAAGTAATTTGTTATATTATAGCTCTAATGATTCCTGTCCAGGTTAATCATTTGTAATAGGTCTGGTTCTTACAGTGCAATTTGCATCTCCTTTTGGGAACCATGAATGGCTAGCTAAGTACTTGTGGCTCCATTCCATGTCCTTCCCCTGAAGATAGACAATAAATACCTGGCTCGCATCATAACCTATAAATAATAACTGAGAATAGTAAATCATTCAGTAAATTTGAATAATTTAATTTTACAGTGTTTTGAACCATTTATATGAATGGAACAATTGAGCAGAAGAGTTGTGAATGTTAAACAGCTTTTGTAGCTTGGTAAGAATCTACTATTCATATTTTACTCAAATTACATGACATATTTGATTTTAATTTACAGCTTTGCTGGTGGCACATGGGATTGGGAATATTTAGGATTTGCATCACCTGAGGTAACCTATTTCTTTTTCACAACTTCATTATACCGTAGCTGTGCATATTATGGAAACTATGGTATAATTCAACCTTGCATGGAGAGCTTCCTGATTTTGTTTCAAATTGTACCAAGTTTGGCAAGGTTTGGTTTAAGCTTTCCATTTTCTTTGCTTCACAATAGAAGGAAATATACGCATGGTTAATTGTACGGTGAGTCTAAATAAAGAGCCTAATGCAAACATGGTTTTTATGGCTGGCACCAGATTAGCCATTTTTCATATTTTTTTTCCAAATCTCACAGTAAATCAAGAATCCAGGAATAAATTGGTGCCTATGTTTTTTACACTTTTTCATAATGAATTTACAAAAACTGCAATTTTACTTGGAATACAAAAGCAGCCTAGTACAGAACCTAAATAAACTAGTACAGCAGTTTCTGTCCTTCAGTGATTTAACAATCCAGTAAAAATATTGCAGGTTGAAAATTAAATGGTTTGTTTAAATTTTAAGCAAACTCTGGATGCTAAAGTAGTATCAGCACAAACTGAAAACTGATTTATTTTTGATACAGTTCAATAACATAAGTGATGTCACAAATGATACCACTTTTTCTATGAGAAGCACAGTTGTCAACAAGAAGAAGAGTTCAAATTGTAATGTTTTAAATTTATAAATGTAGGAAGAATGTGTGATTTTTACTTTTTTATTATTATTTTTTTAAAGCACTGCGATAAGTAAAATATGTACAGTTTCCTTTTTTCCTTTCCCTCTAATGTATTTCAGCAGTCTCAGATCAAAACTCAGAGGTGTAGTCTCACCTCTGCATTGCCTTGGTTTATTTCCTTTGTTCTTTTAAGGGAGCTAATCCTTTTCACTCACCTTGGAAAACTACCATGTTTTAGAAAAAAATCCATGCATTTTTATATATATTTCCTTTTCTATTGTTACTGGCTTAGCAACGTGCTGTTGAGAAAGTCGCTTGCACCTTAGAGTAATCAGCTTGCTTCTCCTGTCCAATTCCTTTGGTCCTTCCTTTGTTCCTAAATAATTCAGTGTTTTATGATGCTCAGCTAACTGTGATGTTACATCACAAGAGGAACAGGGTAGGAGAAAAGGCTGATTAGAAAAGGGAAAGCTATCTATCAATAAAGTATCAAGGCAGTCATCTTAAGATGACAGTTGATTAGCTTTTATATTTTGCCCAGCTATGACACTGACTGATTTAAATTGGTCCCTTTGCTCTTTAGCTGCCAGAGATACTTGCAACCACCTGTGCTAAAGGCTTTTTGTAGAGAAAATAATAGTCCTCAGTGTGTATTGTCAGTGAAATTCACTAGGCAGTCATACTGGCATAATTATGTACTTTTGCTGACAATTAATAGGATATTTGCATACTCCAGGCCATGCTATCACAGTAGTCTAGCAAGAATATATAAAATGTTAATGTACTCAGCAAAAAAGAATATATTTAGTCTGGTTAATGAAAAATCTATGCTTCCATGCAGTAAGATTAAAACTTCCTTTACTAAAAGACATAAGTCTTTCCAAAAAATCAGAAAAAAACATTTTATCTGGAATAGTGGAGCTAGTTGTCTGAAGCACAACTATATTGAGTTCAAGAAATCAAAATTGTCATTAAAATAGTCAGTGATAAAATATGTGATTTTATTGCAACCAAATAAAAAATGATTATTCATATGATATCTGCCTGACTTTCCAGCCTTTTTCTTATCATTCACAATCCCTAAATTGTGTGCATTTTTACATGGTGTAAAAAAAGTCAGTAGGTCTCAAGATCAAGTAATGAGGGTCACAAATCTCAGCTTAAGGCTGTGTATGTGGACCCATGTTCTCAGGGAGACTCCATGTGGAGCAAGTGTCAGGCCACATTGTGGTAAAAAATGCTTATGACTTGCATATATCTTAATGTCAGCACATTGTTTGAATCCATAGGTGGACCTAGGATTAGACTATGTGGGGATGGGAACAAGATATGGTCTAAGTCCCCAGACTAGCATGGGACACAGAGCTTGCAGGGAGCAGGCACAGGAAGATGGAGTGGTTCTTCCTTCTGGAACCTGAACCTCAGCTACTGGAGGACTCAGGGAGGGAGGGTGGTAGGGAGCATGTGCAGGAAGAGGAAAACTGCCTGTTGCCCCTTATGTCCCCTGCCAAGCCCAGCATCCCTTGCAGCTGCTCCCTGCAGCCTGCACCTGGAGTGGGTCAGGCTTGGACAGTGGCAGCAATGGATGGGTCCCCGTTTCCTGTTTCCTGCACTGACTGGGGGCATCTGTGCAAGTTGCTGAACTTGGCCAGAGTTAGCAGTGGTGGAAGAGGGGTGCAGCCACACTGTTGTGTGCAGCCACACTCCCTCACTCAGATCCACCCTTTCACTCCATAAAAGAGCACCATGCAGTAATAGTGTCCTGGAAAGCCATTGAAAGTACTGTAAGGAGCAGCAAGCTCTTTTTTGTCTGGGCTTTTAAATAATTCTGACTTTTTATGATGCAGAGCAGCTGTACAGATGAGTCTTAATGATTAGGTTGCATTTCCATGCCATGCAGTCCAAGGGAATCCATGAATCTGGGGTTTACCATATGTAAATGCAGGGTTGGAAGAAGGAAAATAAGCAGGATGTTTGATTTCAGAAAAGCAGTTTAATGCCTATGTATATTTTTACCACCTATGTTTAAGGAAACAAAAAGTGGGTGTTTTGCAAATAAATCACCACACTAAGAAAAGACTCTACTTGCCACCCTCACCGTAAAAACGAACCTGTGAGGTCCAACTTTGCTTCCAGGGCTAGCAATTCAGTTGCAAGATCAGATGCTCACTTCATCTTGTAAACTAATTTTAGCAAATAAATGAAAACATGGACATCTATTTGCCTTCTGACTCAGAAACATTAGGAGTATTACCACTATGACACTGACTTGGCCCTTTGAAATTCTTTGTAATTAGGAAAAGAAAAATACTGTTTCCAATTAGATGTGGTATTGACATAAGATAGATCTACTCCTGAACTAGTTTGGGCCCTTGTGTTGGCTCTTCTTATGGTACAGGTAGGCAAAAACAGAGAGAAGATTTCTAATTCATTATTTTTATTAAAAGCTAAAATACAGGAATTTGGGTATTAATGCCATTAGACAAAATGAAGAGTGCTTGGAATCTTTAGAAAGGGAGATTGCAAGTATTCAAGTGTCTGCAACTCAACAAGTAGCCTTCTTTGCTAGTTTATAATATTCTTGATCTAGGGTTACCAGCTGCCTTTTTTATTTTAGTTTCTTGCATGATGCAACCTGCAAGTGATGTTTCTGAGCACAGGTGATTTTATAGCTGTATAAAATCACACATTTTTTTTTTTTTTTAAATAAAAAATGTCCTGTTGTATCAGAAAAATATTCCTGCATGCTGCCCTGTGTTTTGTAACTTTTGGTTTATGCAGGAATATGCTGAATTTCAGTATCGGAGAAGGCACAGACAGCGTCGCCGTGGAGACATGCACAGTCTGCTCAGTAATACTCCAGACCCTGATGACCCTAGTGAGAGTACATTAGGTATGCACCCTGCTTTTTCAGTCCCTCTCAAATTGTTTCTTGATTCTTCCTTCAAAGATTAATTAAAAAGAGTTTAACATACAGGACTTGATCCTTCTGGCTGCCCTATAAGAATCGAATCCTGTGCTTGTACACGTAATGTTAAGTGAGTAGCATTAATGGCTCTATTGTGGTGGTTCAGCATTGTCTTGGCAAGATCAAGGCCTTTAGTTACTTACAGCAGATTTGTATTTCTGGAGAAAAAATGTTTACAGTGCACATAGTGTGATATTCTCACCTACACGCTAGCCCGTTTATGCCCACCTAGAAAAGATTTCCCCTGAGGGAGGTACTGTGAGGATGGCTGTGGGGCTGTTGATGATAGGCTTCAGCATAGCAGTCTTGGACAGTGGGCCACAGGATATAGTACCATGAAGATTCCTAGGTAAGCTGCAACCAGGGCAGTAGCCTCTGTACACTACTGTAATTTAGAGCCTCTTCGAGCTTTTTAAATTTTGCTGGTAGCTCTCCAATCACTGGAGCAGCCCAAGACGATGAAGGTGCGTAAGCAGCTTATGTATCTTATATTCCTCAGCTCTGAAAGCTGTGTACTGAGACTCTTACAAAGGACAATTTTGATTCCAACTCTTATGCCTCTTTATTTCCTTATGGTTATACAGATAGGGAGTTTAGACCCAAAATGTATTTGTTTAGAGAAATAAATTAAGACCATTATCACGTTTACTACTGAGAGTGATGTATTCTTAAAAGTAGTATATCAGTTATTATAGTTATGCACGTAGTTCAAAACAGAGACTAAAAGTAACTTTATTTTTTATACTGCCAAATTAGTTTTAACTAAAGGATAATCTGGTTGGGCCTCACTTTTATTTCATTCTGAATTTTCCAGTGAAAATTCCACTTGCCCATTTCAAAAGAGCTGTATTTGTCCCTGGCTTATCAAAACCAGAATAAGCTTTTATATATTTTTTTGCAGTAACAGTAATCATTCCCTTTTTTTTCTTGAGGAACAGTCATGTCACTTAGACTGCACAGAAACAGCACTAGCAACGCTACTCTTAGAGGTATTGACACATCATGGGAAAAGTTAAAGTGAGCAAGATTCTCTGTTTACAGCTGTGTAAGAACAGAGAAAAAGGCCAAAGGTGCCATTTTATTACTTGTAAGTGCATCCCATATTCTGGCCCTTTTTCTGTTCTCTCTAATGAACCAGCGGGTTTGAGAAGTATTTTTACAATGTTGCTTATAAATTTGTGTATTAATGGTTATTTATCCCATTGGGCTACAAACTTAGAAATGAATGGCGAGGGCTCAATAAGAGGCAGAGAAGCACGAATACGCAAATCAGCCCTCACCTTCTCCCACCTTGCAGGCTCCCAAAGTAATAGTACTGATCTCTTCCACTTTACAAGAGTTGTGGCTGGGGGCAGGGAATACATATAGGTATCTGCATATGGTGATATTCAGAAAAGGCCAGGGGATCTATTTGCTGCAAGGTTCCTGGTTTTCTTTCCCAATATTTCCCTCCAAATCCAGCAAGAGTTCATTCATTAGAGCCCTTGGGAAAGGAGTTCTTCCTAGCACTCAGCTGCTTCTTATGCTGTGTTTCTTAGTACAGGCCAGCATGAGTAAGGGAGCAAAACTATGTACTTGAAGGCAAAAAGAGGACAGTAAGAAAAGAAAAGAAAAATGGAGGATTTCCATCTTTGTCCTAAATGTGTTTGTTTAAATTATGTGAACAGATACACAGGAAGGTGGCAGCAGCAGAAGACATGGTACCTCCATGGTGAGTTCAGCTTCTATGGGTATTCTTCACAGCTCTTCGCTTCATGACTATACCCCTGTCAGTCGCTCTGAAAACCAGGATTCTCTTCAGGTATCTTCCCTAATCTGCTTTCCATTTGCTTTGCTTGCTTGCATTCCTGATTTTTTCTCCTCTTTACCATATTTATTTGAATCCTGAATTTGTTAAATGATTCTTTTTGGTGCAACAAGAGCGGAATCTAAGACCATAATATAGGTAACATAAAGATACCAAATCAACTTCTAGATTATATGGACAAATGTAAAACAATCTGGGGAATAACTGATTCTGGAAAACAATTTGCAACAGTCATAAATAAATGTCAGGCTTAAAGGGAGATTCGTTTTTAATCCAGAATATGATAAAAGCAAAATGTATTTCTTCTAAAAGTTATCCTGTATGTCTTGATAGGCTCTGAGTTCTCTGGATGAAGATGACCCAAACATTCTGCTTGCTATTCAGTTGTCATTGCAAGAATCTGGCCTAGCTATTGACGAAGAAACAAGAGACTTCCTAAATAATGAGGCATCATTAGGAGCAATAGGTACCTCTTTGCCTACAAGACTGGACTCAGTTCCCATAAACATAGATAGCCCAAGAGCTGCTTTGAGCAGCTCTGGTCTGTTTGAACTTGGTGATAATCTGATGAGACTAGGTGCGGGCAATGATCCATTTTCAATTGATCGCCTTACTTCACACCCTTGCAGCGATACAAGAAATGGATTATATTCAACATCTAGTGATGCTGATTCAAGTAGTCAAGACCCAAACACGAGTGAAAATCTACTTGGAAATATTATGGCCTGGTTCCATGACATGAACCCACAAAGTATTGCCCTAATTCCTTCAGCAAGTTCAGAAACTGATGAGGATTCGCAGCACCCCAGTACAGAAGATGGGTCAGGAGGACAATCAAATCGTACAGGTGTAGGACTGGAGCCTCAGGAAGAGCATGCACTTTTCGAGGATGCACTCAAAAATGAAGGCAAAGGAACCCAAACAGAAGAGAGTACTTCTGAAGAAAACATTATTCCAGTTGAAACTGTACCACAAAGTGGTGACCATACCAGGGAAGCAACTAGCCATCTGGATGTTTCAGAAGATGTTTCAAGTCAGACTCCTCAAACCTCAAATGACTGGATTGAACATGTACATTTGGTATGAACACACATTAGTTTTGGAGCTTATATGGATAGCAGTACAAATGGTACAGCGTGTGGAGTAAGCATTATGGAAGCTTCGATCCATGTAATTATGGCTCAGTGATAAACCATTGACATAACGATGGAATACATAAGAGTTCCCTTGTAGTTCCTCATATTAATAATTTGAACCTTTCAAGGAATATCCTTTGCATTTAATTAGGTAGAATTTGCCTTTTTTGCTCTGAAGAAAAAGGAATAAGTAGGCTTACTCCACATTCCTAATACATTGCAGCATCTGTTTAGCCTTAGGCTGGTGATCCTTAACTTGAAAATATGGATTAAAGGCTCACACTGAGTAGTTTGGTTGTTTATCCTAAAACATAGTTTACTCCATTTTTAGAACTCAATCTTTCAGCAGACTAATAATGGTTAGTAATTCATTTCCAATTTTTGTTTCTCCATAATTTTTCTTAACTCATCTTTCCTTTTTATTAGCAGTCTGAATCGAGGTATTTAATGCTCCTCTTTAGCGCTGCTCCAGAAACAAGAATATGGATATTCTTTTCACATTTAAAATCAAAGATTGTTTCATGTCTATTTACAGTCTAAGTGTGCCAAACTGTGAATAGCTAACTGTAACCCAGTATAACAGTGCACAGTGTTCCTCTATCAAAGTAATCACAATTCTTAGCAGTGAAAGATACCACTGTGTTGCATTGCTTCTCTAAATTTAACTGGCATTTATTGCCATGGTGACTGCATTTACTTAAATGTAGCCTGTACCTTAAGTTAATTAAACCTAATGCTGCTGTTAAACAGTTATTTTAAATATTAAAATACAGCTAATTAGCAACAGCTATGCTGTATTTTAAGAGACACTTTAATGGAAGTGCAATCATTGTTCGTTGTTTTCATAATTTTACAAAGCATTCTATGCACTAGTAGTGCAATTACTTTTAATGGTAACATTTTATAAAAATATAGGAATATGAAATTTTCATTATGTTAGCCAGTCCCACAACTAAAGTTCAAACACCATAATCTGTGCAACATGCTACGGTGCCTTTGCCTAACCCAAATGGATAGTTGCCACAGTTAAATAAGTAATTCAAATTCACTATCTGTTCTGGAGTAACTATGCTATTAATTGCAAAGACCTCCATAAAACCACCCATGGCCTTGCCTTTACAGTAAATGACTAAATGTTCAACCAGTGTTTTTGCATAAACAAAACACTGCTAGATATCTGTTCAATTGCACAATAATCATTTGCTGTGTGATTACTGTTTAGTGTAAGAAAAAAAATCTTCCTAGTTGTCGTACTGTGAAGAAAATATTGGTTTTAGATTTATGTAAAAGCATCAAAACTACAGTTAGTGGTGAGTGAGATACAATGGTACAGTATGTAATTACAACTAGAGTAATGGATGTTTTACTTGCATATAATCAAAAGCTGTCATAACACAAGCAAAATATATGCACTCCGTTTTAGTTTTGCTTGAGTATTACCAGAGATTTATTGATATAAAAGTTTCTCACTGCGTGTGCATAAGCAAGTATCATGATGGCAAAGTTTATATATTGATTGCTGTGAGTTCAAGTGAGAGTTTTGATAACTATTTCATGCAAATCCTATTCCTGAACTTTGCAATTAGAGGGTTCATTTTAGTAAGATGTCAAATAAGAATATTCAATTTCCAAGCTCCACAAAATGTATTTCTTTTGGAAGCGTCTTTAGAGAGGATGGCTTGCAGCTATGTTCTCCTATTCCATTCCATTTTTTCTAACTTCTCTAACTGCCCCATTCTCAACATAATCATTGAAGCCTGCTCATCTTTAGAAAACTTCTATTTTAAACTGTTCTAGGATATAAGAATCTACAAACTGAAATAGTTCTTTAGGAACTAGCATCATGAAATGGTCTCCAAGTAGTTCACTTGTAGTGTCCTTGAACTGTAATTTCTAAATAGAAAGATTCTCACAAAGATTCTGTGTATTGCATTGAGATGTCTTGCAAAGCTACAGTAAGAAATGTAAGAGTGCTCTCTGTGAAGATAGTGAAGTTTGTGGGTTCTGGTTTTTTGTAATTTGTTTAGGTTGTGCAGTATATCCATTGTTTCTGCGTTACTCTTATGAGCATGAAAATGAGCATATTCAATTTGTATTTTCTTGGTACTTATTTTAACACCATAGTCATTGACTTTACAGTTCAAAAATAAAGTTTGGCAAGACTATTTTGTAAACCTGTTAATTTTATAATATAAAAAATTACTCTAACCTTGAATTGTTATTTGCACTTTCATAGTCTATACTTGATACATTCCCACTTTATATACAATAGGATACTACAACCATGTAGATGTTTGGCCAAATGAATGCTGTTAATAATATGTAAACTTCTTTGATTAAACATTTATTACTTAAACTCTTTCCTTTTGTCTCATTACATTTTGGACTTTTATTTTAGCAAGTGTATAGGACTAGTTCACTTGTTTTTAGGAGGCATACCTTGGCTTTTGTGATGGTAGTTTTAGAAAATAGAGGCAGTTATGTTTGGCTATTTAAAAGCAGAATATTTAACTGGGTGTCTACCTATACAAGGCTTAAGAGAGAAAATCCAAAGTAGAGAATTAATTCTGTTTCACATCTAGGCTAGGGACAGAAATTAAATATAAACCAGTATAAGTGATCAAAAACCATTTCAGATATGTAACACAACAGAAGCTTAGTGCATATAAACCACTTTCAAAATGACTAAAACCAGTTTAAGATAAACCTGGATGGATGTAGTATCAGACATAACTGATGATTTAGGTTAAATCAGTTTATTGAACTTCTGTCCCAGATTCCCCCACTTCAGATTCAAGTTAAGTCACAGCCCTCCAGCATCCCAGGATGCTTTACACCTTCCCTACAAGCCCCTCCTCCCCTCCCACCCCCTGCATGCCTCACAGGGTGGATGGGCTTGCCTTGGCCCACGTTGTCTGCTCCAGCCAGGAAAGGATGTGTGCTCTAGCACCCCCCAGCTTCTGATCTTGGTCACTGCAGGCATATGGCTGCATTTCTGGAATTAAAAGTGAATGGTCTGTTTGCTTGCTTATCGGTTCAATCTGTACACCTTGGACTAACCTGCGAAGATTGAATAGATTCAGCCTTGGGCTCTCTGACTGTTTGTACTTAGCCCTAGAGGCCAGATTACATGGTCCCTTGGTTTTATAAAACTGTGATACTGAAGTATGCAGTACTAGTTGCTGAGGTAAGAGAGCCTCTTCAGTAGTACTGTGATCTAGGATCAAGTCCAAACATTATTATGTACAATGAAGATGCTGTCTGGTTTGCAGAAGGAAAACACTGGAACCAGCCAGATCCTGCTAATTCTTATCCTTGGAGTCCTCAAAGTCCATTAGTTTTAAAAACATGCTAGTAATTTACATAGGATGCCTGGATTGTCTTGTTAGCACATACTACATTATTACAATATATATAAGTAATTTACAATTATTTAATGTAAATATTCCTCTCAAGAGTCTGAGATTGTTATAGTATTTTTACATACTTATCTTTCATAACTATAATATCAAGTGTTACTCTAAGATATTAAGGGTCTAAAGAAGATATTATTTTTTCTTTCATAAGCTAACATTTACAAGAATTTACAAGAAAAATTATGTCATAAACAAGGCTTTAAACAACTTAAGCATGCTGAATCCAGTATGACCCAGACTAAGTGCTCTACAGTAAAAGTCACGTTATCCAGTATCTTACAAACCGGCATGCTCTACTAACCGACATGCCAGTTGACACAACAAAAGTGAAGCCGGAAGCACCCACCATGGCACTTCCAGTTTCACTGAGCCCCCATGGCCTGGGGCCTAGCAGTCTTTCTCCAGTGTACCCAGGGTCCCTCTCCCCGTCCTTCGGCACACTGATGTGGCAGGAGGGGTGGAGGCGCACCGGATGGGGCGGCACAGTGGAAGAGGCAAGATGCCCATTTGGGTCTCTCAGGTTACCAACATACTCGGTTATCTGGCCCCCCCTATTCCCCATAGGTGCCAGATAACAAAGGTTTTGCTGTATTTAACTGGGGCTTCTTGGTCTCCTACCTCAAAGATATTGACAAGGGAGAAAAGCCTTATTCTAGACCCACTGCTACCAGCTAGTGTCCTTTACTTTGTTGTCTATAGAATAGGAAAAACTTTCAGTTGTTTCATTATCTGGACTCCATCTCGCCCCCTTATTCTCACTGCAAAGCATAAAAAAAATCATTGCTAGCTGTATTATGGTTTTAGCTGGAAAACACATCACCATCTCACCTTTTCTAGTGCAAAGAAGTATACAGGAAACACCAATTACAGTTAGATTTATTCTTCTACATGTATTAGACACTTATGACAGTAAAACTTGACTTCTCAAGATACAACACACTATGTCAAATGTAAATAGATACAGAATTACGTAAAGAATTGCTTAACTAGATCACAGTATCCATATATGAACAAGACAGTGTAGGTAGTTTCATCTTATCACAATTTTTAGGCACTATTTGAACCCTTGTTTAAAAAAAATACACCCAAATACTGAGTGTGATTGTCCTTATTTCCTCATAGCTACAAACCTTGTTTGACCCTTCCATGAGGATTGAGTTTACATTTCACCTTGGAAATTCATGTTTAAATTGAGTTGTTGGTGGGCTTAAATCTAGCTGCTGGAGGGACGCTTGAAACTGTGTGTGGTTTCAGGTGTAAGGGTTGTACTTTACTGAACTATTCTTTATGTGGCAATAGCCTGAAACCAAGAATATTTTTGTAAGGTTTTTTTTTAGCTTTGCACTTAGACTTTGCCTCACATGGCGTCTGTCCTGTTCACGTGCAATAGCTTTTCAGCGTGAAAGTCCAATTAACTGCAGTATGAACAAGAAAATATTTAAGATATCAAGATAGAGGTTCAGTGCTGCAAAGACATATTCTTCAGGATTCAGACAATACCGGTGCTTTCCTCCAAGCATGAGCTGTGTATCCACCACAAGATACTGAAAGATAAACCCAAGAAAACCCATCAGTTTTACAGATACAAAACGTGAACTTTCCTGGCCCATATAAACTGTTTTCTCTCTGGCAAATAAGTGTTTGTTATGGTCCCAGTGACTTTTCCATAAACAAGAATTGATGTAGCTGGTCAGATTACTCAATGGCTAAATTTTAGCCACTATAGCCTAGTGTAAATTCCTTCAATTGTTACAAGTTTGCTTTACATGACCAGATTTTTTTAAACACAAACTCAAGTGTTTGGGCTGCCTACTGGGAGCTTTTTAAATGGAGATCCTCTTCACAGATCCCGATATGTACACAGGCAGTGCCTGTTCTTGAAAATAACTGCATAATGATTAAGAGAGGTGATAGACATGAACAGAAGAAACTTAAATTCAAATTCTTGAGCTCTGAGGAGCTGAATGTCAAGTGATTGAACCCTGTATAGGAGGAGGGAGCATCCCTTGTGTCAACAAAAGAGTTCGAGGTAGCTTCTCCTGCAAGGTAACTGAGCAGAGTCATTTAAAATTCCAAGTTAGTTCTTTCTGCGCTGTGTAGTACTTCCACCACCAGCCCACCTAATCCTACCCCAGCATGCACCTTATAGTAGTGCAGAAATCAAGCTCTCAGAACTTGCTCCCTGATTTCAAACCCTGGTGCCAGGGTTTGCCCCAGGCACTAGCTCTGCTTGTTATACCACTGCCTGTTGTATAAACAGGACTGGAGCCATATTCAATCAGGTTAGAACCTCCAAAATTGTTACACAAGCTGCGTGAGGCAACCCCCGAGCAGTAAAGTCTCTGTAGATTACTTGTGAGGGTGGAAAAGAGGAACATAGCAAGAAATACTTACTATACTGAAAACCAGTGTTCCTATTGAGGCATAAACTATCTGCAGCCACTGCAGTGGGGGAGAAAAAGTGAGTTCAATTATATCTAGATCCAAACAGATCTGTTATGTAAAACTGACTCTTCATTATCATGCTACCACCAGTTCTGTTATATTCAATAAACTTAAAACATCTACTTCTGTTGCACAGACAGAATGATCCAATTTTATCCCTGTTAAATTTGAATGAAATCAGTAAAGTTTCACCCAGGAGTTTGGCTCTGCATTTTGATATAGCATGAGAGAGGGAAGACAGGCATTTTGTAGCAAAGCCTGACATAAACAGGATAAGGGAGTAGATACTGAAGGCTTTTTCCAGAGAAATGCAAAGCCACTTACAGAAAAACAGTAGATGCAGGGAGCCATATGTTAGCTTGTCTTAAGACAAGCTGGAACTAAAATACAGAGAATATTTAAAAGTAAGACAAGGTGACTTTTAAAGAAATCATAGGTATTGTAAGCTTTCATAAGAGATGGTGTGAAATATACTCACAAATGACTGTATGATAGCACAAAGAATACCAAAGGCCATCAGCACCAGGACTACCGCTAGGAAGATTCCAGATGCTATGGTAAAGTCCCACTGAAGATAAAATAGAGATTTCAAGCTAAGTTGGTTAGCTCTGACTGTCATACCACTTCCTGCACAGCATGTCACATGGGTAAGCAGAGCTGCTGCTTGTCCAAATGCCCAGAGCTGGGAGAAAGGACAGGTTTCTACTCCTAGATAGGAATTCCCTGCTTAAGAGTAATGCTGAAAGAGTCCTTTGTTTATGTATTTAGGGCTGGAATCACTATGAGACTTGTGAACCTAACTGCCACTTTAGAAAACCACCAAGCATCTCAAAACCCCTCCCTCATGGCTATAGGCAGCTACATTTCTACCAATTGGCATATTCATAGCCATCTAAGTCCCAGTGCCACTGAAGTTATCATCACCTAGCTTATGCCTGAACCCCGGTGTGATTTTTAAAATAAAGGGAAAAAAATCACCAAAGACCCCAATGAAGTAAGGACAGGATACCTGGTGATTATCAATCACCAGTCTCCCAAGACTGCCACTATAATGGACTGAATAGGGGCAAGCATTGCCACATTTAACACATCTACTTCAATCAGTCATATATACATGAAGGCTAAGTTACTGAAGGTGCTTTGCCATTTGATTTGAAATCTTAATTAATTGAAATAATTTCCTGTGAGTGTTTTAACAGCAATCACAATGGAGCAATTGCCATGAAAAGCCAGCATTTATTAGTTGTCACAAAGCTTCCAATTAAGCCATGAGGGCATGCTTTAAAAACCAGTCCCATGTAATTCAGTGGCAGGGTGTTTATTAACTTACTGTAACTTGCTGACAGGGTATTAATGAAAACTTACTTTTGTCTGCAGAGCAAATACAGACAATCCTAAAGTTACAAACGTTGTTGCACCAATGGCCCACATCACTGCATCCGCATAGAATAGGCTAAAACCCAAGCATAAACCAAATATCAGTGAACTACAATTAAGGTAGTACCAATAATTCAAATACTGGTCAAAGACTTACGCTGAAATTGATCCAAGCATTAGGCCTTCAAGGACTGTCTATAAAAAAGCAGAAATAATAAGATGCAAGGAGGAAAAATGTTTGGCAGTCATTACCATTATCAATACTGGGATGAGAATGTGCTCCTCCCACCAGAGGATGAGGAAGTTCACAACCTTATTGAAAGTTTACGTAGGACAGCAAAGCAAAATGGTCACAATGGCATCAGATTACATGTGCGTCCAATTAAAACAGGGTCTTTTGATGTCTGCAGATGAGACAGGGGCACATCCAATTCAGATGGCCTCTCAGGGCAGTGAAATTCAGAAAGGTAGAACAGGGGTGTAGGTTGTAGCCCTGTTGGTCTAAAGACATAGGCAGACAAGGTTCTTTGGGTGAATCTTTTATTAGGCCAACTTAAATTGTTGGAAAACAATTATTAAGCAAACTCTTGGGTTCAAAAACCCTTCGTCAGGCTAAGAAAGTTTCAGCAGTTGGTGTGTGCTCTTCCTGGATGGAATGAAAAATAAAGAAGCCAGGGGCTGGGCTGGTATGTATACAAGACAGGCAGTCAGTGAAAATGTAGATTGAGGAGTCAATGGGTGAGAGACGAGGAGGGGCGGAGAGAAGGGGGATGAAAGTGGAGAGATACCTGGGGAGTCAGATGTCAGGCGGGTTATAATGTGTCATAAATCCAATGTCTATATTTAGTCCATGATTTTTAGTATCCAGGAGGTTGATGAAGTAGAGTCATCCACCAGTCATAGGCTGGTCTCTAGGAAGTGTTGTCTAAGTTTCCTTTGAGGATCAGGACTGAGAGATTGGAGAGAGAGTGGCCCTCCTGTGAGAAATGTGCCCCCACCAGTAATTGGGTATTCCTGTCTTTGATAGATTTCCGGTGTGCATTCATTCTGGTGCGCAGTTGTTGTTTGGTCTCTCCTACGTATTTTCCATCAGGTCATTTGGTGCATTGGATGAGATATTACATTTCTGGAGGTGCAGCTATAAGATGCAGGGATGCTGATGGTTCTGTTGTGCGGTGTAGTAATTGTGGGGGCGGTGAAGATGTGTTGGCAGGTTTTGCATTTCTTGTTATGGCACGGCCTGGATCCTTTTGGTGTGTTCTGGGCTTGAGGAAGTTTGCTTCTGGTGATGAGGTTAGCGAGGTTCGGTGCTTGTTTGAAAGCTAGGATAAGTGGCTCTGGGAAGATCTTTTTAAGAATAGGGTCTCTTTCTAGTATGGGTTGCAATTGTTTGAGGATTTTCCATACAGGTTCGAGGGAGGGGTGACATGTCATAACCAGCAGTGTGCGATTTGTGGGGGGGTTTCTTCTGCACTGCAGCAGTTCTTCATGTGGTACCCAGGTGGCTTTTTCAAACGTGCTCTTTCAAATCATGGAATAAATATAGTCATTGGATTTATGACACATTATAATCTGCCTGACATCTGATTCCCCAGGTATCTCTCCACTATTCATCCCCCTTCTCTCTCTTCCCCACCCCTTCCCCAGCCTGTCTCTCACCCACTGACTCCTCAATCTACATTTTCACTGACTACCTGTCTTGCATGCATACCAGCCCAGCCCCTGGCAGCTTTACTTTTCATTCCATCCAGGAAGAGGACACACCAACTGCTGAAACTTCCTTAGCCTGACAAAGGGTTTTTGAACCTGAAAGCTTGCTTAATAATTGTTTTCCAACTATTTAAGTTGGTCTAATAA
>JAGPOW010000261.1:222103733-222124461 GCA_030014935.1 Caiman crocodilus | reverse complement strand
AAAAAAAAAGAGCACTTACCTGCTTTGTTCAAGGGAGCAAATCAGGACCAACGGTAAATAAGTCACTGGTTACCTCAAAAAACCTGTTTATGCTACTGAAAATATGTCTGCTGGCTAGTTGTGGCAGCAGTCATTCTTTGTTGCAGTCCTTGGAGGGTCTAAGTCAGTGATCCTTAACCTTTGACTCTAGAATCACAGGCAGCTCCTTAGAGTGGTGTTCATTGGGTTTTTCTGAATACTATTCTACTACAAGAGAGATGAAACCCAGATCCTTTCCAGAAATTGGTACATGTTATATAGGTCTCTATCAGTGCTCCCATTCAGGATGGCCAGAGAACAAGTATTTCATTTCAGAAAAAACTCTGGCATTTGAAATTTGCCTTCATTCTGCACTCAGGCAAAACAGAGACCTTTCAAAATTTGTTTTTCTAAAAAGGCGGGGAGGAGGTGTCAAATACCCATCACGGGCATTGCCTACTCGCCTGTCATGTAATATATTTAGTTTTAAGTGTTCTCTGAATCCAGTGGAATGGGGACTTCATCTGGGCCTCCTATGTGTAAGCATCTCTCATGTAAGCATCATAATCTCTAGGCTTTTGCTGCTGTGGTAGTGATAAGGTATCATCCCATCTGACCCAAAATTATATCCTTTAAGAATCCTGAAGAAAGGTCATCTCATTAGATACATTTCTGCAAACAGCCACAGTTTTGACAAATTGAGATTCACCAGGAGAAAATTAGTTTTAGTTTAATATTGTTTGCATTATGTTGCATTGTTATAATATACTGCAGTCACTGTAATACAGCAGTGCATTATTACAGCAGAATACTTTATGGTCCTGAGGAAGTGAGCAGCTCTATGAATTAGAGGTTCACTGGCATAGGGTAGAAGCTGTAACTCGGGCCACTAGAGATAAGGCATTTGTGTATAAACAGTGCTGTAGGCTGCTTGAGTGAAAATGGACTTTGTATCACAGCTCCCTTTTCCTTTTGATTTGTGTAGCTGATTTGATGATGCCATTGGAGAAGGCTGAGATACTTTGGTAGTTAAGGCACCCTGAATAGGGCTGAGGACAGCTGTATGCGGCTGCTTCTAAAATCAGATTTTCCTAAAGGTAAAAGTAATTATCCATCTTTCTTCCAGGGAGTGTACTATCAAATTGGAGACGTTGTTTCAGTGATGGATGAGCAGGATGGAAAAATGTACTATGCTCAGATTAGGGGATTTATTCAGGACCAATACTGTGAAAAGAGTGCTGCACTGACGTGGCTTATTCCTACTCAAGCCAGTCCCAAAGACTGTTTTGATCCAGCATCTTATATCATTGGTAAGCTCCAAGATTTTTTCTACCTATCTATCCTGCTGCAAATAATCATAAAATAAACAGGGCCTGGATGACACATAGTGTTTAAACAGGTTTTAGTATCATCTGGCATTGCTTATTTCAGTAGTGCTCAACCTTCTGTCCTGGCCCCACAGGCCAGATGAGTGGCATGGGGCTACTCTTTAGGCTGTATCAGCTTGGTGCAGCCTTGGCCAGCCCCTGTACGCCCAGGTTGAGCCCTGTGCTGAACCTGCATGCTGGGATCAGGCTGTGGCACCGTGTGCCACACCCACCCAGCCCTGCACACTGGAAGCAAGCCCTGTTCCACTCTGTATCCAGTCTAATGCACAGGACCATTCTTTCCAGTCCATGAGGTTCCCCGCAGGTCTGAAAATTTGACAGCAGGGCAGCAGCAACTGTTCCCTGCTGCTAAATGCTTGGACACGTGGGGAGACGCACTGATCAGATATACAGCTCTTGGAGCTGGATGTGGCCTGCAAGCCAGGGGTTAAGCACCCCTAATTCTTAGCTTAAACCTTCATTTTGCAAATTTAAGAGATTCCTTGCCTAAATAACAGTGATTAGGTACTTTAAGTATCTTTAACTTGCCTAACTAATCCCTGTGTTTGCAATTTGAATGATGAGTGTTCTTTAATATTGCTGGCTGTTGGATATTATGTTTAGTCTGCACATCATTGGTGGACTTAAAACTTTGATTTTTGTGTTTCAGGACCAGAAGAAGACCTTCCAAGGAAAATGGAGTATTTAGAATTCATCTGTCATGCACCTTCAGAATATTTCAAATCTCGATCATCTCCATTTCCTACTGTTCCTACTAGACCAGAAAAAGGCTATATCTGGACTCATGTTGGACCTACTCCTGCAATCTCCATTAAGGAAACTGTTACCAACAACTTATAATTTCCTTTCCTTTCTTTTTTAAGGATATGCCAAAACTGATATTTACTGAATTCTCAGTTTTCTCCTGTGGACCTTTTACAAGATGCTCTAAAAATCTTTTTTTATAAAGCATTCAGTTGGCCATGTGGATTAAGGAGGCTTATTTATTTTAAATTATCTAACTTTAGAAAGAGAAGTTTCTTTCAACAATGTTTCTGTTTCCCTCCCCTCTTCCATTCAAAACCCAATTCTTCTGTCATTATTGCTTGGTTAGAAAAAACAAGATCTTTATTTTTCTTTCTACTGATGACTAACTTACAGTTTCTTGGGACTGTAAATTTATAATGTTTTCCAGAGTGACTAGCATAAGTTAATATCCATAAAAGCATGAACCATCACTACTTACACAACTTTCGACGTGGAAAGTGTTGGGTATATTTTTTATTCTCAAGTGACTTTAAAGACTAAAATTGATGTTAATGTCTTTAAAAAAGTTAAAGTAATTTAAAATAAAACTTGAAGGTTTAAACTGGATCGATAAAATTACTACATTTCTGCCTATGCCAAGATTCCTGCATATGCAGTAGTAAGAAATTACTAGACCATGGTACAAAAACAGTGTTACCCTCAGGCAACACAAATGCATGCACATGAGGCATCTAGAAAAAAAATTATCCTGAATTAAAAGTGAGAAGAAATTCCCTGGGGGTTGGTTGCATCATCTGCTCACAACTTGGTCTTCCTCTGGGCAGCTGGGACTGTTTTCTTTGTGCGTCTAAAGTCTTGCATTTGAGTGTTGCTATGCTCTTAATAAATTTGAATCTGATCAAGTACACTGACCTAAATGTTATAAGTAGGTACACATAGCTTCTATAAAACTGCATAGTAGGAGAGCATGTCAGTTGAAGTTGAATATAGTGGTAAAACTAAAAGAAAATAATTTTTAGTCTGCTGCACTCACAGCAAGAATTTGCTGAGTAGAGAAACATGCAGGAAACAGAAACATAGCTAGGTTTAAGATCTCATGAGCCTTAAAGTACCCAATATTTGAGAGTGCCTTACTGATATGACGTATGTGTAAATGTGTGCTAGATCTCTAAGTTGGTTTCAAATGCTGAGTTGGTTACTAATAGTAGTTTATAAGGGTGAAGAACGCATTGCTTAAAATGGATTATATACAATATTGATTGGGATCCTAACTGCAGTTGTTAAAGAAATTGAAAGAATTCCAAAAGAAAAAAATGTTCACTAAAACTTTATGGCATACTGCTGGAAATTCAAAAGTTTTAGAGTTTATTAAATTGATTTCTTTTAACTGATAATACAATATATAATAGGTTTTATGACCTCGAGTGCTTTATAGTGTTTTACATAATTGGAAAAAATGCTACATACAGCTTTGCAGGTCCTTTGGGCTTTTTATCCATTTGTTATATTGCAATAGCACCAAAAAGCCTATACTCAACGCTGGGGCCTTATACCAGGTCCTAGAGATAATTCTTAACTTAATAGAAAAGCTTCACTTACTGTGAAGTAAATTAAAAATAAGTCCCTAAGCCAGATCTGAAAAGTATCTGAGCATCCAGATCTGCCCTGCCACGTTACTCTGCCTATGCAAAACAAATATAAAAACTTCTTTAATTACTCTGATTCCTTCAGCTAACCGGACAAAATCTTTTTAATCTGCAGTTCACCTCTCCAAACACTACGGAGAGTGAGTGGTGTTTGCAGCATGCCCTGAAAGTCAATTTACTTATGTTATCTGATGGGAGTCAGTTAGGAGCCCTTCCAATAGCTCTCAAGACTGATTGTTGTTGTTATGTGTAGACTCTAACTCAGTCGTTTCCACTGCCTCTAGTGCAGCCATCTGGGCAAGGGTGGGGATCCACTGAGGCTTGAGAGGACTCTAGCACTATGCCACCTTCTCAAATTCCATGTGGAAGTGAGTAAACAGTTGGAGCAGAGCACACCTGCAGTACAATGGTGTTTTCTAAGCAGACAGTTGAATTTTGCACTAACTACAGGTGGGAACTGAAGTTAAGATGTTTTAGTGACAGCAAGACCCAAACACATTGAAACGTGCAACAAAGTGGCTCTATAAGCAAAATGGTGGCATTTGTCATCTGCCAAAACACTGACAGTCTCCATCCACCTTTGGTCAGCCAAAAAAGGTGAGCTAGGAGGTCTAGACCACAGGTCATCACATGACATGTTTCAAGTAGTACTGTGAGTGATACAGAAATCTGAGATTTGGTTTCCCAGATATAACCTTCCCCCAAAAGACACCTCATACTGAATCCTTACTGTTTTCTTTGCACAGAAGTTGTTTCCTCACATCAGAAGGGACAAACAGCCACACAAATAGAAGCAGATGAAATTAACCAATGTATGAAGTAAGTATTAAAAGGTATAGCTGAGGCAAAGAACATTCCTTTTCCTCCCGTATAGTCACTATAGGAGTTAAATCTGCCACATCCAGTCAGCTGTAGTGCAAGATTTTCTCCATCAGTGACTTGGGGACAGATTTTTGCTTGCTGTTTTAGGCACCTAAATACTTTCCAGGAAGTGGACCCTACTGGAATTTTCAGAAGCATCCAGGAGCTAGGTCTGCAACAGGACTTAGGAACCTTGGCTCAGATCCAATAAAATGATTTGGGCACATAAAAACTAAGGGCTTATACACATGCAGGGAGGCCGCTCTGATGTGCTATAATTACTATTCTGTAATTTTTGTAATTACTATTCTGTACTTGTTATTTCTAATGAAATAAAAAACACATGTAGACTTGATTAATTGAGTCTGCTAGAGCATGCTAAGTACCACGCTCCAGCAGACTCCAGCATCATAAATATGTACCAGCGACCCTGAGCTGAAAAATGGCAGTGGGGTGTTTTAAAGGTCATGCTGCAAGCTTTAGTTCAAAATGCCCCGCCACCATTTTTCAATGTGGGGAAACTGATGCATGTGAAGCAAACAATTTGGGAACTTTAAGTAGTGCATCTCTTGGTGCTAATTAAAGCACACCCTTCCCCCATCCTCCCACTGCACCTCCTAGACCATGTATATAAATGCCCCAAATGCTATTATAGCAACAGTGAAGTGCCTGACTCCTAAAGTGGAATCCAGAGCCTTGGGTTTGGGGCCTAGAGTCCCTATACAGTGCTTGGGAAGTTAGGGATGCAGAAGAAACACACATGCTCATAGGAAGATCTTCTAGCCCAACAAAGCAATCAGTACTATAAGACAAAACCCTTTAATTTAACTCCTCACAAGGCCTCCATATCCCCAACACGTGGTAATACTACTCTGCTGCCTTTGCCATCCTAACATGGACACTAAAACAACGCAGGTGATCCCTCAGATAAGAGCATTCAGACCAGGTGGCAAATGGCATCTTAATAGTCTATAATCATCACTACCATAGCAACAGCTGCCCTTCATCCCCAGTATTGAGGATGTTATGTACACAAATATAAGGATCCAACCATCCAATAGGAAATTTGCTCTGAAGAGGACTTGCACACTTGCATCCATGGCTTCTCCTGATAATTAGAAACAAAGTTGCAGCCCTTACTGTATTTAAATTAATATCAGCAGTGAACCACAGAGAAATTTTAGCAAAGGCTTTTAACTCACGGAATTATTTAGTTGATCTAGAAAAAAAAAAAGAATCCAAATAATATGACTGATCTATCCATTGCTACAATTGTCATCCAGGTAACTACAGTTATACTGTTTACCATGATATACTGTTTCTCATTTTGGAAACACAGAAAAAATCATGACATTCTTGGCTAGGGAATCCAGATTAGACCATGATACTTATTAATACTTCAGTTTTTACTACCTGATATGGAATGGAATAGAAACAAAAATGTAGGCATCTACTGACTGATAATCAAAAGCATTCAGATGGATACAACTGTTGTCATGAGCTTTGTTTTAGTACATTATTCAACATTCCTTTTTTGCAGTAGGACTTGGTATACTTTGCTTTGATGAAGGATGGAGTCACTGGAACTTGTGAGTCCAAGCACTATATGATATACCTCCAGCTATATCAGAAGAGCACTGTACTTATATGAAAAATACTAATTAAAATTATTGGAAATTTTAGATCGGTGCTAAGAATTGGAATGACCACTGAGATCACAACCCAGAGCTGGGTAGGTGATCTCCCCCTGAGCATAATAAATATGCTAACGTTCTCATCAACTGATCTAAAAAACACATCTATAACTAAATACTCTATGTTTTTCAAGGATGGTGAATAAACAATGTGCAGCAATGAGAATGAAATCTTTAAATTTTTAAGGCTGACCTAAGCTACCTCTCTCTGTGATAAAGTTGAATACATGTCTGAAATATACCACTGACAGACCAATAAAATATAAGTCTGTTTGAATTAGAGCCTTACCCTGGCCTCCAAATATGATGCATACATATGGGAGAGCTTCTAACAACAACTGCACACGTGGCTGACAGACTCTTCTCAAAAAGCTCTACTTTGGGATAAATGGATAATTGCATTCTATCACCAATATTTTGCCAGTTAATTGACTGAACTTTATTTGACTAGTCAAATACCCAACCCTAGGTTCTATATATCCTTTAGAAAGGACACAGCTACAGAGAGAATGTCTTAGAGTCAAAAAAGTTATTGAAATATTGTTGAATAATACTTCTCTTCCCTTTAGATTTCCCTGATGCCAAACTGTACTAGTATGCAATTAATGGGTACACTACAAAACAGGCTAATAAACCCTTTAGAGTTTACAGCATATGTTGACCAACTATCAGACCTTTTTATGCCTGTCACTAGGAAATTACTATATAAAAGCTATCAAGGGTGTTATTAAAGTATTTATCATATGAACTCCTGCAATGTATAGTTTCATCTGCCTTACAGAGCAGGAATTTAAGCCATTAGGTCTTCATCAATACTGAAGCCTTATATCATACCTGTCAGTACAGAACAGTTAAAGAGATGCCTCGGCACAGCTGTGTTAAGCACATTGCAAACATGAGTGCAGGGATTTCCCTTGTAATGCGGGAAAAAGTCTCAGTGCAAAATTAGAGTCCGCCAAAACCTTGCAGCTGCACCACCGAGTGCATGCTTACTATTGGCTCACTGTAAATTATGTACACTTGTCAGTCGGCAATTGGCTCACTGACTGCATAAAAGGCTTGGGCGATGCCTGCCCAAATTGGAGGAGTGCTCGGATGCGCATGAGGAAAGATCCCCGCGTGCGTTTCCAAGCCACGAAGGAGGCCTGATCAACCGACGATGACTCCCCACCGGAATCATCCGACGCCCCATACCCTGCATGAGTGTGAGCATCAGCATGCCTGTTTCCTGTTTAAGTTTTGTAACTCCATGGAACATGCCTACAGTGTATACAGACTGTAAGTAAAGTTTTTTTGTTGCAACCGCTACATCTCCAGCACCTCAATTCTGCTCCATCAGCGGCCCCAGTCCGCCAGCGTTTCTTGGCCCCCACATGGTGTCACGAACAGGATCAGTACACCAGGAAGACACAATGGAGCTGGAATTGGTTGAGAGTTGCCCCTGGCGTAGTGGAAAACGCCATGTGCTAGATGCCGTGGAGTTGGGAGCACACATCACTTACCATCAAGCAGGTGGAAGAGTTGGGAGCGGTTGCCTTTCACTCGAGGGAGAAGGGGAGCCTGTGAAAGAGTGGGAAGTGAGCCGCCACCCGAGAGTCTTCGGATGTGTGATGAGGAGTGAGCGGGTTTGGTTTAAACCCCAGAAGCAAGGGGGCAGCGAGTCCTCAGCCAGACAGAAGCCAAGCGAGGAAGATGCAGCTCTCAGTCGGGAGTTCGTTCACTGTATGCGCCATGTGTGGGAGAGCAGAGGAACAGCACTAATTAATTTAGACATGCTGTTACCAGAATTGGGACAGCCGGAGCTTTCGGAGCTCCACGGAGAAGCAGAGGAAAGCCGCTTCATGACTGAAGGGACTGGCACGGCATATGGAAAGGAGAAAATGCTGCAAGTAATGTTCAATACATTCATGACCCTTATATGGGAAAGGACCGAGTTGGAAGCCCGGTTGCGTGTCGTACGTGCGGTCAAAAGGGTTGCAGCTATGGAGGAGAACCAAAGTCCTCTGTCATCGCAAGATGGCGGCGAAACAGAAGGGGGCCACCACGGAAGGGTAGAGAAGGAGGGCGGAGTTTCCCATGGTGGGGCGGAAGTAGCAATTCCACCCCAGAAATCCCGCCATAGAAGAACAGAAGAGGAGGGCGGAGCTAATGGTGGGGCGGAAGTAGCGAATCCACCCCAGGGAATTCCTACGGGCCCATGTCTGGGCCGTAACCAGGAGGCAACGGAGAGCATCCTACAGCTGAGTCTTTCATCAGATGCAGCAACAGCTCAAGCAGCCACGCACTCTGTGGCAACGGAGAGTCAAGTGATGAGTGCAGCCTGCACTACTGCCAGCACCTATCATGCCAGAACTTGGACTGTGATACAGGTCTTATGTAAAACGTCTAAAATAAGGTCAGCGGAGACCTTAGCTATGTGGATCGGACGCCTGGTTATGGAGTTCGGATCCGACCTGGTGGACCAGAATGAGGAGAGCTCTTTAGTCAGATGAGCCTCGTGGAGTGGAGGTCATACTGCTGACATCAGCATGGTGAAGTATAATGTTTATTGGCCAATCTTACTTCCAGCACTTGTTGCAGGTCAAGCCAACCAGAGAGCCTATGCATGGCATGAAGGAGGACCATCGAGAGTTAGCGTGGAACAGATCTTGCAAGCAATCATCAGGATTTCATATTGCACGTGGAATCCGGGACAACATGCACTGGGACTGTCACCATCCCAGCAGCAGGAACTGTGGCCTTACCGTTACCTGCAGGATCCTGGAGCTGTTCCAATCACGCTGACGAGTATCGATGCTTGTGTCAAAGTGTACGGAGGAAGAGCTGCTGTTATCCTCCAAATTTTGTTGAACCCATTAGCCAGACAGCCTGCAAGTGATTTCTTGAGGCAGCTACCGCAACTGCAAGCTCTTGTGAAGCCAGGTTAAAGAGAGTTCAGCGACCCAGAGCAACATCGAGCACACAAGTAGACCCTGCAACGATTCCAACTGACGCAGAGAACGCCGAAGGAACGCGAAATGTTTAGGTTCCTGATGCGGTAGTCCAGGCTCACCGAGCAGCAGTTGAGAGTTTTAGGCGATGCGGGTCAATGGAACCTAGCCTATGAAATGGGGTTCCAATGCCAAGATGAACCAGATGATAAAAGTCATCTTGTGACAATGATTAAAATTTAGTAAAACAAATTGATGAATTGTTCTGAGAGTTTCTTTCTCTGCAGGTCCGCCGAAGCATGTGCAGAGCAAATCAGAGGGAAAGAAAGATTTTTGAGAAAAGCAGATTCTCTCTGCAAGTCCGCTAAGAAGTGTGTGCAGAATGAACCAGAGAGAGCATTTTGAGAGAGGGAGAACCTCGAGAGACCAGGACGTGATGACGCCGAATGAAGTCTTGATGATTGAACTATTTATCACAAACTTATTGATGTGTAGTTGTGTTCTGTTTGGCTACTGTTTAATTAGATCCTTGGAGAATGAACTTGCTTCGTTGTCCGCTCTTGTTTACACTCATTTGCAATGTGAACCTGTTGGATGGTGTGAGTGCGATGTAACCGATTTGAATGTGCTCCGGACGCAACTGTGCCTTCAGCAAGGGGGCACGTCAGTACAGAACAGTTAAAGAGATGCCTCGGCACAGCTGTGTTAAGCACATTGCAAACACGAGTGCAGGGATTTCCCTTGTAATGCGGGAAAAAGTCTCGGTGCAGGATAAAAGCCTGCCAAAACCTTGCAGCTGCACCACCGAGTGCATGCTTATGATTGGCTCACCGTAAATTATGTACACGTGTCGGTCAGCAATTGGCTCGCTGACCGCATAAAAGGCTTGGGTGATGCCCACCCAAATTGGAGGAGTGCTCGGATGCGCATGAGGAGAGGAGATCCCCGCGTGCGTTTCCAAGCCACGAAGGAGGCCTGATCAACCAACAACGACGCCCCGCTGGAATCATCCGACGCCCCATACCCTGCGTGAGTGTGAGCATCAGTGTGCCTGTTTCCTGTTTAAGTTTTGTAACTCCATGGAACGTGCCTACAGTGTATAGACTGTAAGTAAAGTTTTTTTGTTGCAACCGCTGTGTCTCCAGCACCTCAATTTCACTCCAACAGCAGCCCCAGTCCGCCAGCATTTCTCGGCCCCCATAACACCAACCTCTAGTTTAACTTTGGCTTGGTTGATTAACTACTGTGTGTTTTATCCCTGGGGAGCAGAAGAAAGACTAGAGAAAAAAAGAAGACTTATAGGCTGCTCTTAAGGAGAGCAAGAAGCATAATGGAGTAGGAGCTGTGTACCACAGACCCATGGGAGAAAGGCTGACCTTTCTGGGTTTTCTGTAGACTAGAGCAAGGCATGAAGCAGTAGGAGAGGATGTTGGGCAGGGATATTTACAGGAATTCAGTGATACTCCATAGAATTTATCCTGCATGACAGATGTGCAGAAATACAGATTTAATTTCTAGACACCCTATTTGATTCAAAAAACTATTCAGCCATTTATATATACTGAAGCTGCTTTAACCATCTCCTCAAAATGTATTTAGAGAAAATGAAGGTATTTTGTGGTAGGAAAAACACAAACTTCAACAATATACTTACAATTATTAGGGGAATACCTAAGTTTCTTAATTCTTTTCAAGCAGTTGCAACCAGAGGAATAGGTACAGTAGGAGGAAATTAAAGCCATTTTAATGACAATTTAAGCCAAATAAACAGGTGACAGCTGCCAATACATTCAATTACTAAAGACACAGCATTCAAATTACACATGTGAATCATTATCTACATAAACTGCAGTTGTCTGCATATTTTTGTTAGTGAAATAAGCTCTTAGTTATACAAACCCCTATTGATTTCCACATTTCAGTCAATCTAGAATCTAATTTTTCTGAGAGCTGACATTTTGGATGAGTCACATGGATTAAGATTTATGCTGTTCCAGGGTTCTGTTTTTAATATGCTGTACTTTCACTAGGCAATTTGGCTGGGTAAGGCGACAGCTGCAGTCTGACAGCAGATCTATGCAGCTCTTTGGGACCACAGGAAAAGATGTAGAAATGAGTCTTGCAGCAGTGGCTTTTATATATGCCCATGTACATTCTGAGAAGCAACCTTTTTGTGTATGCAAGTGCTGGAGCTTACATGACTAAATTGGCAAGGTTCTTTGGGTAGATGTAATATCTTTTATTAGACCAACTAAATAGTTGGAAAAATGTTCTTTGCAAGCTTTCAGGCACAAACACCCTTCCTCAGGCAAACTGACTCTGTCTCCCTATGCCTGAGGAAGGGTATAAGGGTGTTTGTGCTCAAAAGCCTGCAAAGAACATTAGTTGGTCTAATAAAAAATATTACATCTACCCAAAGAACCTTGCCTGCCTACCAGCACAGCTACAACCAACAACCCTACATTACTAAATTTTATCACATACAGTTCCCTATTCTAATATCCAGTCACTTTCTTTCTTATTTCTCCTACCCCTGTCTATCTATTTACCTAAGCATCATGGCATATAAGTACCCCACTCAGGACTCTGCTTCCTTTCCAGGGATCCTGATCTCTCTTCTAGGGGCCACATTATAGCACTATTTTTTGAGGGGCAAAGGAGAGATGAAAGCCATCCAGCTCCTTTTTTCCCAGTGCTATGGGTAAGTGCAGACATCTGGTGCTATGTAAAGCATGGCTGCCTACCTGCAGCCCCCCAGAAAAATCCCCAGTGGCATGCATTCCCTTTTACAGATATAAGGACATACAGCAGTCCTTCAAAACTCAGGTTTGTTCTTTTGTCAGCAGGCAGTTTGCACCCTCTCAGGTTAATAAGCAGGTTCAGTGCAACTCCCCATATTTCCGCTCATCAACAATCCTGTTCTCCATCTGGTGGCCAAATTTGCTAACTGCAGCTGGGTCTCAGCCTCTCTTTTTCTCTGAGCCCTCGTTTTGATATCCTTTCCATGGGTATTGGTACAGGAAGCCAGCCCTCCTCTGGTTCCAATCCATGGATCCTGTGTGAAGTAGCTGAAGCCAGTTTTCTTCAGTCCCTCACTGGCTCCAGAGTGCTGTCTGCCTCTTTTCCTAGGAACTTTCTATCACTTGGCTCTGGAACCTTTGAGTCCAATCTTCAGCTCCCCTTCTTTTCTGGCAGACTGAGCAGCAACATCCTCTCCTGCTTCACTCCTTGCTCCAGTTGACAGAACACCCCAGACAAAGTCAGCCTCGCTCCCATGGGTTTGTGGCAGACAGCTCCTACTCCATTATGCTTCCTGCTTTCCTTAGGAGCAGCCTATCTGTCCTTTCTCTGGCCTTTCTTCTTTTTCCTAGCAGATGTAACAAACAGTAGTAACCAATTATTTCTATTAATTATTCTTAGTGAAATCCAAGAACTGAGTCTTCCAAAAAAAGAAAGGGAGAGATGAGGAATAGGAAAGAGAACGTAGATCAGGAATATAGTGCCATGTTACAATCCCACCATCCAGCGGTGTGAGGAGGGTGAACAGCAAGAGATGCGAGGAAGAGGGGGGAGCAGCAGTACTAACTAGTACTAACCAGCCTGAGGAGGACAACTTACTGGTTTTGCTAATAAACACTTAGTTCATGATGCTTAGGTGAAACAGGAATTTTATTTGTCATTTCCAGCTACTTACAAAGCTGTAAACTAAATACATGAAATTATCTGCAGTGTGGTCCTAGTAAAAGAAAAGAGAGATTGCAAAATCATATGACTGCAAACTACAACAGGCAAGATTAAGCTCTCAATTCCATTTATGCATCTCTCTTGACCTCAAGGCAGTTATAGGAGTTTAAATGGATAGAAGCCTTTATTTGGTTGTATCTGTGTCCAACTATTTAAGTTGGTCTAATAAAAGATATCATTCACCCAAAGAACCTTGTCTGCCTTTATCTGTGTCCAGTATTTTTTCCTGGCATGGACAGATATAATGCTTGAATGTTTTAAGTACTCTTTAAACCCCAAGAGTCTAGACTGGGGGTAGGCAACCCCTGGCACAGGTCCCAGAGAATGACAAGCAAAGGCATTTTGCTTGGCACATGCTCCATGGGGCAGACAGTGGGGAAGGGGCCAGGACTGCACTGACTCAACAAGGATCAGGCCCCTCACAACTCCCCCACTGTCTGCCCCTGGCATACCAACATCTTACAAGTCAAGGTTTCAGGTATATTTTTCACTCTGCCCAAAAAAGGTTGCTGACCCCTGTTCTAGATATGCATACCACTTTAGACTTGTTTAAACTTCCTGGAACATTTCAAAAGCACACCAGGAAAAATCACGTACTAATTTTGAGCCGGTCTTCCTTGTTCACTTGATCAGATGTTGTGAAAGAACGTACGTGAAACAGTAAATATCCTGCTCATTGGCCAAGACTACATATGCATATTAATACTGGAGCTTATTGCTTGAGGTGCGCTGTTGGCTTGTGTGTCTGGGTCACAGCACACTGAGTTGCGTTGGGTTGGATCAGCCCCAGCTGGCAGGGGGCTCCAGGGGTCAGCCTGCCAGCCTGACGCTGCTTTCCCCCAGCTCCATGTGCTATGGAGGGGCTGGCTGGGGCACGAGGGTGCTTCTATGTGGGGCTAGCCAGCAGGCAGCTCTCACACTGATGCACCCTCATGCCCCAGTCAGCTGGGTCAGTGTCTATACGTGCACTGCTGCAGAATAAATTAGTTTACTCCAGCTTAATAGGGGAGCACATATAGACACAGGATGTTTACTGCACAGCTAAACAGCCTACTGCACAGTAAACCTCACGTGTATATGGACCCAGTGTAAAGTAAATTAGCCCATTAACCGATTAACCATTAACTGTTAATTGTTCCTTGCCCTCTGTGCTACACTCTTGCAACCAGGGAGTTCTGGCTGGGCGGTGGGGGGAGGGTTGCAGAGCACCCAGCCTGCTGGGAACCACAAGCAAGTTCCCAGCACTTTGCATCCCCTATACTCCAACCTCCTGTCCCAATCTAGGTCTTTTCCTACCTCTAAAGGAATCCTGGGGAAACTCTGGGCACTGATCCCTGGAAGGCATAATGGTCTGGGTTTTCTCTACCACCCCCTGGTGGTGTTTTGGCAGCAATGCAATC
The DNA here is from genome assembly GCA_030014935.1 of Caiman crocodilus. Taxonomy (NCBI): domain Eukaryota; kingdom Metazoa; phylum Chordata; order Crocodylia; family Alligatoridae; genus Caiman; species Caiman crocodilus. The sequence goes on along the minus strand of JAGPOW010000261.1, from coordinate 222,110,033 downwards.
CCTAAAAGCTGAGGGTTCTATCTAGAACCCTTAACACTGCACACGTGGACACTTCTGTCCAGGGACAATTATGAACCAGTTCCAAAATAGCAACATTCTTGAAATGGTTCAAATCCATCTTTACCATAAGGCGTTCACTAAAAACTAACAAACAAACAGTGATGAATATAAATGATAATGCTGAACAGTAGTCATAAAAATTGCACATGCTAATGGGTAGGCCTGATCTTGCCCTCATTCTTCACCAGCCTGCTGGAGTCCTGCTCTATAGCAGAGACCGTGCTAGGTGGTTCCCACACAGGAGGGTTGAGTGGTCCCTCCAGGATAAAAATCTGTGACAGTGCATAGAGGGATGATGGAGAAAGCATTTTCATCCATTGTAAAGAGGTGCCCTTTGCAAGGCCTATTTACTTGGACTTTGGGCAAAGGATCAGAATTTGGCCTTTCATCTCAATGCATAATGTCCCCAACCACCAGCGCACTTTTGAAATAGTAAGATGACACGAGAGAAATAAAAAACACTCTGTTTTTATAACAGATTGCATTGTAGTTCAATGTATTGAATTCCCATAGCTAGTCTGCCCTTGACTTAATAAATGTGCAGTAATGTATTGTTCTCACTACAAGAAACTCTGGTTAATTCCCAGGGGATAATATGCTGTTATTCTAAAGCCTTACCAGGGAGCCATCCCAATTATCAACTCCAGATAATGGTATATAATTCAGCAGTGAGCAGTTCTTTTGATTCCCCTGGGTCACATCTACATGAGATGCTGACTGCACAGTAGCTCATTACTACTATGCAGTAGCTTTGCATGGCACGAAGCATGATGCAACACAAGTGCACAATAGTAACAAGCTGCTGAGCAGTTACTGTCACCTAAAAGCTGTTTGGTGATGCTGCTGCACAGTAATTCTAGTTACTGCACAGTCATTTAATAGTACCGTGAAGTATCTAATGGAGATGCAGTCCCAGAGCAGAAAATTAACTTACTGTGTTCATTATGACTCCACATATCTGTAGCTTTGTTTCCATCAGTGACTAAGGAGGTTTCAGGAGAAGTGGAAAGGTGGACTAATGTCAGATGAAAAGGCAGATGGAAAGGTGGATTAATGACAAGGTATAACAGCACCATAGTGAAGAACTTCAGTTGAGCTTCTACATGACCTATCCTTACAGAAAAGCAGCATAAAAAGCCTGTGCTGTGAGCGGCTGCATCTCCCCTATGGCTTTGGCAGATTTTCAGTCCTCCTTGAGCTTTCCAAGCATGCTTTGAGAAACATTTCCTTAGTGAGCAATGCTCAGGAATGTGTCCTTCTAGGCAAAAGACACATCCCAAATTTACTTCCTGATGGGCTCTGCTGTGTCACAGGATTAATACCTTAAATTTTAGAGACCTGACTTTGTTTCGTTCAACATCTGTAAGCAGCCAATGGTCAAAGAAACCGCATTTTACCAGAAGAGGCAATGGGTTAGTTTGATCTGACTCTGCAACATCTGTATACATCGGGTGCTTCAGTGGGGTTTCAACTGGCTATTAGATAAAAGCGCCAAAAAAGCCCCACTAAGGCATCTAATCTATACAGACATTGGGCGAGCCAGGTCCAGCTAACATGTCTCTTCTGGGCATGCACTGAGCTCAGTACAGGAGTGCCAGTGAGTTTAAAGTAAAGCGCTATTTTGGAGGGCAGGGGGTTAGATGTCTGTAAGCAGCCTTTGTGGCCATTGTCTAGGATGGACTAAGCCTTGCACAGTGGAAGAAACTCTACTGATGTCCTGAATCTAGATAATTATTTTAGCCAATGGGCAAACTAATTTTATCTAGATAACTATCAAATAACAACTGGAACAACAATAGCTCTAAGCAAACTTTTTGGTTATGAAGAGACAGACCCTATGGGAATGATTTTTAGTTACAGTTAGTGTGTGTCTACACATGCCATTAGTGCACAGCAATATACTGTGGAGCTTATTGCTCTGCAATTTATTGCTCCTGGGAGTACCGTTTACATGTGCACCTGGACTACACATTGAGCCAGGTTGCAGCAGTCCTGACCGATAGGAGGCATGTGGTCAGCCTGCCAGTCCAGGGCTGCTCCAGCTGGGCTCAATGTGCTGCAGAGGGGCTGGCTGGGGCATGAGGGTGCTTCAGTGTGGGGGCTAGCCAGCAGTATTTACAAGTACTACCTTGCTGCAGAGTGTATTAGTGCACACAAAACTAATAAGGACACAAGTGTAGATGCTGAAATGTTTACTTTACAGTTAGTCAACTATGCAGTAAATGTCCTGTGTAGATACACCCAGTGGCAAGAAGGAAGATGGCTATGACTGCCAGGACATTAAACCCTAGGATGGACAGAAAGGCTCCCAGAGGCCAAGTGCATCTAAACAGTTGTATGCAAGTGTGTTGACATACATGCTGACCTCAAGTTGCAAGTGAAGTGTCCATGAGGATTAAAGTGATATTATTTTCTAAAACTCTATGTAGCTAATAACTTGAAGGAAATTATGATGAAAAGTAAGCATACAAACATAGGCACAAGAACTTGTATTTTAAATATCTATTTACATAAAATAATGGCAACAATATATTATTATAGATTATTAATCATATGGTATTAATAATAGAACGAATAATAGCATATTTAAATAATTTCTGTTTGCAAGCTTAAATGTGTTTTTGCACTTGTGACAAGTCTGTTAAGTGCTACAGTTATGACATTTGAAAGGTCAAGTGATTATGCAATGAAAATTAACAAGTAGCACCCACCCAAAATTAACAACTGATTTTAACTGCCTGTATCAGCTGTTTCCTGACAAGAAATGAAAAAGGAAACAATGAAGGAAAGGAATGATCTTGCTCCCGCCAATACAATGAGTGTTGTTGCCTTTTTCTTCAGTGGACCAGACTGTAATATTCCCGTTTAGGGTGTTCATAGTAGGACATGCAACTCATTGTGAAATAATCAGAATAATGCGAGTAGAATTTGAGATCTTCTCTCTCTCCTTGTAAATCATGAGCTTTATGGAACAAGCTAAGAACAAAAGCAAAATAGGCAGCCAAATACCATGGCTTTGTCCAGAAAAGAACTCAAGTTATAGCAGTCTACTCCTGGAATAGTCACTTACCTCTGGATAAACATTTCATACTAATATGTGGACAGTCACTCTGGCAGTTTACAACTGGGCTGGATCCCATTCTATGAAGCCTTTTTTCCGGAAGCTGATGGAGTCTTTGCTCTTCTGACCGAGTCTGGCTGAATATTTGTTCTCCAGATTTATAATAGCTATGTGCTGGATAGTTCTACTCAAGCTCTGGATTACCTATGCACTATAAAGAGGGCTGGGGGAAATAAAACTATTAGTGGATGTTATCTTCATATGAATATTTTAAAAAGACCATAATGACTAATTCAGAGGCAACTAGAAACACTCTTTAATATCTTTTCTGAGTAATATATACCTTTAATAAATTGGCATTATATGTAGACTATATTAATATTTTTAATTATAAAACTAATTAATACACTGTGGGCACATCTACACATGAAATTAATTTGACACAATACACTCCGGCACAGGTCTTGCCCAAGTTTATTGCTCCCAGGTGCATCATTTACATATCTGTCTGGAACTGCAGCATGTTGAGCTGGGGCAGAGTAGCCCTGGCTGCCAGGGGGCTATAGGGGTCAGCCTGCCTCCCTGGGCCTGCTCCAACTCAGTTCAATGTGCTGCAGAGGGGCAGGCTGGGGCACGAGGATGCTACAACACAGAGATAGACAGCAGGCAGACCGGCACTGTAGCACCCTTGGACCCCAGCCAGTCTTGGTCAGCATCTAACACGTGCATTGCAGTGGACTAAATCACTCTACAATAAAAAAGTACTTAAGTTGGGCAGTACTGTCCTACAGCAGAGTTAATTAGCTTACTCTGGCCCAAGAACACCGCATATATAGACATTGATGCTTTACTGCAGAGTTAATTAGGTAGCTCAGCAGTAAGCGTCTTGTGTAGATGCACCCTGTCTGAATTACAAAAAGAAATAATAAAATATATCAATGTCAGGTTTAAAATTAAGTGTGAACAACCTGAACTTCTAGACACTGGTATAAGATCAGACATAAAAGGAGATAAAAGATAGCTATAAAATATAACTGGGTAACTACTTCATTAAATACTTAGGGTGTGCATATTACTAAAAATGGCAGGACATATACAGTTCTAATTATATGTCTTTGAAATCAAAATAGACTTAGAAAACTGATCAAAACATGAAATGTTATGCTTAGGTAGAATCACAGCAATTAAATAAATATTTAGCTCAAATTCATTTTCTGTTCCAAACTCTACCTGTTATAATGCCAACAAATCTCCTAGATGACTGACATACTATAATCAATAAGTTTATCTAGGGAAATAAAAAGCCTAGATTTAAAAATTCCATCCTGAAAAGTCCTCAGCAAAACGAGAGGACAGATGCTTCCAAACATTAAATCTTATTACAAGCCAGCCAACTTCGGTTTGGTGTATTGGATAACATCAATTAACAGTAAGCACTGGGTAAAGACAGAGCAAATATACTGTTCAGCAGTCAAACTCAACATACTACCATGGCAAGAGAAATCTTTCAGGCCAAGCTTCATATATAATCACTCCTTTATGAGAACAGCAATGAAAACTTTGGATAACATATAAGAAATTGAGCTCATCATACCTGTTACTTTTAGCACTTGTACATAATAATATTGAATTTAATTCTAATAATTTATGAGAAAGCTTAATATATTGGAACATATTGGTATCATACTTTTTGGAAAATTACTTAAAGAAAAGCTATTTATAGCTTTTGAACAAATACAAAGGGGACATTAAAATCCCATTTTTCCAATACCTGCAACTGAGATACTTTTCAACACACTCCCAAGTAAAGGTAGAAATCTGACAGAATTTGAAAAAACATTGGTCACTCCTATGAAACACAGTGAAACATACTATGTTATGTAAAGCAATTTTCAATAGTCATATAGAAGAAAAAACACTGTTTTTGACAAGGTGGGGTAATAACTGAATCAGAAATCAGTGGAGTATTGGGGACCATTTGGAACAATGGGTCTCATGCATCCCTGTACATGGTAATAAAATTATTTTAAAATCCTTTATTAATGGTATCTCACCCTACTTAAATGCATTTATGGTAAAGATCCAGGCAAAAGTTGGAGGGAGCGTGATCAGTTGGAAGGATTCTATTATGTGTTGGAGGTGTCCCAGAATTAGTTCTGGAAGAAGGCTGGAGACATGGTGAGGGAAATAACAGGATGCCAACAGTCGGATAACCTCTTGTGTTTTGTTTTTTTTTAATGAAACCTTCTCAACAACTCTGCAACCTAAGTGTCATAGGGAATTGATCACGCTTCTACTAATAGCTCACGAATTAAAATTGCAGAAGCCTAAAAGAAAAGTGATACCTCTAGAGTCACTGACAGGGTTGAAAAAGTCTGGGATAGTTTAGTAATGGAAATATCCCATCAAGTCAGTGTTCTACAGGGGAGAGTCAAAGAGATGTTTACTGGACAATGTGGTGGAAATTTTTGGGATTTGCTAAAAAAGAATATTCTCTTGCCTTTCAAATAGAAAATGTATAAACTTTTTTGAATACTGAAGTGGAAGTTCTATGAGCAAACACTTAAGAATAAATTTTGAATAAACTTAACAATTAAAAACAGAGATGGGAAGATAATGAGACTTTTGTTATGCAGTTATAGGAAAAAGGAAGGAGCAAATTATTGTATAGAGATTAAGAAACACAGGCTTGGCATCAATGGAAACAATTAAGGAACTGTTAGAGCAGGGAGAAGGGAACACAAAACTTCTATGGACATGGATTTGGGTTGTGGTAGCACTACTGGTAGAAGATTAATGTCTATCTGTGTATGTTTTGGAGTATTGGATGCATTTTTGAAAGTTAAATTTGTTATTTTACGGATTAGACTCATTGCATTTAGAAAAGAAAAAGGCATAATTAAATAATAAAGAAAAGAAAAAGGCATAATTAATTGTACAATGTGATCATTGTGGGGGTGAGGGTTGACCTAGTGGAAGGGCTTCTGGAAGGGCTGGATGTCTTGAAGTCGGCGGGCCTGGATGACCTACACCCGAGGGTGTTGAGGGAGCTGGTGGGGGTGATTGCTGAGCCCTTGGCACGGTTATATGAGCTCTCTTGGAGCTCTGGACAAGTGCCGGAGGACTGGAAGGTGGCCAATGTGGTTCCCATCTTTAAGAAGGGGAGGAAAGAGGACCCG
>JAGPOW010000261.1:222091572-222103633 GCA_030014935.1 Caiman crocodilus | reverse complement strand
GGTGGCTAGGATGTGGAACCAGCTTCCTAGGGAAGTTGTTCTTGCTCCTACCTTGGGCGTCTTTAAGAGTAGATTGGATAGGTACTTGGCTGAGGTCCTATGACCCCAGCATTCATTCCTGCCGTTGGTGGGGGGTCAGACTAAATGGCCTGCTCTAGGCCCCTTCTGACCCTAGATACTATGAAACTATCATTTAAAAATACAATTTTAAATGTTAAATCTTTTATTATTATGTAAAAGACAATTATATTTCAAATAACGATCAAGAAAGATGATTATCAGTGTTCAGACTGAAGTGTGATGTTAGACTTATTTCTATTTTTCTCCTGTATAACACCGGTGAGTTATTTTTTCCAACTGGTATGATACCAGTGAGACAGTGTCCAGATAAGCACAGCCAGGAGATACATGGTGCCATAGACATGTCTGTGGTACCACAGACTGCATATTCAGTTGTTCTCCACATGGCAAGGGAGCAGCGCGGAGGGTTTTTTTGACTCTAGGCTCCATGCTGCAGCATCGCCGCTGCTGCAGCCCTGGGAGACTCCCAGGATTCCAAGTAAGGCTGCTGGGGCCAGCCCAGTGCTGGCCTCAGCCTCCCTTACCCCACGCACAGTAACTTGGTGCACACCAGAATGTGTGTGGCACAGATCTTCCCCAGGGACAACTAGTGGTGGCACAAGGTGCATTGCTGCTAGTTGTCCCCAGGGAGCCAAACATCCATGCACGTCTGGATGTGGCCTGAATACACAAGATAAAACCAGAGCAAAATATTAACAGGAAGAAATTTCTTTTTACCATTCTAATGAGAGTTTCTTATTCTACCAGATTTCTTTAATCAGTTCTAATGTTCTTACTGAATTGATTGTTGCAATTAGATAAAAACTAATTGCAAAAAAGTCTTTGAGGATTTTTTGAAGTAATATGCATAAAACTAATGAGGACAATGAAGCTGGATGCTACAAAAACTGTTCCTGAAACAAAACCTAAAATATTGGTTGGTTACCTATCTGTACAAAATCCGTTGGTCTGGGACAAGCAGAAAGAGCAATGGAAATTACACCAACAAATGGGCTGTAACTACTAACAAGTCTAGGGAAACAATTAAGGAAAATCATAATGGGTTTTAGAATCATTTATCCCTAGGTCACCAGTTCAGGTTTAAGCCAGATGGGCAAATAATGACCTGTAACTACCCTATGGCAACAAGTACTTAGATATGGACCAAAAGAAATGCAAAAATCTAGAACTCTTGGTTCCAAAATGATTCCTTTTATTTTATGTAATTTTGGAACCAAGAGTTCTAGATTTTTGCATTTCTTTTTGTCTCAGACCAACACAGCTACCACGTACATCCCTGAAACGTATAGATATGGACTAGTAAGTTCAGTTCAGGTCTTGGGGGCCTACACCTTTTCTATCAGAACCACAATAGCATTTTGAGCATCTTTGGCAAGATAAAAAGACAATGGTCTTGTTTGCTCTTTCTTTACCACCCAGAGGCATGATTTGTGTTTTTCTTCTTAATCTGCAAAAATAAGCAGACTTTGTGGAAAGCTGTTTAAGGAGATAAACTTTACATTTACCTGTTAATGGACGGTTTGTTGTCATTCTCCTCTCTCCCAGTAGCAAATTGTATTGAGATGGGCTTCTGTGAAGGTTCTGCCTATTAGTTACAATTATTCAATAGCCTTATTATTACAGGGACTGGCAGCTGTGATGGACATCGAAGAAGGGTATCCTTTAGATTAGACAGGACAGCTCCTTTGCCGATTTAAAAGTAATAAAAAAGAGACAACAACCTTAGACTGGATTCTTTTCAATACTGAGAAATGAAAGTATGCTCATGAGTTGGGAGAATCTAAGCATCCAACACAGCTGCAGGCTGCTATACACAAGGCATGTTATAGTCTTCAGTCTCTACATGCCACCATAGAATGAGCAGTTAGGACACATGGGACACATCTACATGAGACACTACTGCACAGTTGCTACTGCACAGTTATTTAGTACTTGTATTAGTAAGTACTAAATAAATGCACAGTAGCACCAGCAAACATCTTTTAGGTGATGCTATTGACCAGTAGTCTAATAATATTGTGTAGAAGCATATTAGCACCATCTGTGCTATGAGGTACTACTGCACAGTATTTTTCAGTTACTGTACAGTCAGTGTCTCATGTAGACATGCCCACACTAGAGCAAATTACTTTTGCCAAGATCCTTAGTTGAGAAAGAAAAAAGAAACCCCTCAAAATTGATTACAATGTGGAATTTAAGACTTAAAAAAGGGATTGATTAGAGTTAGTTATGAGGCATTTCAGCCTAAGCCAATTTCTTACAAAGAGATCAGTTGAGACTTAAGGCGGCAAAATATCTCGCACTCATCTCCTGTTATTTTCCTCTGAAGCATTTGGTAATGGCTACTATCAGAGACAGAATACTGGAATAAATGATCTTGCTGCTATCTAACATGACATTTCCTAGGCTTTGTAACTCAGATAAAACAAGTCATCTATATTTTGGATTTACCGGAAAGTTAGAAATAAAACAAAAAAACCCCACCTTATGTTGCACATTAAAAATTAATACATACCTGAGAGAAATTAAACTATGTGGTTAGTGAAATACAATTTGGAGAGCCTTCTCCCTTAAGTACCAAGCAAGTTGCAACATTAAAACAAAGTTAAGACAGACACACAGTACAACTGCCTAAGAATAGCAGATAGAGCCAGGAGAAAATTTTATAAAAAAGTATTGGCTACATCATAATAATGAAGAGATAAGTTTCTGTTGTCAGGATTGTTAAAAGCAGGGGCTTGTTATGAACAGGTTCATTATGAAGTTGTACTTGGAAATGTTATTTTAACTCTTACGTATAGTTATAAACTTGTCTGCAGAGGCTAGTTCAGAAGGGTTATATTGAAATGTCTTCAAAATCATAAGGTTTGAAAAGGCAAGCAATTAAAACTATTAAATTAAAGCAATTGAAACTATTTACTATCATTTCTCTGGAAGAGGAGGTGCTTCTATAGCAAAAAGGCAAATTACAAGTTATCTTGTAATTAAAAATAGTATCATGCTGCACAAATTCTAGGGAGCCACCTGAAGTTACACTGGTCACTAATTTTGGCACTTCCTAACTACTGACTTCTTGACTTTGCAACCTGAATTTTTTTCTAGTATGTATTTATTTTTTTATTAAAAGAATGGGAGAAAAATGATCCTACACTTCTCATACCAATTCTGTTACCTGGACCTGTTTGATCCTCTCTGGAATGGAAAGATACACATTTGCCTGTGGGATTCATAGCTATTTGCCAGACAGAGAAATGTTGAGAGTCAAGAATCGCATGCAATCCTGGCATCTGTAGGGTATTATATACTAACATTCCTATTATAATCTTTCTGCTATTCTCAATCCCTCTCCTGTCCATTTGCCCACCCCTAGCCTTGATTTACTCCCAGCCACCTCCTATATCCAATCTTCTACCTGCTTCTATCCTTCCTAACCTACTCTGACACCTTTTACTTTTTTTCACCTTGCTACCTAGATACCAGCAAGAGAGGGCAAGTGAACACACAGAAGTCTCTCTCTCTTCCAGTACCTAGTGCTAGAGTGGCACCTGGCAGGAGTAATAACAGAAATACTCCTGGCTTAACCCCAAGAACAGAAATGCTCTCTGTCAGTTTGGGGAGTAGTGTTTCTGCAGCCTGGCTGTTGCAAGTTGGTGAGGATAAAACATTTTAATCATGTGGAGTGTTAAAAATATTAATGCTCAGCCATTTTGCAAGAGGAGTGGCAGTAAATATTCTTGTGGACATTGAACCTATTATATGATTTCCTGCAGTTCCAGGGAATCAGATGCAATGAACCATCAAGTAGTCTTTTCAGTCCTACACAAATCTTTTTTCCTATTTGGGATGTGCAAATCCTGTAGACCAGAGTTGTGGAAGTCGAAAATGATTTGACAGCCAAATCCAGCCTGCAGGGCTTGATGCAGGCCCAACAACCTTCTTTCAAATCCAGGCTGCTGGGCTTCTTGTTGCAGCTGCTACAGCTGCTGTGTCAGTGTGGCCAGCATATGTGGGTTAATGTAACCGACTTGTGCGCTGAATGGTAACTGAAAGTCAGAAATTTGGTGACAAGTAAGGGGCAGAGTAGCATTAACCCCATACTCTCAATGCCAGTGATATTGACAGCAGCTGTGGGAGAAGCAGTAAGAAGCCCTGTCAGCTGGATTAGCAGGTGAGTTGGTTTGCCAGAGAAGCAATATGGATCAGATGACCCACCTCCAGGGTTCAGATGTCTGACAACCCTCCTATAAATCACACTTTTGTGATTGTAACACTTCCCTCTCAATTCCTACTAAAGAACCAAACTCTGAATTAAAGTTTGCAAATACAGGTTAATAAGTGTACAGTCCCAAATACACTTACCTTTCAAATGAATGCACATCACACACATCCAGCTGGCTTTGTTTATGTTTTATGTGAAAAACTTATCCAAAAGAACCTACATTTTTGCAACAAAGATGCAACCATTGCAATATACAAATAAACACTTTTACATATTTGAAAGGGAGTACAGAAGCCAAAAAGCTGAACTTTTCTTAGAAAGTATTTATATTGGTATGCATATTCAAAAAGCTGCGCACACGTTTGAATTTTCTTACAGTTCCTAAGGATATAGAAAAAAAACCCAAAAACAAAAAACCCCACATTTTCCCAAGTGACAAAATTTAGTAAAACCTGACAATCAGAATCAATCAAATAACCCAACATTTTCAGTTTCTGATTGAATATAAATATACTCCCCCAATACAATATGCAGCCTCTTTCTATTATGTCTAAAATGCCTTAAGCCCCTGATTTAGCAATGCAGATAAGCACAAGCTTAAGACTCACTGATTTGTAGCAGTATTCCATACCTAAAGATAAGAGTGCACATAAGTGATTTGCTGAACAGATGTGAAGAGTCAGGAAACCTGCTGGGTTTCCTAAAATTCTGTTCTAGTAGCCTAGTTTGCAAAATGAGTAACCACAGGTTACAGCGAAGTAAGACTGTTATGGAAAGTTACAGCCAAATTAACAGGGTGAAGTCTTACATAGTTTATGTAAACATAAGCATGCTATATCATGTTCAATCTGCAAATTTCATATAAGGTTTTAATAGACAACAATTTTTTTCAGGTGAGAAACTTCATCTATTGGTGTGTTGGCACGGGTGGCTATAGGGTCATTTTCTGAATTAGGTAACTCGTCTTCTACAGATGTTCTATTTGCAGCTGGTTCTGTAATTTTAGCATGCAACATCTGCTGCAGTCTCTGAATACCTGCAGAAAGGAAAACATGGTTATTAAAGTTTTCTTCCTCCACCACTGCAACAGAAACAAGGTTGAGTTTTTAGCTGGCCTGTGATGGCCAGAACCAAAGAAATTAATAAGCAATAAATATGTGCTTCTTGGAGGCGTTCGGAATTTTGTCTAATATAAAGCTTGTAAGTTTGTAACCCACAAATGCAACTTGCCTGTCATAAGTTTAACTAAAACGATAAAACTGTTTGTGGAACTGACTGAACCTCAAAGACAAAGCTACAGCTGTAAGATTAGCTGACCTAATGGTTTTTGCTCAGAGTTCAGCCTTGATAAAAACTGGATTCAACTGCCTGGCATACCCAGCACGTTCTAGGAAAGCACAGCTCAAGAAAACATAGTCAAGAGAAATCTAAAGAGGTTGGATTTAGGCAGAGTAATGTTAATTTCAGACCTGAAGATGCTGCATTGTAATTTGCTATTGGATAAACCCAAGTCTAGGTAGTAACCTTTTATAATAATTTTAACACCTTTTAATCCCATAGGGTACCAACTATAGGACAAGACTGTGAGTGGCTCTAAAACCAACAGATTAGCATAAAATTAGGTACAAAAAGCATGTGTGTTAGGTAACCAGCAGGAAGGAGGGAACAGGACGGTCATTGCTTTTCCAAGGCCGGACCCAAACTCCCACTGCCAATGAGGATCAAATCCTGATCAAGGGAACTTCCCTGGTAATCACTCTGACAGTGTCAAATGGGGACACCTGACTTTGCTGGAATCACCTGGTGCACACCTGGTATTGAGGGACTATCGATAAGTTGTCAAGTCATGTCTGTCTATTTGTTGTTTTAAACAGCCCAGTGACTGATACCATTGCAGCGCCCAGCTGGCCCGAGACAGATTGATCTATTAATCTGTTGTTATTATTTACTATTAGCTCTTTAATACTGCATTATCTGCTATTGCATTTATCTTTTTGTTAACTGTTGTGTGTGTGTAAGCTATAATAAATTCGCTGTTCCTTCACTCTCAACTCTGTTTCCTCTATCCTGAACCAAACAGCCCAGTGGCTGATACAGTCGCAGTACCCAGTCAGCCCGCAACTAAATTAATACACTCACAGTGCCCAGCTCGCCTGTGACAATGGCCATACCCATATATTTAAAACAGCTTGTTTGAACATTAACTTTGCAATAAAAAAAATATTTTTTCATATGCTGCAGATCCCTTTCTACAGTTTTCAAATTTGATGTACAGACCAGTTTGAGAACTCTAGGAATTAGGAGTTCTGAATGGACTATCAAACATGCACACTGGTTTATCATAAACGAAGAGTAAAACTCAACTTACACAAATACATCTTATCTGCAGAATCTGAGAAGACCAATCTAAACCATCCAGGCTCAGAGCAGTAAAAGGCTTTTCCAGGACTAATGAGAAGTTTTTCATGAAGGAGCTTCCACCATAACTCCATTTCAGCTTCAAAAGTCTGTGTTTTTAAGAACTAAAACATGGAAGATACAAATTACATTAAAGGATGCAACAAAATCAACCTCACAACCCTTCAAATCAAGGCTTGAAAGACTGGGTAAGTCAGAGCAGTCAAACCCTTGCACAATCCTGCAGAGGTTTAGGCACCTCTGCAAGTAGAATCTGAAGCTTTCTGATTAGCAGTTCCTTTGCCCAGTATATTGCAAAAGGATTATATTGCAAATCTAGCCCTTTCAGTCTATAGTGCTAGATTCACACTCTGCTGCTAAGGATACTATGTAGGTGTTACCAGGTCCTGCTGCTGCAGCCAGACTGGTACCAGCAGCCAGGCTAACTCTAAGTAGCTGTAGATTGCAATAGACTGCAAGCTTCTTAGTGCTGCAATAAGCAGAGCTGCTACAATTTTCTCAAGGTTTCCTGAGAAAAGAGCTTGTCTTCTTTTTTGCATGCGGGAAGGAACTAAAGGTCAACAGTTGATTGATTTAGCTCATCTCTAATGGAGCGTGGGCAGCTTACCAGCCCAAGTGAAAGCAGTGCTCTAGTCTACATCCACAGCCAGGCCAGCTAGCCCAGGTTTAAAGCAAACCTGGGTGAAAGGACTGTATGTGGAGGGCAGATGAGTTAACTGTTAAAATTCTCCTGCTAGGAGAATTACCACTTGCCCGATAGAAAGTAGGAGCATACAACCATTTGTTCAATTTCTCCGGGGTCAAACATGCTCCCTCAGGTGGAAAGTTCTTATGGGTTGACACTTGGAAGACCTCTCCTGCAAGAGAAACTCTCACCTCACATGAATAAATGCCTGTATGCTCCCCTCATGGTCCAGACTAGGAGAGAAGTGGAGCAGTGGGGACTGCTCAGCCTGGTCCCAGTCCAGTCTGCAGGATAGGAGTGGAGCACAGTAGGCAGGAAAGACTCCCTGATCTGAAGAAGAGCAGGGAGTCTTTCCCTGCCACTCCAGTCCATCCAGGAATAGGACCAGAGTGGCCACTATTCCCCAGACTGGGATCATCATGGTTTTGGGAAAATGCAAGGAATCATAAAAGGGGGTGTGTAACAGGAAGGCTGTCAGGGTCGCCATGCTCTCCCCTGCCGCCTCCTTTACTGTGCCAAGTTGCCTACAAGCACCCTCAGATTCTCACCTGCCACGACTTTGATGTCACATGCATTTTATAGGGAGGCTGCCCTTCGTACTCTTGGTCATAGTTCTCCTGTTACCGCTTGTCCTTTTCCTGTATTGGGTGTTCTGTACACCCAGCCTTATGGGCTCTGAGTGGCTCCAACCACCCCTGTAGCACGCCTCAAGCCTTGCAGATGTAACCGACGTTGTTCGGTCTCTCTCCTAGCCCTCTCCGGCACCTCTCCTGTCTCTGGGGCTTCTTGCTGTCCCCCCCCCACTCTGGGGCTTGGGTCAGTGTACCCTGAATGCTGCACCCTCACTGGCGTTGTGGTCCCCACACTGCTGTGAGGCCCTCTCCAACCACTAATAGCCTCACCCAAACCACCAGTTACAAACAGCGAACGAAACACAAGCCCCTGGGCTACAAAGCAAACTCCAGCTGTCCAAATATAACATTAATCCAGCCACCCATCCTGGAGGGTGCTCCACTCTTTACCAGTCTCATTACTGATACACTCAGGCCTCTGCTCATACAGGCAGAGCTCCTTGTCTGCCAGCAAGGAACTACCTCCTGCCTGTGATATATACCGGAGACAGGCCCTTGCCCCTTCTTGTCAGCTGGCTAGGCAGGTGTGGGTCATTAGTTCCTTCTAATTGCCTCAGCAACTGGCACCTGAGGAGTTATCCCGGCTCTCCAAGTAGCAGGCACCTTAGTGCCCTGCTACAGGGTGGCTGCAGGCTGCATGCTTTTACTGTGCCTTCTCCAGGCAATATTTTTAGCAGTAAAATGTTTTTAGATATTTTCACTGGTAGAAATGAACACGCTTGTACCCAATGTTACCTTGAGTAGAAGACCCATTTAACTGTACGGTGAAGGCACACCCCATAAAAGAAAAGCTTGCAGTAACTGGACAAATTTTCCCCCAATTTCACTCTAGATATTTTGTCTCTTGTGCCAATGGGCCATATGCTTGAATTGCCACATGCAGCAACAGGGTCTCCTATCCCCTTCTGCACTCTTCTCTTCTTTGTCTGTCCACTGAGCTAATTCCCTCTCAGAGTAGACATAACCAAAGCTAGGTAGCAGTGATCCTGGTTTTTTTCCCCTCAAAAAAAAAAAAAAAAAAAAAAAAAAAAATCAAATTCTCCATTAAAAAAAATTAAATAGTAAAATCTCTTCTAAAACCCTCAAAACCAAAACCCGTGATTAAAATTAAAGGCCCCACACAGCCCCCATTCTTCTCCTTAGCCCTGCTTGTACTCCTCACTCCCTCCACAAGTCCCCCAGTCCTACTGGTGCTCCCCACTCCTCCCACAACAGCCCCCCAGCCCTGCTCGTGCCCATCACAACAGCCCCCCAGCCCTGTTCATGCCCCTTCAGTCCCCCAATCCAACTGGTAACCCTCACTCCCCTCCACAGCCTCCCAGACCTGCTTGTGCCCCTTGCTCCCCACACACAGCCTCTGCCACCCTAGCCCTCAAGGAGGGGGTCCCCACTGCACCACTCTAGGTCTGTGTACCCCCAGCTGGGCGTCCACTCCATGTGGGGCTTTCCCCAACACTTTCCTGCTTCCTCAGCCAGCCTCCCACAGGAGTGTTCACCCAGCTGGCAGCACATAGATCCAGAGTGGCATGCTATCCACCCTTCAGGGAAGACAGACATGGAGATGTGAAGCCTGCTCAGACCAATACCATGCTGCTTGCAGTCCATGTGCTGCAGACTGCGTGGGCACTCTATGTCTTCCTGTAACACCTCCCCACTCCCTTAGCCCCCAACAAACTTCCCCCCTCCAGCCCAGCCGGTGCCCCCCAGCTTTGACCCACAACCCCCCAGCCCCCTGCAAGCCCCATCTTCTTTCTTGGGAGCCTGTGAGGTAAGGGAACCTGAGCCAAGTCTTGGGTGAGAGCCTCTGGACCCACCCTTTCCCCCTCCCTCACCCCTCCAGACAGGGTTGGGGGTTCCCCACCCTTTTTGCAATCCACTCTTACAGGCTGGAACTCAGCCAGGCTGCAGAGCTCTTTGCAAAACCAGGATATCCACAAGTTTCTCTGCTAAAAGGTAAAATCCATCTTTTCTCTGATAAAATCGGGAATTTTGTGGTTTTCTCTGTTTTTCCATGGGAAATGGAAAACCCAGATCCCTGGTTAGTAGTAATGTGAATTTAACCACCATCATAATTTTTAGTTTGCTTTATCCCTTTTCTACCTCATCCTTGTTTTCCCTATTCCAACTGTAATTTCTGTAAGAAAGGGACTATCTAACTCTGTAGTGTCCAGGTACAAGGTCAACCCCTTCTCAGACACTTCCTGAACACTACTGTAAGAAAAAAGAAATCACACTGCAAAAAACTGCCTTATGCTGCTATTTTATTCCTCTGATTAACTGTTCTGGTTTACTAACAGTGCTAGAGATGGACATCCCTCTCTAGAGCACTGCCTTTCTAGCACAGGCAGTGACAACTCACGCTTCTTCACCAACCTGTTCTAGCTGAACCATAAATGTTAATGCAGTGTGTCTCTCTATATACATGAGGTTCATCTGTAATTCTTACCGAAGTGATTAAGTTTCATCCTTGCTTTACAAGTTCGTAAAAACAAAGCAGAGAGGTTAGGCACCTTGCCTATCACAGCAAAAGTTTTGCAGAGCAGGGAGCATAACCCCTGACTCAAGTATAGTTCAGCACCCTTCCCTCTGTTCTTGAAAGCCTTTTATAATTAAATATGCTATTTTAGATAAAGACTTGTTAGAAAAATGCCTTAACTGGATCATCATCTACTAGACTTTTGTGTTTATCAAAAAAAGAAGCAACTTCTAGTATATATTGAAGCTACGAAAACACAGCAGGAGGATATTAAACCCAGGCCCTCTAGTACTGGAATGTATAAACTATAAACAATGTTTGGCTGCCTATATATGTATTCAGAGGTGGGAGGGGGGCTGTTCCTGAATAGCAGCTGTAATTAAAATGGCTCACCATCAGGTATATTAAGCCCCATATCCCCAGTTTCAAAATGGTCATATGGGTGCTTTAACTAAAGCTCATTCAACAAGGCTTAGTTAAAGTGCTCACATTAGCATTTTGAAATGTGGAGGAGCTTAATACATGATGGTGAGGCAACGCTGGAGTGTTCTAATGAGAGTGTGAAGAAGCACATCTATAGGTAGCCTTTATTTTTCAGCTACTCATCTCCATCCCTTCCCAGGTGTTCTACATACTTTTCTGAAATCTGCCCAAACATAAAGTCCTCCAGAACTTTTGAGAACAGGTACTCCAATTTCTGAAAGACCAGTCACAAGAATGTTCTGCGCTTCCTTAAGTCTTTTCTTGTTGGTAGGAAGAAACACATTATCCAACCAATCTAGCAAAACAAGAAAAAGATGAAAACTATTTATTTCTGAGTATTAACTGAACAATTCAATAAAGAAAATGAAAATATTTCTGGTTCTGCTAACCTCTGTCACTAAGGAATTGGCTAAGAATATATTGAACAGGTCCTGGGCATCCATGAAAAACAGCCAACTGATTCACAGCTTTCCGAATTTCATGACTTCTGGTGTATAACACTCCAACTCTGAGACCACTCATACCAAAATCCTTGGAAGGCAAAAGGAAAAAAAGTTACACTGAGGTGTAAGGCTTCAGATTTACTAGGTATCTGTATCTTAAACGCTTAAGTAAAATTAAACAAAACTCCAATTTTGTCCCACATAAATATGAAGAATGTGTTAGAAGAAAGTGAGAAACACATTTCATTCTGAGATTAAAAAGATAATTTTTAAAACGTTCTGATTAATATATGAACATTTATTACTGGATAGCTTAGCTTGCACTGACATTCAGATATAACTGACAGATGACAGAAAATTATCTAGGACAAGGATGTCGAACTGGCAGGTCTCAGGCCACATGTACTGCTTCACTTACTGCTTTTTGCCCCTACTCCAGGGGAAAGGCAGCAGGGAAGGGCAGAGTGGCCAAGCAAGACTGCAGCATGGTATAGTGCAGCTGGGGGCATGCACTATGTGATGAAGGGTGGGGGGGATATGAAGTACCAGGGGCCACAAGGTACAGTGTGTGGGAGATGGGTGTGTGTGTGTGTGTGCGCGCGCATATAGAGGAGGGGGGAGAGG
>JAGPOW010000261.1:222062960-222091472 GCA_030014935.1 Caiman crocodilus | reverse complement strand
TGTGTGTGTGCGCGCGCATATAGAGGAGGGGGGAGAGGGGAGGGAGGGTTTCCTGCTATATGGCACAGTGCTATAGTGTGTGGCTTGTACATCAAGAGGCCCTGTGGTTCCTGGCTACTCAGAAATTGGACAGCCCTGATCTAGGGCAGTCAGGTAACTGGTGAGGACAAGAGAGTTTGAAATTTTCAAATCTTACACTGAGTGGATAATCTCATACACAGACATTTTGCCTATCTGAATGCTTTCAGATTTGCCTAACAGACATTCACTAATGTAAATTGTTAAATACTTAACTAGGCAGTCCTGGGGATCTGCGTGTGGAGGATACTACCCTCAGTTCAGGAATCCTGAGGCAATGAGCATCCTTGCTTATGCCTTTAATTTCCCACTTATCAATGGAATAACTATCATTGCCATTTGTCATGATGAACAGTTACCTTCTTCATGCTAAAGTTAAGACTGCACAGAGAAGAGACAGAAATTGTCTCACCTTTCCCCTAAAGCTCAATCCCTAACTGCTGCTAAATAATGGTCTCCATAATCTATGATTTTGAAAAAGGCTAGCATCTCCAAGGCTGTAAAAAGGAGGAGAGAGAGATCAGGATAAACTATCAAACAGCAAAATAGCCCAAAGTTTAGCCTGATTAATGGACAATTAAGATCATTAAAAAGAAGAGACAATTGTTAACATTTCTTGAGTGAAAAACAATGGGCCATTCAGTCAACTGACTCTATCAGCTGCCTGAATAATAATGCAACAGCTGCTGCACTGTGGAGCAGGAATCAAAGCAAAGTGCTTCTGTCCTGGTCAGAAAAATTGGCTTCCCCACTTAAAACATGCAACCCAATATTTTGGGGAAAGGTGTGTGTTGTTTGTGACAAAAATATGGTATTCTTATCATGTAATTAGACCACAATTACATGCACACAAAATATGGAGTTTAAAAAAATATTAAGACGTTTTGTACTTTTTAACATCTGTCTCTGAACCAAGAGGTTCATGTTCCAGTTGTCATAGTATATATCTAGTCCAAGATTGCAGGAAGAGAAGAATGCAGGGAATTATAGATTATGAAGAGAAGAGGACAGAGTTCAATTTATAGTGCAACTTTAATGTTGTCATTTTCTGATTTCTGCTCATTAAACAAGTGCCTTTACTGTACCCCAAGAAAAGTTTTTTAATGCTAGATTTTTTTAGATCTAGTATCAGCAGCCAAACATCATCTTCACATAGTATACCTCTCCTTGAGATAGACCAGAAAGTATATTTTTTTTGAGGACTGTAAAATCTGGTATTTAAATACTTCTACACATTCTAGGCAAACAAGGTTCTTTGGGTAAATGTGATATCTTTTATTAGACCAACTAAATAGTTGGAAAAACTGTTCTTTTACAGGTTTTGCGCAACAAACACCCTTCTTCAGGCATAGGGAGAGCCTGCAGGTGTTTTTTGTACTCTCCAGGGTGCAAAAGAAGCTTAAGCCAATCTGGAAAATGCAGGTTTGTGGAAATGTAAATGTGTGACAGGGAAGATCAGAAGGGATGAGAGTTAATGGGTGCAAGACATTACACACATTGCACCCCGCCTTTCACACATTCTAAAATTCTCATGGAACTGGCCTTTTCAATGTAACAATATTTTCAAGAAAGGAAAGGCCTGTTACTACAAGATACAGAATATGTTTAGTTCTTCCAGCCCAAAGAGTAAAATTATTCTAGTGGGATAAAACCAGCTGGTACCTAATTCTGCTAGATACCAGGCATCTTCAACTTCTAACTCAATAGCATTTAAGGATGTTCAATGTTTTGCAGGACTGGGTCAAAATAATATATACACATTAAAGTTAGAATAAAATCAGCCAACATGGACAGATATAGCAACTGGGCTAGAAGTGCCCCCATAAACATGGCGCACTTCCTGGTGTTAGTCTGCTACTTGAGATGAACACAAGAGATTCCTGCTCACAAAAAGACACCATTTACATGTGCAATTACAGTGCCTGAATAAACTGCAGAGCTTATGGCTCCAGAATCAGTTGCTCCCAGGTGCATCATTTGAACATTTGCCTGGGAGCAACTGACTCCAGAGCAATAAGCTTCACAGTTTATTTAGGTACAGCACACAGAGCCTGGGTAGAGCAGCTCTGGCTGGGAGGGCAATGGGGGGTCAGCTTGCAGGCCTGGGACTGCTATACCCAGCTCAATGTGCTGCAGAGGGGCTGACTGGGGCATAAGGGAGGGATGATATAATTTGGAATGATCCTGCTTTAAGCAGGGGGTTGGACTAGATGGCTTCCCGAGTTCCCTTCCAGCCCTAATTTTCTATAAATCTATGATTCCCACAATACTTTTCAAATTACATATTAGCAATATCTTTCCACAAATAACATGCAGAGATTTTGCATGTGAAATACTGAAACTAATTGGAACCATTTAAGGGCTTAGCAAAACTTCATCACCTTTATGGTTACAACGTTCATGATCATCAGATTCATGGAAGAATATAAAAAGGCAAAAATAATTAGCAGACAGTAAGTGGAAAGAGTTAGCAAGCCCACAGGAGTTATTAACTTAGGAACTATAAAAACAGAGTTTTAGAACACCATTTTTGAAGCAGCATACACATTAAGCTAAAATACCCAACTGTAGAAAGTGACAGATACTTCTGAGATGGGGACAACTGAATCTGAGAGGTCAGGCTACTTGAATCAATTACCCTGCAAATCAGAGGCTGCAGAAGGATAACAACTTGGGTGTCCCCAGTTCATTGTCCCATGCTTTGTTTCCAAAACCATGCTATTATTTCTAACCCAAACTCTGCTTCCTTGTTTTAGTAGGTAAGAGGAGGTAGAAAACCAAACCAAAAGCAGTTTTTAAATTTGAGATGGGAGAAATTATAGCAACTGTTTAACTTCCAAGTGCTCTATAACATTCATTTCTAGTTATTTCTTTTATAAGTAGAATATTTTATAAAGTGCATGTGCTGCTCTATATAAATGATAAAAAGTTTTTCTGTTATTTTTGTCACTAAGCTGGTAAAACTGTCTTGCTACTTCAAACTGGCAGCATGTAATCTGTGTGAAACAAATAACTGCAACAGTCCAGAAAGTGTTAAAGTAGATCACAAGACAATAAGCTCTAACTTTCTGTAAGCTCTAACCTATATTCTGAAGTTACTAAGTAAGAGCAATATATATATCAATGATGCATATTGCATCATAACAGCCCAAGTTATTCTATGGAAAAATATCCCCTTGAAAAATGCAGACAACATTTTTGACCTACCTTGCTAAAGCCCCACATAAAGTGTGTCCGTTCTGGATCTGGTAAACTGGAGGTGGGGGAAAAAGTTTCACACCTATAATTGTACCTTTAAAGATCAGCATCACAATTTCTCTCAGACTAACTAGAATAAATGATTTTCAAATTGAAACATTTGTAGAAAAAGATTGCAATCATTTATAAGTACCAGAATGATTAAGGCTAAAACACACATATAAGATGGAGATATGATAAAATAATTTGTGAGACTTCTGTCAACTTTATAAATTTTATACTGAATGCTTTAACTTCAGCCTGTGTCGGACAGCTACAGAAAAACCCACTCCCAATTTTTTCACTGCTCATCTGCAAGTAGAACACAAAAGATCTACCTTCAGGATAAAACATCATTGTATATAACCAGAGGCCTGCATATAAAAATTAGACTGCTAATGTCAGCAGTCTGAACATGTGATACATGTTCCAGTTCATAGAATCATAGAGAAGTAGGGCTGGAACAGACCCCCAGAAGACATCTGGTCCAACCCTCTGCCTGAGCCATGATCATCCCTAATCAAACTACTGGTATTATAAAAAAAAGACACCTACCAGTCTAAGCTTAGAACACTGGTGAAGGTGATATCATCATAAACAGACAGCATGTATATTTCATCCATTATTACATGTAATTCATATCTATGTACAGAAAGATAAAAGATTTAAATTATTTAAAATTCAAAGCTTTAATGCATTTCCATGTGCTTATTAGTATTATTCTCACCACTGCAAAGCTCCTATAAACCTACCAATTTATGCCATTATACTCACCCCAGAGACATTTTACCAAAACTAATTCTTTTGTAAGATTACAAATTTCAGTTTAAGCACTTGCACACTACTAATATCCATTTGCATATCATGTTTCCCAGCAGAAAAACCTGCAATGTCTGAAATCCTAGTACATGCTAAGAATGCCTTCAAATAACAGAAGCAATCCTCCCAACCCATTGTTTAAAATTAAAACAAGCATGGCAAGATAGTGTTCCCCTCTGCCCTGCAAAACGTATTGCAACACAACACAAAATGAGTGCAGTTAGATCATTAAGACTCGCCATGCATTTGAGATATCTTCTATTAAATCCCCATTATGAAAGCCATGACACAGCAAGTTGTGCTATTTTACTTGATACCAGCAAGCCTTGGATATTTTCAGAAGTGAAATCCATGGCAGAATGCCTTTTAATATCCAAGAAGTGCAGGTATTTTAACTGAGTAGAACCTCAGTGTTTTGCAGTTTGTTTCTATACTTTTAAACGAAAATCCAGTTTCAGAACACAATTCTTGGTTTGAAAATTTAAGTAATTTTTATTTTATTAACTGTTTTCCTCTAAAGTATGATTTTGCCAACTAGAGGCCTGTAGATTCTGCTAGAAAAACAAACATTTGCAGCCTTCAGTACTAACATTTGAGAAGTTTCAAGAACTATCCCAGCTGCCATAATTATTTTTATGGAGAAGTCACCCAAATACAGGTGCTGTATGATAAACACAAACATTCTTGTTCTGAAAGCAAAAAAACCCCAAATATTTTTGTGAAATAGGAACTGGCTTAATTAAATACATTAAGTTAAGCTTTAATATTTAACAAGGAGTCTACGTGTTGCAAATGCCTTTTTTCATATTAGTAGCTACAGGCTTTAGTTTAGGAGATTATTAGGCCCTAAACTGACAAGTAAAGATGAAAGGGGGAAGAGACTGTTAGGAGGATGTCTTTCTTTCAAGAAGAGTAACTGGGATATACATCCCAAACTACAAAGGGTACCTAAACAATTGGATCCTTCCCCAGCCAATTGAATGTCTTTTTTCCAAAATGCCAATTTGAGGATCAGTTGTTCAAATGAAAGTTCTATCCATGCTATACACTCTTGCTGCTAAAGACTTTGGTAATCACCAGTTTTATTTTTCTGACACATGCATTAAAGGACAGGTTAATGAAAAAAATTATGTAAACAAGAAAGCTTTATCTGTGTTAAACTGCACATAAAGCCAGTTCTCACCAGTTATTCATTCAGAAGTATCATCTTTATTTCCCAGAAAGGCCACATGCAAAGGATAATTGTGAGATAAACTCTATAAAGGAACCCCCTCCCAGTGGAACATACACCAAATGGAACAAACAAGAGATTACCAAAGTTGATTTTCAAAACTAGCATACTGCATCATGGAAAATTAAATCCCAAACAAATAGCGCTAGGACTCAAACCTGTGGGCAAACTCTAGACATTCTTTCAGTAACTGTGCTGGGTAAATGTCCCCTAATGGATTGTGAGGGTTGATCAGGATTAATGCTCTGACTCGGATGCCCTGAAAAAAGAAAAACTGATAGTTGGAGACGCCAACATGACGTCAAACAAAGGACTAGAGAGGCTATAAAATTGCTAACCCTTCAATAGAAAGCTAACTAACAAAAAGTTAATGACTGCATCTGAACATACATGATCTTTCATTAATAAGCCTTTAAAAACAGAATAAAGTTTCAGCAACATGACTTATCTACTAGTTTACCCAACATTTCCACTTAATAATCAGCAAACACATATACTGGCTTGTTGGCAAATGTAAATCAAAATTAGTCATAATTCAATAAAAAGATGAATATTCATAGGCGGGATTACAACGCAGAATGGACCAAATTCTACTGTGTTACACTGGCCAATTTTTAGAATGATTTTTTAGTCCAGTAGACTAAGCTTACACAATGACCAGTATAAAGTAGAATGTGGACCTTCATGTATACCAACCCACTGAGAAGTATTTTTTCCTGCTATTTCTTTTTTTAAAGGAAACAAAAATGGAAATAAATTCTAAGAGAATCCTACATAGTAGAGGTTTAAAAAAATATTATCTCTTGCCATCTTAGGAGGCATTTAGAAAAGTTGAAACAAATGCCAGCTTAAATTATTATTATATACAAACTGAACTGAATGACCAGGGAGGAAAAATAGGTTTGAATTCGAACCCCTTGAAGAAATTAGTTTTTTTCTTCTTAGTATAAATAGACCGTAAGTACCCTCCTGTGCAGAGGATAAAACCCTGCATAACAACCCTGCATAACAACACAAAACAACAAGCATGCTACAATAAATCATATTACATAACATTTTAAGTGGAGTGGGACACTTCAGAGTCATCTACCACATTTACTTGAATACAAGATGTGGTTCCCTTCCCTCACCAATCAACATGGAGAAAAAGGTTCCTCATCTTACATTTGCACACAAGCAAACTTCATAAAATACACTGTCTAGCATTAAACTGCTGCCAAAAGCAGTACATTCTCAGTAATGGAAACCACTTATGAAGTTGATTAAATGTAGCCAACACTGAGCATGACTACCAAACACATGGTCCATCTGGCCCAAACAATGATGGGAACCCTTTTTTGTGGCCCTTAAAACAAATGTGCAGTTGCTCCCCCAGGAGGAAACTGGCACCAAGCCTGGAAGTAATGCAATACCAGGCTGACACTCAGAGAGGCTAAAGCAAAGTCTGACACCCTCCCCTGGTGCCAAAAAATGCTGATGGGAACCTACCAAAAGGATGTTAGTGCACCCCATCTGATCTATGCTAGTGCCCACAGCACTCAATTCCCCTCAGCACCGACTCTTTTTCAAGTCATGATAAGACACTCCACTGAATATATTTCAGTGTTCTCTTCACTCACAGCTGAGCTGTGCTTTTCTTTTCCATTTCTAGCGAGTCCCATTTCTTCACCAGCCTGAAATGCCTGGCAAACATTACCAAATGGGGCCCCAAACAGTCTACCCATCTCTCAGCCTGTCATAAAATCTAATTATTGGATGGTCTTATATTTGGGACCATCTTATATTTGAGTAAAAATGTTATTTTCTATAGTCCCTCCTAAAACCTTGAATCTCATTTTTCTTTGACAAATCCTGCATTGAATACTAGCAAATTGTGTAATGATAACAGGAAGAATAGATTTCTCTGTTCAATCACTGCATCAACATGAAGAATTACCACTCTAAACACTGTGAATGATGATGAACTATTTTTGTAGAGAACTTAATCATTGGATGACTTTTCAACACTTCTCTTGCCCCCTTAAAAGAGAGAGCAGTTACTTGAAATGCAAAACTATGCAGAACTTCCATCGCAAATAAGAAGAAAGGTTAAACAAAAAAAATACATGTATTTTCATTGTATGGGAAGTCTAGGCTCTGCTCTACCGTTAATTTAAGATAATCACATAAACTTTATTGTAGTTATGAACCAAGTGAAAAATAAACTGTTGCATTGGTAGTTTAGGGCTTGTCTTTATGGGGAATTCATTGCAAAATAAGCAGGATGTGAACGTGCTGCACAACAACCATTCTAAAAGACCACCTTCTTGGATACTCTTATTCAGCAATGCTGTGCTTATTTGTAGATTAGCATGCTCCATTTCTAAAGCTGATGAAAGCTTAACAGAACCACAAGGAACCCTTAGTAAGGAATGAGAATATTCATGAAGAGAACTGTTACAGAGATACTGTTTTTCAATAGTTAGTTTATTCCTCCATTTAAATAAGCTTTTACAGGAACATACCAAAGGAGATATTAGTAACACAGTCCTTGAAAATAACTTCAGTTCTACCAGTATAAAACAGATTAGGGCTGTGTGAAACTTTGGTAGCCAATTTGATTTGGAGGAGATTCGACCCAATTTGGGGACTGAACCTCTAAATTTGAATCGAATAGGGAGACCACGTAAAAAGCTCTGAATCAATTTGAAGCATCCGAATCAATTCAGAAAAAGTTAAAAAAAAAAGATTTGACCGATTTGGAGATTCAGCCAGATTAAACAGGCAGCTGACAGCTGCCTCCAACTGTTAAGTTTGTTGGGGATGGGACTGGGACAAGTTGCACAGCTGGGGTGGGGAGGAGGTGCGACTCAGGAAAGAGGGGGGGATGCAGGTACAGCTTGTTCCAGACGGAAGAGGGCAAGTGGCAGCAGGGCACAGCCAGCTCCTAGCACTGTTGTGCCTGCATCCCGTGTCTCCTGTGCCCGCTGGCAAGCAGTGGCAGGGCAGACCCCCCGCTCCAAGTGCTGATGTGGGTACGGCAGTGCTTGGACCAGGGGCTATGCCCTGCTGCCACCTGGAGTGAGCCACACCTGCACTGTGCCCACACTGCACTGACTGGGCAAGCAGGGCATAGCTCCTATGGCTCCTTCCATCAGCGCAGAGGCAGGCACAGCCAGAGAAACTGCAGGAGAAGCCCCCATGGCTGTCCTGCCTGGTCCCATCTCCCATCTGGCCCAGGCTCCCAGCACTTTAAAAGCCCCACACTCACCAGCTCTGGTAGCAGCAATCGGGGGCCTCTGAGGGCTCATGGCAGAGCTCCCCTGAGCAGTGCGGGGGGCAGTGGGGATCAACCCCCCCCCCCCTTTGCACCCGCATGGCAGCTGCCCCATGGCACAGGTGCAGCCTGGCTTGGCAGGGTGCTATACACTGCCTGGGAGCTGAGGCAGCTTCAGCAGTCAGCCAGAACCCAGCAGCGCTCAGCCCCAGCAGCCCCAGCTCCCAGAGAGCGCGCGGCACCCTGCCGAGCTGCGCTGTACCTGTGCCATGGGGCAGCTGCCATGTGGGTGCCAAGTGGGAGAGGGGCGATCCCTGCTGCCTCCCACTGCCCTGTGTGGCGCGGGGAGGCTCAGCCACGAGCTGTCAGAGACCCCTGATTGCCACTGCCAGAGCCGGTGACTGTGGGGCTTTTCTTTTTTTTAAAGCCCCACAATCACCGGCTGCAGGTACGGCGATTGGGGCCTCTGGGTGCCCATGGCAGAGCCCCACTGTGCAGCATGAGGCAGTGGAGTGGGTAGTGGGAATCACCTCCTACCCTAACCCTAATGCCCCCAAATTGACATCTGCATGTGCAGGTCACTGCACGCTGTCTGGGAGCTGGGGCAGCTCCATGTTGTAGCTAGAGCCTGGCAGCGCTCAGCTCCAGCTCCCAGGCAGTGTGAAATGCCTGGCCAAGTCACTCTACACCTGTGCCATGGGACAGCTGCCATGCAGGTTCCAAGCAGGGGTGGGGATCTCCGCTGCCTCTCACTGCTCCGTGCTGCACAGGGGGGGGTCTGCCATTAGTGCTCAGAGGCCCCAGCGGCCGCTCCTGCAACCGGTGAGTGCAGGGCTTTTTTTTTTTTTTTTTTTTTTTTAAAAGTCCCAGGGCTAGGCTGGGCAGCCATGGTGGTATCTCCTGTGGCTCCCCACACCCAAGGGAGAGGCAGGCACATTTGGAGGAGCCACAGGAGAACCTGCAGCCGCCCAGCTGTACCTGCCTCTCCCCGGCTGATCTGAAACACCCAATCTCTCCAAATCAGTGCCGAATCTTCCAAAGTTGATTCAGCTGAATCGATTCAGGACAGTGATCTGAATCTCTAAATCACCGTCCTCTGAATCGGCTGAATTCCAAACCAAATTGAATACTTCCATATTAGCACAGGCCTAACAGAGATATTTCAACAGTTAAAGATGAGCTTAATATTGCTAAAAAGTGCAAGAGCAACTTTGCAGATATAGTTTTATACAACTTTCAATCAAGTCTGAAACAAACCTACAGTTTTAACTATATAAAAGTTAAAAAAAAACAGTTCTTGATATCATATGTTCTAACGGAAAAAATCATCTCTTGCTTCAAATTACATTCCAGACTTGTCATTCAAAAATCTCATCAACCCCACTCACCCTCCAAAACAATGTTCTTTTAAGACCCTAAGAGTGTCCAAAACCAGAACAGTAATTTCTATGTGTAGGTGGCAGGAAATTAAAAACATTATATTTAGTGTTTGAAAAGAAGTCAGTATAAACTCAAACCTTTACAGGTTTACAATGGAAGATCAAGATGCAATACAATGCAATACAATTGTACTCAAGCTACTAAGAAGTTACAGAGTCAGTTAATAATTAAAATTAGCCTCTTAGATATGGTTTCCTGTAATGGATCATTACAAGATTTAGGGATTTTCTTTAAACTTTGAAATGTCATTCGAAATGCAAGTATCCCACATTATTTTAGTAACAGTAACAAGCTAATGACTATATAAATTGTTTTATTAGTAGGTCATGTTCTCAGCTTTAAGGGAACCTCTTAAATGTACTTCACAATTCTTAAGCTTACACAAACATTTTTGATACTACCCATAACACATTTGCCTGTTTGTTAAATTCAGCATAACCTACTAATAGCCAACACTGAGAAATGAACACAGCTTTGTTGGAATCCAGTGACTGATAACTCATTTTATTGCTGGAAACTACACCCAGATATGCTTGAACTACTCTTCCAGCTTATGTAGGATAGATTCAACACAACGAGAATGGCAGCACAGACCTCTGACTAGATAATCATGCTTTTACTAATGGCTGTTTAATACAAGGGAAGTTTAGTACAGGGAAATTCTTCAAATTTTGAAGAAAGAGACTTTGCTGGTTATTTAAAGAAAGAGGCTTTGCTGGTTATTGACCTGACAAAAGTAACATTCAGTCTAATATTAATAGAACTAATATTTAAGATTACTGTATTTTTTTGTACATTAACTACTGTCTATTTTAAAAATTAGAATTTGGAAGCACTGCAAAGATACTGGAATGTTTCCTGTGATAGAAGTCAAGTTAACAACTTTCAACAGATTGCATAATTATGTTGTAACATAGCATAAATGTGTCTTACTGGTTTAAATAAACTTGATAAGTATCTTGCACTTTTACTACCATCTGCTGTCTGAATTATGAAAAAAATTGCACTTCTATTCTCTGTAACAATTGTGTTCTTTACCCCTTGGCAAAGTTTAGTTTCAACTCTAGGTTAATTATGAAAAATAGCTCTAGTTGACTTTGCTAATACTATTTCAAAACAATGGGACCACCACTGGGAACATGTGCTGGTAGGCATCATCTGCTCTGCCTGCTGGCAGAACAGAAAAACCAGGTTCTGGGTAAAGAAGGCCTTCACAATCCCACAGTGTTGTGAATTATAAATATAGAGATATTTAGAATCCAGAGTCCAGCCTCTTCTACATAATTTAAAAAATGTACAGTATATTTGTGGCCAAAATAATTGTCCATTAATAGCCATATGTGCACAGTAACAGACAGTGACACGACAGATATATTTCCATAAGGAAGCGATACAGAACAAAAGAGAGGGAAAAAAATAAAGATAAACTGTGAGATTAACATAAAATTTATTTAAACAAGAATGGTTACAATTAAATACATTCATATAATACATTTATTGATCAACGAAAAACAGTATTTTTGACAAAATCCTGAAGACTGCAATCTCCTCAGGACCTCCCATTTTTGCAAACTTCTCATTGCCAATGGCAAATTACATGGCTTTCAGTTATTTTGGATGGATGGCACTGCAAGACTCCCTCCCCTGAGAATCTGAAAATGCTTTTTTTTATTAATTGAATAGGACACACTATGCAAATAACACACTTTTAAAGATTGGAACATAATGCCTTCCCAGTACTCCAAGCTTCTTCAAGACCAGCAAGTGGGAAGCTAAAACTTGCATAATGGACATTTTCAGTACCTGGTTACACTGTCCCTTCATACAGACAAATTCAATTCTTTTTTGTTGCCAGGATTGTATCCATGTCAGCTACATATCAAATTTAGAATTATTTCAGTTTCCAAACAGTTGTATGCACACTAAAAAAAAACAAATGATGAACACTGTAATTAGAATTAAAAATCTGGAGATGAGCTAATGGAATTTCTCCTACCTGCTCTTTAGCTCTCTGTAGGGCAGCTTCTAATTTTTCAACTCTTAATTGAAAAGGGTGACTTTCTTCATCAGTCACCTATATACAACAACAAACAAGATGTGACTTTAGGGTAATAAAACTCTTAGCTGTTGGAAATATAATGGTAGTTGAAACAATATCTAACATTATCCAATCTAAGTGGAAGGCAACTTTGGAGGAAGACTAGATCTGATATGCATTTACAGAAATATTTTGAAGAAAGCAGTACTCGGCTTTAGTTCCTGCAGTCTGCCTTACTTTACCTTGTTGTCAGAGGTAATTAGCTGTGTTAGTTTGAAGTCAGGCAGAAGGCAGAGAAGGGCAGGGCAGCACCTTAGATACTGATTCAGAGAAACATGAGCACTTAGATGCTATGAATGGATTTGTAGGAAGAAGGGGCTTAAATAGAAGATGGACGAGAGTTCACTGTTGAGACACTTGGTAGATTAGATCAAATTGGTAGACTGAATCACAAGGAGTAAACAAGTCAGTGAACATCGTAAGAGACTAGTAAACTGTTTACTACAAAGTCTGGAAAGGAGTTAATATCATTCCTAACGGCTCATTAGCTCTCTGTGGGGTATCTTAATTTTTTAACTCTTACCCAAAAAGAGTAACTGTAGTAAACAGTTTACTTCGATGCACTCTTAAGCTGTTAAAATGTCTTGTTTACCCCTTTTGATCTCATCTGTTCATTTTTTCCCCTTTCAATAGTGCCTCTCCTGTCCCTTTCTTTTAAACTCCTTGCTGTAAGTTCATCAATAACATTTGACAAACTGGTGGCTCTCTAAACCAGTTACTCTCTAAGGTACCTCCCTGCCCTGCCTTCTGCCTTAACTTGTTCTAAGTGCACTGAGGCAGAACACATTTTCAACAATGGCACAAGTAAGGAAAATAGCAAGATGACAGCAACAAAGCCATGGTTATCTCAGAAGTCAAAACCAAGAACACTGCTTTGAAAACAAAGTTACTGACTTGTAAAGAAACATATCTTCTTTGCAACTTCTTCAGGCAGAAGGCAGGGTAGGGAAGTACCTTGGAGACTAACTGGCTCAGAGGCATAAGCTTTTGTATCCTACGTTGTCAAATGCTATATATGTACCTGCAGAAACCAGAGGCTAGTTCTAAATGGAATGGAATTTAGTGCTATAAAGGTTTAGTCCCTAAGATGCTACCCTTTCCTTGCTTTTTACCCGACTTGAGACTAACATGGCTAACTGCCTCTTTCCGAATCGTTGTCACTTTCTGAGACTGAACCACTATTTTACAGTCTGAGAGATCCAGGACTAGGGTAAGAACTTTTACAACATGAACATAATGCTTGTGAATGCGATGGATTGCTAACTGTGCAAAACAGTTCTGTACGTCATAGCCTGCCATAGCACAAAGTTGATAACATGATCTGATCAACAGGCTGCAGGCTGGATAAGAAGCTACTTGCTTTGGAAGAGAAGACGTTTCTACATCTGTTTTCATCTATGATCTCTTTGCTGAGTTTGCTTTGTCATTTGAATGCTTTAATGAACATGTGCGTGCATGCATTTAATACAGTTTTTAACAAACAGAAGTTTTACCTCACTAAACAGGGGGACGTGAACAGGTTGTATTTCACCATACAGTTGAGTTTTGGAATTTATACCGCCATAGTATGGAGTAGGAATAAGGTAGCCATCTAAAAAAGCAAACAAAAAAACAAATCACACACAACCACAGATAATATTAGGTATTCTCATTATACATGAATAAACTGAACCTGAAGAAATCTGTACAATATACTGAATCCTTCTCTGATGTTTTTTCTTTACATTTTCAGTGCAGCAACTGTTCTGACTACTATTTATGCACATTGAAGAGGAGCTGATCTGCTTTTTTTTTTTTTTTTTTATTACAGTGCCCTACTGTGACTTATACAGATAGTTGGTGTGAACCTTAGCTACTTTTTTGTAGCTGACAGGGTGCTCTCTTTGAGGCCTATTAGGAGGACTCTGAAACTCTACCCTGGACTTTGTCCTAAATAGCCCCAGTTGGTGATCTTCCAGATATCAAACATAATTTTGCCAGAAACAGAATAAGTGTTTCCTATACAAAAATTACAAGGTATAAAGAATCCACATCAGATTGGTGTTGGAATTCTAGTTACTGTGTGCATTTCCCAGGCTCCATGGATCATTCTCCATCTTCCCCATGGCAGTGGATGTTATCCCACCATTTTTAATTAGCAAGATATACTCATTCTTAATAGACTGTGCCCCATTCCTTTCTTCCCCTCCTTCCTCTACTCTCCTTCAATGCCAGGGTCTCCTTGATTCCCATTGTCCCTTCCTAGGTGATCTACTCTATTCCTCATCTGTGGGGATATATTAAGAACAATTCATGTCACTGTGCTACAGGTGATGGACTGACTGTTTGATTATATTCTTAGGTGCACAGACTAAATTTGCAGGAATCCAGGTTTCAGACAAAGAGAAGGACAGGTGACAAAGCTAATTAAGATGCTAATCCTGCCATGGTAGAGATTGTTAAGAATTAAACAAAGGAAGGGAATGACTACGGATATGTTAACATAGGAGAATACAAAAGTAGACAATAAAATGTAAACCACTTGCCTCCACCAAGAATACACTAAAAGTAAACCAGGATTGTAGAAATAGGGAAAAACAAAGTAAGTATGAACAGTGGTTTAGATGTTAGATTGAATTAGTTTCTGGAAAGGAAACATCTAAGAATATGGATAATATAATTAAAAAGAAAATCAAGGAGAGTAAGACAGGTTACAAACAAACATCATATTTGTCCCAAGACAAACTGCAATTATTCAGACATCCACGTCTGTTGTCTTTGGATAAATCTGAAAAACATTCACAGGATAAATACTTAACAGTTTATCTTCAGATATTGCAAAGTGCATCCAAATGATTATCCTGAGATTGCATTACTGAATAAATGTCCAAAAAGCAACAGTGCATTCAGCCACTCTGTAAACCCTGATTAGAAGGGTGATGCAAGTATATGCCAATTTTGTCCTACTTCTGTTCCAGGACAAACACAGGCACAACTTGTGCAGGTCAAATGGCACAACCTGCCCAGGCAATCTGTTTCTAGCCACAGAGCAAAAGAGAGTTCTTTACTAGTATGAGCTGGATCTGATGAAGCCAAACAATGTGACAGCTAGAACTTTGCCCTTGCTAAACCAGTTGTAAGGATGCTTATTATTTTAACTGTTGTGCAGGTGCAATCTTTAACACTGTAGCATTGCCATCCAGTATATATTTAATAACTACTACAGTAGCTTGGAGCTTTTGTTTAAAATAACTACATGACTGCTATTGATGTTTTGGATTTAATACAGGAATTTCAGCTAAATTACTGATGTAGTCAAATATTGATACCATCCCTGCCCAAAGAGGCACACCCTTTCCCCACCTCCTCACTCTCTGCTGCCATCCCTCATTAGCATAATACCCCACCCCACTTTGCTAGTGGCACCTTTCTACCCCTTTGATACCTCTTACACCTCTCTGGAGCCTTTCTTCCCCCCTAACCACATAGGCTCCTACTTCTATTCGGGTCCCTGCCCTCACTAGTCCCCTCCCACTCTCCCTTACCTCCACAATCTGCTTTCTCCACTTGCAGATCATAGATCCCTATTTTCCTTTCACCACAAACTCTTTCTGTAGGACTCTGAGAGAGACAGTCTTCCCAAGATACACGTTTAGCTGCTGTCTCCAATATGTACAAGCAGCAGCAGGGGGCAGCAAAGAAACAATACTACACAGCTAATCTCAATCTTCTATTAATCTTCTATTAATCTAGTCTGAACCAAGATGGGTACACGTATATTAGATCACAATCATTTTAGAAGTCACTGCTATGAATAATGCTCTGCTATTAAGAAAGCATTACTTACCTCCAGGATCACATAATACAGTTGAAAGGGTAGCAAAGACAGCACAACAGCCACTCATAACAATTATCTGAAATAAGCAGTCATGAAGGTCATCAACAGAACTGCCACACTTTTATAATACTGTTTGAACAATATTAAAAAAAAAAAAAGAACAAGCATGATTGCAACAACAGGTTTTAGTATGACTTTGCTAAAAAGAAAGCATTATAGCTGAAATTCAGAATATTGCAAAAAATTGTGCACAATATCCAAAATAGTTAAGCTATTACAGAATTAAGACCTTTTTATACAGCTGATTGTAAATTCCAGTTTTATAGTCTGAAACATTTTGCAAATAATTCAAGAAAAGAATCTCTCTCTATTAGTTGAGAAATTTAGAGTTTTGTATGGCCTTGCACTGGGAAAGAGAGGGGGTAGCACTGAACATTTGAAAGACTCCTAACTACTATCCATTTGGAATGATTGTTTGAAAAGGCATAGAATGCCAATGCAGCTGTCTCCCTTCCCCAACAGTCTGAGGAATGGGAGGCAGATGTGGATGAAGAAAAAGAGCTCTTTCTACCTTCCAGAACCTGGAGAGGCAAGGCAGAGGAGACTTCAAATATGCTACACATCCATTACACAGAACCAGAGACAAGCCTTAACTATGGTTCTCCACAATGTCAAGTACTTCATTCACTTGCAGACTCTATCAGCAATATCTTGTTATTCTCTTAGCTGTAGTCAATGAGATGTTTACCAAAAAAACAATGGCAGAATGTTAGTACTCACTGTGTTATACATCAAACATCTTAACTACAGTTCCACATTTAGAAACAAGGTAATGGACTTGAGGCTGAAATAACAGCTTCTGCTTTCATAGTTTCTACAGAGTTTTTCATAGCAGTGCAGGAGGTAAGAACAGATGCCTCCAAGGCCCTAACCTTTAAAAACCTCTGCATAGAGTTTTCCTCATGGGTTTGGAACATCTGGAATTACTGTAAAGGGCCAAAGAACCACAGCTGACTCCTACCATAGTAAGAACGAAAGAGAGAGAGAGAAGGAAAACAGTTTAAAGTACTGATAGCTTTTTCAAAACATTTTAAATGTGGTAAGACTTCTAAGCAGTGTTCCCTCTTTTTTAATATCCTGTAGTAAAGATATATATGTCTGAGCAGATTTGCTTGTTTTTAACAAACAGAACAGCAAAATGCACATATGAAGCACTCTTCTTACATGCTCTGGATTCAATGCTTTTGAAGCTCTGGTATATTCAGTGAGAAATTTGGCGATTTCTTCTCTGAAGCTGAAATAGAGGACAAAGACACTTCACGTCACAATTCTTATGAAAAGGTCAAAATACACAAACATGTAAGATATTAAGAACCAGAAAAATGTACAGTACACTTACACTTACTTACACTTAAAAAGATTCAATTTTTTGTTCAACTCCTGATTAAAGATTCTGCAGATGTCTTGTTATGCTACATGTTTTGAGAAAGGGGAAAGTTTAACCTTTTTCTGAAAGGGGTTGGCAAAATGGACAGCCAGAAGTTGTAGCTTTCACTACTCAGATAGTTTTGGACAGCCTATCTTGCTGAAACCTTTCCTCCTAGCATTCAAATCACTGTGGATCAACTGATCTCTGCATAAAAAAGTTAAAAAAAGTTCAAATATATGTACATGCCTAATCTAATGCTAGGGCCTGATTTGGGAAGACACTCAAAAAATGTACACACCAAAAATAGTGGAAACTGAGTAAATAACAGATGTGGGGAGAAAAAATTTCCAGTGCTTTATTTTTATGTGGGAAATTTTTCATTTCTAAAAAGTCATTGTTTTATGAAATTCATTAGCAACAATGAATGGATGCCAATACAATATTAGGCAAGCTTGGCAGTTTCAAAGTTGTAATTAATGTTTTTCAGGTGATTATCCCTAGAAAGTGTATGAGAGAGTACGTATCTGTTTTATTGATTTGTAAACAGGGCAGTAAATACACTCGCATAATAATCCAAATAAAAAATCAAGTTCTGAATTCACCTCATTGACTGTGCAAGTCAAATCAAAACCAAAGCACGGCATATCATGCACAGTTCTTTGGGTGTGCTAAAATTAGTGTGTCAACAGTTTTCAATGCCTTCGTTTTTTTTCTTAAGTTTACACAAACAATGTAAGGGAAGTACATAATATCATGTATATTCTTTACATTTTTACAAATACTCCAATAAAATTCATTTATTTCTACATAAAGCTTTTAATTTGTTTGAAAATAACATTTAAACCACATTAAGTGTGCTGTATTTAATTTTTTCCCTAATCAAATATTTTAGTTCAAATACTTGTGGCTATTGGGACCTAAAATTAACATGGGGTACTTTTTTAGTTTTGTTTACTAAATATAAGTTAAATAAACATGCTAAATCAGATCACACTCTATATAGGGTATTGGAATATTTTCTGGAAAATTTTCCAATTCAAAATTTTCCAGAAAACCCACATCTCTGGTAAATAGAGAAGGCTAAAGACAGATCCATCCTTTGTTTATAATAAAATCGATGACAGAAGTCCCACTGATTTCTAAGAGGTCAATATTTGTCTTCAGTCTCTGGAACATAGCTCCGCCTTCACTGTTCACAAAAGCCAAGAGTTAGCCACTCTGATAATTAGCATATCTTCTTACATACAACACACATATTTCCCCAAAAGGTGCTGAAATCATGGTGCATGTACTAAGTCAGAGATATGGTAAGAATGTTCTAGGCCAGTTATGGAACAGAACAATGAACATGCTGTGCTCCCTACCTGCTACTGCTCAGTTATTTACTGCAAGGAGAGCATGTCTACATGTGCAATTAATGTGCCTGAATGTTCTGCACAGAAAATTCAGACTCATTAAAGCGCTCCCCAGTGCATATCTATGTTTGCATCCCCGTCAGAAGCAAATGGAGTCCAAGAGGAGAAGCCCAGTCCAGGGCTGCTCTTCCCTGTTTTGCCCCCCTTGCAGCAGCCAGGAGAAGCTACAGGCAACCCCAGGTGCCAACCCCAGGCTGGCAGGGAGCACAGAGGCTTAGCCCCGAGCTCCAGGGGAGAGCTGGCCCAGCTCAGTTGGCGGCTCTGTCCCAGCTCAGTGGGGAGATCAGGCTGTCCTTCATGTCAGGGGAGGGAGCGGGGTGGAAAAGAGAAGGGGAAGCTGTCCCAGCTGTTTGGGCAGCTGGCTGCCAGCCATGTGGAGATCAGGATGGGTCTATGCCCAGCCAGGATAGCTCTCTCCACCCCCCATGCCAATTTGCTCCTGGTCAGTATCTATACATATGGTACAGTCCACTAATTAATGCTCTCCTCACTCCCTGTGGCAATTCGATCCCAGTCAGCATCTATTCGTGGTATCGTGCATTAATTAATGGGCCATTTTCTAGTACCTCTATCTACAGATAGAAAACAGCACATTAGACTAACATACTGTAGTTTGCAGTAATTGTTGTGCACATGTAGATGGCATTAGTCTAACGGGCAGTAAAGTGTCTTATGTAGGCACACCTGGAAAGATCTTTTATTCTTTGTTCTGCCTTTCAAAAACAAGATGAATATTATATTCTGGGGCATGTAATGTGCAATAAAATGTGGTACTACTAACTATAGGGGGATTTACACGATATATTCTCCTGCCTATATCCAAATGGCAATGGACAGAAAATAAAACAAATAAAAAAAGAAAGGAAAAAGTAATTCTTACAGCCAACAGGAAGCAAAGAGCTAGGGAGTAAGCAACTAGAATTAAAACTATTTACTTCTAGGTTTACAAAAAAAAT
This sequence comes from Caiman crocodilus, assembly GCA_030014935.1. Taxonomy (NCBI): domain Eukaryota; kingdom Metazoa; phylum Chordata; order Crocodylia; family Alligatoridae; genus Caiman; species Caiman crocodilus. Next base: position 222,071,696 of record JAGPOW010000261.1, on the reverse strand, counting down.
TAAGCCAAACCAGCTGCCATGTACAATGTGAAAAGTGGATACTTATTCACTTCGCACCTTTTAATGCCTTGCGTATCAGAATACTGCAACAAGTTAGGTTCTACATAGTTCATGTCAGGTCTTGTAAGCTGTTGACAGAAGAGAGCCATAATTAAGCAGTGTGCTTTTGCCTGTGAGCTTCTGGTTTGCTGGACCACATATTCTATGCAGTTAAATAACATGTGTTTACTAATAACAGGGAGATGGAAAATCTTGAGATCCAGAAGCCACATCTGTCTTTCCACCCAAGGTTAAGATGCTAGTGATCAAAAACAAAAGAGAAAAACGTCTTTTTGACTGAATTGCCATAGTTGTGTAGATCAAAACAAATTCTGAAACAATGTTTATTTTTTTCTCAAAATTTCTAAAATTATTCAGACATACAAAATTTCCCCAGTGTTTTTTATATTATTTAGCTGAAGATGCAGCATTTTTTCTAATTGTATCAGCTTTGTTCAACCTGTGTTCTCAGCTGGGAAGGAGCCAGTAATTCCACCTACTACATGGGTAAAAAATACTGAAGCAACAGAGGTGATTTATTCATCTTAAAAGATGTGTCTATTCTGAGAAGTGACAGACAACACACACTTTTTTAATTACAAAAAGTCTTTTTCAAAATTGTTAGCATGGACAATTCATTTGTAACTCATGCTCCTTTTGGTTCATGCAATAAGATTCTGCAGAATAAAATGGATGCGCAGATACACCAACCAGCACATCTCCACCGATTTTCATGTGGATGGACCGAGCCAAGTGCAAAGTTGGCATAATAACCGGAGTTTATTTTAAATGGTGTGCAAATTAAAGTATAATTAAGTTCACTCTCCACTCCAATAAGCACGTTGTTGCCTAGCAATGTTACTAGGGGTTAAGAAAAAAAACTAAAAACTTAACTCTCATACTAAGCAAGGTGCCTTAAAAAAAAAAAAAGTCACTGTCCCAGTCATATTTACTTAATGCAGCAGTCTGATGTCTGGACCATTCTATATGAGATTACACAAACATTTTTAGTTTTACTTAAAATCAATACCTAAACTTCAACATAAAGAATGCTTTCTATTCTAGCTAAGAGTTTTAGCGCTACCCACAAAGAGCATCAAACCATTTGATGAAGCAATCAATAATTTCCAAAAAAATCCAAACTAAATTGTTGCATGAAACAAGTATAAATAACTTCTATCTAAATATTAAGTTGAATGCATTTTTCTAATGTGAATGAAGCTTAGGGAAAAAAATATTTTTTTCTGTGTAATGTTACTTTACTAATAGCACTTCACTAAATATATCTGAACATAACATCAAGCTACGATGTACAACGTGTTTGTTTCTGCAAGGTTGTCATATAGAAATCTCATAAATAAACAGCACTCTCAAAGCACAGAAATAGTTAAATGAACATTATTTACTCTGTAATAAACTATTTATTTGTAAAAGAAACATTGCACTGTTATAATCTATCTATGTCTGCACCACTATCTGAGGTATCAAAAATCCCATGATCCAAAAGTCTTCATACCCACAGAAACACTTACTCTTTCCTGTATCAAATCAAAGCACAGTTTGTTCTCACTTGTTCCCAAATTCAAAATGCCCTGGAATAAAATTGCAATGGATTAAATAGGATCACAGTTAGGAAAAAAAAAAACCAACAACCCAGAAAACACACTGTGTCTTGATCTCATCCTGACAAGAAAGGACATGCACTTGTCCTTACAAGGGATATTGGTTTTCTTTACTTTTAAAAAAATCATATTTTCTGAAAAGGGGAGGAAATGGCAAATTCTGATTAAAACCCCCCAAATCCACGTTTTTCTGTGATTAAAATGAAATGCCACTACACACACACACACACACATCACTTGAGCACATTTTATTGACATATTTACAATTTTAAAGCAATTTAGAAGCCTGCCAGTGCCTCAATCACTCTAATAAAATAAATTCTAAATACCAATAAATATTAGCATTTAATTTTTGTTTTTTTATCATGGAAAATCAGAGCTACCCCTGCCCCCTTTACTCATCAGGATCCTTGTGATTACACTAGGGTCTCTGCTATACATTATACCTGTAACATGTAATATATTATGCAGCTGACTGGTGGACAATGCAATAAATTTACACCCACCACACGTGCAAAATAAGACTGGCCACATATGCAAAATAATTACAACATTATAGCCCTATAAAAAGCAGTATAGAAAGGGCTGTCCAGATAAAAAAAAAAAAAAAAGAGCCAATCACAGATTTTCTCTTTTAAAGGAGAAAAATAGAGGGCGCTGGCAGGTTTCCCCATGCAGGCTGGCAGAGATCCAGCTTGCAAGGAGCTACTTGGGGCTGGCGGAATGGGAGGAGGGCATTGCACATGGTAGCCAGGCAGTGTGGAGAACAGCTCCTGCAACTCTCTCCAGGTAAGCCAGTGGGGGCGGCAGACTGATGCCTCCACCATGAGACAGGGAGGCAGGAAAGAAGGGAGTGGGGCAGGGCTGTGCATACTACACAGCTGGACTGATACATGGGGGGAGTGAGTGAGGGTGGGAGGGAGCTTGCTCCGTTCTGGCCACAGCAACCACCACCTCCAGCTGGTGACAGCTGGGACTAGGGTGCTGCAGGGGGCCGGGGGCTGCAGGTGCTGGCCCCAGCCACAGAGCCCTGGCAGCCTGAGGGTCCCTCTGGCAGGGCTGGGGGTGGGGACAGGGACTGTGGGTCACAAGTGAGGGTGCAGGTGGGGGGAGGGCCTTCAATTCTGTTTGAATCTGTTCCAGGAGACTCTGTCACGATCTAATGTCCTTAATTACTTTAGGTCAGGAAGACAAATGCATGCTACTATTACATTTAAACCCCCCTGGACTACTCAATAAATCAGATTCAATATTTCATATCGAGTTTAATGAACACCTTATCATTCCTCTCCCGGGTGACTCCCAGCAGGCTCTGGAGATGCACTGTTCATTCCTGGAGCCCCCCGGGCAATCCTGGGGGAAGGCAGCGCTCGCTGCGGGCGGGTCGCGGGGCCGTGCTGAGGAAGTGGGGTGAGCACTGGGGGGCGCTGAGGGAAGGCTGGGGCTGGCGGCTGCGGGGTGCGGCAGAGCCCCTCACACCCGAGCCACCGGCGGGTGATAATGTGGTGGCCGGAGCAGCCCGAGGGCGGGCGCGGCGGGTGGCCGCAGGCCGGCTCTGGGGCCGCCGCCCTCCCGCCAAGCCCAGGCACACGCCCCAAGAGGCCCCTCCTCGCCCACCTGCGGGTTGCGGTCGCGGTCGAAGGGGTCAGCGATGTACATGTCGAAGCCCTTGTCCAGCAGGCCCTGGACGCTGCCGGCGATGCGGGAGCCGCGGGCCGACAGCCCCGGAGCGCCCTCCCCGCCGCCGCTCATGCTGGTCTCGGCGCAACGAAAGCGGAAAACACCGAACCGGCTCGACCTGGCCTGGCCCCGCCCCCCAGCCCGCGCTGTCCTCATGCGACCGCCCCTCAGCCCCGCCCCGCCGGGCAGTGACGGGGCGGAGCAGCAGGTTGGGGGCGGGGCCCCTTGTACTGCCCTTGCCGCTCTCAAGCAGGCGGGCGTGGGGTGCCCGCGTGACGTCGGGACTCGTTGGCATTCCCCTGGGCCCGCAGTCCTGCTGATTCTCCGCCCGCTGCTCTCCGCAGCCCGGCTCCAGGCCCGCTGGAAGCCTCTCCCGGGGCGGGGCAGCACGGCTCTGCACCGCACGTCCCCCCCACACTTTAGACCAGAAGCTTTACCGATCTGGCAGGGGGCGGGCTCTGCGTTACTCCGTTTTAGAGCAAAGCAGACCCCAAGGCTACCTCATGGGTCCGAGTGAGAGAGATACATTCAGCTACCAGGATTACAGAACTAATGTCCTGATAGCTTCTGTCAATTTTTTTTTGCCTGGTTTGTTGCATTTTCTGTTTAAACTGGACACATACTCTAGCAAACGCATGCACCTTCCAGTATTTCAGTTGGTGTTGCTTTGCTCTAAAACTGAATAATACAGTGCTAGCCCCCTGGCATACCCATAAAGCTTCTAATCTAACTGGAAAAAATGTGTGTTGTATTACATGTGATGATGTGCCATCCCATCTGCACCCTGTTTTTCAAAATCCACAAGGAGGCCATGATTTGAGTCTGGATGTGGCCCAGGTTCAGAGCTGCACCCCAGGCCTGCTCTGGACCCACTGTGCCAGGTTCGGTCCCCAACAGATCCTTTCAGGTGTGGTCCGAGTTGCAGAGCCTGAGGTCACTGCCCTTGGGGCTGTTGGATGCAGGGAACTTCTGCAAAAAATATTCGGCCTGCTTCCCAGGGCAGCACTGAGGCAAGTGTTTAGTACTTAGGACCAAAGAAGGGCCATATTCTGATCCATCTAAAGCGGAGACTTGTTCACACAGGGCTCCATCCAATTGTCCTGTATGCACCTAAATGGCTTGAACATAGGAAATGGCAGTCTGATGCTTGACACTGCACTCCAGCTGTGTCCGGACAGGCCAACTGAGCACACACACAGAGGCTGCAATCAGGCTAGGCAGCTGCCTGCCAAACCAGGAGCACCCATGCAGTCTGTAGGCTTAGTAAGTCTCAAAATTTGACTTGTAGCCAAACTGTGACTCATAGGCATGAGGAAAAGCTGCCACCTTTTACTCCAGAGGTCTGGGAGTTATGACACCTACAAAACCTGGCACTTACGACACCTGGCCCCAGCTCTGTCTAGCTAGGACAAGACTTGAACCTGCTTCCTGTCAGAGACCCAGGGTTTTCTCCACCCTTCCTCTTGAAGCTGACCCACTGGGGAGCCAGAAAAGGGAGATTATGGAAGCCAGGAGCAAAAGAGTAAGCCAGTACTCTTACGTTATTTTGCCATAGGAGGAACTGAAATCCCAAACAGTGTTTAAGTGCCAAAAACTACAGTTCTGTAGCTGCATATGTGCTATTTAGGCATGTAAATCAAAATAGGATTGAGACACTAATCTCTGACCTATTTTCCTCTTTTGTAAAATGAGGTCAATACATATTTCAGAAAAAAGTATTGCAAGTATTCAGTATTTACAGTGCTAGTTTTCTGGTTTGAAGTATGTATGAAACAAGCTATTCTGGCTGTAATGTAGGGCCGAGCCAATAGGATTTAGGTTTAGAAACTAAAATCCCCAAAATATGATGAACCAACAACATGAGGCTCATTCACTTTTAATTTGATTAAACTGTATGCTGAACTCCATACCTCTAAAGCAGCTGGATTGGAATGGGAACTAAAAGGGTGGGACTTTACAGTAAAGAGATCTTATCTTTCTGTCTTGAGACATATATTCTATGTCATAAAATTATCTAGGTACAAAATCTTTGTATTGACAGTATTAATCCTGGAGTAGAAATTTGGATAACTAGTGGATAGTTAGTGGTATATCTCTGTGCCTTCCTGCTATCTGGAGAAGGCTTGACAAGGGAAAAAATGTAGTATAATGGAAATTAGGAGTGGTGTTGTACCAGGCTTTAACAAAGCCTGGATGGGTCACCTCATTCCTTTAATTAAGTTGTTGGTTTTAAATTGTAATGCTAAGCAATATATTTTCCTGTTGCTAACTTTGGAACTGGATGTACTCCTTGCCGCTTCAGAGCCAACAGAGGTGCGTGGCACCTGTCTTTTATCTTTGCTTTTTTGCTGCTTTGCACAATAATATAGATGCTATAGGCAAGCTTCATGTGTGGAGTGTAGACAGGATGGCAGTAGTATTCTGAAAGCATAAGTCAGCATGAGGGAAGAGGCATGTGTCGACACATACAGCTAGAATAATTATCCTGCAAGACCAAAGGAAGGAAAAAAGTTTCATTATACTGCTTCAAAGGCTTTCAGCTCTGCTTGTTTAAACAAAAAAGACCTATATTTGTTCTTAAGGACATATGCTTGCGTTAAAACAGGAACACCATTATTTTAATCCCTTTTTAACACCTAAAATACTGGTATGTTTTACTGAAATCAAATTTGGCTTGCAGGTACTGGAGACATTCTATTCCTGCAGTTGCCTTAGGGTTAAACTTTCCTCAGCTGCTGACAGTCAATACTGTTACCTACCAAAGAACATCTACAGCTTTTTAATACCCAAACAAGGTCACGCTGTACCAGTTATCTAATTTTTACATAATCAGGGCAACACAGAAGCCCAGGATAACATAACTAAGTAGTAGTGTGACATTTTTAGATGGTTTAGAAGCTTAGTAGTAAATGTTTGGATTTTCATTGGAATTTCAATTAGGTCAGCTTTATATTTTCAGTGTGATCCTTAATGAGAAGAGGCATAGAGCCAAAGCTGTCAGAGAGCTGTTTAGCTAAACTATACTTTTGCAATAGTTACACTGTGACGCTGGAAAGATTTTGGAGACAGTTTAGATTAGAATCTCTTGCTCAGGGATGGGCCGAATATGACCCAGGGGCTAGATCCAGTCCACCAAGTGATTCCATCTGGCCTGTGGTGGGTCCTTTGGCCTCACCAGGAAGACAGCCCAGGCAGTGGCACGTGCAGCTAGTCCTCTGGGTGTGGAGGGATTTCCTGGTGCACAGCACAGACCACCTATCCCTACGCGTGGCTCTTGGGCACTTGGGGAGCTGTAGTCCATTGGGCTGGGCAGCATAGCAGGGGTGGCCAGATTTGGCTTCTTGGCAGCCCCCATTGCAGCAGCTCTGGCTGCCACTGCCAGTGTTTCTGCTGCCATCCCCACTGCCTTGGCACTTGGCTCATCCACTCTGCACCCACCGCTGGGGGTGCCAGCCAGAGTGAGTGGGCAGGGCCTCCATGGAAATTGGTCTGGGACCCCCATAGGCAGGGTGCACTTGGCCAGGCAGAGGGGATGAGGCTGCGGGAGAGTCAGGACTGGTGTCTGTGAACAGGATGAGTCTATAGGGCTGGTGTCATATGGCAGTGATAGTACGGGGCCAAGGCCTGGGGTGGAGGCACTACCTGCTCCCTGCACATACCTGCCATAGGTGCCAATTTTGTAGTCAGGGGCTCGCTACTGTCTGTGGAACTGGCACCTGTTGCAGGGACATGTGGGGATTAGATTGTGGCTCTGCCCCAGCCCTGGCCCCATGCTGTCACTGCCCTGCAATCCTGGCCTCAGCTCTGCCTAGCTGTCCTGCTCTTGGATACTGCTCCCTGCCCACCTGTGATCCCATACCATCCTCCCTGCCAAGTGCACCCTGCCTGTGGGAGTCCTGGGCCAGTCTCCATGGAGACCCCACCTGCCTACTCCATCCGGTACCCCTGGTGGTAGGTGCCAGGTGAATGGGTCCAGATAGGATAAACTAGCACCTCCTCCACCCCCCTCCTGCACACCAACAGCCATGATGGGGGGCTGAGGCCAGGTCAGCACACCCTCCCCCCCTGCCCTCAACAGTTCACAAAAACTCCTTAAGAGGCCCAAATAGTTGACCAACCCTACTTTAGCTTATTTCTTTTACAGATTGGGGGCATCTACATGTGCACTTTACTGTGGAGTTGGCTAATTAGCTCCAGAGTAAAGTGTCACCATATACACATGTAGTTTGATTAGGCTGCTGTAAAGGAATCAACTCTGATGTAGAACACTACTGCTGGACATAAATACTGTCCTATGGTAGAATTATTTAGTGAATTGCAATGCATGTGTAGACAGTAACCAGGGCTGGATGGGGCACAAGAGTGCTACAGCGTGGGGCTACCTGCCAGCTAGCCCTTCACTGTAGTACCCTTGTTCCCCAGCCAGCCCCTCTGCAGCATGTTGAGCTGGGGCAGACAGCTCCAGGCTGGTAGGCTGATTCCCTGGGCCCCCTGTCAGACAGGGCTGTATTGCCCCAGCTCAATGTGCTGTGGACCTGGGTGCACATATAAACACTGCCCCTGGGAGCAATAAACTCTGGCACACACTGCATCGGAGTTTATTCAACCATACTAATTGCATGTGTAGATGCACCCATTGTTGCCGATTTCTAATAAGGGAATCTCTCTCACATAGCCAGTACTATGTGCCCTTGATTTTTTTTTTTTAAATAATTTTAACATGTAAAAATTGTGCCAAAGATCCACTCCAGTAGAGCACAACAAAGCAACTCTTCTGTTACACAGAAGTCTAAATTGCGTGACTGAGCAGGTTCCTCAAAATTTGCAATGATGGGCAAAGAGCAGGTTTTCTCTGTCCACAATACAGTCCCAATGCACTTTTCTGTCCTATGTTTACTCTGTGATGATCACAAAACCTTACATGACTTGAAGTTATTCAACCTATTTCTTCCCCATATTTCTGAGGCCAGTCAAGGACATCACAGCAACATGAGAGAGATCCAAACCCCTGCTGTGCTTATCTAATAGCGGCTAATATGATACTGCAGTTGAATGGCATTTCTGAAATGGTTTCTTCTTAAAATGTCTCACAAAATTCAAGCACTAGTTAAGGAAGGGGAAAACATATTTCATTTAATTCCTCTCAAGTGTACATCTCTAACCTGAATGAATATTAGCAAGATTTGTACTTCAGTAGCACCCCCCATTTGAGGATCTGATAGAAATGCATCTGTGTGTATCATCATAGTAGTGTTATGCTTCAGCCCAAGTCTGAATTCGTTGCCCGGCATGCATGAATATACGAATGCCAGTTGGAAGTTTGAAAGAAAAAAAAGTTTTTATTGCTAGCAATAAAGGTGCAAGGTAGCAAGCACACTAAACAAGATTTCTAAGC
>JAGPOW010000261.1:222040688-222062860 GCA_030014935.1 Caiman crocodilus | reverse complement strand
CAACCTTCCAGTCTCGCTGTGTATTCTGTCTTGGGAGGATGGCTCGAGGCCATTTATTAGGCCTTCAAAGAAATGGCTCGGGGTTATTCACAACAGTAGTAGCACTATTACAAAGTTTTAGCCTTAAATATCTCTTTTAGAAAGGTAATCATCATTGCCCTATTCTAGAAATAAGGCAAATAAAGTACAAGGGGCATGGCAGAATCAGGAATGTGACTTGCCAAAAGTAAGACGGGACTTGGAACAGATCCCAAGTCTTTGCAACCTGCTTCAGTTAATGTGTAACAGAATCCTTGTTGTACTGAAGTAAATTAGTTTAGAAACCTTGTGATCCTGCTCCTATCTTTATACTCCCAGATGAAAAGCAACTGCCAAACCCATTTCTATACCTGAAGGCAAGGCAACAAGGACCACTTTTGGGAGAAGGCTCCACATATATCCAGTAGTGCATTCAAACCACACTAAAAGATGCCCGGGTAAGGCACTGATTCAGTGCTTTCCAACTGCAACTTCAACCTCATCTGCTGGGATTCACATGAAAAAGTTAAGTACAGCTTGTTCCAACAGCTTGACACTTATACTACAATGGCAGTGTGAATTGAGTTTCTAGTTGTCCCTTACTAGCTACTCTACTGATTTGTTCCTGTAGCGATCACACTGCAAACCCAATCTAATTTATACAGGGGTCTCCTTTTTTCCACTTTTCTAAGTTCTCAGGGTGCTTTTGTTTTAAGATTGAAATAGTAAGTCTCTGGAAAGCTTTGCTCTTGCAGTCCTATATATGTGTAGTACGAATTTAGCAGACATTACATAAGCAGGCTGGGAAATGGATCCTTTTGTTTTTATACTTCTTGTGTAACTATAGAACCTGTAAACACTTTTTTCTATTTTTTCTTGTATACTGATATACTTCCACATATTTATTTGACAGGAATAGTTCTCTTTTAGCATTGCTAAGAACTTATGTATGATTTATACCATTTCTGATAGAACCTTTGGAAAATAAAATGACTATGAAATTAAAATAAAAAACACAGTAAACCATTTTTTAAAAGCATTTTTATGCATTTCATTCTACATCCATTATTTTTAATTAAATGACATCAAAAACAAAAATCCACAATCATAATTATTTTGTCCCGCTGTGATACTTAAAGCAATTCAGGTTTGGGGAGAAAAAAAAAAAAAAATCACCTTATGTCCATTTTGTATTTGGTGATAAAAATGAGGCCTAGCGTGGTATAGAACTTGGATTATTTTTGGCTGAAATGAGGCTTGAAGTATTTAAAAATTCTGTTTGTGCTTTTTACACCTTGTGAGAGAACTGCATTAGACACTCATATTTAAACAGTTATGTACAGTTTTCACATGTTATTCTGAAATAACAGTGTACTGTTCAAGTCTGACTAAGGCTTGCTTATCTACTTCTTGACTTAATTTTCAATGTTAAAAAAGACTGCCTTATCTCTTTTCCTTAGAGGTCTTACTTCTTTAATAACCAAAAGCAACTTCATAAATTCTAGGTGTGTAATCCTAGAGGTACTGTTTTTCTAAACAAAGAAGGTATATGGTTTCCTGCAGAATAGCCTTGTAGATCAAAATAAAATGAAAATCACATATGGTTTAAAACCCCTAACTTCATTAAAGCTAATGGGAGATGCAGACACAGCACCTGACAGAATTGGTCAATTATACATAATTAGTTGTTTCTTTCTGCAAATTCTTTCTGCATGCTTTGGGGCACACTCTAGTGACATTTTCTGCTGCCCAGGTTTTTAGGATATTACTGCTGCTCCTGCTGTTAGATGTAAGTGGTGCTACTAGATCTTCTTTATTTTGCATTGTAGGCCACATCCAAAATGTGAGATCTGCCAGCTATTCATCATTATCAGGCAGCTCTACAAGCTTCTGAAGCCAGATGCATTTTGATGTACTGCTAGGTTACAAAGCAGAAACACCCAAATAGTGTTGTGTGTACATGAGAGATGGAAAGAGATCTACTTATTACTGTTTTGTTTTGGGGTTTTTTTGCGGGGGGGGGAGGGGGAGGGAGGTTTAATACCCATGGACCACTAGGAGAGTGTGGCTGGCAACTGAGCAAGGTCAGTGATAGCTGACAAAATAGATGACAACAGAGGAATTAAATAAAAAGGTATCCTGTCAGGCAAGGTTGCCAATACAAGATTACTTTTTATTTTGTTTTTTTTTAATGACAATGAAACATTTACTGGCATGTTTTACTGGGCTGACTAGGTACAATTTATCCCTGTAGTCAGTGTCTACATGTGCATTTAATCACTATATATTACCCTGGCATAAAATACTACATATTGACATACATTTACATTATGTAAACTATATGTCAATAAAAACGTAACTTTTCTGCCAAGTCCTGAATAGCAGTAATGAGGACTGAGTTCAAATTTAGGGACTTAACCATGCTTTCTTTTGGTTGGGGTTATCAGTAAAAAAGCTGACAATAAAAAGAAAAAAAAAATTAGGTTGGCAATGCTGCTTGACTGCAGCATTGCTTTTACACTGTGCTGTCCCCACCCTGGGGGTCCCTTACTCACCTCCACACCCTATCACCCCCAACTGCACCCTGCACTGTGCTGATCTCCAGCCTTACCCTTGCAGGCCCCAATTCCCCTGTCCCAGAGTGCACCCCTACCTGATGCCTTCCCCTCCCTCCCAGCCCTGCAGCTACATCATGGCTGCACTACCCCTTCCCCATCCCACGCAGGGTCTCAGATTTCTTGGGCCAGGCAGCACTGCCTGTCTGTAAGGTGAATAGCAATTATAGGCAGGTAATAGGACACAGCAGCAGCAGCAGCAGCAGCACATAGCTGGAGTGGGGCAGGGCTATAGAGGCTCCCATAGCCCATAAAGCCCTGACAGAACTTCCTGAAAGGTGCTGTACTCCTGCTCAGACACCAGGTAGTACAGCTCTGCTATGTTTGTTCATCAATGCTTTGCATTTGGCCTCTTTCCAAAGACCAAGTTTTAGTCAAGCTCACGATCATTATTTTTATAGATGGCTTCATTTTAAGGACTTTATGGACAGGTGCTTTTAGACTTTACTTCTTTATCTCTCTCTCTTTTTTTAAAACATAGATTGTCCATAAATTTACAGACAGTTGGCAAATCTGCTGTCAGCCTTTTTTATGCAGTCTGCAATAAGTACTTGGAAAAAAACTCTCTGAATTTAAGGTTTAATTCTTGTCAGACTGGGTAATAGTCTTTTATACTCTCTAGGAAGATCTACACATGGTGAATAGCACAGCTCAAACTCTGGCACAGTTTGCACCAGAGTCAGCTGCTCCCAGGTGCAGCTGTCTGAGCCGCGGCACAGCAGATCCAGGTTGGCAGGGGGCTTGAGGGTCATCCCCAGGTCTCGGTGTTAGGCAGCAGAGGGGCTGGCTGGGGCACAAGGGTGATTCAGTGAGCAGCTAGTTAGCAAGCAGCCCCTGCACTGAAGCACCCTCATGCCTCAGTTAGCCCTGGTTCCTGTTTATACATGCATTTCAGCTCACTAAGCGACTCCACTGTAGGTCCTGGACATGACTATTCTATGGCAGAGTTCATTAATTTACTGTGCCAGAATATGGACTTACATGTAAACAGTGATGCTTTACTGCGGAGCTAAATAACCAACTCCACAGCAAATCGAATGTGTAGATGCACCCTCTGTACATTAGTATCATCCACTTGAATAATGAAATCTATAGATGGGCTTAATTTAAATACCTTGAGTACCTTTCTGAATTGTACCTGCTTAAGAATTGGTGGGAAATCCCACCTACTGTTAATAATAACTTCTTTTGGCAAATGTTTTTATGCAGAGAACTAATCATTGTATGGCATACAGTTCAGATACTATGTTCAAGAAAGATTAATTTAGAATGAAACAAGTGCACAGAAGGACTAGTGTGCTGATGAAGGGACTGGACAGTTTATTTTATCAGATAAGACTAAAAAAAGCTTGGACTACTTAGTCTAGGAGAGCACTGCGTTAGAGGGAAAGTGACTGCTCCCTATAAATATGTCAAGGTAAACACCAGAGGAGAAGAGCTGTTTAAATAAAAGGACAATATTAGTGTAAGAGCAAGTGGGAATAAAAGATCTGTGAATAGGCAGGAAATTAGAAGTTGTTTTCCAATTATCAGAGAAATGAGTTTTTGGAAAAGCCTTTCAAGAAGAGCAGTGGGGGCAACCTAGCTGGTTTTAATATGAAGTCTGATAAATTTCTGACAGTAGTGTATGAGTGTGGACACATACATTTGAAGCAGTTTCAAAAGGGAAGGGTTTCCAAAGGACAGTAGCTGTTACGTTCCAATTGTTATGCGTGGATAAGTTGGGAGCACCATGAATGTAACATAACAAGCTGCTGCTCTTCTAAAACACCCCCTTTTGAAATGGCCCCAAATTGTATGTCCACTTTCAGTTTCCTGCAATAGTGCGGGACTAAGCTCATGATTTAAGGAACCTCTTCTGATTTGTTTCTATGCATCCATTTTCTTAACTTAAAAAGTAAATTCAGATCTTAGTTTGTTTTAAATTCTTTCCAGCTACAGTTGATCTGCAAGAAAATCTGGCACTCCTTATATACTAATACATATTCAAAATATGTCCTTAGATTTACAAGGCTGTTATACAGTTCAGTATATTTTACTGAAAAGTGTTTTCCTTAGTCATTACAATGTATTAAAATAAGATGTATAGATACCATATTTCTTCTGAAGACAGAACCTCCACCTTTCAGATTCAGGAAGTAGTTGTGAAAAAGCAAAATATTTGCTCTGAGAAAGGATACAGATATGGGGAACCAACTACTGATATTTGCACACTGATGAACAACTTGAGGTTTGCTGGTTAGCTGGAAACAACATAGCTAATATTGTCTCAAAAAGTTTAATACTGATTTATAGGAAGACAAATAATTTTGCAAAATAAGATGTCAAATAATCTTACAGCATTTCAAGTTAATTTAAAAAATGCCTATCCTCAGTCACTATAGTAATAAATCTATATGAATATAAATTGTAAACTGATTTAAGACTGTAAATATATGATTGACATTTATATTCTAAATTACAGCGTAGTGATCACAAATATAACAAGAATCATTATGCTAGAGTCACTTTTTGTCCTGGTCTAAATGTTGCTGCACTCTGTCCTTTCCTCTTCTTGGGATTTTGAAAATTATCATAGCTAAAAACAAAGATAGAGAATAGTATCTTAATATAAGATGCCATCATTCTTTTCAAATGTTTCTTTAGATACATGTTAATATTAATTATTACCAAACCAGTTATTTGTGACTACATGTTAACAAAGGACATGTATGTTTTAAAGATTAACCAATTGATTAAATCCAACCTGTGGCTGTCCCCATGGTGCTCCACATGGGGCTGATTCCCACCTGTCCCAAGCCGGGACAGCCTGCCAGCCCCAGCCAGTGGGGCCAGCTTCCTCCTCCTGGCCCTGCTGCACTGCTCCAGGCAAGTGGAAACTGCAGACCTGGGACGATCCAGCTCCAGGCCGCCTTCCATTCACTTGGCTGCTCATCATATGGGCAGCTGAGTGGGTGGAAGGTGGCTGGGAGCTGAAGCTAGAGTCCTGTGCATTGGGGCAGGAACTTCCTGGGGCTGCAGCTCCTCCCACCTGGAGTGGGGCACCAGGGGCAGGAAAAGGAGATGCTGCTGGAGGTGGGGGGAACCAAGCAGCACCTGGGTGGCTGGAGCCACATTGGAAGTAGCCCCGCTGGGAAACTGTGCAAACTGGCCAGGAGTGGCACCAGGACTGTCTAGTGGGTGCAGGTGAAAGTATGGTGCAGGTTGCTTCCGGCAGGAAGGCATGGGGTTCGGCCCTATGTGGAAAACCGTGGAAGCAGCCACAGGCCAGATGATCCGTGGGAGGGAAGAAGGGAGGAAGGGAGAGTGGAATGCTCCTGCACCACCCTGCCCTGGGCAATCACTGGTGCACGTGCCCCTTCCCCTGTCCAGCTCCTGGGACCTCGCGTGTGGGCAGCCCCCCCAAATATATAAGAGTCGGACTTTATTTTGAGCTATTATGTAATTGCCTGTATATATGCTACTTGAAAAGTAAATCAGGACAAAAAATATTTTTTGAAATAAAATTATGTTATAATAGATTTTTGAGTTTTAGCATATGATTTGTTTTTATCTATAATGAATTAAGTGGCCCTTCAGCCCATATAACTGCCCAACACTTTATTAAAGACTCATAGGAAAGTCAAACTTTTCTGCTTCCATAACAGGAAGATACCGGTAGCCTCTCAGGGAATTAACAGAAAAAGTAAATTAAAAAGAAAAAAAAAGCTACAATAATTTTATTCCCAAAATAACAGTACTATCTGCAGCTATCAAAAATTAACAAGAAGGCTACATAACAAGTGAAGAAGTCTGAATTTCTCATGAAAGAATTAAAAAAGGAGTTTGATTTGCTCTGCCCTCTACAGCTTCCGTAAGAGACTTGAATATATAGTCGCAAAAGAATCTGAACATAAACGCACATAATAACATATAAATCAGTGAAATGTATCTGGACAGCTAGTCAAAGAACATTGCAACTGTATGTAGTAGCAGTAGAAATAACAATACCACATACAATCAAAATCCCTAAAAAGCAACAAAAACTGAAAACAGCAATATACATGTTCAAGGAAGACACTGATGAATTGTGCGTCCCTTGCCAAGATCTAATTTGTAAGCAATTCTGAAATAACAAGCGACTCTGTGGAGTGCCAAGTTTTAGTCTGTTCTTGATTCCAAATTTATATATTTTAAATAGAACTCCCTGATTTTAAACAACTCTTGAAATGTAAAAAATGTTGATACAAGCATATTTAGTAAAAGAAAGAATTTACTACTTACATTTCAAGAAATTTTTTCTGATCATCTTGACTAATCGATGGTCTTGTGCCTGCAAGTGCAGTCATCAGTTGGGACTGAGTAATGATTAAAGTACTCTTGTTCTGCACTGACTGACTAGGGGTAATGTCCTCCTTGAAAATAAAAATGCAGCAGTGAATGGGAAAATGCTTATTACATTTAACAAGACACAGAGCAATACAGCAAAAAGCTTGGAGCTGTTTCCAAAATACAATATCCTGATAGTAGCAAATTCAGGAGTAATGTATTAGCTTTAAGTAGCGATCTATTCAATTCATGATTGTGCAATTTTAAGGGAAACTAGGAAAAAAGGCAGTTTCTGCAATCACCATGAGAACTGGAGTTCCTTGTGATTTTGTATGGAATCACCAAAAAAACAACAACAAAAAAACCCTTACTAAAAAGAAAATGCTGGCCTGGCCTTGCAGCCTGCCAGGGTAGCGGGAGAGTAGTCAAGATGCCAGTTCCACACTCCTTCTCTACTAACTGGCCAACAGGACTGCCTTTTGTGTGTCCCTGCCCCTCTCTGCTAATTAGTGGTAAGGGGCAGGGCCCCATGAATGGTAACACTCTCCACAAATCAATGGTGAAGGACAGGGCCATCAGGACCCCTCGATTAATCAGAGGTGGGGACCTTGCCACAAAAATGGCACCAGGCACCACATGCAGTCTGCAATTTTTTTCTTCCCCTCTGCACGCTTTAAGTAGATCCCTACCTAAAAGACAAACAACATCTCTGAACATTTTATCAGACTTTGCATCTTCTGTGCTTACACATAAACTTCACTATGTTTTAGTGTAATTCTGCAGAAATAATTTATAAACAAACAAACAAACAAACAAACACACACACAAACAAACAGAGTGAAAACTAAATGGGAAAAAGCAGGATTGAATTTTATGGAGAAACTATCCTACTCCATTCTTGGTCTGGTAGTTGGCCTTGATAGAATTGATTTCAGTCCGGAGGTGTTCCATTTGCTCTTGATTAAGTTCCTGGTAACCTTCCTGTGAGGCTGTTCTCAGCACTGAGGGTTGTGATGATACTACATCTCTCAGACTCATGCCACTTAAATCATGGGTTGCAGAATTTGGTCCAGACAAACAAAGGGAGCTCTATAGTGACAGGAGGAAAAAAAGATTAATTTATTCAAAATTGCTACTTCAGGAGTTAAGATTTTTATGTGACTGTTAGGTTGGAGTGTTGTAGCCACGATGTTTCAGAAGTCAAGCTTCTCTCTCAACTACACTAGGTGTCCAATTAAAAGGTATCATAAAAAAATCCTGCCCTCTTTTCATATAAGCACACTTTTCATCTACTTCAGTTTCCTCTTATCACCAAAAAAAGTTAATTCTTTCTAAAGTATGTAACGAATGTCATGTATAGTGACTTGACAGAGAAGAAAGCATTAGGCTAATGAAACAAGACATGTAGGAGACAGAAATGCTTAAAAAAAACCTAGATTTTTCCAAAAGTGAAATATGGTTACCTTCCTTTTTATGCACCTTCCTATCTTTGAAGAGTTTATTCTTTATTCTATATTTGTAATATTTATGCATTTATATCTAAGGTCTATATGCATTTACTATATTTACTGAATCTGAGACGAACCCCCCCCCAAGAAGTGTACACTAGAAATAGAAAAATTATACTTTTTAAATAATTTTCCATGTCTAAAATCTGATCTTTGAAGGGTCATCTTACATTCATCCTGTCCCCCATTTCCCCAATATTGCAAGGCAAGCAGCTGCAGGAGGCCAGGTGGTGATGGGGTAGGCACCAGGGGAGTCAAGTGGTTTGCCCACTGAACCCCCACTTGTCTCCCTGGATGCTTGCTTGCTCCTCATAGCCTGTCCCACCCCACCAATGCCCGCATTCCCAGGTACCTGTCCTACAACTCCTGCCTGTACCCTGGGCTGGGGCCAGAGGCAGCACGTGCTCTCTACCCCCAGCTGCAGTTGGGTAGGCAATGACAAGGTAAACAGGGAAAAGAGGGAGGGGGAGGGAGGTGAGAGGAGAGAGCAAAAGCTTTGTGGGTATTTCAACCTTTGAGTTGTAGCTGGAACTGCAGCTGTTCTCCTTCTTCCCCACACCTGTACTTGAATTTAAAATGAGGAGTCGTTCCCCCCCATGATAGCAGGGAGTGCTCACCTTAGAGGTCCCTTCCAGCCCTAATGTCTATGATATCTATGAAATCTATAAATATGGTATACCTAAGTTGTGCTTTCCAGAACAAATGGCTACCACAAAGGAAAGATACAAATGCTATCAAACTAAAATAAAATAAAATTAATGTTCTAAATATTTATATAAACTTGCTCAATCAAAATACTTCAGTTATTACAAAATGAAAGACAGAAAACTCTAACTTAACATTAACAACCACATGAAACTTCAAGCATATAGATTCTACAATGTTAACTCTCATTCCATATCAATACCATCTTTCAACTAATCATCTATAGCCTTTATTCATGCTAAAATCATGCTAGCAACTATCATGCTTCCTTGCGATTGCTGATAACATGTTTTTAACCACGTAACCAACAAGAACAACCAGACATACAATTCTGACAAAAAAAAAAAAATCAAAAAAAAAAAAAATCACACCACATACACGTTCAGGGAAAATAGAGAGAAAAGTAAAATAAATAAGAGACAGAACAATCAGAACATTTAAAAGAAAAATTTGTTTTGGGGAAAATATTTGAATCGCCTCATCTTAAACTTCTTTCAAGACCTGGAATAGACTCATTTAACTGGAACAGGCCTCGTATAGGTCATATAAGTCTATTCTGTCAGTGTCATATGATGTTATTATCCCTAAACCACCCTTAAGAGACAACTGTCAAGTCAAACTGAGTACCTCAAGTGATGACATTTCCACAGCTGCCTCCAGCAGCTTGCTCTACGTTCTGGCTCATTCTCTATTTGTGAAGTCTTGTTTACTATTTGATGTTCATTTTCCCTAAGGCAACTTTACATTGCTCCTTGCATTTTTACTACAGATAGTGTAATACTTGCTCAACTGAATTTAAAAAGGCATTGTAAACTGAACAAAATTATTTTTAAGCAGATTTATATTTGAATTTGTATAGTCACTGTGGATAAAACAATTAGAAAAAAATCTGAATAGTATTGGACAAGCTTATCGTAAGACTGTATTAAAACTTCTATTCACAGAATTAAAATGATATCCCAAATGACCTTGAATGGAAGCAAAGACTGCCAAATAACCATGTGTTTTCTAAGAACATAGTTAAATATGAGTTAGTAAGTAGTTACTATTTAAATCTTAATGTCACCAAAATGACATAATAGTATTTTCCATATTGGTAGTGGTATTTTTACCCCTAAATAGTTTGAGATTCTTCCTGACAACAAGCAGCCATATATCTCAACAAGCAAATATCATTTCAAACACAAACTTGCCTCTAAAGTAATTAATATTTACTGTACATATTACTCCCCCTAACAGAAATTTCAGAAGTTTCCCACTACTTAGTGCTGATTTGAAGATGAAACTTTATCAGGTTTTACAATCAGTTTCCCCCTGCCACTTCCCTGTAGTTTGTATCTAAATCACACCTTCTATTTAATATCCTGTTCTCTGCATGTCCTTTCACAACATCTGATAAAGTGACCTGTGGCTCACAAAAACGTATGCATCTCTGATTCAATTAGTCTATAACGTGCAACTCTACCCTGCCTTCTGTCCAACTCCAGAACAACATGACTACCTACCTCAATCTATTTTTCCTATAAATTCACACATCGTTGTCTTATTTTGGTCACTGTGCTTAGCTTTAGGATGTGGCATCACTATTTAAAAGAAAAATAAGTTTGCTTTTTAATCTGTTTACTGCACTGTATCACATCGCTCAGCCCACTTCCTTGTTCTTTATAAATTTCTATTCTTTAGATTTTCACTCTGAATTGAACCTGTGCATGTATGACACGAGTTACAATAATGTGATCAAGCCACTGGCTATATGATCAACATGGCCAAGATCAAACCCTGAATGATAAATACTGACATTTTCTTGTGGTAAATCCTTCTTGTATGTAGTACAAATGAAGGTATAAATCCAAACAATTTCCACGGGTGGCTTCTTTGACTGGGTGATACCAAAACAAGAGGAGTTCAACTTCTTAAGACTGACTTCAGTTAAGATTTTCTTACAGCTAGGAACACAATCACTGGTAATAACTCACCCAGCCATAAATATGTGCTGACAGAACCATCTTCTGGAAACAAAAGTACTACAAACGATCAGGACAGCAGATTTATGCTAGTGCCAGGCAGTCTTATATTGGTATTAACAAGGAGCAGATACACTTTATATGGCCCTAAGCAGGTATAAAATACTAGAAAATCTGGGATAGAGTTATACAAGGAAAAATTAGGATTGTGTATTGTGGCCACTGTCCTAGGGTAGCCGTTTGCTAGGTGCAGAGTCAATACCAGGTTGCCAGCCACCTTGTGGTAAGGTGCTATAATAACAACAACTACTGCAACAACTAACCTAGAATGATGGTTTATAACTTTTTTTTCATTTGTGGACTCCTAAGCAATTTTGAATAGAGGTGCAAACCCCTTTGAATTGTAAGTGTGGGTATTCAGATATTTTTGATTGATCATGTTCATCTTTTGCAGACTCCTTAGACCAGTGGTTCTCAACCTTTTTTGTACAGGACCCATTTGTAAACATTGATGGCCAGTCCTGACCCAGTAAACAGTTTAAGTAGCTAGCCTCCTGCCAGCCTGCAAGTGGAAACCTGTTGTTTCCCACATTTTTCTCTTTTAAAAGGAAAAAATCCTTGATTTTCCAAGTTTTTCCACGATTGTTTGGGACCCTTTCATATATTCTTGTGATTCACTTTTGGGTTGTGACCGATGGGTTGCAAAACACTACCTTAGACAGTCTGCGGAACCCCAGGGGTCCATGGACAACAGGTTAAAAACCACTGCACTAGGAGATTTAGGCCAGGTTCAGATGTTCAGTTTCTACTGGAAGAATTCTTGTGGCCTAACTCCTGGGGACCAGGAAGAGTGGAGCTGGACTGGGGTCATCTCAGTCTGGAGAAGCCAAAGGGAGCAGCTGCTCCCCACATTCTGTAGGTGAGAAGGAGCAGCCCCAGCTCTTCCTTGCCTGCTTTTCACACTGGAGTTCCCAGCATAAGAAGGCAGAGGCTTTGCTGCGCTGCTCCCTCTGTTTCCCCTGGTACCCTCTCCCCCAACATCCCCTCCCTCAGCTGAGCCATGGGAGTGGCGATTAAAAATCCAGAGGGGCTGGTGTGTGGATGCTTTCCTTTGGCCCATTTTCCACCCCGCAGGCTTCCCCTGGCCGTCCACATGACCCAGAGCAGAGCAGGGTGAGACAAACTGTTTGCTGTAGTGGCAATGCTTGGGAGCCTTACCACCACAGTGAAATGCCCCTGTCACAGTCATGAACCCTGTTATGTTTTGGGGTTTGTGGCATGTTATAATTTTCTTGTGTTTTATTGTACTGATATGGCATGTGTGGTCTAACTTGAAAACCCATGTTATTCTATACTCTATGCAATATGTTATACTGCTTGCATATATCTTTAGTTTTGGATATGGTTTAGCTAGGGAACTCAGGGAGAGGGTAAAACTGTTAATTATCCCTTGCTGTTGTGTTCTAGGTCCAGAAGAACTGCTACTCACAATAGAAGATACAAGGGGCCCCTGGTAGGGGCACTCCTGTCCACAGTCTGGCAAAGATGAGGCAATCAACTCCATGATAGCAAAGGTATGTAGGAGTAATGGCCTTTCTGCCTGAGGGCCTCTAGGTGTTTCACAGTAGCCAGAAATGTCAAAAGGGTTCTGGTGACTCATGGGTGATCAAAATAATGCTGATGAAAGGGGTTGCCAAGTTTTTGGGCAGAGTAAAATGGCTTCATGTGCCACGCTGGCACACATGCCCATTGCTGACCCCTGCCTTAGAGGTTTTTTAGGGTCTGGTCACATTGGAATATTTGTCTCAGGCTTTGAGGTTCAGCTGGCCCCAGTTACAAGGGCTGGAAAAATCAGCAGGAAGGCCAATTTCTAGAACTCTGCCAAGAACTCTCATTGGAAGCTAGGGGTAGCCAATTCCAAACCTGGAGACCAGATTCTGCAGGTCTGTTTTGTTTGCACAATTCCTTTATCCCATGTAATAATGAACTACCCCCTGTGTGAATACGGTGTCCAACAAATACCACAACCCTTAGTAGAAAGCTGCAATCTTTACAAATGCCTGGACAGGGTAATCCACACATTGTGCAATAATATAATAGTGGCTCATATACTAGGAAGCTGATATCTGATGCCACATGAAAGAAGAATCCTTTTGCTGCTTGACTCCATACTGACTGCCAGTGAAAAGAGTGATTTCTTGGAAAGTAATATTCCAGGCTGATTCTCTCTATGTAGGGGAGGACCTAGGACTAATATGAGGTCCACTCAAGGCCGATAGAGTTCTCACACCTCGGCTGCAAAATCTGGCATATAATGCTAGAGGAACTGGGGCTTGCTGACATAAGGAGCTATCTTGGGACAACCTCAGCCTGTTACTTGGAGCAAGTGTCAGTACAGAAGGGAGAAACTTGTGCCTTCACTAGTACCTCACAGTTAAGTTTGTGACAGTTGCCTTGTACCGCTCTGAGTCACCCCAAAGCATCATGGGACAAGGTGGGCTGCTGTGCCCCTGCAGCAAGGCTTCCAGCGGTCGAGTGCTCCTCTGGTTCAACCCAGAGGAGTACAAGGAGAGAAGCTATTCTCCTGCAAGAGAGAACCAGGAGGACTGCCATCATGGAAAAATGACTCCTGACCATCAGCTGACTGGTGGGATGCGAAGGCATTCTCCCAGGGCAGGGAACCTTCCTGGTGCTATTTATGGAAAGGAAGAAGATAGAATGTTAATTAGTGGGCTCCCCTAAGGGCAGGCATGCGTAGCCCAAGGAGCAGCCCTCTAGCGCCCCCTAGCTGAAGAGCTTGTCTGTGAAGCTCTCCAGCCATGGCTGGAGGAATGTTTGTAAAAGTCCAACTCCGGAGCTATTTTTCTAATGGAAGAATTTTTTTCTGGTTGAAACAAATGTTTGTACACAGCCTTAGTCTTCTGTCTGTTTTGGACACCAATGCAACTATGCAATGTCAATGCAATATTGATGTCAATTACAACAGTATTAATGTGTCATGTGTCCAGACATGAAGATCTGCTTCCACTATTTCCAGTTTGGGAAGCAGCAAATGAAACAGGCATAACATGTCTCACTGGCATGCTTCCTGAAGCTGTAATTGACTGGTACAGACATACCCTAAGACTTCTCTCCCTCAGCCTATGGAAAAGTCAATATTAGATTCTGCAGGGCTTTTTTTAAAATTCACTCCATATATTTTTCCATTTCACTCCAGGAAAAAGAAATATTTAGAATGTCAATTATGAAAAAAACCAACAAATTACCAGTTCTGAAGGAGTTCCATTTCCCAGCTCTGATTCATAGGAACTACCAAAATAAAGACGATACATGTTCGATCTTCCTGAATCTTCAGGAAGCAACTCAGAAATCTCCAAGGAAATGAGAGAATGCTCTAGCCCTCCTTCTCCCTCCCCTGTTGAATCTTCTGAACCACTGCTGTGGTTTAAGAAAACCATAGAAGAGAGACTGAAGTCACTGTCAGAACTGGAACCAAAATCCTGGGACAAAACAAGAAACATAATTAGAGGCTTTAATTAATTCATAGCTACCAGTAATGTGCAGTTTAATTTAAAAATTGGCATTCAACAAGAAATTTAATTGGAGCAGTCTGCTCAGTTGCTAATTTTATCCATATGGCCATTTATTCCATTACAAATACATTTCTAAATGTTTTAGAGAGAAAATTCTACAAATTTGGACTGAACTTTCTTCTTTTGCAGTAGAACAACAATAACTTTATTTGCTTGTGTTATATCCTAAAAATGGTAAGAGATGTTAAAAAAAAACAACAGCCTTTCTGGCTGGTGAAGGACAGCTGAAAAGTTCTTGGACTGTCATTAGTAGGAAATCTCAAATTTTCTAGCAAGGAGAAAATCCTGCTGCTAACTTAGAATGGGGCTTTGACTATGCCATTTCTTTGAGATAACCTCACTTGGTTTGGACAGTTTGGAAATTTACTTCTTGATTAAGGCTAAACAGAAGGTTGTATTAAGTTTATGCTGATGGTATCCTTCACCTGTGAGTTCATTTTGATGGTTTGTTTCAACCCGGTGGTTAGAGCTAGATATGGCACAGAAACTACATTTTAATTTTGTCCATAACCTCCTCTTAATGATAGATAATTATTAAGTGTCTGGACTGATATCATTAGCCATGTATTAACAAAGACATTTTGAGTCCTAATAAAGGCTCAGGGCAACTTACAATACAGAACAGAAAAACATAAAATAGAAGAATGAACAAGAAAAAAAAACAACTTAGAAGGCAACTTTTATCAACATAAAACAAAAATCCCCTCAGTGATATCCTCAGCCTTGTTTTGTTTGCTAAGTGCCTGCCTAAATAGGAGGGTCTTGCACTGCTTCTGAAAGACATTCAGGCTCTGGCAGGCCTCAATAAGGAAGGCGTTCTAGAGCTGATAAGTGACTGCTGATAATGACTTCCCATGTGTTTTCACTAAGTGCACTTGGCATACTGATGGTACTTGCAGGAGGTTACTCTTAGCTGACCTTAGGGACTATGCGATAGAGCATAAGACAGAAGGCAGTCCTTAGGCAAGTAGGGCCCATGCAAATAGCTAATGTGTTTGCCCAGAATAAATCAATTTTACATTAAATACATCCCAAGTTTTCAAAGTGGCAAAATATATTTAAAAAAATAATAATTTTGTCAGAGAGAGATAATACTACAATTATTACAATGTAACAAATAGAATAAGATGTAATCTGACAGAATCTAGAAATTACAATAATTATGAAAAAAGAAAGTAATTTTATTAAATATTATTTCACAAGAAATAGGGGAAACCTATTTTTGACAAAGTTGCCTTCTTCAAAAGAGATGAGTAACAAAACAGAGGTCAAAGGAAATGTTCTATATTTCAGTGTACTTACTTGTGGTAAGCATGAACCCAAGCTAGAATGTACTGCCTCTAATTGAGCATTGTACAATAAAGCTTCCAAGTCTGCTCCTGTGAAATACTCTGTTTTTGCTGCCAAATATTGTAAGTCCACATCATTTGCCAAAGGCAGAGAATGACTAAGGGCCTTTAAGATTTCATAACGAGAAGTCTATAGAAGAAAAGTACTGTAAATAAAAGTCATCTGTTTCTTTTTCTTCCTTTTAATTGCTTTGCAGTATGTTGACACTGTGCTTTATGAGCAACTTTCTAATTAATTAATCTGCAGAAATGTATTTTGAAAGACAATACTAGTATAATTAAAACAGCACATATAGGGACGTGTCATAGTAAACAATCTATTCTAAATTAGAACCATATGATTATTATCTTTTCTTGAACTGTTTATGGAAAAAATATTTAATGAACCATAATTCTCTAGTTATACTGTCAGTAGCTAAGATTTTTAAGTGTACCATGAATTATGGACTTTCAGATAAGTATTGTAAATATAACTATTTGCATTTTTACTTGTGGTTCCCCTTCTAAACACAGAGACAGAAGTTATACATAAATCGGTTCAAGTGATCAAAAATCAGTTTGAACCTGTAACAGAACAGAAATTCAGTGTACTTAAATGACTTCCAAAACGGCCAAACCTGGGTTAAGATAAACTTGGTTGGATGCATTATCAGATTTAGGTCAAGCCAGTTTACGGAACTTTTGTTTCAGATCTCCTCCTGGTTTAAGTTAACCCACAATCCCCCAGCATCCCAGGATGCTTTGCAGTTGGGGGCTGTCTTGTCTGCTCCAGGGGAGCAGGGTCTACCTCATGCCTCTGTTCCCAGCTGGAACATTATCACTCCACCAGCTGGCAGAGGAGGAGGCATGGGGGAAGCCCCTCCACCTGGCACTGGACCACCAGCTAGGGTCTTCCCAGCGCAGAGGGGAGAAACCTACAGCAGGCCTTTCCTCCCTCCCCTGTCCCCTCCTTAGCCTCCAGGGGAGGGAGATGGGAAGAAAGCCTACAGTAGGGTTTTCCTCCTTTCCTTTGCCTGCCAGGAGCCAGTTGATTCCCTCAGCCACACCCCTCCTCAGCCAGCCAGACGTGGTTGGAGGAACTGCTCAGCTCAATGCAGTTTCGAGAAACCTGCAAAGGTTGAATCAATTCAGTCCCAGGCTTTTTGACGGTCTGAACTTAGCCTAGAACAGAAGTGTTCAAAAAAAGGAAGATGAGTCTTTTGGTCTGAAGAGTTAATTTCCTGTACTATAGGAATAAAAATGACATATTTGATTAGGTGGTGTTTGCATCCTATTATGTGTTGTTATCTTTCTTGTGTACATGATAATGAAATGGGGTGTCATTTGTGAAGCTAGTCACACAAATTGAAAATTAACAGCAATAATTTTCAAATCACAAATAATCAGAGAGACAAATCTTTGCAGTCTCTGCAGGACACAGGCAAAACCTAAGTCAATGACTATCCTTCCATTTACTGCATAAAGTGTTGGACCAAGTCCTTTGGGGGTTCATAATGTTCTACGGAAATATCACTTTCTGGGGACAAATAACGAAGAGCCCAATCAACTGGACGCCACACCCATCTAGTCTAGCATACAGAAGGGAAACGGAGAGTGGGAATGGAAGTGGCTCATGGTTCCTGAGTCACTAATTTGCAGAGGGAAACAGGATGGTTTGCTATACCAGCTTAATTAGTAATTTTGGCCCTTCTTGTAGGTGAAAAGAAAAGCCTGAATCTCCTGACTTCCAGTAGCAACATATTTCCTGTAGACAAACCCTCTTTTAT
Organism: Caiman crocodilus; assembly: GCA_030014935.1. Lineage (NCBI taxonomy): Eukaryota > Metazoa > Chordata > Crocodylia > Alligatoridae > Caiman > Caiman crocodilus. The sequence goes on along the minus strand of JAGPOW010000261.1, from coordinate 222,045,034 downwards.
GAGGAGTTTGTCCACAGGACTCAGATTTGGTCCCAAGTTTGTGGAAAACAGGCAACTATATGAAGATATAACAATTTTAACATTACCATTCAAAATCCAACATGACACCTGTAACACTGCATTATAACATCTTAAAGGTGACATTCCTTTTAGGAAAAAAAGGTTTAAAAACAGTGGATGTAGACTGCAGGGAGCACATGGGGGGGCAGAGGTGATGGGAGAAGGAAGCGGGGGTTGGTCAGCATTAAAGCTGAAGCAGATGCCTGCATGCCCTGCCTATATCCCACCACCCCAGCCTTAACTAGAATCCATGGCACTGGGCCCTTTTCTCAACCATGCGAAATGAGAAAAATCTTGTCTTTCATTTGAATAAATACAGTAATTCTCCACTGCTTTCAACACTGTGCCTTTGGTTAAATCCATGGAAAGGAGCAAAGAACTATCTTGATTTTGTCAGGTTTAGCGTCCACTTTAAACTTGCTAGACTAAAATAATACAATGAGTCATCTTTGCAATGACACAGAAGTGACACACACCACTGCAATGACACACACCACTGCAATGACACAGAAGTCAATGGAGTGGCATTGTATAAAACTGGAGTCATGCAGTAGTGGATCAAGTTCGTTTTTCAGGTGTCAGTGACAACACAAAGTATAATGCAGTGGAGAATCCTGTCCACTACTCAGAATTTTTTCCGTTCACATATGGTACAGTATTTTCCTTTTTTACCTGATCAGGAGGTGGACAGTATATGCATTTATCCAGTCTACCTGGTCTTAACAGAGCAGGGTCAATCAAATCAGGGCGACTAGTAGCAGCCAACACATAAACCCCTTAGAAAAATCAGGAGAACTTCATTAGTATCTGCTGAATTCTTGCCTGACAAAAGTTACATACAGCTGAATTATTACCTTGTAGGCCTTCTACTCCATCTAGCTGAGTCAACAGCTGGTTAACCACCCGGTCTGTTACTCCAGTATTATCATGACCTCGGCGAGGAGCAATAGAATCAAACTCATCAAAGAAAACAATGCAAGGCTTAGCTGCCTGTGCCCTGGAATAAAATATAAACCAATGCCAATACATCTATTAACTTTTGGTTAAACCAAACAAACCTGCTTAAAAATGTAAAACACATTTGCTGTTTTGTCTAGAAGTCTGCTGCATGATTCAGCAGGTCTGGCTATTTCAGATCTATGATTAAGGTCACTAATCCAGGTCTATCATGCTACTGACAAGCAGATTCAAATAATTTCTTTTTATCATCATATGGCAGAATCTATTTATAAACTCACAAATCTTAATAGGACCAACCTGATAAAGAGCTCTCGAACTGCTTGTTCACTTGCTCCAATATATTTGCTAAGTAGCTCTGGTCCCTGTAAAAACAAAAAGAGAAGGAAACTTGTGATTTTCTTTTAATTAAACTGACTTTAATTTTTTAACCTTAATCTGTTAACAAGGTGAGATACTCTAGGACCAGAGAAACCATTATTTATGCTAGCAAAAGATAATTTCAAATAATAGGAAAGCAGTGATTGGCAAATTAAACAAAATGCTCCTCAAACTTTGCCAAGTGATTTTAATTCCATTGTTTCACAGATTTTCCGTTACAAGGGGAAATATGCTACAGTGTCACAAGACTATGGATTCCCCTGTACTTTCAAGATGTATGTAAATTATTTTATCACTGCAGCCAAAGTTAGGATAATTATATAACGGATGTGAAACTAAGAAAATGGGACAAAGTTTCCTAAAAATATTTTACAATTAACAGCATACAACCCCTGCCTCTCTTGTGATAACTACATAGCCACACCACGAAATCAGGCAGGAATGATTAGATATTCAGATTTCCAAGCTCTACACTTCTCTCAGTTCAGAAAATTTTTGAGCAATGACTTTTCTTTGCCAAACATGTTAATCCTTACTTGGCAGATAACTACTACTAATTTTGTTAAAATTCCTTAAGGATTGGGAATGAAAAATTTGTAACACTTTCTTTCTGGGCACTAAATGACCATATGATCTTATTTTGGAGTTTCATACTCTGGTATTTTGTTTTAATATACACATTTTACGCACATTTTACATTCCTGTCCCTGTGTAGTTCCACCCCCAGAGACAGCATAACTATTCGGGGAATTTCATTCTACCCCAAAGATCTAATAAACCGTCAATATTTTGTTACCTTGATGCTGATAAAATTCATTCTACTCTCTCGGGCAACTATATGAGCTAAGAGGGTTTTTCCTGTTCCAGGAGCTCCATATAACAAAACTCCTGTCCTCTGTCGTATGGGCAGTTTTGCAAAGAGTTCTGGATACTGAAAAAAAATAATCAGGGTAGCATCCATTCTTTAAGTAATTATTGATAACATGTTGTAATAACTGAGCTCTGACTGGTGCTAGTTTTTTATGGATATTCTTGCAGAATTGCTTATTTCATACATATTATGAATCAAAATACAAGTCTGTGCAGGCCAGAGTACCATTTTACCTAATGTTGGCTCTGCAAGGGGAGACTCGCAGGCTAAGGCACTGCAGAAGACAGTTGTAAATGTGACATTCTGAAGACTTGCACATAAGCCCTGGAGTGAAAGGGCCTGTCTGGAGGCAAAAGTAGTATGCCAGTGGGGAGGTCATTATACTACGGAAATGTCAGGGAAGTTCTACAGACCACTTGCAGTAAGGCAACAGCTGCTATATTTCAGATGGGCCACTGAGGATTTTTTTTTTTTGCATCAGATCTGTTCTGAGGGCAGAAGACTTAAAACCACATTAGCTTTCTTCATGTTAGGACACCAAGTACTATACTGATCCCCAAAGGATCCATTCTTTCCTTAAAGAAGAGCTGTTAATCAGAGTTCCAGAAACATGACATGCACAATACTGCAACAACTGTTCCTTGTTTAAAAGAAAAGGATACCTTTGCTGGTAACTGGATAGTATCCATGAGAATTTGCCGGACATCCTTTAAGCCACCAATCCTGTCCCAACCTATGTCTTTAGGTTTGTGTAAGTTAACATTTCTCAGAGATGATGGTATAAAACCTTCTAAAGCTTTTTGAAAGTGTGAAGTTGACAGATTCAGTTCTGCTTAAAAAAACAAACAAACAAACCAACCCCAGAAATAAAAACTGCAGTGAGAAAATAGAACAACTTGTAGTTCCTATGAAAAACAACTACATTTTTTAATGGAACAATAAAATACATATTAAATGTAAAGATAAAAACAGTTTATCTTTCTCCTTTTGTATTATTACAAATGTTTTATCTGGTGGAATTAAAATTATGTAAGTAGAGATTTTGTGACTATATCCCATACCTTCTTTTTTGCATGCTCTCCTGTTAGAAACACATGCATGTATGGCACGATCCACAAGCAATGTAAAATCTCTAGCTACAAATCCTTCTGTTTCCTTTACAATATGCTGCAGATCAAGATCACAGAACTTGTTTATAGTGGAGCTCAGTTTATTTTCTATTATGGAACACAACATTTCACATCTCTGCTCCTGAAAAATGAAAATGTACAGCTAATTTATGTGCAGTTCTACACTTACATGGATTTGTCACTCAAGAAGGGCACAAATGTCTGATATGTGGAACAGTCACCATAATGTTATTCAACATAGGGCTTTTAGTCCACTAGGCACAAGTCTAATATAACAAACTGAATATGATTAGCACTTCCTTAAAAGTAAACATCGCACTGAACACTTAAAAGCATCTCACAGCACTCTGGTCAAGAATGGCTATCTAACATTATGTTGTCATAACAACTGTTGAACATTATATTGTCATGCAACATAATGATTCCAATGAAGTCCTATCTTCTGCTGTAAATCAGATTTGAAATGCAAGACTTGGGCAATACAGAAGATGTTATACTGCGTATTAAATATGCTGTCCAGACAGTGATTTTAAATAACTGATTTATGACAGGACAACAAAGAGAACAACTTGGATTCAGTTCCAAAATGTAAGGGAACTGTGATAAGCTATGCGTAAACCATTATTTTTCCTGCAGAGAACACTGCATTCAATATATTTTTGCTACTTCTTTTTTACCATTACATTACAGCCTATTTAAAAAATTAAAAAAAACCCTAATGTTCCTTACAAACATTTTGTAACAAAAAAGAAATTTCAGAGATGCACATTATAGTGAAATATCTATTAATTTGGATGGTTGGAAGCCAGTCACAAATAGGTATTCCTTTTGCTGTCTTTTCAAAGCACCTCAAGACAACATATAGAAGAGTTGCAAGGTATTTAACATCATAAAAGATCAAATAGCAAACTGTCAGCCACAAACTATCCTTCTTTTTTTTTTTTTTT
>JAGPOW010000261.1:222012472-222032198 GCA_030014935.1 Caiman crocodilus | reverse complement strand
ACACCCTTATCTCGGCAATCTCGCGATATCTGATCTGTCTAGCAGCCAATAAAAGGGGAAATCAAAGCCTAGTGCGGGAAAAAGAAATTAGCTAGAGTCTGTTCGTTCTCGCCCTAGGGGCCTGTCAGAATTAAGGCTCCGGAGGTGCGACAGTTTCGTTATTTTTAAAGAAGTTGTGCATATATCCAACTAATTTTAGTTTTTAATCCATTTTCTTTCCATATTTTTCTGTCAAAATATCTCACCCTAAGCTGCATAGTTTGTGGAAACGAAGGATCTTGTCTGTATCATGCATACAGTGGGTCCTGTCATAGGCAGCTTTTGTAGTCACAGGATTTAACAGAACCTACAATAAGAAACAGAATCATTTTTAAAAACTCAAATACCTGTTTATAAAAGAAATGAATAAATTCCTCAGAATTTGAGGAAAATATTTTGTCTGATTAAACTAAGCTTGAATGAAAAACTCAGATGTTTTGATAAAATAGTCTGGATGAAGGGAGTAATCATTTCCCTGTTAGAGAACCAGTTCTTAAATAGAGGTCCTAGAACCATATGGATATCAGTGCTTGTCTCTTTTAGATGCATCTAAATGTCATGATGCTTTAGCACTTCCTTTTGGTGCTTACTGCACCATGTGTACAGCGCATGGATAAATTAGATTCTGTATATGGAATCTACATATTGCAGCATGCTATATCCAGGGAGCGTGCCACTCAGAGATGTAGCATATCGCTATGTTGCCATTGGGTGACATGTAGATGCGCCCTTTGTGTGACTTTTGCCAAATATTCTAATATTGACATATGGCAGCAGTGATAAAGGGAAACTTCTGTTTGAAGTTTATTGCACAGAAACCTTTCAGCTTTGCAAAGCTCCTACAGTCTAAACAGTTAAATGGCACAATTTTCTCTTCTTTTGCTACCATTCAGCAGAGGTAGAGGTTAATGTGGAAAATACAAGCACAAATTTATCAGAACTAAGGCATGGGAATGCTTGCCCAAATTGGAGAAATGAGGGCATAAGGAATGGACAAAGAGCACACAAGCTGTTCAAAGACTGAGAAAGTAATATGTGCAAGGGTAGGTCTGGATGGAAAGTAACCCTCTTATCACATGGAATAAGCTATTGCCATCTCCCACACATTCCACATAATTTCAGCAGTACAGTAGCTTTTACACCAGGGGTGGGCAAAATGTGGCCCAGGGCCTGGATGCAGCCCACCAGGCCATTCTATCTGGCCCATGGGGCCCCTAAATATTAATTTTCTATATTTTTTATCTGCCCCTGGCTGCTTGTCAGGCGGCCCTCGATGGCTTACCAAAACTCAGTAAGTGGCCCTCTGCCTGAAATAACTACCCGCCCCTGTTTTATACCAAGGAAAAGAGCAGACAGATGAAACAGGTATTTAAAGGCACTAAACATTAAAGCACAGTGTTTCCATGACACTCAGTGCTGGCTTACCTCTGCCTCTCTTGGTTGTACTGGGTGTGATCACCAACTATAATATTCATAGATATTGCTATAGAATGTAGCAATGTATAGCAGAATGTATAGTAGTAAGCTGTAGAATGTACAGGTGGTCCAGACTATCATGTAGTGCACGGGATGCTAGCAATGCCTCATGCTCTAATATGCATGATAAGCATATAGAAGGTGGTGAACATGGACTCTCTAACACTGTTTAATAACTGAAAGTAAAATGTACTTTACATAACAAATTATTTCTTTACCAAAATGTAACAGAATTTAAATTACTTTTGATACCTGATATTATGTGATATTTACTTGTATATTTGTCTTCTGCAGCAAACTGGGACTCAATATAAAAATATTTTCTGATTTATTTTCTTCAGTGACAGAAGGCTGAAGTACACTAAGGACAAACTCCTCCATTCCTGTGGAAATAAACTGAACAACTATCATGATTCCAAATTAACTATAATTTTATTTAGTGCAAGAAAAGGCACAGTAATGTACTTTCAAAATATAATACAGAATTAATTGTTTAAACAAATAAGAAAGGAGTAAAGTAAGATCATCACAGTTAAAGAGAAGTGGTTAACTGTCTTGTCTGAAGTTAAACAAAAGGTAGACTAAGGTATCACACCTTGAAGACTAACTAGGTCACAGGCATGAGCCTTTGTAAGCAGCAACCTACTTTCTCAGATGTTAGCACCTGCTGAAATAGGTAGTTCCTTACAAAACCTCATCCTTTTCTGAACCAGTTAGTCTCTAAGACCAGGTACAGACATTACACTTTTAAGTATAAGTGATCGAACAACAGTCTATACCTATAACAGGACAGAAGTTTGGATACATAGACTAGTTTAAAAATAGTGGAATCTGGTCCAAGATTTGTACTCCCCACCAAAGGATGAATGTGTTTGCTACCCATCTAAATTATGCTGCTTACATAAAACTGCCTAACTTGGATCAATTCCGCGTTGGGCTTTTTGAATGCATCTAAGGTGTCACCAGGCCTTCTTTTTTCCCCACCGTTAAAAAGAAATTCACATCAACAATTTAAATGGAAGAAAGCATCTGTTACATCCAACCCTACATAGATTATCTTTTTAAAGAGAAAAAAATTACCTAGGGAGATTGTATAAGGAGATATAAGGCAATAAAAGCACAACAGAAGATACTGTTTTCCTTACTTTCTTTAACCTCTAGCTGTATGCAGTCTGAACCTGTTATCATCCAGGGAAAATTGTCACCAGTGTAATCCTGCAACCAGGATTTAAAAGCTGATTTTATGTCATCTTCATGTATATCTTTATGCTACACACACAAAAAAAAGTGAAAACAAAAATCAGCCAAGTCTGTACCCTTGCTAATGATACTCATTTAGTATAAGTGGATTTTGTAGCTGAGAGGTGGAAGAAGCTCATTTATAACCCTACATCCTACCAACAAACCCCAATGGTTTCCTATAGCTTGTCTGTAGTAAATGGCCTAGTCAGTTATATATAGCTCCTATAGGCATAATTGAGTCCTTCACCATCATAGACGTGATCATACAACTGGAAGAGACATCATCGATTCCAACCTGAAATATGTAACATTTATCCTCAGAACACCCTATGAGGTAGTGAGTACTATTATTCTTATTGCACAAATATGGAAGAGACACAGAAGGCCAGATTGGTGCCTGAAATGACTTAGATCCTAAACTTGATGCAATTCCATCCTGCTCAAGTTCCTGAAAAAATTGTTCATGTGTCTATTTGACTAGGATTGTGTAAAGGATGATCCTGCCTTAAGCAGGGAATTGGACTAAATGAGCTCCTGAGATCCTTTCTTGCCTTACCTTTCTATGACTCTATCAAACATTATGATTTTTGTGTAAACAGATTAGTAGTGACAAAATGTGTCAGAGAAGCCTCACTAGGTGGTATAGGGGAGAATCTCTATTGTGTTACAGGCAGGTAAATAAGAAAAGGTTAGGCTTGAGACTTGTCTATCACTTCTTATTAGTAGCCAACCTACTAGCACACCTATAATCCAGATAGTAAGGCAATATATACAGCCCCCCAACTGAAAGACAGAGAAGTACAAAAGTAATACTCTTGTGTAAAGTCTCATCTTAGTAGATGGCAGACTACTATCACACTACTATGGTGCCTCACTAACTGTAGATATAACTTGGAACAATAATACCATATTTACTCAAGAGGGTAAGGGGGCTGCCTGACGCCCCGGCTACCTGATATCCTTCCCTAGACACTGCTTTCCCTGCTGTAGCAGTGGTGAGGGATGATGTAAGATGACCCCTTAATAATCAGATTCTATACCTGGAAAATGTATAATTTTCCCATATACAGAATCTAATTGTTGCGGGGCTGGTCTTAAGTTCAAGTTTCTTAGATTCAAGTAAATACAGTAATTATTGGAGAGAAAACTGTAGTAAAATGATGTATATTTCAGGTATCAGTCTTACGTGAGATGAAGTTCCCAAACCACCACCTGACAAATAATAAACATCAACACTGATAAATCTTAACCACAGTAAATCCACCTCTGTTTAAAAGGCATGCAAAATGACCGACTGATACCGAGAATACCAACGCACTAGATTCTGTGTAGGCTGCAATCTAAGAGATGCTGGAATTGTAGGGAATGACTCCAGTGACTTAATTCTGACAGATGCATGCATTTCTATACGCAGTTTCTCTCTCAGGCCATCTGGAATCTGAAATGTAAGTATATAAAAGAAAAAAATAAACAGAAAAGAAAGGGTCAGAAGACAATTTGATTACAACAGGCACAAGTAACTTCACCTGGTAGTTGTTTCATTACTGGCAGAATTTTTACATGTGATCATTAGCCTGGCCTAATTTATGGTTTTAATCTGCAACAGAACTAAAAAAGAAACAATCAAACTGATAGTAGTATTGAAACCTCTTTCCCTTCTACTCTCTTCTCCTTAATTTACTCTTTTGTCCTTGTAGAAATGGTTAGACTTTGTTAATGTATTATGTCTTTAGACACAAACAAAAAAACATTTGAAATGAGAAATCCCTCCATGATTGATTACAATTTAACTCTGGAAAGTATACTTATTTCTCAAAATTTCTGCAGTTCTAATAATGATTTGTTAAAGATTCTCTTTGTTAAATACTGAAAATCATGATTGTCTCAGCCAGTTGTATTGCATTTGGCAACTGACTTGGGCTAGATTATAGAGAGCAGTATTACAGAAGCCATCTAATTTTAGTAATGAAAATATCACAATCTGCTAAAGTTTAAACACCTTAAAAATCCAGCACATATTCTTTTAAATAGGGGTGCACCAATAAAGATTTTCTTGGCCAATACCAATAGCCAATTATTAACTGGCCATATCAGCCAATACTGATCTGATAACCAATTTACAGGAATAAAGCCAAGCAGTGTGGACAGCAGCATCCTGCTGGTAAGTTTGTTGGGGTAGAAGGGGTGTGTGTGGAGGGAGGGAGAGAGTGAGGTGGGGGCTGCCCAGCCAGGGCAGTGAACGGGACTGCAAGGCGGAGAACGGGACAGAGCTGTGGGTAGTGAAGGGGAGAGGGTGGAAAGGCGTGGTGGCTCCCTGACGCTACTCAGAACTCCAGAAGAGGCATGGGGGGACATAAGAGGGGTGGCTATGGGGAATTTGGGGATGTCTATAGCCACCCCAGTACCGCCCCTCTTCAGAGCACTCCACCCTTCGTGCACCCCTACCCACCCTGCAGCACCTGGCTCTTGAGGGAAAGGCAACAGAGTGGAGTGCGCCGAGCAGGGACAGTGCTAGTGGGAGGGCTTTAGCCACCCCAAAAATTCCTGTAGCCTCCCCATAGCCACCCCCTTCAGCACTGCCACCTTCGCCTGTCCCATGCAGTTGAGCAGCCTTGGCCCAGTTCCCCCACCAGGAAGAGACTGGTGCAGCCCACTCTCACCCCACACACAAATCTGGGAGGGAGCACATACCCCCACATAGCTTCCCCAGGGGTGTGCTGCCCTCCCTCCCCTAAATGAGCTACTCATGGCTTTGTCATGCATCCGGCCCCAGGGTCCCATATACCACCCTAGCTGGGCAGCCCCACTCCCTCCCTATGGAGGCCTTTATCTGCCTCCACCATGCTCATCCCCCACACTCCTTCTCCGCACAAACTTACTGACAGGACACGCTCTCCAAGCTGTGTGCATGAATGCCACTGATAAATGCTGCATGATCAGCCAAAAGCTGATTGCGGGTAATATTAATTTTCCTGTTATCAGTACTGATCCGATATCTGAACTATATGTTGGTGCACCTCCATTTTTAAATTTAAGAACTCAAGTTGTGTGCTTGAAATGACAGTTAAATGATCCAATTTATTGTTTAATTATAAAGAAGTAGATGGACTCTGAGAAGTAAGAGTGTGTGCGTTTTTAGTATAATAAAATATTTCATACCACTATTTAGCTTTTATATAGCACCAGCATTGGTCACAATGCGCTTTACTATGGAGGGTAAGTATCATTAACCTCAGTTTACAAATTAGAAAATGAAGGTGCAGAGAGGTAAGCTGCTCAGAGTGAAACAGGGCTACATCAGTTATAGACAGAATTGATTTTCCACCAACACTTGAATCAATTTGCTCCCCTTTTCAACAAAAATAGCCTTCAAAAATAGCCTTCAAATACTTTATTTTAATTTTGTTGAGTTTCTAAACTGAAACATGTTGGAATGGATATTAGTCTATGAGAGACAAGCAGCTGCTGCTATTTGGAAAGCTGCACTTGCAATTCCCAGCTGGCATCCAAAACTGAAGCCTCTGATATAGCTGAAATGATTTTGCTGCTGGCAACAGCTCTCATTCCCACTGAAACAGATGGTGGATTAGCAGGAACAGTGTGTTTAGACACTACTGTGCTAAAACATTGAAATAGCAACTTTCTTAAGATCTTATTCCATTTTTCCTGATCCAGCAGCTGCTTCCAGGGAAGCAAGAGAAGCCAACAGTTGAGCTGTCAGAATATTTGAAATGTCAGTGGCAGACAACCAAGACTTGTGGCACCTTTCAAAACAGCATTTCTAGATGGAGATGTCCTAATAGGACCTTTAGCTTTTTAACTGTGTTTTCATTTTTATACAAGGTATAAAAACATTTCTAAAAGTAATGACACACTTCATGTATTGCTGTAAAACATCTGTTGAAGGCTAGAGGCCCACACATGCATTCCAGCAAGGGTAATGTGTATGTACACACAGATATCTTCAGGCCTTGTTTTTAAGATACATGTTAAAGAACTTTTTCATCTCTGCTGCAAAAACAAAAGATGGGAGACGTGTCCTATGTTATGGATCCTCCATGTCAGAGGGCTACTGAAAGGAGCAAGTAGCTCAAAAAAGCAAAGCTTGGCAAAGAACAAGTACAGTGGGTACATTGTATTGGTCTTTACTATCTTACTTTAAAAAATAACTTATAATCAACACAATCAAATAATATACTAATTAAGCAATCTAATAAAAAATCCAAATCTACTGTGCTCAAACTAACCCAAACTCTTCCAACATGCATGGCTTCCACATTGCTGCTATATTTTATGGGATCCTTTAGGTCTTCAAAACCAGTCCATATTATTGGAACAACAGAAATCTCATTGGATTCTTGACTGTTACTAGAACCAGGTGGGTTTCTGTGTTGTGGGCTGGTCATCTGCTTTTGCTTCTCCACTGGTAGATTCTGCTTTGCTTCTTGACACCTTTGTCTGGGGGACAGAAGTGCAGTAATCGTCCCATAAGATGCTTTAAAATTAGTCTCTAACTCAATATACTCTAGATTCCATGGAAAAACATGAACAGCATTGTATTTTTGAAATGCTGATGTGTTCTGTTTGCTGGGAGGTTGAGACTGACATACTCTGAAAATGGCATCCATATGGATTAAGTTCAATAGCTTTTCTTTCAAGGTGCTTATCTCAAGAGTACCAGAGGAAGTCTCTTGCTTGTGTTCCAAAGTTGGAGAGAAAATGTTCCTTATTAAACCCCATATACTTGCCACTTTTGTATCAGATGTACATTGTTCAAGGACTCCAGGATTTAAACTAGATTGTTTGGCAAGAGGTTCAGTTATTTTTTCTCCTTGATCCATTTTACTTTTGATAAATATTTCTGGTAAATTGTCACTTCCGGAGGAAGACAAATTGGTGCTGTTTTCTTCATCTCGGCGCATTTTTGAACATACAAGCAGCTTTGTGTGAGGTTCTAATCTCCCATAGGGAGCAGCTGGCTCTAGTGTACCTGGATATAAGCACATGTGTTTATGTAAGTTTATCCAATCTAACAAAACCCCCCCAAAACAACCCAACTCAAAAAACAAACCCCTTGGTATTATTGTCCAAAATGCTCCTGTTGCTACTTACTGATTTGGATGTAAATATGGGTGTGTTGCTCAACCCACACTGGAAAGACAGCTTTTGGAAATACTATTCGAATCTGGTCAAGAAGATGTCTTTCAAGAGAGGAAGCATGCAGCTCCTAAGACAATTTTACACAATTAGAAATCACATACTCTATATTACATCTTGTATTTAAGATGCTAACTTTTATATGCTTTTACAAAGTCAAATCCGAATTACCTGGATATAATCTACATAGACACAGGCATTAGGGGTGGAAGGGACCTTGCAAGACCATCAAGTTCAGCCCCTGGCACTGCCATAGGTAGGAAGTATGTTGGGGTCAAATGATACCAGCAAGATAAACACCCTAATGCCTTTTGAATGAATCCAGAGTAGGTGCCTGTACCACCTCTGGGGGAGTCTATTCCAAGCCCTAGACACTCAGACTGTAAATAAGTTTTTCCTTATGTCCAGTCTAAACTGGCCTTCCAGGAGTTTGTGGCCATTAGACCTTGTTATCCCTTGGGGGCTCTGGTGACCAACTGTTCTCCCAGGTCCTGATGCACACCCCTTATATACTTGGAGGCTGCCACCAAGTCACCCCTGAGCCTTCTCTTCTCCAAACTGAAGAATTCCATGTCCCCCAGCCTCTCCTCATAAGGCTTGCTCACTTGGCTTTTGATCATATGGGTGACTCTCTTCTGGACTCTCTCAAGCTTATCCATGTCCCTCCAGAAGTGGGGGGCCCAAAACTGGATGCAGTACTCCAGCTGTGGCCTCACTAAGGCCGAGTAGAGCAGGGTGATGGTGTCCCTGGTTTTGCTCAAAATTTATCAGTGGATGTATGTCAGTATTTGATTTGCTTTGCCAGCCATGACATCGCATTGGTGGCTCACCGATGTAACACCACCACACTTAGAAAAATAACATCTTGAGGAGAAAAACAGCAGGTCAGTGAATTGTGAATCATAAAATATGAACAATTTAAAATTGCTTATTACCAATATTTCCCAATCATCTGCAGAGAGAGGCTCCACTTCTACTTGTTGACAGGACAGAACTTGGGAACAGGGTTCAAGGAATACCTGTCAAACAGTAATACCATTTAAAGATATTAAATTATCTTATTTTTAAATAAAATCTAAATGACTTTAAGTTGAAAGAGTTAAGTCTGTTCTATTTTCCATTCTTAATGATTGTGAATTTTAATATTATCGTATGAATGAACAGCATAAAGAATATGGACTTTCTATAAATAAACAAGAATGAGTACAGTGTGAAAGGAAGAAGTATCAATAGTACTATTAATTGATTATATAACAATGAAGTTTCAACACATATACATTACAGTTAACTAATGGGTTATATCATTAAGAAAATCATCCCAAACCAAACCACAATAAAAAGGGAAGTTTATAAATGTATGTTTCTGAAATTTTAAATTTAGCCTGAAAAACACGCAGTGGAAATTGGAAAACTGAAGAATACAATTGTACACACTTACATAAGACAGGCACAGATGAAAAGAAACTACTCATTTTAAAGCAAAAAACCTTCTATTTTAAGAAAGCATTCCCAGGTAGCACCCACTCTTCAATAACACAGTTTGCAAGAAATATCATTTGAAACTATAAGCTGAACATCAAAAAGAATGCTGGAAGCTGTTGGTATTCAGGAAAAAACAAATGCATTTCAATATACTTAAAAAAAACAGGCTGCTTTTTTAAAACTAAATTGTTCATTTGACAAAGATAAGCTCTTTTTAAGGTAACGGCACGTCTTATTTTTTTCCATTTAAATAGTTTTCCTGTGAAATGAAACAACTCCCAACTACCTGTCTTCTGGGAAACTGTGGCAACAGATCAGTTGCTCCAAAATAGGCAACTGACTCTTGTAATTTTAAAATCTGCAGTATATGCAGTCAAAATGCAAAATATCCATTCCTTCCTACACAACAATAACTAGAAGGTAGGGCTGTGTGTGGCTTTGGTCCGTGCTTTGGATTCGGAGAAGCTTTGGACACCTTGGTGTCCAAAGTAGCATGTCCAGATTGAAGCACTGGCTTCGTTAGGCTTTTCAAAGCAGTTCAGAGCTCTGAAGTGCTTTGGAAAAGCTTCGGAGCTGCTTCAGAGATCCGGTCATGGGGTATAATGGCGAATCAATGAAATATCTATAACTTTGTTGTTTTTTGTCTGATTTTGATGAAATTTGCAAGAGTGGTAACCTCTGCTAAGAGCATGAAGCCTGCCAAGTTTCAAGAAGAAAGATGCAGGGTCTTGGGGAACTGCACCCCAAATTCTTGAAAGAAAACTTGCGTCATGTCTATGTGTTACAACACAGTGGGGTGAAAGCTGCAGGGATAGTGGTCCCTGCAGAGGCCACGAAGCATGCCAAGTTTCAAGGAGATAAGTGCAGAGGTTTGGGGGAACCTGCATCTCAAGCTGCAGACCGTAAAAGAACAGAGGATATTTACCCAGTGAACCCTCCTGGCTACGAGCTCAAGGCCTTCATGAGTAAAGCCTCCACGGTACAGTGGGAGCTGCCTGCACACACAAGATCCGCTTTAATACCTTGCCAGGTGAAGCAGATTGGGGGGGATCGCAGTGGCCAGAGCAATATCTGGGATTGGGCAGAGGACTGGAGAAGGAAAGTAAAAAAAGGGAAGCCTGCAGGCAGAGTGAAAGATGACCACGTCTCGCCCTAGATTGAAACTTCACTCAGGGACCAGCTCAATAAACAGTTGCTAGCTAATGTAGCCAGTTAATTAGCAACAATTAACACCTACAAAATCACAGACCAAGAAGAGGAAAGAATCAATACAGATAATCAACTGCCCCAAATGGACAGTCAGTTGCACAAGCACCCATGTCACAAGTTTTGTCTGTCAGCAGTTAGAGGTCCAGGGCCCCAGAACCCTTGCACCTATGGTGTAACACATACACAACATGAGTTTTGCTTTCAAGAATTTGGGGTGCAGTTCTCCCCAAACCCCTGCACCGATCTTCTTGAAACTTGGCAGGCTTCATGCTCTCAGCAGAGGCTATGACACCTGCAAATTTCATCCATATCAGACAAAAAACGTCAAAGTTATAGATATTTCATAGATTCCCCATTATATCCTATGGCCAGATCTCCAAGCCGGCTCCAAAGCTGCTTTGGCCAGATTGAAGTGGGAACCCAGTCCCGAGCTCCGGATTGGATCCTGGCATCCGAAGCAGCCAGATCGAATAGCTGCCTACTCACACAGGCCTACTAGAAGGGGATATTTTTCATGAAATGCTAGTCCCATTAGCTTTTGACTTGAGGAATATCTGTTTTTTCTTGTTCATTTGACTATTTCATGGTAATTTTTTGGTGGGTTTCACCTCATGTTTGAAGGGCGCTTACAAGGACAATTCCGAACTATAGCCAGATTATCCTGGGGATTTATTTTGAAGATGATTTTTCCCCCTTTTTTGAGCATCTACAAATAATATATTATCATAAGACGTAAAAATGTGGGCATGAACATAGCTAAAAGATCATATAGATTGTTCTCAACTGAACCAATGCAATAAAGATAATCATAAGAGAACAGTAAAAAAAAAAAAAGTAATTTTCAGAACAAGTTATGGGCTAAATTGTAAAAGTTTCAGAGAGAACGAGAACGAGAACAAGTTTCAAATGAGAATACAATAAATAGCCAATCATGCCGCTGTATGATACTGCACAAATGCATTTCTGTTACTGATCCATGATATCTTATTAAATATTAAATTATTTATATTAAAATATTTTATAGTCTTGCAGGTGGATAACTGTTTTCATTGTTGCAATGAATTTGAAGACCGCCCCCCTCAAAAGTTGAAGTGAGCACTGCTTAAGCTAAAATGTACCTTGCTGGACCTTCTTTCTCCAAGTAAAGTTTTATCATATATAAAATATAACAGCTGGGTGTGAAATGCAACTACTACTCTGACTGGGCTAATTTAATTTTCCACCTTCCATCACCAAAAACCTGGACCACTGGCAGGACAGACAACTTTGACTAACTATTTCTCTCCTGGGCGTGTTTCCAACTTCTCTTGGCAAAACGCATCACTTGAACAGGGCTGTCTAACTTCTAAGTGGCCTGGAGGCAAATGCCCTATGGGGTGCACCAGCAAGAGCTCCATGTCCACGAGCCACACCAGGGCAAGACAGGGGTCCCCCAGGCCACGTGATGCATGGATGATTCTCCCACCCCGGCCTGTAGCAACATGCATCCAGAGCCCCCCTTCCAGTGTTGCAAGGGCCCTCCCTGCCTGCCACTGCTGCACTGTATGCTACACCCTGAGCCCACATGGGTGCTCTCCCCACCTCTATGGCATAACATGCATGGCCCCGGACCCATCCTTAGCTCCCTAGGCCATGCCACACTGCACTGCCATGCAGACAGTAAAAACCAGACGAAGGACAAGAAGCCTGGCTGCTGTTGCAGCAAAAGTTGGGTAAGAGTCCAAGGGCTACAACTTAACACCTCACAAACTTCACGTGCCCCACAGGCTGCCATCTGGACAGCCCTGACTTAGGGCGAGAACTAGAACATGCTACCAATACACAAACCATTTACAGCAATTCTTCAGACAGAGAAATAGGGGAAGAGAAAAGGGATAAAAACTTAGAGCAAAAATAAGTCAAACAGAGAAATAAGGAATTAATGGATAATACAAATGGCAAGAACTCCAGGGAAAACAGTTCTTAATAACATGAAGAAAATTCTCAACTTATTTCATTATTTTTTAAAAATATTTTCCCCTTTGCATTGCACTAAACCCACATTAAAGACTGATACACCTGCTTATCTTCATACCCTTAAAGCCAATGGTTTTTGACCAGGGTGCTGGAGCACCCTGGAGTGCCCAGATCATCCAATAGGGTTGTTGGAAGAAGTATGAGGAGATAAGCAGATAAAAGACAACCTCAGGCTTCAAGTGTGAAGAGATAAGCAGATAAGGCAGGAAAGGGTCTCCTCCTGCCTAGTTGCTCCCTGCTCCCTCCCCATTACCTGCCTCCTTGAAAGGAGGTAAACCCTGTAAGAAATAAATTAGTTGTTGAAAATGTGGTGTTGCTCAATTCACACAAGTTATGGAAAGGACTCTTGAATCTAAAAAAAGTTCAGAGAAACTGCTTTCAGCAGTCCTATTGACTTCTGTGCATAAGTATTTTCAGGAACTGGACCCAAGTCCCTATTTCAGCATTTTGTCCCAGGCGGATGTATCAATTTTACTATAAGGAATGCCAATAAAATCAATGGGAGTAGTCTGCCTTTAAGGAACAAGTTGAAAGACTGTAGTCTAGCTATAACACCGTACTACTTCAGCAATTTTGTATGATCATCTTTGATTTGTTTAAAAAATAACAAAGCTTTATTCCAGACCTGATCTCCATGTGTAATACCAAGTTTCTCTGCTAGCTGTCTGTTAATTTCAGCAATACTTCCATCATGGTAACTTCGATGTCTGAGTTCCATCCAACTCAAAAATATGGGCTGGGGACCCCAGGAGACTTTCACAGCTTGGCCCTGTTCATTTCAGAGAAGAAAACCAAATTAATTTAAAACAATTTAAATAAAATTATTCCAGTCAAACAAGGCCTGGTTTCTGATTGTCTAACCAGTCTTGCATTTGTCTAATCAAAGATCTAAAAGAAATCTTAAAAGAAACTTAAAAGTTTATCTCTGGACTTTCCAGGCAGCACTTTTTAATGATTGCAACCTTTGCAACAGCTCTATGAGAAGTTTACAATGATTCAGCAAAGGGAGTTTAAGCCATTTTCAGTAGACTTCAGAAAACGTTCCTTTTGGTAAAAGTTACCAAGATTCTTGAGTCAAAAAGTTCTCTCAAAATTATTTTGCTTACAATTTTAACAATGTTTTTATTTCTTCATTTCTAGTCATTTAATCATAATTTCTAGTGCTGTTTTCAAAACATTGATCTTTTAATATTATATATCAACCGAAAATGAGACAGAATGAATTAAGCATGTCCATGAAATATCTAGCCTCAATTAAGAAAAGAACATAGGCATGTGCTTCAGTCTTGCCCTACTATTGGGGATTAATGAGACTTAAACATGTATATCAAAGTCTTCTTGAATAAGGATAAACTTGGTGTCTGTGACTATTTTTCCATTAGGTTCAGTAAGGGTATTCACATGAGGAAATTTGAAGGCTATCACAAATTGACGGCTATCATAATTCCAAAGAAAGAGCAACCACGTGTGATTGGAAGAAATAATTTAAAGAAAAATGTGAAACCTACATTTATGGGAATGGAGGTATCATAAGAAAGTGGTGCTAGAAGGGGCCTCACGAAGTCTCTTTTCTCAGCCCTGTGCTCTAGGCGGGATCTTCCCTGACTAAAGCAGCCCAGCCAAACATTGGTCTAATCGACTTTTGAAAAATTCCCAAGGATAGAGGTTCCAGTTTTTCCAGGTAGCCTGTTCCAATGCTTGATCACCCTCATAGTCAAAAAGTTCCTAAATTTCGCCTGGTGAGGTCTGAATCCATTGCTCCTAGTTATATCCACTACAGTCACAGAGAAAAGCCCATCTCTACCCTCTCTGTAATAGCTCTTCAGGACAGCACAAGTACTTTCAAACTGGTATTTGAAGACTGTTATTAAATCCCACTCAGTCTTCTCTTCTCAAGACTAAATACCTCTGGCTCTGTCAGCCTTTCTTTGTAAGTCTTACTTCCCAGGCCACTAATAATTTTTGGTGCTCTCTACCAGACTCTTTCCAATCTGTCCATGTCCTTCTTGAAGTGCGGAGCTCAGAACAGGATGCAGTATTCCAGGGGAGGCCTCACCAGTGCTAATTACAGCATAAAAACCACTTCCCTTGGTTTGCAAGTGACACTCCTGTTAACACAACCCAGTATGCTTTTAGGCTTTTTTTGGCAACAAGAGCACACTTTTGGCTTGTATTCAGCTTCCGGTTTACTGTAACCTTGATGTCCTCTGCCACATTACAGTCCAGTCAATCATTCCACAGCCGCTCATTTTCCTTGGAGGCACAATATCTTTAAAGATATCATGGAACTCAAAGACACAGTTTTATGACTAACTTAAGCAGCTACATACTACTGCACATCCAGAGGCAGGCTTCAGTCTAAACAAATGAAACATTCGTAAAGCGTTATCAGGCTACTGATGTTAAAAACTAAGAAAGGCCCAAGTAAAACACAGAAGAGGCAGCAACTATCTGAAAAGGAAGAGAGAAGAGTACAACAATGTGTAGCCAATAAAAATCTGATCTAAAGTGCCACTTACATCTTATTTATGACTGCCTTGTGGCTCTGTCAATCCTGCCTCTCAACTTCAGTTTCTCATTTTCTCCCACAAGCATGCCCCCCCATACCAATTCTTATGCTTTCTATTCCTTGGACTGTCCAACATGATCCTGCATGTAACACAGCCTCTCAGTCTTCCCTCAAACATCTTCTTAGCCCATCTTTACTCACAGAACAACATTTAGAACATATCAGGAAATGAGTTCTGTACCACCCAAACATTCCACAATGTCTCTTGTATATTCCTTCTTCCTAACAACCTTTTAACTTTATTTCTTTCTTCAACTTCTTTGTCTAAAAATCTGTCTGTTTAGACTTTGTTTTACAGGTGTGTACTGTATATTTATCATTTGTCCTGGTGAACTTATTTGGTCCATTAACTGCATTAAATAGAAATATACGTACAGTTCCTTGGGACAAAATAATTCATTGTAAGTAGTAATCCTGGCCCATATCAGATGGCTTAACTGAAAAATGAAGCCTAGTTTGTTTCTTTTTTTAAATCAACCTCCTACATACACTTTATTGTCAGATAGATTTTTTTTATTTATCCTGTGTCTGATAGATTCCACTTTAAATGATGAAAAACATGATGCTTTTTGTCCAACAAAGTTTCATTTTGCATCTCCTCTGTTCTGCTTTCCTACACACAATTTGCTGGTTGGCTGAGAAAGCAAGTGACCAAAATGGTCAACTCTATTCAGGTTGGAATTGTGGGGCTTAGAAAAAAGCAAAAAAACCAAAAACCCCACCATTTCCTCCTGCTATTTTTACAGAAAGTTTTCTGAACTCGTACCAGCTGGCTTGGTTCAGTTTAGAACAGAAAAAGCCAGCAGTTAGAGTTCCTGTAATACACAGCTCTACAACACAGCCCTCATCCCCTCCCACTCCTTTTACTTAGCAGTGTGAAAATACATTTGGATTAAAATGGACTGGTTCCATTCCCATGACTGTTTTCTTCTGCATTTGGGGAATTTTGCTGAAAACAGGAAAATGTTAAGAAGATTTATTTCAAGGTTACTGATGCTACTTTCTAGCAAAAGTGCACACACTCTTTTTATTGACTCTTGAATGAGTCTCCTCATCCCTTTAATCTTGTGAGGATATAAAATCACATCTTTTCCTTGAAATGTTTTCCTATTATTAATATCTGTGGGTGACAAAGGGTTTGTCCAGACCTTGACAGTGTATCCTGCATTTTCCCTGCAACCTTCTAGTATTCTACAGATCAGGGAAGGGGCTACATCCTACACTGAACTGGACTCTTCAGGTACAAGGCTCTACCTATAGCAGCAGTGCTTGGCAGCATTGCCCTTAGGTACAAAATTACTGTATTGGAAGCTCAAAAATTATCATATTTGCTGAAAAAACTAACATATACTGAAAAAAATATGCAAACAAGTCTTTGTATTTACTTTATATTGCTCACTGTAAGTCATCAGTGAGTGACAACTGGGTCATCAAAGTTGAAGCCTTTCTTTATTTCAAGGCAAGCTGACATAAGAAATTGCTGACAGCAAACCCAAAAGTCAGTTACGACTAGAGTTACCATATATCTGTTTTTTTCTGGACATGTCCTCTTTTTGAGTCCTCCCATCTCTGTTCTAAATATGACAAATGTACGGGATTTGGGATTTTGCTCCGTTCAGCACTGAAGCTGTCCCTGGCACTGGGCTGCAAAGGACAGGGGAGATGCTTGCTGGTCCAGCAACGGAAGGGAGAGGAGAAGGGGCAGCAGGGAGCTACGGCCCCAGCCAGGGTGCTGTGGGTCTGGAGTGAGGGAAAGTGGTAGGGCTGGAGGGATGGGGAGTAAGGGGGCTGCATGTTGAAAGTGAGAGGGTCCCAGCAGGGCAGGAGGTAGGGGGCTGCAGGCTGGGAGTGAGGGACACGGTGCAGGGGAGAACAAGGGACTGTGGGTCAGGATTGCAGGGAACAGGCTGTGCCAGGGGACTGAGTCAGGAGTGAGGGGCATCAGCCGGGACAGAGTGGGAGAGCTGTGGGTTGGGACTGAGGAACTGCAGCATGGTCTGAGGGAGGGGGACTGTGGGTTGTGAGTGAGGGGCAGAAGCAGGGCACAGGCATTGCCTGTTAGGGGGGCAGTGATTTCTCTTTTTTGAAACAGGAAATATGGTAATCCTAGATAAGGCTCTCTGAGAGGGACCTGGGCTTGGCATATGCTGCATCAACTGTCTCAGAAGTGATCAGGGTTGTATCAGGTAGCTATGCTGGTCTGAGACAAAAAGAAATGCAAAACTCGAGAACTCTTGGTTCCGAGATGACACCTTTTATTAGACCAACTAATAAATCGCAAGAGAATGGTTTAGGTATCACCTCCAAACCAAGAGTTCTCGAGTTCTGCAGTTCAAAACTGATCGTACATTTTGAGCACTTGGACTATTACCCATCTCACATTCTACAAGGGACGAAAGTATCGTACAATTACAATAATCCTCGTCCCCCCGGCCACGACCTCCCGCCCCCGGGGGCTGGGCGAAGGCTGCGAGCCCAGATCCTGCGGCGGGGCTGGCGCCCGTACCCCACACCCGCGGGAGCTCGGCGAGCAGTGACGTCATGAGAGGTGGGGGAGCGCTGCCGTCACCATGGCAGCTGGGGCGGACTGCGTGTATCCCACAATCCGTGCCGATGTCCGCCCCCGCCCCCCGCAGGCCGCGGATAGAGCCGCCCTGTACCTGGTGCAGGCTGAGGCGGGCAGCCAACGCCGCGGGCAGGTGCAGGAAGCAATCCCGGCTGCCGCACACGGCGACGGTCACCGCTGCACCTCCGAGGCCGCCGCTGCCCCACATACTGGCGGCCCCGCTCCGCTGCAGGCGGCCTGGGCCAAGCAGGGCCGAGCTCTCAGGGCGGCGCTACGTGCAGGTGTCCTGTACCCTGGTAGACAACGAAGTCCCAGTCTTCCGCAAGCCACACCCCTCCCCGCCCGCACACATTGGTACGGCCCATCGCAGGCCAAAGAGGTTGCACCTCTCTCTCTCTCTCTCTCTCTCTCTCATTGGCTCTCACTCGAGTCCGGTGATGCGGTAGATCTCCTTCAGCCTGATGACTATTTCCCCCCAGAGCCAATGAAGGGAAATCAATAGCTCCGCCCTTCCCTGATTGGCTGCTGTCGGCGAGCCGCCGGGCGCAGGCGCGGAGAGTAGAGGTGGAAGATGGCGGCGGTGACGGGCAGCAAGGCGGGGGGCGCGTGCGGGCATCACACCCAGCGGGACATCTGCGCCTCGCGCGCCAAGTACCGGGAGGGCCGCCGGCCGCGTGCCGTGAAGGTGGGAGCGACGGTGCGCGGGTCAACCTGGGTTGCGCATGCGCAACGCCCCATAGCGCCGCGCTGCGGGCATTAGAGTCGACGGGCTGGGAAGGGAGAGAACGCGGTGGATTCGCGCCACCTTCCCCGCCCCGTTTCCGGCCCCGTGCGATCTCTTATTGCACCCACTGTATAGCTGGCAGGTGTTAGATGAGCTTTTGGGCATGCTGCACCCTTCAGGTGATCCAGAAGTCTCTGTGTTGGAAAGCCTCTGGCATTTCTAGCTATCTTGTTAGTCTGATAAAAGATGTCAACCGAAAACCCATGTTACTTTTCACATCTTTCCTGGACCGTCATGGCTGCAACAAAACTCCAGCCCTATTACAAGAAAGATTTGAGAGTCCTTTTTTGTCAACAGCACTTTAATTAGCCAGAACAGTGACTTCTTAGGGTTGCAGTGAGCTCTACCAGGAATTGGCAACCTTTTGCTGACAGCAACACGAATGAATGCAGCTGGGGAGACCTAGCTCCTTAATTTGACCAGTCATTGCCCACAGGAGTCAGGACAAGTCCCTCAGCTTCCCCAAGACATGGCATGTGCTGCATGGCATGCTACTGCCCAAGCTGTGTGCGGGCAGGCTGCCTGCCAGGGCTTCTAGTAGATGCCTGCCCCTTGGCTACATGTTGCAGAAGCAGCTGGCGTGAGTTTTTTGTGTGCTTTGCTCATTCCTCCTTGGGGAATGTGGGATCAGAGGGTCTGCAGAGATCTGCTGTGTGAGAGCTCAGGGAGAGGGAAAGGAGGCGAGCAATGAGCAGGCAGCTGGTTTTTGGCAGGCCAGATAAAATCTTGCAGGCTGAATCTGGTTTGTGGACTATAAGTTGTCAGCCTTTGTACAATATAAAACAGGGGTGTCCAATGTTTTTGAATGTGGGGCTGGATCACAAACTTTTTATCACCCAGTGGGCTGATGAGCCATATTCAAAGACCTCACAGGAAGTGGTATCACATCAGGAAGTGATGTCACGTGACCTTTGACAACAATGAAGTTGCAGGAAATGACAATGAAATAGGTCTAAATAACCAGTTCAAAACTCTCCCTCTATAGCATCCACCTCTGCCACTGTTCGGAACAGGATACTGAGTTAGATGGACCATGGGGCTGACCAAGCATGGCGCTTTTTATGATCTTATGTTCAGAAGCTCTTAAGTTCTTTGGCTGAGCTTCCAAACTATGGCTGAGATTTGCAAAAAGGGGTAGACAGGCATGTTACAAAGTTGTCATAAAAGATTTGGAGCCCTCTAAATC
>JAGPOW010000261.1:221968324-222012372 GCA_030014935.1 Caiman crocodilus | reverse complement strand
AAGGGGTAGACAGGCATGTTACAAAGTTGTCATAAAAGATTTGGAGCCCTCTAAATCCCATTCATTTTAATGGAAGTTGGCCTTTTGACTCAGCTTTGAGAATCTCAGCCTAAGGTGCCAACCAGATAAGTTAAAATACATTTTGCACTTCTATGCAGTGTGTCTATGTGAGGCTCTCCAAGCAATTTACAAACATGAAATGAACCTCAGGATGAGCCCAGCCAGAGGAGCAGAGGCTCAGCTGCACTTTCCCCTTACCTGTGCTGGTTGGTCCAGAGTGGCACACGGCTCTGCCACCACTTCTGCTGGCTGGTGCTGACCCAGGCGGGCCTGTCCCATTTGGAGCAGCACGCAGCTGAAGCTGGCTTCCCATGTGCCACTGGGGATGGGAGGAGCCTGGTTGGGCTGGCACCAGCCAGCAGAAGTGGCAGAGGAGCCATGTGCCGCTTGGGACTGGCAGGTGCAGGCAGGGGGTAAATGCAGCTGAACCCCTGCTGCTCCAGCTGGGCTCGTCCAGTCCTGAGCGGCACATGGCTCTGCCGCCATTTCTGCTGGCCGGTGCTGTCCTGGCCGGGCTCCTCCTGTCCCCAGTAGCACGCAGGAAGCCAGCTTCAGCTACATGCTGCTTTTCCTGGCCAGTGGGTGGGTCCATCCCATCTGGAGCAGCATGTGGCTGAAGCCAGGTTCCTATGAGCTGCTGGGGATGGGAGGAGCCTGGGCGAGTCTGCACCAGCCAGCAGAAGCGGTGGCAGAGCCATATGCCACTCAGGATGGGATGAGCTCAGCTGGAGTGGCAGGGGCTCTGCTGCATTTTCCCCCTGCCTGTGTCTGTCAGTCCTGAGTGGCACACGGCTCTGCTGCTGCTTCTGCTGGTCAACAAATGCCCATGTGTGCATGCATCTGCAGCACAGCTTGCAGGGAGTGAGGAGCACAGCCGGACAGCTTGGAGAGCTTTGCGCAGCTGATAAGTCTATTGTGGTGGAAGGCATGGGGGGCAGGGCATATGCCCCCTGTATCAGGGTGGGGCAAAGCAGGCTGCAGTTGCAGGCTAGGGCCACGGGCTGCAGGGAGGGCTGGGCTGGGTTGCACTCAGGGTGGACATGCAGTGTCCAGGGAGAGAGGGGTATGATAACTACAGAGAAATTTGGGGTAGCTGGAGCCCCCTGCCAGTGCCACAACCTGCCTCAAGCACAGTGTGGCCCAACCCCCCACCCACTGGGAAGAGCCTGGTGCAGGCCCCAACCCATAGCTGCAGCCTGCTCCACCAACACCCCCATACAACACACAGCAACAGGAGCTGCTCCCCTTCCCCAACCCCCCTCCACCCCCTGACAAGCTGCAGCTACATCCTGTGCCCACCCTACCCTGGCTGGGCAGTACATACCCCAGCCCCACTTCCTCCCTCACCGCAGGGGGGCATTGACCTGCCCTACCATGCCCCTTCCGCCTGCTCCCTCCCTGTCCACCACAGCAGACGACTTACCATCTGGATGCAGCTGTATCAGAAATCAAATCAGTATCGGCTGACATGCCTCCTTAAAAATTGGCTATAGGTATCAGCCCCCAAAATCTTTATCAGTGCACCTATAAAAAAAAAATTGTCAATTTTTGGTTGCCTGCTCCTCTTTCATGCAC
Source organism: Caiman crocodilus (assembly GCA_030014935.1). Taxonomy (NCBI): domain Eukaryota; kingdom Metazoa; phylum Chordata; order Crocodylia; family Alligatoridae; genus Caiman; species Caiman crocodilus. The sequence goes on along the minus strand of JAGPOW010000261.1, from coordinate 222,010,737 downwards.
AGGAGATTCCATGAACTTTTAAATAATATGGATGCTGCGTATGGAGGTTTAGTGCTGCATGATAACATCCGCTGGTTGAGTCAAGGTAATGTGCTCAAGCGATTTGTTGCTTGTCATGAATCCATCAAGCCGTTTCTTGAGGAAAGTGGTCAGCAATATGCAGACCTTACTGATGACAGATGGCTAACAAAACTGATGTTTCTGACAGACATCACATTATATCACATCTCATCACATTTAAACTATTTGAATACCAGCTTACAAGGAACACAGAAAGTCATCCTTCAGCTGTATGAAGACTGGAAAGGTTTCTGTCTGTTTTCAGATGAGATATTGAAACATCTGCCTTCTGTTACTTCCCTAGTCTGAAAATCCATTCCAAGCAGCATCAATTTAACACTAGGGATATCTGCGACTATATAGGACAGCTGGAACATGAGTTCACAAGATGATTCCAAGATTTTTGCAACATGTTTTCATTTTTTGTGATCTCTGACAGTACTACGGAAAGTGGCATAGAACTGCAGTACCTTCAATGGATGAACATTGAAGGATTTGTATTGAAACTGATTGACTTTCAAGCCTTGCACATCTGGGTATCAAAGTTAAAATTTCTGCAAGGTGATCTTAAGAAGGAGAGGGACTGGCAACTCAAGATTACAGCATACCTTCCGGAAAAGTATGCCTGCATGAAAAAAGTAGCTTTTGCCTTGCTTGTCTGTCTTTGGATCTATTTATTGCTGTGAACAAGTGTTTTCAAAACTGAAAACCATACTCAGTCCTACCTATAAGTAACTGACAACTGACAGTTTGGATTCATGTTTACATCTGATGACAACCAGCTACCAGTCTAACATCACCAAACTCAGCTGTCAGGAGTGGAGTCAGGGCAGCCACTAAGAAAAGATTTTTGACTTGTGAGCATTTTTACTTGTTTATGGCAGTGAATACAGAGCACATGTTTTAAGGAAATAAGCAAGCATATCCTTAAAAAACCACCATCTTCCCTTTTTTTTTCCTTTCTCTTTTTTTCTCGTTTTTTTCTTCCCCCTTCTCTCTCTCCCTCTCATCATAATTTGCTTATCAAAAATAAATACAAACAACAAAGGTAGTATATGAAGTTTTATTTATTGTCACCAGGTTTAGAATTTTTAGAAAACCTAGTATTTATTGTAAAAAAAAAATACCCAGAAAACCCCACAAAAAAACAACCCCCCCCAAAACAACATTTATGATTATCCTGCCATGTATACCTCACCCTACCCCAGTTTTGGGTTTTTTTTGGCATTCTGGCACCTTGCAAGGTAGACACTGTGTGTTTTTTTTGGCACTCCAGCCAAAAACATTGCCTACCCCTGATCTAGAGTTTAGAGGCGCTAGAGTAACATGTACTCCTCCTGAGTCCTGACTAGGCCCCTCAACCTGGTCACCTCTCCCCTCAAAGAACTGGGAGTGGACACTGGCAACTCCCTGCTACAGAGAAACAAACTTCTTATTATCCTTCTTCCTTGTGTGAAGAAACTGCTGAAATACTGTTGTGGGTAGCAAAACCTCAGAAGAAAAAGAAACCTAAAGATTTTGGTGGTGGAATGGAATCTCCTGGACCCTGAGATCCACAGAAGTACCTAACAAACTATCTAGCAGCACAAAGGAGCTGGAAGTAGACTTCTTGTTTACTGAAAGGTAAGTTTCAATTTTGTTGAGTTTGGTATATTGAACTATATTTTCAGTTGGTCTGTTTTTATAATTTATGTAATTCATAATTGAGTTCCTACCAATCGGATGGTTTCTGAGCAAATCACCTTCTACCCTTACCTTAGCAGAGAGGTGAGGTCTGAGGGAAGGGGTGGTTTACAGTTAGCTTACTGAAGAGGGCTCTCCTCCATCAATTACTCAGTTTTTCAAATGCTGTAACTTAGTGTTTATATATGTAACTTAGCTATTACATTACATTTTTTTTTCTCCTTCAGCAACATGGTGCGACCGTCTTCTAACACAGCAACTACAATCTTCCACACAGCAACTACAAGTCATTTTGGAAAAAAAATGTGTTTTGCAGGTACTGTCAAATTAAATGTGCATTTCCAAGTGCTACCAGGATGATCAAACACATCCTTGCATGTATGAAGTGTCCTGCAGACATAAAAAAAATCCTTCATGAGTGTGAATGAGGTAGATCATGATGATAATAGAAGTAGCACTTGCAAACATTCTTGATCCTGCTTCTTCAGTAACATCAGCATCAGAAAGCATTACTCAGTCAACATCATCAGGTAAACAGATATCTCAACCAACTGTATCCAAAAGACTCAAAATAACTTAATTTGTAGGCCAGATGACACTTGAAGAGCAAGAAAAAAATGACTGACTAAGCTCTTGCTTGAGCAATATATGCTTCTAGGATGTCATTATCAATCACTGAAAATGCAATTGGCAGGCAGCATTTAAATTAAGACCATTGTACCATTTGCCCAGCAGACATTCTTTGAGCGAGCCTCTTTTAAAGTCAGAATATGAACATATAATGCAATCTGTGCACAAAAAATCAATGAAGTGCTCTGTCTTGCAGCACTTACTGATGGGTGGACAATGTATGGGGAGAAGGAATCATAAATTTTGTGATAACAACACCTCAACTAGTTTTTTATAACAGCATTGAAACAGGAGAGAACAGACATACTGCAGAGTATATCAGTAGTAATATATGTGAAGTGCTACAGAAGATTGGGAGTGGTAAAGGATTTGCTTTGCTGACTGACGACACAAGTAATATGAAAGCAGCATGGGAGATCATAATGGACAAATATCTACGTATTACTGCAATAGGATGTGCTTCCTATGGCCTAAACTTGCTTTTTAATGATTTCATGGAGTTGGACTCACTGTAAAAAATCTGTAATAAAGCAAAAGTAGTTATAAAGTATGTAAAATCTACTCATATTGTAGCTGCAGTCCTTAAGAAGAAGCAGGAAAAATGAGAAGAGTAAAATGGCAACACTCAAACCTTGTTGTGAATCTTTGTAGGTTGGGGTGATCTCATTTGAAAGTTTACTAACAAAGAAGCTCTTCAAGAAATGGTGATAACTGAAGATCTTAAAGTAGTCTGACGTGTAAGGAACACTGTACTTGATGAGGAAGTCTTCTGGGTTCAGCTATAGATCTCCCTGAAGATTCTAAAGCCAATTTCTTCAACGGTCATTGCATCTGAATCAGACTGTGCTTTTGTCAGACATATAATGGCCCAGATAAAATCAACTGTGTTTGACAATGCAAGTATATCTCCATTTATGAGATATACTTGCAAGTGGAAGAAGGAAAAGTGAAAGACTTCACTCATAGGTGGGAGGAATTTTGTTGCCAACCAATTCATGCTGCTGCAAATCTTTTGGATCCAAGATTGAAAGGTAGAAATGTCAGTGATGATAGCATTGCTACTGCATTTGACTGGATTATAAAACCAGCAACACATTTAGGACTTGATGTTAGCAAGGTACTTTGAAATGTTGCAGAATCTAGATCATGGTCAGGCATTTGGTCCAGGAGTACAATCTGGGACTCAGTCAAGCCTATTCCCCCTCTGGCTCCACTTGCTTCTTGTCTGCTTCAGATTCCTCTATTTTCTGCAGCATGTGAAAGAAACTGGTCTTTGTTTAGAAATATACACCAAATCAAGAAATAAACTAACCTGTGAAAGAGTAGAGAAACTTGTTTCAATCCGTGCAAACCTTCAGTTATCTGAAGTCCTTGAAGATGAAAAATGAAGGTTCAGAGTCAGCAAATAGTGATATTTCAGAAACCTGAGTGTGATTTTGATTAGACAAATAAACTTTTGATGCTAATATTTTCAAGGGTATATTTGATTGTTTAAATGACATATTGGTTTCATGTGCTGAATTTTGTCTGCAACCTTAAAGGGATATTTTTCCTGAGCTCTTTTCTAAAAATGTGAATTTATTCTGTTTTCTGTAGAGTGCTGACTGTATGGAAGACACTTTTTAATTCCAGATAATAAAAAATTCCTTTTGTTTACTTACTACAATGTCAACGGTTTCTATTTTCAACTTTTATTTCTTTTCTTAGCAAAAACTATGATATGCTTAAGTACCTCAGGGTGCAGTAGCTTGTAGCTCCATCTGTAACAATAATTACAAATAATAATTTTAAATGCCTTGGTTCTATTCAAATAATAAGGAATTTATACTTTTTAATTTCATAAATATATTAAACATTACAATTTTATGTGCTAATTAGGTGTATACATAATATATTTCATGTTCTTGAAGTAGTAAAGTAAATGTAGATATGCAATATTTGTTTTTTTTTACCTATATTTCAATTTTTCCTAAAACTTATTTTTTCTATGGTTGTGAAATTTCTGGAAATTTTTAATCTCTAGGGGTGATAGCACTACTCTTTCCTGCATAAGCTACCCAACCCCTGTAAGACTGTATTATAAACCTTAGCACAAATGGCAAGTCTTTGGGCAATTGTTACAGACTTCTGCTAGAACTCTAATATGCTGCTTTCGGAAAACTCCAAAGTCACTATGGGGCAAGGTGAAATAAAGGAGCAAAGAGTTGCAGAAGCAATAAATAATGGAACATGTAGTTGTTTGAGTCTGTTTTGTGTTTTACTATGAGATAAAAATTTGATTTTTTTTTTTTTTTTGCAGGTCTATACTGTCAACTTGGAATCTCGCTATTTGCTAATACAGGGAGTTCCTGCGTTAGGTGTTATGAAGGAATTAGTTGAACAGTTTGCATTATATGGTGCCATTGAAGAATACAATGCTCTAGATGAGTATCCAGCAGAACAATTTACAGAAGTTTATCTCATCAAATTTCAAAAGTTACAGAATGCAAGGTACTACAGTAGATAACCTTTGCCTGCTTTCCATATCTTAAAGTATGAGTCTGGAGAATTAAAGTGAAATAGCCACCTCAGAGATCTTTTGCTACAAATGCAAGTTATGTTTTCTTTGCATAATGTCATAACTCAGTTTCCTGAACTTGAATTTTTAAGTAGTATTTATCAGTAATCTTTAGAAATTCTTGTTCAAATGTGAACTGTGATAAAGTTGTGTTTGTAACTAATATTTGAATGCAACTTCTCTTTCTCTAGAGTGGCCAAGAAAAAAATGGATGAACGGAATTTCTTTGGTAGCTTGCTCCACGTGTGTTATGCTCCAGAATTTGAAACAGTCCAAGAAACTAGGGAGAAGTTACAAGACAGAAGAAAGTATATAGCAAAAGCAATAAGTAGTAAAGGTTTGTAATTAGAAATGCACAGGTTTTACTCAACACCTGTTTTTCTTCCCTGTACAGCTTCTTTTTTCATGACATTCTTCATCTCATTCAAAAATGTAAACTTGGCCAGGAAATGTAGAATGGCATTTTCACCCTTACTTCAGACTGGGTAAAAGTGAGAGCACTGCAGTGGGGCCTATTCAGCCTTGGAGCACCCAGGGGAAAACTGCCATTGTAAGCCTTGGCCTAAAGGGCATGCTGGGAGTAAAAGGGATGTGGCAATAGGGCTGCAGCATGCAGTACTGTGGTGTTTTGTCTGACACGTCAGTCACAGGAAACCCCCGATCTTAAATTTTACTGGTCTTAACATCCTATGATAGTCTTTAATTGCATTATCAAATACTGTTTAAAAGAATTCAGAAGTAAGAGAACTGTTTTTGTTCTCTCATTTTCAGAACTAAATTGTTTTGCTTAAGCTTTGCAGTTCACAGTCAAGTAGAAGCTAAGCTTCAAATACCAGTTTGAAAATGGTCAATTCCACTATAATTTAGCTGTGTAAAATGCTTACTTATGTAATATGTGTGTGTAATAACAGTCAAAATACCCTTTTTGTGTTAAAGATCATTTTTCAAAGATGCCACAGAAGCCTAAAAGGACTGTGTCAGATAACTCGGAGTATGACTTCCAGTCACCAGCCTCAGGATCCTGTGCTGCTGATAGAGTTGTTGGCAACTGGGATCCATCTGCATGTTTTTCAGACTTTTACAAGACATTACATTGTGACGTCTCTGTAGGAAACATAGCACATCCTCCAGGATATCACTCTCAGAGTCATTTGGCATCCCCTCAGTGTGTTCATTACAGTACTAAAGCTTGTGAGTGCTTTAGCTACAATTCATCTCTGAAGCCAGCCATACAGCAGGGAGGACATAAACATGTATCTGTTTCTCCTACACTGCAAAGAACTTTTGATAATGGAATTGATAGATTTATGCCACGGACAACTCAGCTGGAAGAGCGGAAGAGAAAAAGAGACAAAGGCAATAAACTTGGAATAATTGGAACAGATTCAGATAGTAATGAAGTTGTCATTGGACCTCAGCTGCCAGAAATGCCCAAAGTGGATATGGAGGATGATTCCTTGAATACTTCAGTAAGCTTAATTCGAAATAAACTTCAAGAGGTATGTGCTATAAAAAAAAATCCTTTCAGACTTAGGCAGACAAGGTTCTTTTGGTAAATCCAATATCTTTTATTAAATGAACTCAAATAGTTGGAAAAATTCTTTGCAAGCTTTCATGCACAAACAAGTGTTTAAAACTTAATTTATGGGACCATAATCTAATTACATTAAAATGCCGCATATACTTTCACCATCTGGCCTGGATTCTGAGAGGTGCCCCAGTCAGTTGCACTTACCTCCCAAAATAAAGCCAAATGTCAGGAAAGAGAACATAGCATTTAGCCTTCTAGTTGCAGTAGTGCAGTCACTTTCATAGTGCTGCAACTCTGGGTGCTGAAGTATCTTCACTTCATAAAATTTCTTATTTTTAATCTCAAAAATACAAGACGCATTAAAGTAATCATCAAGATATACATTTTCCACACAAATTTCACTTCTCTTTACAACTGGGGATGTCCAATAAGAGACAACCAACTAGCTGAATGTTAGAAGTATTTGTGTTGATCTGCATTCTTCTGAACCTCCAGTTTTATTCAAATAAGTTTCTCATCCTTGTGTGTGTCATGGCATGCTGCCTGGTATTCATGAGTTTTCTGTTGCAACTATTCTGAATGAAAAAATAATACCGAGAGGGTATGCCCACTTTCTAGAATCTCCTTTCTTTTAACCTAACACTTATTTGAATTTATTTTAGTTTAAATACATTTAAATTATTTTTTATTGATGTTGTACAATGGCTTAAGTGACACATTTTACCTGAACAACTGTACCACAGCTGAGGATTATCTGCATTTTTCTCAAACAGTAAAGGGTTGGACAGAAATCTGAAATTGATGCCTACTTTGAAATTGAGCGATAATATTGTAAAGTCAGAACTTGTTTTTACTCTCAGCTACTTTTAGTGGCAAAATACTTATGCACAGTTATAAATTAGCCTGTTCTCTTATGTGTCATTTAAATGAGATCTAGAAAAGATTTTCTTGAGAAATCAATCTGCCTGAGAATTTTAAAGATTTTCTAAAAACATTTTCTTAGAAAATAACTGAGTCAGAGACTGGCAGATTATTTGATACTTAAATTGAAGTTCTGACTACCCAGCACTTTCCTTCTATAAATTATTTTGATTCACTTCATTCTGAGGTTACCTACATTTTGTTCCTGTTCGTAAAATGTAAAAGGCTTTCATTCTTGGAGTTAACAATTTACAACTTTGAATTTTACTAGAGTAGTTGGGGCCAGATAGTATTTTTACTTATGTAGAGTGATGTATAACTCTATGCGTATTCCCACTGATTTCAATGTGGTGTTCCTGTTTTACTTAATCTTTTGCTGTAAAAGGAATAAATATTTTGAATTTTCTCAGTTTTTACTGATGCGTGATCTAGAAAGGTCACAGTTTAATTTAATTACATGTTGTAGGCAGATGTGCCTGCCTGTCAGTTGAAGGAAAGAAAATATTCTAACCTGAGGAAATTTGTTAGGCGATGGAATAAAAACAGAATCTCAAATGTCCTTGAATCATATTACATTTTTCTTAAATCTGGAATAAGGTATGCTTTTCTCTTATTATTTTTGCATTTAGTAAATTTAAATTAGGTTAACATTTTTTCAAGAAACAATTCTATTCAAGTTTTCTTGAGTACAACAAGTTATTTGAAAGTCCCTGGCTACAAGTGCAATCTTCCTTTTCTACTATAGTTCCTTTTTTCCATTACAGGGTAAGTTGCAGGACATACAACTATATTTTCACATCTCTTTAATATAACAGAAGTGTAATATACTGTTCTAACTAGAGGTGCAGTCTGATATTGAATTGGTACTGATATGAAGAAAGTTGTCTATATCAGATATTGGCCCAATGGGGCTGATAATATGGCCAATGAATGTCCGTGCTGCGCACAGCCGCAATGCAGCAGAGCAGAACTGGCAGCATGGAGAGTGGCCTCCAACTGGAAAGGGAGGGGAAGCAAAAGAGGGCATGGCAGGGCAGATCAATGCCCTCCCGTGGTGAGGGATGGGGCAGGGGCAGGGGCAGGCACTGCTCAGCTGTGGTGGGGGTATGGGATGGAGGCACGGCTCGTGGGGTGGAGACAGCTCCCGTTGTTGCTTGCACCTTGGGAGGGCAGGGGTAGCGGGTGAGGGGAGGCACGTGCCCCCAGATCTGTACAGTATGGACAGGTTGCAGCTGAGTTGGAGTCGGCACTGTGTGGCGCTTTTCTTATGGGGGTTGGGCTCAGAGTGGGCTCTGGCGGTGCAGCCACCCCAGATTTCACTTCAAGTCTGCTCCCAGCCCTGTGCCACCGCCTGCCACCTGGCACAGCCCCAGCTGAATGCCTCACCTCCTCTCAAGCACAGGGAAAACCTGGGTTTGCAGCAACATGGGGCTGGGAGTGGAGCTACAGCAAAATTTGAGGTGGCTGCAGTCTGCTCAGAGCCCAGCTCCCAGCAAGAAAAGCCCTACACAGCACCAGCTCTGGCTCCACAGATCTGGGGGGCACCCCCCACTCCTGGGATGCAAGCAGGAGCAAGAGCCGCTAGTGGCTATCAGCATTGGCCCCCAAAATCTCTATTGACGCATCCATAATTCTAACATCAAATATATTCAGTTTGGTGTTAAAATACAGCCAGTTTGGTCACTGATTACCCTTTTATTTGTTGAAGCTGTACTTGTAAAAGTATTTTCTCTTCCTCCCAGAACTCAAAACACTGGAGAGAAATAAATATATGGGAGCTTTTATTCTAAAAGCAGTAAAAAGTGCAGCATACTAAACTTGGAGTTTATATTTTAAACTAGGTGGCAGCTTCCGTTCCAGAAACTTTGAAGGAAACCCGACAGGACATTCAAGCAAAGCCACTTGTAAAACAGAGAAGAAGAATATAAATGTTCACTCTTTTTAAAGGATACATTAGAAAAAATAAATAACTGAAATTGTAACAGGTAAAAAATAAACTATGTTTCAAAATGATTTTCAAGTGGTGGTTTAAAAATTCTAAACTTTTTTTTGGTACATTTCATTAAGCAAACAAATGTTTATAGTACAGTCCTCTATATACCTATTGCTGTTGGGATGCAAGAGTTCCAGGTGTACAAGAAACTTTTTCTGTCATAAGAGAACTGCAGATCATTTAAGAGGAAGTATTTGAGTTACCTAATACTGAAGAAATGGGTTAGAAGCTATACTAAAAATAGGAATATTAGTTTTTAGTGTTAAACTAAATCCTGATTTGCATCTGTTTTTAATGTCTTAAGAAAAACAGATTTTCTGAATCCGTTAACAGCAGAAACCTAGTTACAGAGCTACAGATCATGAGTTTCTTGGAAAGCTTGCATTTCGAATGCCATACTGCTCTGTAACGAGACAAAAACAACACAGTAATTTATCTTTTCTTAATGATTAGATCAAGGAAACTATTATCTAGAAAACTGTTCTGTTAAAGGGAGGTCTTTAAGGATAAAGCAAGTTACTGAAAATTTTGGAACATCCTTTTAATTCCTCATTTTATCACAACTTATGTAAAATCAAAAATAAAAGATGGCTCATGGCTGAGAAATCAGAATATTCAGTATTATGCTTTCTATGGGAAGCTATAGGATAGTATTACTATTATATAGGACTCATAAGTCTGAATGTCTTGATTTGTACGTATTAGAATTAAATCAAATGGCTGCAATGAGTGTTGTCTTTGGCTTAAAAAAAAAGTAAAAGTTTGTTGTTGCTCTGCAAGCCTAGTTATTTCATATGCTAGAAAATAGTAAAATGAGTATCTTTAGTGCATTTGTAGCCTTTTTTACTAGATCTATATAGTAATGCATAGCAGAAAAAGCTCCTTATTAGGTTCCTAAGTTTTATACCAAAACCCTTTTTCAGGGTATAGAATACAGAGCATAAGTAATGAAAGCAGGAAACAGTTAATCTGTATCTCCAGGTAGCACTACTTTAGAGATGAGGATTGGGAGTCAGAGCCTGGACTTTTTGGCTCATCTTTTAATGACTTTGGGCAAGGCACATAACCTCTCTCTGCCATGCCCTTGTTTCTTACCTTAGAAATTAAGATTAGTAGTACAGCTGGGCAGAGAGGAAAATCCACTACTAAATGGAATTAAAGGTTTTAAAATTGTGGTTTTGTTTTTGCTAAGCACTAAAAAACTAGGAAGCTTAGAATTCTCCATGAAACTGAATGACAGGTTTTACATATTCCCTGAAATCCCAAGTGTGTGCCAGGGAGCGCCAGTTCTTCAGGGCAGAGAGAGTGAGGAGTCTCAAAAATCTAGGGAGAACCAATTTAAGGCAACTGCCTGCCAAGCTGCCCCAAAGCCCTGACTTCCAGGGCTGCCTGCCTGACAGGAGCTTTTCCCTGGGAGCCTAGGCTGCCAAGAAGCTGATGTTTGGGACTGTTCAACCTCTTGGCTCAAGCCAAAGGCGGGCCCAAAGGCACGTCTTCAGCAGAATTTCATGAAAAGGATGTTAAGCGGAAGGGTGCATTTACAAATTTATTTCCCATTTTAATGCAGGGATACTTTCCTACCTTTATATCTGGCAAACATGGTCCAAATGCTTCTAAAAGAAGATTTTCATCTCTTACAGCTTTTTCAAAATCAGCGTAAGAAAGTTTGCCATCATGGTCATAGTCCTGCAAAAGAAGGATAAGAAATATTGATGATTTCCCTGTGAATATGCACAAGATCAAAGGTTTTTGGCCAGCTGTTTCTATTAAAACGGTGCCTGTGTCCTATGTATCTCTGTATCACCCCCACTTGAGGGTATAAAGCAGGGCTGTGCAACTTCTAAGCAGCCAGGGGCTGGATACCCCATGGGCTGCACTGGTAAGTGCCCCACATGGGTCCTGTCCCCCACACTGATGCAGTGCACAACTGTATGGGCAAGCCCCCTGACCACTGCACCACATACCTATATGGTCCCCGCTTCACCCTCAGCTGCCTGTGCTGCACAGCTCTGCCCTGGTCCATGGAGTAGCAACTCTATTGTTGTCTTAAATCTAACAATTTGAATCTTGAAAACCATTTATTCTTCTAGTGTCAGAAAGAAAGCATATGGCAATTTTCTTGTGTTAACTGAGATGTTGCTACAGCTTCTGACATGAAATTTGTTACATGAGATGCATCTTTAGTTAGCTGTAGGAAAAATATACAGGTGAAATGTGAGAGTACCCTTTGTTGTGTTTTTAGGTCATTGGACTGGAATTCATGAGATGTGGGTGATGTGTATTTCTAGCTCCCCCTTTCATAACTTGTGTAATCTGGAGTAATTTCCTTAGTATCCCTATGCCTCAGTCCCCATTTATGAAGGTGAAATATCCTCATAGGGATTCACTACTTTTGCAGTCTGAGCACCTCACTAAAATCAAGAGAACACTTAAATAAACCACCACTTTAGGAAGGGTACTTGCCATTTTTTTCAGTGTTATTTCTACCAGGTCTTTAATTCCCTCATCAGGATCTTCCTCTGTTGGTTGTTTTAAGAGGCTGTTCTTCAGCATATGGAACATCTCCTCTCGTGATATATATCCATCGCCATTCAGGTCATAAACCTCAAAACAATCTTATCAAAATAAGTCAAGTTTATTTATAAACCATTTCCTTGCTTTTAGAACTGTTGTTAGCTATGTGTTAAAACAGGTAAAACTTTTTTTTATCCTTAACAGCATAGCTACATTTACTCTACATACAAATAGTTCTACTTATATGCTTGTACTTAGTCATTATTTTACTTATCATTCACAGTTAAAACTTAATTTTTAGCTAAGTTTGAAAAACGAGTACAGTAGTTATTTGAGTTATAAATGCTCCAAACCAAGGATCTTGTCTATAGGCTTACTGCACTGCTGTATAAATAAAAACAAATACAAGTTCTGTAAAACTTCATTTAGATTAAATAAACTATGGAAGATGTGGAAAAGTGGGTCATTATTTCAGATGAGAGACAGTAGGCTGTAAAATTACTTAAAAAAATTAAACTTAGTTAGTACATGCAGAACTGACCTAAGCAGGGTGCAGGGCTGGGGCAAATGTGGGGCCCTGCCCCGCTCCAATCACACCTGCCTCAGACCCAAAGAAGCTGCAGCTGCCATCAACAGTGGCCAGCGGGGAAGGGGGGATGGTAAGCAAGTGGCCGGACTTGAAGCAGGCTGCAGAGTCGCTGTGGCTGCTCTGCCCAGCTCCACAGGGTTCCCCAAAGCGTGGGGGCTGGGACAATCCCCCGCAGCGACCCTGAGTACATCTAATCACTAGGATCGATACAGAGTGCTTATCCCACTAACAAAGATATTAGATTCATAAAAAGGAGTTAGATAAAGTTGCTACTAAGTTCAATGCACTGTACCTATTAATTTAAAAAATGAAGCTTCTTGGGGTGCCATTTTTCAAGGTAAGAAATCCTATTCTTGTTGGAAGTGTAGAGTGAAAACATTTTGTTTGACAATCATTCATTTGTTCTCTGTCATTCCTTTAGTTCTGTGCATGTTCACTAAGGAGTGAAAGTCTGTCACTGCAGATTAGTCTGCTGATGGGCAACAGATATTGGAAAACCCACTAAGCTGTACCCTTGGAAAATGTGCAGGCAATAAGAGCACTTTGAAGAAATGCGATTTTCCAACTATGATGCTTCCCATGAATAGCAGGTCAGTTCAGAACCTTTATCTAACTCCTGGTCTCATAATTTTATCCTAGGGTCCTAATAAAAATATGGAAATAGAAAGCCAAAACAAAATGGTAGTAATAAAAAGCTTTGAATCTGATACTATAAGACTCTTAAAAGAAAACAGCTTTAATTACCCCACATTTTATAAGATGATATTATATTTGTATAAAATTTAAATAATACTTTCAACATTTATGACTCGATACTGAGATCAGAGAAACCTTACATTTCATCTTTTCTTCTAATGTCCCCCGAAGAAAAATTGATAAGCCTTCCACCCATTCCTTTACACTGACACAGCTATCATTGTCCTTATCAAAAGCACGAAACACTGAAAACAGAAATAGATGAAATTCAAACAATCTACTTACAGCAATACAAAGCCAGACAAAGCAAAGAAGTATTTATCATGTAGTACAATATGAAAATATATGCGTTTGGGTGAAGATGTTTGTCTATTTTAATCATGACTTAATTTGCATCCCTTTGGCAAAATTCTCTTTCCTTGCCTCCCTTTTGAAAAATGCCTTTCCCTTAATATCAGGGTTGGAGAACCTGTCTTCCCTAGAGTAGGGAAATGCAGCATGTTAGCATGAGGCAAACAGGCTGTGAATTTATTCAGCGATAATTTTTCATGTGCATGCTCACAGTGGGCATGTCCATATGAGCGCGCATGCATCTCTGGCCCAGCCTCAAACCCCTTTGAGGCAGGGCAACAGGTACGTGCGAGAATGAAAAAAGTTCCTTGTGCTACAAGTCTGCAGTGCGGGGAGAAAATTAGACCCCTGTATCCAGGGGCCTAAAAAAATTAAATAAAATTGAAGTTTAAAAAAGCAAAGCAGGTTCAGGACTGTGACCTGAGGCAACCAGAGGCTGGGTCTTCCATGGAGACACTGGCTGCCAGAGCATCTGTCTCTATGGTTGGCCACTTGCCCTAATGCTGAAACGTGGCCGGCCAGGCTACATGTTTCAGCACCAGGGCTCTGATGCTGGTAAGTAAGGGGTTGGGTGACTGGAAGAGAGGGGAGGGGACCATTGTGGGGGACCCACAACGGTCCTGCCCACTCCCTCAGCCCCCTGGATCCCTGTCAGGGCTGGCACTTCCTCCCCCACCAGCCCCCCTGAGCCCACCGATCCCTGGCAAGGCTGGAGCCTCCCCCCACCAGCCCCCCTGAGACCTCCTCGACCCCTGGCGAGGCTGGCCCCTCCCCCCGCTAACTCCCTTGACCCCTGACAAAGCTGGCCCTGCTCCTGCCAGCCCCCCTGAAACCCCTGACCCTTGCTGGGGCTGGCCTCTCCCCCTGCCAGCCCCCCCCACCCCCTTTGCCTGGCAAGGCTGACCTCTCCCCCTGTCAGCCTCCCCCAAGACCCCTGACTTCTGGCGAGGCTGGCCCCTCCCCCTGCTAGTCCCCCTGAAGCCCCCAACCCCTGGTGAAGCTGGCCCCTCCCCCCACCAGCCCCCTGGAGACCTCCGAACCCTGCTGGGGCTGGCCCCTCCACCCGCCAGCCTCCTGAGACCCCAGACCCTTGCCAGGGCTGCCCCCCCACAAAGATCCATGACCTCTGCCCTGGCCAACCCCATCCTCCCAAGCCCCCCCCCCCAGCCCTGTTCCTGCCCCACAGCTTAAAAAAACAAAACAAAACAAAACCCGGCACTTGCCAGCAGTTCAGCTGCCATCTGGAGCTGCCTGAGGCCCCACCCACACAATGCCGGGCAGGGTGACAGCCCCAGTGGCCCAAATCCAGGCCCTGCTGCCCCCCCCACTGTCCTGTACTGCATTGGGGGAACTCTGCCAGGAGACCCTGGAGCACCCCATCCCCCACCCCCGCTTCAAAGGTAAGCAGAGGCTTTTTTTTCCCCATTTTTTTCTTTTTTTTTTTCTGGGTTGTGATGATGACTGGGTTTGTAGGGTTAGCCATGGGGGTCTGGGATTGCAAGCTGGGGAAATCATTGGGAGGTCTGGGGGGGGCGTGGAGCTGGGGGGGGCAGCCACTGCGGGGGCTACAGCAACTGGTCAGGATGGGGCTGGGGGGGCAGCAGTTGGGGGGGCACGTGGGCATTGCAGGGGTGTGATAGCCTCTGTGGGGGGCCATTTGGCCCCATTGGGGGGTGTACCCCTTGTGTGAGGGATGAACCACTTGTTTGGGGCCAGACCCCTTGTGGGAGTGCAGCAAAACGTATTCATGAAATCTGTATTTAGAGTTCACTTTATTATTATGATAAGAGACTTGCTTTACCACTGTAGATATATCAATAAAACATTGTCCAACTGATCATTGTCTCTGTCTTGCTCTCTCTTTATAGCGGTCTTTTGTTTTACTTGTGGAGGAACATGGATTTGGGGGTATTTTACAAAGTGACTTTTGGATTTTGTTTATCAGGGATTTTTCAGTTTTCCAATAGGGAACACCAGAATTCCCGCTAGGAAGGCCAGTGACAGGACCCTGCTTTCTCAGAGCTGGCACCTTGGACCCAGCTCGCTGTGGCTGACCTCTTGGACAAATGGGGCCAGGAGGACATGCTTTGACAGTTTAAAGCAGGCCACCACACCTGGAATATCTTCCAGGTGATAGCTGCTCAGATGGCTGGGCAAGGGGCACACAGGGCAGTAGTGCCGTACAGAGGCCAACCCTGCAACCACAGTCCACTGGCAGCTGGCCCAGAGGGGCAGATGCCTCTACTGGCTCTGCAGTCCCTATCTGAATCTGGCAGGTATGCAGCAGGTCACAGTCAGGCTGCAGCCCCCACTGCTAGACCCCTGCAGTGAGTAAAGGTGCAGGGAACTCTCAGGGCTGCTTCAGCAGTCCGGCTGGCACAAGGGGCAGTCTCCCCAGGTACCAATCTGGATGGGCCCCAGAAGCTCCTGAGAGCGAGTAGCCCTGTGCTACTTGCTAGGGCAGCTTTATATATTGCTGGGGCCAGGTTTCTGCCAGGGCAGCTTTCTTTACTGCTCAGGACAGTACAGGTGCTGGCCTTGGGCTCTAGCTCCCCCTGGCTGCAGATCTGGGAGGAGGCAGGTAGAGTTATTTTGCTCCACACCAAAGTGCATGTCTGAGCATGTGTGCTGAAGCAAAAAGCCCTAGCTCAAATTTCCACTGCTTCTATTTGAGCTGCAAGCGCACGTGCTTGCATGTGTGGACACGCCCAGTGAATGCAAAGCAGCTTATTTAATGAAACCAGAGTATGCTTAAACTGTTACTGCAGAATAGCTGATGAATTTTAAGTTCCCAGCTTGCCTGCCTAGTGGTAACTTACATGCTCATATGTGGCAGTCATCCAAAGGCCTAGTTAAGATATTTAAAATCTAGATTTATCTTATTTGATATATTCAGGATCTTCCCTGCTGATATAGCCATTTTATCTTGCTATCTGACACATTATTTTGCTGGCTTGACAACACTCTAGTAAAGCATCACAAATTCCTTAACAGCCTAAAAGGAGGAGCCAGCATTAAAGGCATACAAAGACTTCAATTAGAATGGTTTGTTTTAGGCTGCAGTGGAGAACAATCAGGAAATCTAGCTCACCTTTTTTTCTTTTCTTTCTTCAAGTGTATGTTTTGGCAACTTTCCCGTCTTGCATAAACCAGTATTTCTTTCATGTGCAAACTAGTAACAAGCTGCTGTTCATAACTTTTCAATTAGAAATGCTTCATACTATCAAGGACTGCACTATTTTGCTTTTCATTTTACTAATTAACACTTCAAAATTACTCACAAGATAGTTGCAGCAACAGCATCACCCTTGTTATGTTGCAGTAAAATTAAAACAACACACAAATTACATGAAAATATGACCTTGGCTATAAAGTAAAGCTGTCTACAATTAAGAGTCTATTAATTTTACCTCTACAACTTTATTGTCCTCTGAAACTTCTCCCTAGCACTTCCGTGTGATGAGAAGAGTTAGATCAAGGTTGGTACCCCCTCCTTGGAAAACTCCCCTTAGTGACTTGGTGTTGGGAAGTGCCAGGCTCAAGCTGCTTCAGTACCCTGCTATAAACTTCTATATGAGGTGACCATATCGCTGCTGCTGTCTAGCCACCTGCCTTGGCTCACCATGCTGCTTCACCTCCCTGCTGGACTCTGGACTGGAACTTCTGGGACCAAGCTACACAATCCTGGAGTGTCCTGGCCAAAGTGAGACCTATGGTCACCCTACCTATATAGCAGTACAGTAGCTTCCCTCCCAAGCAGCCAAACCCTCAACACTACAGTTTGGGGAAGAAAGTAAACTTTAGTGCATTAACACTTATCCTTCACTCCTCTCTATCAAGAGAAGGATAGAAACCTAACTTGTTTCAGCAAGACTGCCATATCAGTCTGTTCTCAGTACCCCTGCTCCAGAAGAGCTGTTTGGACACTGCAGTGCCAAACAGCCTCTGTCTCTAGCATGTCAGAGCTGAAGACTAAGGGGAGTAATGCTTGCTTACAAGTGTACATCATGTCCCACTACAGAGACAACAGCGGCCTTTTCTACTGATAGATTAAAAGATCCTTTTGTGGACCTAAGGTTACTTCATCAGATGAAGTTTAGGCTCAGGGACTCTTATCCATCTCCAATTTAATTAGTTTAAGGTACACCTCTACCCTGACTTCTGCCTGATTTTAGACTAACACAGCTCACTACCACTCTCTTCTACTAATACCACTGTCAGCACTGGAGAAAGCACAATCACTCCATTTATCAACTGTTTCCTTAGGGAAGTGGTGGGATTCATTGTCAACACAGCAGCATCTGCTCAGTCATCCTCTGATGAACTGTTTTCTGTAGGACAGCATCTGCATATGACCCTTTCCATATCTCTTTTGTGTGAGGAAAGTGGCCACCCTCAGAGCTGACATAGCAGCTTTTTAAAGGGCAGTAAACTGACATCTAGAAAGACTATTATAACACTTTGTCACTATGCAGCCCATGTCATAATAAATATTTCCAGCTGTGTATGCTGCTGCCACCACCGCACCTCCTCCCAGCCAAAGTCATATTTGCAGCATCCTTGGGCCACTACAGGAACCATTTACATGCAGCTTCTTTCCATTTTCAGCTACAAACATCCAAGCTCTTTGGTGACGGGAACCAGTGATTTCGCAGGAGCACACCTGAAGAAAAAGAGGCCAACCTGGGCAATCTCCAGAGGCTTTAGGTGACTGCGTCACACACCACAGTTCTGAAGCTTTTCTGGCCGGCAGGCTGTCCAAGGTGGCCTAGTGAAGCGACTCAGCCAACCACCTCGCTGGACAAAGGGAGGTTGCCTGGTGCAGAGCAACCCTGGGGCCCAACCCTGACGTTTCCCCACGTGCTGAAGCCGCTGGAGCGAAACCCCCGCAGCGCCTCTGCAGCGGGGGAACCCGGCCTGGGCTCCCTGTCGGGGGGCGGGGACTGCCTGCCCTATCCACCTTGGGGCGCAGCCTCACCTCGGTCCATGATCATGTCGTCGGTCATGCCAAAGGTGAGGTGCAGGACGCTGCGGAAAGCGTTGCGGTCCAGCCCCGCGGCGCCGCGGCGCTCGCCAGCCTCCGGCACCAGCGTGTGGAAGAGCCGGATGAGACACTCCACCTCGGGCCGGCGAACTGCGTACGGGCACAGCACCGCACGGTCACGGCCTGGCCGGGGAAAGCCACGCGCCCCCGCGGCTCTTGGGAGGGAGCGGGGGCTGAGACTCACAGTGCCTGGCGCTGCGGTTCAACGCCTCCGCCTGCTTCTGCAGCTTCTTCCTGTTCATGGCGCCGCCGAGCCCGGCAACTGCTGCGGGACGCCGTGCGGTTACCACAGCAACGGGAGTGGCACCAGCCAATCAGCGAGCGAGAAGCGCAGGGGCCCGAGACCACGTGGCTGAATAGCCGGAGGCTTGAGCGTGCGCAGTTTGGCCTCGCGGGCAGGTGGACACAGCCAGACTCCCGTCGGTTCCAGGCCGAATCCCGGGGCCTATCGAGCCTCAACACCCCTCGCCCCGCTCTTGCGCGTCCCTGTACCCCACGCCCCGGCTCCAGGCAGCACAGGCCGAGCACATCCAAGCCGGGACAACCCCCGGCGCCAGTCTTAGCCCTGCAAAGTGAGGGGTGGGGTGGACAAGTCCCGACTTTCATTTACCGCTGCAGACAGTTACTTGCCTGTACTTGCCTTTCCCGTCTTCCCGGTTTTCACCGCAAATTAGTAGCTGTAGCTCACAAGCCCCTGCTTCAGGTTTAATACCTCCAACTCAACCCAGCTCAGCCTGCTTGAGAATAAAATACTTTGCCACGATCAAGGCTCTGGCTGAAATATGGCACAAACCTGAGTAGGAAGCAAGCAGCAGTGGCAACCCAACAGGCATAAGCCCTCCAGTTCTTCCAAAACGAAGTTCAGTACGGAGCAGGAGTAAAAGAGCAGCCTAGCTCCAAGACGGATCGACTACTAGCATCCACCCCCTCTTTTTGTCATTCCCATTTGTATTACAGTATGACGAGGCTGTTTAAAGAATATTCTACACTCTCACAGTGTAATAGCCTGGGACTTCTGCTAAGGCAGGCACCCACATTCAAAATGCAGAATCATGGTGTATATATGACACACTGACTGCAAGCTTACCAAGCCATGATAAGAGCAGATTTGAAGTTCTTCACTCTAGGGTTTGGTATATATAATACCCATATAGTTTCAGAAGTCTGTAAACTTACAACTTCTTGTAGCAGATGATGTGTTTACGCAGGTATTCAACATCTCTGATAGTCAGGTCATTTTTATTTTAGCATCCAAGAACACATAAGGGAAAGCTGGTTTAGGCATGCAGGGATGCCACAAAATCATTTAACCTGTTTAAATGTATATGCTTAACTTACCTAGTAATTACCAAGTAAGCTGTAACCTACAAAAGCTCCTACCTCTCTGAATGAGTTAGCATATAACAGCAGTGGTTTGACCTTTTTAGACTCAATCCATCCCTCATTAACCCCTCCTTGAAAAATGCCACCTCTTAATTTTCACTTATTTTGACTACAGAAAAATAGAACAATTTTTTTGTTGCAAAGTACTCTGAAAGACCACATCAGCTAAGAAGGTTTTTGACGCTATGGATTTATTTTTGAAATCTCTTGGTTTATTTCGAGTCATGTTTGCACACCTAATAGTACTAATGTTACATGATACCTCACAGCACCCTTAAAAAGGACTCCACAGCACCTCAGAGTATTGTGGCACTCAGGTGGAGAATCCCTGATCTATAAAGTATTACCCTGCTCTGCCTTCTGGCCTAAACATGATGATCCATACCTCTTTCCAAAGAAAAAATATGCAGGGCATAATGAACTTATTCCTCATGTTGTTTCACAGGTAGACAGCAGGACCAGCATACATTAACTGAAAATACTGTTACCAGAGCCACACTTAAAAGGATTTACTTTAATGGATAAGGAGCTTTTAATATGTACTGATTCAACCAATGTTGAGATCTCCAAGTCTTTTTCGAAATAAGCCATCAAGAATGCTACTGTGTATGAGAAGGCAACAGATTCATGTTCAGAACAAAACACATCTTTATCACATGTAAAAGGACAAAATTGAGCAAAGGCAATAATTTAATTTCAAAATTCTAAGAGTATTTTTGGAAACCCACAAAGCTAGCCATTTATTAAAATATTTTATAAATTAGTACCTTATTACTTCTTGAAGCAAGTTGGATAAAAATCACATTTTAAAATATTTTAAACAAGCATAGCATTTTACTTTCTTTTATTCTATAGTCTTTTTGTCTTGATCCTTAAATTATTTTTCTAATTTCTAGTACAATTTCAGATTTTTTTTATCTGCTAAAAATTCAGTTAAAATGTTCATCTATGCTGGCCTCATTAGCATTCTGGCTGGGAGAAGAACAAAAATTGAGCACAAAATTAATAAAGAAAAGTAGTCTTGGCTGTTTTTACAAACATGTCCCTCCTGATGAAATGAGCAAAGCAAGACAGAAATCAGAAATTTCACTCTTAGTAACCAAATGTTATGTCCTATATTTTGGGAGGCAGGGAGGCTATTTTAATACACACACATATTATTGTACACACACAAACACACACACACATCCGTGTGCGTGTGTGTAACTCACAATAAATTTATTTATGGACCAAAAAAAATCAGAGTTTGTCAGTGTTAAATACTAAACCAATTTGGTTTTGAAGTGACAACAATTTTATGCCACTAAATGTTTTTAAGAAATATATACAAGACCTTGATGCTGCAAACATTTTTGTCCATGCTGTATTGACAGCACGTCTACGAAGCTTAAGTAAATGAGACTATTTGTGTGAGTAACATTATGTATTTGCTTATGTGTTGGTAGTACCTGCACAGTTGTTTTCAATAATACATATTTTTGCCTCTAGCAGTTGTGTAAAATTCAGCTATGATCTTTCCATTTGCATTTATAATGTAATTAATTCAAAGTTGTAATAGCACAATTTTCACAATAGTTTTTCAAAGCCTCAAAGCTGATTTAAACCAGCAATTTAAAAAAATAGAGAAATAAAACGACCATTCTACCATTCTTTGACTTCTTTCCCAATAATGACCTAATAGTTGTAGAAATTGTCAGTTTTCAAACCTTCTTGACTATAATTTTATTTCTAAGACATTATTAGCAGTGATAGAGAGTCTGCATTTTAAGACAAAACCAGAACATTTCTATCACCTGCTTGAAGAGAAATGTATTTGACAGAAGACTAGTAAAATATTACTCCTTCCCAGTCTCCCTCACCACTTTTTGTTTATGGATTGCAAATTATTAATCATTTAACAGGAGATATTAAAATGTTGGGGTAATTAAACGTTTGGCTTTAAAGCATTAAACTTTTCATGGTTAGTACATAGCATTTGTACTTAGGGTAATATGTGGATCATAATTCACATTTTTTCCTACTCCTGAAAGGCAAGAACAGAACCAGCAATAGGGACTTCACTGAAAGAGAGAAAGAACTTCATCTATAAGAAAACTTAAGGATTGCTTTTGGATTTTGAGTGTGTATTTGCTATTTTATCAACATGTTTCTATTTGTTTATGAAATAGCTGCTAATGCAAGTAAATTAGCCTAGACAATTTATGTTAATACCCTACAATTCTGTAGCACAAAAATATAAAGACAAAATTTTTAAATGGTATCTTTACTGAGAATCTGGCAGTAGTTGTATATAACAAGACACAGCCGCATAACAGGTCTGTCACTGAACTTGCTTAGAGTAAAATCAGCTTCAATATGAAGCTGTTTAAATATCAAAACCCTGCTTTTTACATGCTAAATAATTTTCAGCAAGTGTGCACTCAAACACAACAATGAACTATAAGAATAAGTAAATACATACATGAAACTCTGCACCTGGAACAAATTCATAAAAAAAATCACTGATTACAACTGAATACCTCTATATTGTTAATTTAAAAAAAATGGTACAAACATGCAAAATAATTCTAAGTATCTTAATGACAAGGCAAAAAGAAAAAAACTACCAGTGTTTGCCAAAGATGTTCAACAAAATTCAAAATTACTTTAAATGATGTAATGCATATTTAGTAACACAGTATTCAGCATAATTCAAAGTGGAGGTAAATTCCTTGATTTTTGCATGTTAGTTATGCTGCAAAATGTCACTGCTCTTGCTTAATGCCAAAGCACATGCTAGAAGCCCAGAACTGCTTATTCAGGAACAGCTTGCTGACAGTAGTTCTGTCCTCCCAAGGAAGCATAGTTGCTGTACTGATTAAAATAGCTGGGATTTAGAAAGATCAAAGGCACCCTATTCAACTAGTCAAAATAGTAGCTCCCCCCTCAACATAAAAAAATAAAAGGACAGAAGTACAGTAAACATTTCTACAAAAGTAACATGTTTAGGAATGTTACCATTATATTCCCATTTCAAAAGAGACATCAGACACTAACTTTCAACAGCTCCATTTAATTAAATTCATCTTTAGGATGAATCCTGGATTATGTTTCTGCAGGTTTAAAAATTAGAGTTTAAAACACTACTTTTTGTATCTAAAAAGTTTCACTTTTCCCAATATTTTACATATCAGCTGAACCATCATCTTTTATGATTTCAAATATCTAGCACTGGCTACTGGAATTTAAAAAATGCTGTATCCTATGTATTAAGCAGCAGGCAATAACAATGGTCTTTTCTAGCGCAGCAGCATTTGTCCCGCTATTGAGAGATTAGGAGTATTTCTAAAACACAGAAAAATTCATGCAGTTTGGTAAAGTTTGCTATAATTTCACAGTTGAAGTTTCCTTTAGTCATTGCACTTTTGTTGAAAGAGTATTCTTGTACTTATAAATGTTATTCAGAATCTGAATTTGAACCAGCAGTCTTCTTTTTCTTCTTTTTACCATGTTTCTTGTGCTTCTTTCTCTTTTTCATTTTATCCTTAAAAACAGTTAAATAACAGAAGTTATTTTATGAGTTAGTCAATTTAAAAAATAATGTAATGAAGAGGTACAGGTGCTTTTATAGCGTTTCATACAACATCATTTACAATATTACTATAAAAATCTAAATATCAATGATACACTAACATTACAAATGAGGAAAGAAGACAATGCAAAGTGTTACAAAAAGATGGAATATTATTGTTTTCAAATTTAGCTCATTCTGATTTCCCAAGAGGTGTGAAATAGCCAGTACCATTTGCTTCCTTATCTTGTAAGTCACAGTAACGCTTCATGAATTTGAGAAATCAATAAACTAACCACTTGAGAAAATGGCATCTCACATATGTGAGAGTGGAAAAGAAGCCCTATGTTACCACAATTATCTATTTATTTATTAATTACATTTCAGCTGATTTTCTGTTTATGGAAAACTCAGTTAAACTGCATTAGGTTTTGACTTCCAATATTTGCACCTTAATTTGGGGTAACAAACTCAGACAAAAAAAACACAGTTGCTAAAGCAAAGGCAGCAGGGTCAGACCCTGATGTTAGCGTTCTCAGCACCATAATATACAACATTAAGTGAACAATCCTCCTGTACTTAGGCAGAATTTCATTAAGAATTCTTCCTGAGTGAGGCATGCAAGACCAGGTCCTATGTTATGCAATAAGAATGATGAATATGTTAAGCTACATTGATACATAGCTTATGGATACCAGACTGCCATGCGTAGACCCTGAGATGGGGCAGAGGCACTTGGGGGAACTGAATGCATTTAAGTCGACAGGCCCGGATGAGCTCCATCCAAGGGTACTGAAGGCACTGGCTGACATCACTGCACAGCCACTGGCGGTAATATTTGAACATTCGTGGTGCAGGGGCCAGGTCCTGGAGGACCAAATTATGCTGAAGGGAAACCAGCATGGGTTCGTAGCAGGTAGATCATGCCTGACTAATCTAGTCTCTTTTTATGACCAGGTTACAAAATGCCTGGACGCAGGAGTAGGGGTTGATGTCATATACATAGACTTCAGGAAGGTCTTCAGTATGGTAACCCACACCATACTGATAAACAAGTTAAGAGGCTGCAACTTAGATGACTACACAGTCCTGTGGGTGGCAAATTGGCTAGAGGGTCGCACCCAGAGAGTCGTAGTGGATGGGTTGGTATTGACCTGGAAGGGTGTAGGCAGTGGGGTCCTGCAGGGCTCGGTCCTTGGACCGATACTCTTCAATATCTTGGGGGTCAGACTTGATGATCTACTGAGTTCCCTTCCGACCCTAGCATCTATGAATCTATGACAGTAGCCTAATGTATGCTATAGAGGCAGTTCTCAACTTATGACTATTTGAGTTATGACAAATGGCACCTACAACCATTCTAAATTACAACACTGTTTCAAGGTCCCCACAGGGTTTTGACTTTGATACTGGATACAGCTGCCTCCAGCTGGTAAATCTGTTGTGGTGAGGCGTGGGTGAGGCAGATCAATGCTCCCAGAGAGGGAGGGATTGGGGCTGCCCTAGTGGGGGGGGCACAGGGAGGGGGTGAGATGGCTCCTGCCACTGTGTGTTGCCCATCTGGGAGGGCCTGGGGGGGCATGTGCCCCAAGATCTGTGTGGTGTAGGCAGGGCTAGGGCTGTGCTCTGGGCCAGTGGTATCTTCCTGCTGCTCACCCAGCTGGGGCAGGGCAGAGCCACTGCACTGGCACTGGACAAGTGGCGCGCAGCAGCTGGAGCCATCCTGGGATCCCCCTGCCTCCTGGCCCTGCCCTGGCAGGGTCAGTGGCGGCAGGACATTGGAGTGCTTGTGCCCCTGGAAGTGTGCAGGTCCGGGGCAATGATGAATTTTAGGGTGCCTGCAGCCCCCCCATAAACCTTGCTTGTCGTACCCCAACCCAGGGGCACCCCCCCACATGACCAGCAGGGGCAAGGCAAAGCTGCAGTTTGTCTGGGAGGTGCAGCAGGGCTGGGGTGGGTCTGGCCACTGCTTGTCCATAGGCAACGCAATGGCTCTGTCCCACCCCAGCTACGCAAGTGGCAGGAGGGCATAGCCCAGGCTTCCAATGCCTTCTGCCTCCCACCCACAGTGCAGCTTGGTGCAGCCTTGGCCCTGCCCGCCCCGTGCAGATCCGAAGGCACACCCCCTACCCCTCCAATGTTCTGCCAGACTAATGGCGGGAGCAGCAGCTAGTGCCACCAGATGAACTGCCAAACGAGCAACTCCCAGACTGATGGCCCACAGCAGTGGGAGCTGCCCAGCCCCTCCCTATGCCACCCCTGCTGGGCAGGTTTGCCCCAGCCCCAACCTCGATCCCTCCTTCATTGCAGGCATGTTGATATGTCCCCCCACCACAACAGACTTACCAGCTGGAGGCAGCTGTGTCGAGCGTGGTAAAGAAACCAATCCCCCATTTATAACATTGTTCTTATGGGAAAATTGGTTCCGAGTTGCAATGTTTCAATTTATGACGCCGTTTTCAGGAACCAATTGTGTCATAAGTCCAAGGACTGCCTGTATACGTTTCATCCAAAGAAAAAAACTCAGCCTCCAATTCTAATAGCCTTGTGGCTGACTAGAAGCTTGAATCCAGAAAATTTGTAGCTTCAGGCATGGAAAAAGAATATATACTGAATCAACCAGACATTATTAACTGTACAGTAAGAAAAGGCATTATATACTTATAAATAAATTATTATGCGCCACAAGGGTGAGATGCTCATCCTGACTCCAGTCCCTTTTAACTATACAGAAGGGGCACAAGGCACTAAAGGGATGCCAAACATGTTTTATCTGGCCAATGGTGACTTCCTTTCAGAGGATCCTCTTTAAAGCCTGTCAAAGTCATGCGCCAGGATGAGGATTCTTAATGTAGCACTGGAGAGACTGAACAGTTCATAGGGTAGACTGGGGAAAACTAATGCAGTTAGTTTTATTTAGTAATATAATTGGTAATTATTAACTAATGTAATTAGCCTGACTTCCAAGGGCTGGTAGGGCAGAAAGCATAGTTGCCTTCAGAGCTGCTGAAGTAGCTTAAAGCAATTCTGATTGCTGGCCTTCCTCCTGGTCAGTTAGTTCTGCGCTGCTGACCAGTATAACCCAGAATTTACCCTGCATATTATGAAGCAGGATGTATACCACATGTATCAATGGAGTTTAAAGTTCCATGTTGTTAATGTAGACATAAATAAATAATATATTTGATGTTTACAGCATCTAGTCAGAATAACTTTTCTGCCCAAACATCTCTTCAGAAAATACAAGGCCAAATTCTGTTCTCAGTTATATTAACATAAAGGCAAAGGAACTTCTAGATGTCAGTAGTTTTTCTGAATTTACATTTGTGTACATGAGATCAGCATTTACCATAACATAGACTGTGCTGCTGATATAAATTGTACTGTCTGATACAAGTGAAATTCATAAGTAAACGTATTGTATTTAGACATTTCCTAAAATTACTTTAACAGGAAAGATACTTGCCATTGCCTTTTCCCTTTCATCACTGTTTTTTTTCTTTTTTACTTGTACCTAAAAAATAAATCCCAAAAAAACCTTTAATGGTAAGCAGTATTTAAAAAAAAACAAACAAAAAACGGTAAATAAAATAGCTTGAACTTTGAACATACAAATGGATGATGGCACAATAATGATACAGTATAGTGCTGCAGCCATATGAAGAAACACTAGATATCAGTTTTATTTTCTAGAATTTGCACTATTCTATAACCCCTGTTTCTGGAATTCTCACTGTTTTTAAAAAAAGCTTAATGTCTGTCTACTAATGTCGAACAGCACAGCAGGAAACCATCATTTGGATGCCTGCAAAATTATTAAACTGTGTATAAAAAAAATAATAATACCACAATAGACTGAATAGCCTCACATATTCTAGAATTCTATACAGAAAAAAAGTATCTAGACTTCAGCTGCTTAAGTTATGAAGTAGGTTTGGCCCTCGATTTTTTTTAAGCTATGCTGGAAATTTACTCAATGTCTAGAGATAAATAACATTAACAGAAATCAGCTAAAAATCTGCCTGTTCTGTGCCAGAATACTACTGAAAGAACAGTCTCTTAACTCAGGGGTTTTTAACCTTTTTAAAAAAGCGTACCCCTTCTCTTTCAAAGTTTCAGCTCCTATACCCCTTTATAGTTTTTCTTGTTTTTAACGCTACCAATTATGTGACAGAAGGCTACAATAATTAACAGCAAATGCATTATTAGTATATGCATGAAATATATACATCAGAGTTATACCACAACAGTTTAGGCTGGTAAGTCTGTTGTGGGCAAAGGGGCAGATGGAGGCCCCCAGTGGTGAGGGAGGGAGTGGGGCTGGGGCAGAGGCTGCACAGCCAGGGCAGAGCATGGGACTGAGCTGCATGCAGCTTCTTCGGGGCGAGTGCAGAGGGAAGGTGGCTCCTGCTGCTATGTACAGCCCATGAGGGCAGGGGGTTGGCATGCCCCTGGATCTGTGTGGGGCAGGGGTGGGCTGCTGCTGCATGAGGCGGCGGCTCTGGGGCCTTCCCGGCAGGAGGGATGAACCAGGCTGTGCTTAGGGCAGGTGGCAGCAGTACTAGGAGGGTGACTACAGGGGGAAAGAGCTGCAGCCACCCCAAAATCCATTATATCCCCCTGACCTCTCCCTTCTAGTACTGCCTGCCATAAGTGCAACCTGGCCTAGCCCCTCCCCACCAGGAAGAGCTTGACACCGTGCCTGTCCCCAGCCCACAGCAGCAGCCCAACCTCACCCCGCATGCAGATCCAGGGGCTCATGCCCTCCCATGCCTTCCTGGTGTGCATGTAGCAGTGCAAGCCACCCCACCCCCAGGACAAGACGCAGCTTCATTCTGCACCTTGCCCCAGCTATGCAGCCCCTGCCTGTCCCACCCGCACTCCCTTCCTCACCACAAAGGCTTCAATCTTTCCTCCCCTCATGCCCCTTCCCTCACAACAGACTTACCAGCCGAATCTGGCTGCTGTCCACACTGCCAAGCTACAGTTCTGACTGCCTGCATGCTACACTGTGGCTGAGCGCATGCACAGGGCATTTTTTGACCACATTATCTGCCATATCAGCCAAAAAATGCCAATTGCCGATACTGTCACTTTTCCTTGCAATTGGTGCCCATCCAAAATGGGACCGATATATCAGTGCACGTCTAGTAATTTTCTCATTTGTTCTGCGTGTCCCCTATGACTTTTTAAAGTATCCCTTGGAGTATGTGTACCCCCAGTTGACAATCACTGTTTTAACTGATTAAATGTCAAACACCTAGCATGAGATTACTGAATCCAATGGTATTCAGAAACAGCTGTTTAACAGTTATAAGTCAGAAACAGATTTTAACTAAAGCAAAATTATTAAAAATAATTTGAATGACAAGAATTGCAATGAACAGGACTTAATGAGGGCTGTTACTGAACAGCCAGTTACTATTTTTTGTTTTTTGGAGTGTAGGGTTTTTTTCGCCCTACACTGACCTCCTCTGTATGATCTGATTCTGATAAGGACTCGGATGATAAAGGCCCATCATCACGATCAGTCTTCTTCCTTTTCCTATGATGACTTTTGTTGTCCTGCAGAAAATAAAGAAAATTAAGTACTTTGTTTGCTAAGACAGTATGCCTTTTCAAATATTACAACACACATTTTAAAGCTTCAGACGGTTTCTTGATTATGTTAAACATTAATATTTTGAACTATTATAGGCATTTAAGGAATTAACCATTAAGAGCAGGAAATTATCCATGCTTGACTGTAACAATCAATTCCTTTATGTCTAATATAATCTTTAAGGCACTTATGCAAAGTAAGTTTTTTGTTTGTTGGGGGGGGGGCTTTGGGAGGGAAGAAGGGTACTATATTTCTTTTTACAAGCTTCATTAGCAAACAGCTCACATTTAAGGGAAATATTATTACAATATATTTTCATACATTTTAAATGGTATAAATTAGTACATATTTTAAATATTTTTTCCAGGCTCATATGAAACTGAGGAACTACAATCTGCTCAATATGTTTATATAAATACTTATTACATCTGCTTAACTAAGAAACAGCAGCTTCTTTTCCACCTCTTCCCAATTGTGTTTGGCAGCAGATGCTCTTATATCAGCTGCAGCATCAATATTTGTAATGTTCTATTTATTTTTGTAATTTGTTTACTTTAAAATTTGAAACTTTGTTTTCTCAAGCTGGTTTGTATTGTACCAAGGCCTGACAAGTGAGGCTTCTCAAACCTATGTATGACACCTTTCTCCCACCCAGTTCTTTATGGTTAAAAAGGAAAAAATACAATTTCTTCTTCTCTATTCTCTTCCCTGGCAGGGTCAAAGATATCAGCAGCCTGGTTACCTCCATCAAGTGTGTGAAGTAGTACAACAGAACTTTTTTCTTCTCTTATAGCAGGGATAGGCAAAATGGTGGATCTGGCTGGCAGCCAAACTCCATTTTCCAGCAGCCCCTACACGCATGGCTGCTCCATGGACACCCCAGCTGCAACTGTGCTGTGATAGCAAGGCTGGTGTTGCCATAGAGATTTGCCCCAGCCACACTAGCAGGGCACATGGCAGGGCAGGGCAAGGGGCTACCCTGGAGCTGCTGGGATTTTGTGGCAGGGGCAGCTTGGTCCAGGACCATGGCAGAGTTGCATCTACAGCCTGCAAGCTCCAAGCAGGATGCACAGGCAGATCGCAGCTCTGCCCCAGCTCCTTGCAGAGGTGACAGCATGATCCTGAGCTGGGACAGACCCACGATCCACTGCTTGCATGCCTCTGCCTGGAGCATGCAGGCTGTGGATCATGGCTCTGCCTTGCCTGTATGGCTGGGGCCAGTCTCCATGGCAACACCAGCCTGGTGCTATCACAGTGAAGCTGCAGCTGGGGTGTCCACAAAGACCGGCCCCAGCCATATGGGCAGGGGTTGCTGGGAAAGAGTCCAACTGCCAGTTGGCCTGCAGGCCAGACTTTGCTCACCTGTTCTATAGGCACTGAGGAAGTGGCATGGCAACTGGAACAGCCAGTGTACATGTGGGGTGTAGGCAGGGCAGGCTGCTCCCTGCCACCGTGCACGCTCCCGCAGGGACCATATGTACATGCCAGGCAGGGTTGTGCACTGACTGCTTCAGGCTCATGCTCCCCTGCCTGCTACCCTCCCCTGGGGAATCCGCAGTCCAGCATGTACCACCCCGGTGCTGCGGAGAACGGCAGAGCTGCACAGGAAGCTGCCTGCTATTGAGAGCTCCATGCTGCTTGTGCCCCCTGAGCACAACCCTGTGCTGCTGCTGACGCCTCCTGCCAGGGGCAGGGGGCTGTGGACCTGGGCCTCGGGTCCATAGGCCTGTCAGCTGGGAGCCCCCTCCTGCAGGGCTAGGGGAGCAGGAGCTCTGGGTGGGGGGTAAGGGCTACCAGTAGGGCTGGGGGGACAGGAGCGAGGGGTACCACCAGGCCGGGGGGGCTGTGGGAGGGGCTTTTACTTTAATAATGGATTTGGGGGTTTTTTAATCAGAGAATTTGTGATTTTTTTTTTAATTTTTTTTTTTTTTACCAGGGAAAAGTAGGATCCCTGGAGGTAACAGACTAGACAGGAAAGGAGAAGTACATACAAATTTAGAAAAGAAAATTGATATATGTTATGTGTAGGGGATAACTGATAGGATGAACAAGACTGACTGAACAGATGGATACAATTTAGGGTTTTGAGATCTTCAAAAGGAGGCTGGATGCACACCTTGCTGGGGTTATTTGACCCCAGCAGTCCTTCCTGCCCAGAGGAGGTGGGGGTGGCCTGATGATCTCATGAGGTCCCTTCTAGCCCTAAACTTTTATGAATCTGTGAGATTAAGGAGGGCTGAAGAGTAAGTGAATGTCAGGGGAGGATGATTCACCAGTGCGCATAAGAAACACATGTGAACAGAGGAATAGGTAGGAGAAAGACTGACAACTTAAAACTGAAGACCTGGAAGCATTCAAGTTGAGTGCTTTCATGTACAAAAGGCTAAGCTAGCAGATAGCTACATTTTTTGAGCTCAACAGCATCTACTGGTGGGCAAGTTTTAATAAAACTAAGCACCTAGCAGCTTCCATGGCATGGAAGCCATGGTCTTAACAGGAGCTGACCATTTCTGACATTTCAATCAGAAGGGAGGGGGGCAGGGGAGTAAAGGGCCAAAAAAGGGGTGAGTGGGAGGTATAACGGTTTGAAAATCTGGCCCCAGATATATGGGTTTACAATTACCAGACAAGCAAGGGCTTCTGCCATTTAAAAAAAGCTATCCATTGCCTCTTTCTGTATACAAACTGCAAAGTTTTAAGACACATTATCTATGAAATACTTCATAATTTTACCTTTTCTCTTTCGTGCTCGTCCTTTGATTTTTTCTTTTTTATGCTATCCTAAATAGAAAATGAAAATAATTTTCACACAATGATTTCAACAAATGGAAGTAAGCTGTTTGACCTGATGATATTTACTGTAAATGGAAACCCGCTTTGGCAAGTTAAGAGCTGTGGCTGCCCCTGGTTATAGGACTCTGAGCATGCTCTGTGAAGTATTTTACCTTGCATGTCCATTTGAACAATATGAAAAAGCCATAATTTTTGTATAACTACTCATGCCCTTGCCCAGCAGCATGCAAATAAGTCTTTGGGGAATCACAGAACAGAATGCTACTGGGGAAAATATGAAAAGACCTATGGAGAAGACTTCATACACCATCATCCACTGTTCAAAAGAACCTTATGCCTGCAACCACACGCTTTGGGGAAGAAAAGAAACTATCATTTGTGAGCCCTAAGCAGAGAAGAGGTAAGGCACACTAACATCTCCTCTGTGGTGAAGTCTGTTCCCTATAGGGTAGCTTATGTTCTGCCTTCCCCTGTTGAGATGCTTTGCTGCTCCTCTCTGACTTGCGTTATTCACAGGACAAATAACATTTACTGAAAACGTTGTAAAGACAAGTGCTGCATAGTATTTCCTAGAAACAGTGGAATTAGGACCTGCAGGATGAAGAAAAAGTCAACAGTGGAAAATGACAAATTGGGGGGATGAAACAGAAGAGGTTAGAGCTTTCTCCATCCACATTCACCTCAACTGATAAACAATAATGTGTGTTTTCACCCCAAATCACCAGTAAAGGTGTCTCAAAAGCCACCCTTGTTTATGTGAAAATAAAATGTTCATAATTTCATTTGCACAAACTGATGCATGTTTTTAGGTCTGGATTATCACAATCTAAATAGCGTGTGCACTAGATACTTCAAAAACAATTTTTTGAACCAAAGATATGATTATTACCTGCCGCAGCGAAGAGAGCTGAAGATGCAAAATAGAAGAGTGTCACTAAAAGGAATTTTCCCTTTGTTTTGTACTTTCCTTGAAAAAGGAAGTCTATATAAAATGCTCCCCATACAATAATTCAAATTATGACTATAATTGTAAAAGGCTCAATTTGAGCTTCAGAGCAAGTATATTTCCGTACAGAAATCTAGAAAAGTTCTATTTCAAGGATTGAAAGGATTTCATTCCATCCAGGAAGAGCAGATACCAACTGCAGAAAATTCCTCAGCCTGATGAAGGGGTTTTAAACCCAAAAGCTTGCTTAAAATTTTTTCCCAACTGTTTAAGTTGGTGTAATAAAAGATATCAGATTCACTCAAAGAACCTTGTCGGCCTATGTCCTTAGACCAACATGGCTACAACCTACATCCCTATTTCAAGGATTGACATGTTGGGATACCTTCATTTTTAAGAATGTTACATACATGGAAATAATGAATTTGTAAGCATTAAATTTATACCAAAAGTTTGTTTCAGCAGGAAATAAGAAATATACATCTATAATATAAAAGACAACAGTAAGTTTGAATCATTGACAAATCTATCCTCTAAAGATCAAGTTATTCTTTCTGGCTAGCATACTGAACTTAAATGGTAAACTACATGATGGTTACAGTTCTACATGGCAGAAGAAGAAAAGCTTGCTGCCATAAAGCGGCATTGCTTTAATGTACTTGTGCAAAATCAAAATCACAGATAATCAAATGTTTACAATCCAAATAGGATATACTTTAAAGAGACTTATATACTGTTGTATTTTACCTTGCTGTCTGATTCAGAATCAGAAGTAGAACCTTCAGAAGACTTCCGTGAGGAGCGATACTTCTTTTTTCTTCTTTTCTTCCCTGGCTTCTTATCCTATTCATAAATGTTTTAGGAAAAATACAAACTTGAGTATTCAGTTTAAAGAATATGGAAACTTAAAATTTCCACATATGAATATATTCTGCTGATATAAATAACATGGCAATACTTGACTTTTATGATGAATAACAATCCTAATCTTTTCTGTATTTGTTCACCATTTGTATTAGTGATAAATCCAGGATTCTTTTCTAGCTTTCTTTTTTATGATTTTTCCCTTGGTTATATACCAGAGGACCTGACTCTTCATCAGTAAGAGTTCTAGATGAGCTTGCCAAAAACATTTTTAAAGTAAAAACAGCACGCACAGATTTTACTTTTAATTTAGGGGATCTCCATACTGAAAGAAACCTGGGAAAATATGCAATTTACAGGGAGATCAAAGCAAATCAGTATAAACAAGATAACTCAGTACATCCAAAATGTTGTTACTCAATATTTTTGGGTAAAAAGCTATATTCAAGTATTAGCCAATACACAAAAGGAGCAAAATACTTCAAGCAGACTGTTTCAAAACTGTGTTTAAAATATGTGCCGTAAAAAGCTATGTTAACCTCATTAACTAAAACACTGTTTTATTTAAAATATCTGTACGTATTTAATGTGATTCATGTTTATGAAATTTGTTCTGGTTTAGTGATGGTTATCATGTGGTGATGCTGTGTCCAAATGTATACTTTTTGTTGCATGAGAAGGTTCTTTGCAGCATGAGACAGTTCTGTACTACTGAGCAAACCTAACAGTGTCTTTGAGGGAAGTCATTGAAACATTTATACAGATCAGGGGGTCAGGCCACCATGGGCCTATGTTTGAGACCTGGACCCTTGTTGTGGGTCACAGATCTTTGCCCCCACTGAGCACCCAAGCTAAGCCCTCTGCAGTGAAGGTAAATGAAGGCAAGAAAGGGCAGCAGGGAAGGGGGAATGGTACAGCTCCATTCTGCCCAATCACCTACTGAATTCATGGCAGAAGTAGAATGCATGGTGGCTTCCTTAATCTTACAGGTTCTCCCTACCCTTATCCAATCCCCTGACTGGTGGAGGGGCTCTGCTTACAGCTCACTCCTGATCAGTGGGGAGGCAAAAACAGTGGTTTTAAATATGGTGCCGTTTTTGCTTCCCACCACTAACTGCCTGAGGGATCCTGGACAGCCCTGCTGTTTGCTGCTGACTGATGGGGAGGCAAAAATTGTGCCATGTTTAAAACCGTGGCTTTAGCTTCCCTGATGATCAGGAGGAAGTGGCGGGGTCCTCCACTAATTAGCAGCAAGGGAGGGGCAGGGCAAGGGCCGAGGTGTGTGTGGGAATATGCAAGATTAAAGGAGCTGCCACACACTCTATCTCCACTATAAATTCAGTAGGTCCCTTCCAATCACACATGCTGCCCTGGGCCAGGCCAGACCTTTGTAGGCTCAATCCAACCTCTCTGGGGGCCCGATCTGTCCTGCAGGATGTAGTTTACCAAGTCCTAATGTAGATGACTGCAGCCTGTACCCCAAAACATTTATTATATTATTCTTTATAAATATCTTTATGTAGTTACATGATTGTGTTTATAAAAAAAATAAAGGAAAAATGTTTATTTATTTCCTGTTGCAGGGGTGTAGGTTGTAGCTGTGTTGGTCTAAGGACACAGGCAGACAAGGTTCTTTGGGTGAATTTGACCTCTTTTATTAGATCAACTTAAACAGTTCGAAAAAATTCATCCAGGAAGATCACAAACCAACTGCAGAGATTTCCTCAGCCTGACACAGGGCTTTTAAACCTGAAAGCTTGCAAAAAAATATTTTTTCTAATTATTTAAGTTGGTCTAATAAAAGAGACCAGACTCACCCAAAGAAACTTGTCTGCCTATTCTTTCCTGTCATTTTATCTTGTTCAAACAAAACCCATTTCTCTTCTTGGATACATTTCCCTAATCAGATCTGAACTAAAGGAGGATACTTGATTGGACACAAGCATAACTATCCAGTCGCATCATTTCATAAAAGATACACAAAACATTTTGCAGTTCTGGTAGTTTAGTTCTTACCTCATCATCAGAATCAGATGCACTGCTAGAAGAATCAGAACTTGATGAAGAAGAGGAAGATGGAGACAACTTGACCAAACACAACAAAAAGTAAAACTTGTGAGATGCAACATTTTGTCTGTTTGGCAAATACTTAAAGAGCCACACAAATACTCCACCCAGTGTCTCAACATTTGTATTTTCCATAGTGTTTTCAGTTTCAAGAGACCAGCCTGAAGAGACCAGCCTGCTCAAATAAAGCTGTATGAAGTGTGGATTTCAGATTTCCTCAACTAAAACAATCCCATAAATGGCACTCTCTGGCCAAATTTTCTATTTTTAAACTTTAAACAGAAAATTAAAATTATGTTTTTTCCATCATCTATAAACCAAATGACCACTGACAGATAAACAAGCTAACTATGTAAAAAGCAGGTTTTTAAATATGTAGGCATAATTTAAACTCTTGTTGCATCTTTCCTGGAACCCAAAGCAAAATACTGAAAAGCAAAACGCCCTGAAAACTTTGCTCACCCTATTCGATTTCTTCTTTTCCTTTTTCTTCTTCTAAAAGAAGAGATACATTCTGTTATCTTGTATCATCTTTTAACATGCATCACAGATAAAGAACACCTGATCTTAGCCAAAAGGCCTAGAAGTGAGTTTGCATTTTTGTTTGCATTTTGAGCTGCATTCTTTGATGATGGTTATTTTAATGTATTTATTACCAGCAAATAATGTCCCATCAGAAAAATCCACCTCCCAACATGAATGGTGTAGTAAATTGAAAATATTTACCTCCTTCTTTCTGGAGGAACTCTCATTTCCACCTAGTAATTTCTCCCTGTGTTTTTCCAGTTCTTTCTTCCAATTCTGAAAAGCAGTGACAGAAACCATTACCATTTCAAACACTTATTGTTATTACGATCCTTTGAACCACTCTGCCCAGGACTGAAAATCATATAAGTGTTATTTCTGCAGGTTTTGTGAAAAGTATCTAAACCTAACAAAATGAGTACTTTGTTGCATTTCGTAGATGTAAATAAATTTACTAATTTGCTTCCTGATGCTCCAATTATTTGAGCTTTTAAACACCTTAACTATTTTAACTAGGATACAGACTGTGCAACTAAATTTGCGTATTTCCATCATAAGCAAACAAATTAAGAACCTACTTCTTATCTGGATAGTCACAATTGTTAATCTGAAGCTTCTGATGAAAGAGTTGCACGCTTTCGTGTTTCTCTAAGTTACGCACATTGTACACATCCAGGGATTTCTGCAGTCCTTATTTCTAACCCCATCACAAGCTCCCCAAGTGCTACTTTCCACCCCCCTTCTACACTTCACTGACTCCTTGCAATATCCCTACCCCCTCCATCATGCCCAAGGTTCTGTGCACCTCATTTGTTTTTCCATCCACATCTCTGTCCCCTGCCCCCAATGAATAAGCTCTATATATACCCCGTTTCCTTTACTTCCTCCACACTCCTTTTCTCTCTTTCCATTTTTAAACCAGTAAGTAATGGCAAATCAAAGGAGGCAACTCAAAGCCCTGCCAAACTTTTCAAACCATAAAATCCTCACTGAACTAAGAAAGCAAAGCTGAAGGAAAGGGTCAGCAAAAGAATAGCAAGTCATCTTTCACCAAGATGAAAAACCTAAGGTATAGATCAACTGTGAAACTACAGACAGGGAAAAGAGGATCAGCAGACCTACAGGTGTCATGGTAAGGAAGGGAGAGCATAAGCTGCTTCAACTTGAGTTTCTCAAACCAATGCAACCTGCAGCATCAAGCATCTCATTCCCAAAATATAGGAACCTATCAAAAGAAGAGAAACAATGTGGTGGCTCGTCAGCTCTTCCCTATATGCAATGTAGGAATGTAGGTAGCATGAACCCAGACCAAACGGATCTCCAGTTGTAGCTGAACACTAAGATCTCCGAGCACATCTCAGAAAGCGTTTTTTTTTGTTTTTTTTTTTAATACTATGGATCTGAATGGCAGATAGCCAGCTGACGATCAGAGGAGAACAAAGGTAGTTTACACTCCATATTTTATATACTCTTAAGCAACATCAATACTATATAAATATTCTATCCATAAACTAGGTCTTTCTATTTTTTTTTTAAATATTTGGATTTATGTATCCCAACAAAAAGGACTGATTTGGTGTATTTTACCAGATAAACCAGGGGTGAGCAACTATATCGGGCAGAGGGCCACTTACCCAGTTTTGGCAAGCTGTTGAGGGCTGCACGGGTAGCCCTGCCCCTTGACAGGTGCCCCGCCCCCTGGTCACCATCTTGGGTCCAATGTTCTAGGGCCAACACCAGTGGGGCCTGGAGTGGGGTGTAGGCTGGCAGGGGTCTGTGAAGCCAGGCTGGGCTGCGCCAGAAGGGAGTGGGGGAAGCTGGCCCAGCTCCAGAGCCCCGCTGGCTGGGAATCCATGCTCCTGACACCGTTCTAGGCCCCACTGGCACTGGCTCCGGGACACTGGTGCGGGCCCCATGCTCCTGTGACCATTCACACCCAGTGCCCCCCAGCCCTTCGATACAGCTGGGGGGGCAGCACATAGCCCCGAGCCCATAGCTCGCCGGCAGGGAATAAGCTGGTGCTGAGTGCAGGGAAAAGCCGCTCCTCACCCGCCCCATGGCTAGCGCTCCCTCCTGCAGGAGCTTGCAGCTCACACAGGGCTGTCTGGAGCAGGCACAAGCAGCTCCATGCGGGCTGCAAGTGGCTACAGCACAGAGTGTCGGCCATGAGGTGAGTGAGGGGCCACTTTTTCCTGCACTCAGCACCAGTTTGTCACCTGGCCCCACTGCCAGCCTGGGCTCTAAGCCGGTTCTGGGCTTGCCCGTCAGTGGCAGCAGCTGCACACCCCCTGCCCTGCCCCCCAGCACTTGCCACGCCGGGCAGTGTTGGCTGCTACTGCCCGCTCTGAGCTCATGCGCTGGGCAGCCCAGAGGCAGCAGGGGAAAACACTGCCCAGCGCGGCAAGCAGTTTGGGGGGTGGAGGGGTGGTGTCACAGTTGCTGTCACCATGTGCAGCCCTGACAGGTGAGCCTGGAGCCAGCACAGGACCCAGGCTGGCAGTGGGGCCAGGTTATAAGGTGGTGCTGATTTGGGGAGGGGGGCTGTGCCTGTGCCTGCTCTAGTCAGCCCCATGTGGGCTGTGAGCAGCTGCAGGGCAGGGCACTGGCCACCGGGCAGGGGAGGGTCCACTTTCTTCCGTGCTAGGAAGGAGCCCAGGGAAAAGCTGAGCATGGAGAAAAGCAGCCCCACCCCTGCCCTGTCACCAGCGCTCCCTGCTGCAGCAGTTCGCAGCCTGTGGGGCTGTCCAGAGCAGGCACAGGCAGCCCCATGCAGGCTGCAAGCAGCTGCAGCGCAGGG
Organism: Caiman crocodilus; assembly: GCA_030014935.1. NCBI lineage: Eukaryota > Metazoa > Chordata > Crocodylia > Alligatoridae > Caiman > Caiman crocodilus. Next base: position 221,971,641 of record JAGPOW010000261.1, on the reverse strand, counting down.
TGTTGGCCACAGGGCCGCTCTTCCCTAGGCCACTTTTTCCCAGGCTTCTTCCCTGCCCTTTCCCCCACTACTCCCCCTTCCCTGCAGTTCTGGTGCAGAGCAGCCATGTGGTCCTAGGCCAGAAGCCCCTACTGAGGATTCCAGGCGAAGGGGGGGGGGGGAGAGGAGGCAGACCCTGTTGTTGTGGGAGCCTGCTGGACTTCCCCTGGGTCCTACTGCCCTTTGTTCCTGTCATTTTTGACAGGAACCAAAAGCAGATGAATATTAATTTTCTGAATTTTTTTAGGGGCTCCACAGGCCAGGTAGAATGGCCTCACGGGCTGGATACAGCCAACAGGCCGTATTTTGCCCACCTATGAGATAAACTGTATGTTTGAGATTGCAAGAACAGGATCACTAGAACATAGGAAAGTTCTAGTGGAAGGGACCTCAGGAGGTCATCTAGAACAGCCCCATGCTCAAGGCAAGATCATCCCTTACTAATCTATACCAGTCAAGTGTCTGTCTAACCTGCTTTTAAAAAAATCCAGAAATGGAGACTTCACAGTTTCTCTAGACAGCCTGTTCCAATGCTTGCCCACTCTCGCAGTCAGAAAGGGTATTAAAAAACTTCAATATTTGTCAGTGGGACCTCTTTTAAAAACAAGTTTGGCCAGGATTTGTCCAAGCATAAACTATGAAAAACAACCCTGCACTGGAAATGGGATGGAAGGGATGTTTCTTTCTTTAACCAATTCAAACATTTTGCAACAGAAAGTTAACTTATTAAGTATTCCTAGTCACATGTACATATCCCTATATGAACAAACATGGGTTCATCATCTTAATGATAGTGGAAAAGAAAGCATTCTTGTAATTTTTCCAGATAATCCACTAACATCAAATAAATCAAATTCACAAACCTCATTCATCTTTTCTTCAAACTCAGCTAATGCCCTTGATCCTTTTTTTTTCTTTTCTAGTTGTTCTTTTACTTCTTCCCTTTTAAGAAACAAGAGTAACCAGATTTATACACCTTGATGCCAATGTATATACAGCTAAAAAAAAAATCCCATGAAGGGGAAAAGAGAAATATAGGTTACCAGTTACAGATTACAAAATATCTAAAATGCTACATAGTGCGGATTAATCTCTGCAAGATCTAAAACTAACACTGGTACTAAGTAACTATGCTTGGAGTTTGTAACGTTGCCAAATGAAATACACCGAACACCAGACAATTTCGGCAACTCATTTTAAAATATGTTATAGCTCCAGCTAAAACAGTTGTGCCAGGTCAATTCCATTCTAAAATGTACCCAACAAAGCTTTTTTCCTAGATGTGATCTTGTTTAGAAATTAATACCAAAAATATATATAAATATATCTGTAAAGCCCTAAATGGTTCATGTCCTTTGTATCTAAGGGGCCACCTCCTCCCTTATGCTCCATCACAATTGCTAAGGTCAGCCAAAAACAACCTCCTGTAAGTACCATCTGTGTACCAAGTTCACTTAGCCAAAACTCGTGGGAAGTTGTTCTCGGTTGCAACTCCTCAGCTCTGGAACTCCCTCCCCCTGGAGGCTTGCCAGAGACTGAGCATGGCCATCTTTTAGAAGTAGTGCAATATCTTTTTATTTGGCCAAGCTTTTAGCAGGTGGGGTTAAGCTCCAGGTAATTCTTTTGTTTTGGAAACCATTTTGTTACTGTTTTACTTTTTTATTTGTTTTTATAACTTTATTATTGTAAGCTACCATGAGCTTTTCTGGGGAGGGCAGCATAGAAATCAAGTATGTAAGTAACATTCAGGTATTAGCAGCCTTGGAAAAAACAGAGCAACATTTTAACATTCACAGAAACTGCTGCTACAAGATTTTAAGGACTAGTCTTTGGAGAAGCTGAAGGGCTGCCATCTAATATTAAAAAATTATCATTTTTAAAAACTGTCATTTTTTTTGAAAATATGAAAATTAGAAAGGAATATTTTGGCTACAAACAAAAACAACTTCTTAAAACATTAATACGTGCTAGGGAAGAGGGCCCTGTACTGCCTTAAGAGAGGACAACCTTTCATCAAACAGATGGTTTGGCAGAAGGAGAAAAGTGATATTTCCACACTTACCATGTTGGCCTTGGCCTGTTCAGGTAGTCCTGTATTGTTGGCCCAGAAGTTTGGGCGGGACCTCGTGCTCTAGCCATAGCTATTGGATTCATATAAGCCTTGAAGATGACAAAACAAAGCAAGAAATAAATTAATGCATTCTGCTGTATACACAAAACATTTCATGTACAATATTTCTTACTGAAAAAAAAAAAAATCTGTTTCTGAAAGGGAGTACACATAGCCCATTCTCTCCCCCTGTTTACTACAGATGTTAGGGTTCTTTTTTGGGTGGGGGGAGGGGCAGGGATAGTTTCATTGTCAAAAACATTGGGCGTTGGCTGTAGGCAAAACTAGGGATTTTGACAGGGTCTGCTGATGCTTCTGCAGGGATTTAAGTATAAAGTTTCCTAGCTAAAGAGAGTATTGCCCCTTTGCTCAGGGTCAGACTGATCACCACATCTGAAGTCAAGAAATTTTACTCCATGATCAAACTGGCGTACACTATTGAAAATGTTGCCTTCCTCTGTAGCAGGGAGTTTGGTTCTCTTCCCCGGATCTCTCAAGTTTATTCAACTACTTTCTGTCCTTCCAGGAGTAAGACATGATGTCTTCAGAGCTCAAATAGGTATAGACTCACCCCCCTTCACCTGGGGTAAACTGCAGTGTTTTTCATGTTATGGGACACTGCGTCTAGTAGCTGTGTGTCTGTTCATACAGTTGTGTGTGAAATATGCTAGACTTGTATAATTAGGATGGGTTAGATAGGATGATCCTATCTTGATTAGAGGGCCTGACTAGATTACTTACTGAGGTCCCTTCTAGCCCTACTTTAATCTGATTCTATAATTTAACCAAATCAAGAATTTTTTTCAAGTTGATAGGCAGCATGAACACAACAATTAACATAGTTAATTTTAAGTTCTAAAATAGTGAAGTTTACTTATTATTCACAAAAGGATGGTTGTTATGATAATATATTTTCACCAAACCTCTGTCTCTGGGGTACGTGCCATCAATTGTAGAGTTTTGAATTTTTTGGATGGGATGCACTATTTATATTGGTAAAAACTGTGACAGTATGGACGGCCTTGAGAGGGTCCAGAGGAGGGCCACTAGATTGATATGTGGACAGCAGGATAGGCCTTACAAGGAGCGTCTGAGGGACCTGAACCTGTTCAGCCTCAGTAAACAGAGGCTGAGGGGGGACCTGGTGGCTGCCTATAAGCTGCTGAGG
>JAGPOW010000261.1:221919039-221968224 GCA_030014935.1 Caiman crocodilus | reverse complement strand
GGAAATAGGGCAGGCTCTTTTTTCCCGGGCACCACCAGGGGTAACTAGGACCAACGGTCACAAGTTACTGGAGAGCAGGTTTAGGTTGGACATTAGGAGATACTATGATACTATGATATGATAGTAAAAATTTTCTTCATTTTCATATGGGCATCTCAGCACTGCTTCTTATAAGCTATCTGTTTTAATACTAAAATATCCCTTAATTATAGCAGAGCTAGTGCTTTATTACTAGGAATGTGCCCAAGTCAAGGTGGCAGGCAGGCAATTTCATGGGCTGGTTGTGAGAAACTTACTGCAGCAGTCCCCACCTCCAGCCTCTGATAGGCTAAGGTGCCCTGGTGCCCTCGCAGCTGATTGACTGAGGGCTGGCTGCCTTTCACTGATTGGCAGAGAGGGGCAGGGTCACGTGAAAGACAGCCTTCTTGGTCAGTCAGAGGCAGAGGGAAATGGGGTGGCTGCCATCTTGGCTGCTCCCCTTTGTGTCGGCAGCTTCTGCTACCCCTCTTTCCCCCTCCCTGGGGGGCTGCAAGGCTGGGATGCAGCAGTTCCTGGCTTCTACTGGGGAGCCAGCATTTTATTTTTAGTAAGTTTCCCCTCTACTCCTAAGGGATTCCACACAAATTAATGGAAACTGGTGCTTTTCACTGTTTCTGCAAAAATTGTGATTTAAGTAGGTCCCCAATATAGTATAAGTGAACAGACAGAAAAGCTGGGTGAATTTAACATAATTTTAAGCCATATATGAAGTACTCAAGTAGAATGTTTTGAACCCTAAAATACTCAACTGATAATGATAACAGCATTATTAATTGAAATCCAGAAGATGATAAAAATTAAATGCATTCTCTTTATATGCACTCTGAATTGTAGTATGTTTTATACATTGAAATTAAACCTGATCCCACATCACTAACTACTGAAAAATCTGTTTAAGCAAACAATTTCCTAATAATTTGTGTTATTTTAGTTTCTATACCTATTTGAGCTCCATCTACCTTTTGGTTAAAATTTAAATACCCGTATCTATAGACCAAAAGGCATATATAAGCATTAAATGCATATGACAAAAAGTGTGCTAAAATATGTGGGTTGCACAGTTAAGCACTCAAAATTTAAGAAATACCAGAATTAAGGCTACTTATGTAATGATAATTTGGTTCCACTGTACATACACATTACCACACACCACAAGGACATCATTCCATCCTTTTCTCCACAGGTCGCATGTCACATTCTGTTCACACGACAGCTCATTAACTGAGATATACTAGAGATCTTGTTTTTGCCTCATTATTAAATTCTAGCCACTGCTGTAGGGTACTTAAACCTTTTCTGAAGAAAAGTATTAATTCCTCATGGGTTTTCATTACTACGGCACCCAAGTGTCTCACATTTTATTTTCACAACATCCCTGGGAAAGGTCTTAGCATTACTACGTGTAGTTTAGATAAGAAATTAAAAGCAATTGTCAAAGTGTTCAGTGTCCGCTAATTTCAGGTACCCAATCTGAGATGCCTAAAATATGTTTCTGAGCTTATAGCTTCATATAGTGCTTTACATGTACAAAGCACAGCTCCTATGCCAGTCATTTGTAGCTCTGAGAGCACAGCACTGCTGCACAGGTAGTCTTAAAGCAAGCATTCAAACAACAAATAGGCTACACTTAGTGAAAAGTGTGAAATTTTGGGCCAACTGATTTGCCAGCGTCACACAGGAAGTATGTGAAAGAGCCAGAATCAAAACATTCAAGGCACACTTCAGCGGCCTTAACTGTGAGACCATCCCCTCTTGCAGCAATTCCTACCCTCATTCATTCTGTACTCCCCACTCTTGTAATACATGTGGCAGTGATCCTACAGACAAGTTTGCTTTACTTTAGAGACTTGATTCATCCCCAGAATACCATTCATCCTGGATACAGAAGGAGTTGGGTTGTGCAGAAAAAATAGTAGATGTCTGTGTAATTAAAGACTGTATCATAATGCACATGCACTAGTGGGTCACTGCCTAATTTCTAAGTGCTTGACTTTGCAAACAATATTTCAGATTAGTTTGTGTGTTCAGTTGTTTAGGTTTTTTAACTAAGCAAATTGAAAAAAATTCCTTCGTGAGCAGCATATTGAAAACCATGTTGGTCATTAGCCAGGTTAAAACCTCTAAATCTATTACATGGACCTCTACTACTCAAGCTAAGAAAGTGAATGACAAAAACAGTTGCAAAGCACCTTTCATGTGGACCAGAACTAGCAAAGGATCAGATACGAGGTGAAAGGAGTTTACAAATATCTGGTGGCAAGATCCTGATTCTGGAGACGAGTATGCTCCAGCAGACATACTCTTTTCCAACCTGGGTCAGCCTCCAGGTTTCTCATACAAGTGTCTGTTGCTCTCTGTAGCCACTTTTAGACTCTTGTCTTCATAACTGCCAAGTTCCAATCTCCCTTCTCCTTACCCTAGCCTAGTCCGCCCCAGCTCCTTAGTTACCTTTTTTCCCCAGCCTTCCTTGCCTCTTACCCACTGTCCCCACACATCTCACACCCAGTCTCCTTTCTATGCTCTATGTCAAGCCCTCCACAATCTCCCCATACTCCTCAGTCTCTCTGCCCAACCTGATCCCTTTGCACCAAATACATCTTCAGTTCCCTCATTCCTGTTCTTCCACTGGTTCCTAGTTCCAGTTTTCTTGTTCAAACAGCCAAAAATCTATCCTTCTGCCACAGCACTTCTCTTAACATAAATCAGACAGATTCCTCCTCCATGCTGATCAGCACAGGGTCCCTGCTCACTGTTCCAGTGCCCATCCCCATAGCATCTAGAAACACCGGCTATAGGTAAAGCTCAGATTCACTTTTGTAGCCATGGGCTAAAGGGTGTGATACTTGCACTGTCCTGCAATGGGGCTCCCCGCCCATCCACAGCCCAGCCCATGCACTGAATCTTTAAACAGTTTACGGGATAAAAATGAAGAAAAAAATTCCTACTCAGCATGTGCGTATCTTGGCCAAATCTGGGTGACTTTCCTCGGGACAACACAAAGTACATCCCTGACACAAGGCACAAGACATAGCTGCATGATTTTTACAGGCATGTCCAATTACTGGACCCATGATCTGCAAATTGATCAAAGGATGCTATTTGTATGGTTGGAGAGTCAGTTTTCTAGGGTAGCCGCAGTTCTTTAACCATTCATCAGGTGTTTGGACATACGGCAATACATAAATAATAAATTGATTAAAAGAAATACAAAAAATGAGTTAATTCCAAGATGGACTGATTTAAATCAAAGCAACTGAAATTCCTGACTCCAATCAATTTAAATCAGCAAACAGAAACCCATTACATCATCAGTTTTGATTTTGTTTGTTCATCTGTACTTCTTGGTTATGGCATTCTCCTAAAAGCCTTTGGCTAGTAACCATTAGCACATCTTGATTTGCATCTAGGTACTTCTTTTTGCTATCCAGGAGCATGTATAATAATAATATTGACAGTAAAGCACATATGTAATTTAACACACATTTATTCATATTCTAAATTTTTACATTTTATGTTAGAATATGTTGAATAACACTTTTTTAGTGGTTATTTTATTCATGACTTGTGCTAAGCTCTTTTTAATGGAAACTGGAATTCAATTAGAAATGCAGAAAATTAGACCTTTAAGTTAAAACTTGGCTAATAAAATAACTTTAATATTTTACTTAAGAAAAAATGCAAGAGGGAAGGAATTTTGTGGATGACAGCTTTCAGGGGATTACCTGTTAGCTAGGATAGACTCAGACAAGCTTTCTAATGCAGTGCACTGGAGCTTCCATCGCTTTCTATTTTTGAAGATTTTGTGATGCTGTGCTTGCCAAAGGTATCAGTTGAGGGTTGAAGCATCCACTGCTACCTATCTGTGCAAGCAACATAAACTCCACTGCTTTGCTAACACACAGAAGGCTCCTATCCATTCCCTCGGTCTAATAGCAGCATCCATTAAGGGGCCTTACTGCTAACCCATTGTGCACTTGTGCAACATCGTTTGTATCTTTCCACATCATCGAGATGTGCCCCATCTACAAACTAAGAGATAAATTAATAATATTAAACTCAGTTAATGAGGAAGCTATTGCTTGGCTTCGTGAATTTGCATTTGCTAAATAAATAAATAATGAGGAGGAAGAGGAGAGTAGTAAAGCACTGGAACAGGCCATCCAGAAGTATTGTGCAATGTCCATCCTTAGAGGTTTTTAAGATTTGGGTAGACAACCTTGGCTGGGATGATCTAGTTGGGGATGGTCCTGCTTGGAGCAGGGGTGGATTAGAACTGGGGTTTCCAACCTTGTTATGCTGTGCACTGGCAAACCACAGAGTGGAAATGGCCATGGACCAGCACTGGCATACTGTGGACAGGAAGGCAACCAATTAGCTACTGAAATGCAGTATGCTGGTCACTTCTGGTCTGGCAGCCAACCCTTTGCAGCCCAGGGACTGGGAACCCCTGGATTAGATGACCTCCTGAGGTCCCAATCCAACCCTCATTTTCTATGATTTCAAAAGTAGTACCATACAGATATTAGTTTCTGAGATGTTATTTCTACAGGACACACATGAGGCAATAACAGCCTGTTTCAGACCTAGCCTCCAAGATCTACTGTAGACTCCTAGAGAAGTCGGGCTGAAGGGGACCCCTGGAGGTCACCCAACACTCTGCTGGGGCAAGATGATCCCTATCCAAATCCATAATCTAAATTGCGCATCAGTCAGCTGCCAAACCTGACACCACCCAGACCTAACACCCTAACCTTCTGCAGGCACCCACAGCAGCCAGCAGCCCGCGTCTCTGAAATGCTGCTGTCAGCGTAGGCCCAAAAGATCCTGGGCGGGGGCCATGCCCTGCTGGAGGAAGGCAAAACCCTCCAGCTCCACACTCACGTGCCCAGGGCTGCCTGGGCAGCCAGGCCAGCAGATCCCCAGCGAGAGCAGCGCTGTGCGGGCAGTGCGGCCAGGGCTGCAAACAAAGCCCCACAAGCGCCTCCTCTCGCGACGCCGCCGTGCCCGCCTGGGGACCTGGCTTGGCCTGGGATAAACACCGCCGCCAAAACCAGCACACCCCCTCCCGGCGCCTGCAAAACTTCCCAGGGCGGAGGCGGCCCCGCGGGGAGGCCCCAGCGCCGCCCGCGGCTCCGTGTCGGACAGCGCCGCGCTCCGGAGGGCACCAGCCAAGTTGGGGCCGGGTTACTATCGCGCATGGGGCTGAGGCCGAACCGTCAGCCGGGGCGCTCCCAGGAAGGGCCCGGCTCAGAGCTCGGGGGGCCGCGGCAGCGCCGAGCAAGAGCCGCCTCAGAGCCTGGCGGGGCGCGGCGCGTCCCCCATCCCCTCCCCGCGAGGCCGGACTCACCACGCGGTTGTCCCGCTTGCCCATGGCGCCCCGGCTCGGCCTGGCCCGGCGCCGCAGACACAGCGCCACCTGCAGGTCCCGCCCCGGCGGCGCTGCCGCCGCAGGTCCGGGCCGCGCTCGGCCGCTCCCCGCAGGGGCAGGCGGGCCCGCCGTCCCCCGCGCCCGGCCGCAGCCAATGGGAGCCCGCTCCGGCGGCTCGCGTTACTGCTCCGCGGTTGTTGCTGCCTGGGGCCGGGGCCTAGGCCCTAACTCTCGCGTCAGGCGGCGGGTGCGGGAGGAGCTAACTGGATGTGGCCTGGGGCCCTTCCCGCCAGACGGGGCAGGCCTTGCCTCTGGTCTCTCCCCGATGGACAGACGTGGAAGGCGAATTCAGTGGGCAGGGTGCAGGGGATCGGGCCTGTAATTTTAGACAATCTTTTGGATGATGCGGTGCTGGGGAGCAGGGTGGGCTGGCCGCCTCTGGGATCACGGGCTGGCGACGGCCTGGGGCTGAGGTGCGAGGCAGAGCCCTGATCCGTTCCCTGCGTGGTCCCGTGCTGGCACTGCCCTGTGACCCTGGTTTCACCCACCTGTCTTGCTCTTGGTCACCACTCCCTGCCCACCCAGAGCCCATCCCAAGCGCCTAGCCAAGCACACTGCATCTGCAGGGGCCCTGGGCATGCTCTGTTCAGCATCACCTGGCAGTGGGTGCTGGGTGAACAGGCTGGGCTGCCTGTACAGTGGGGCAGGGTCTGGTAGCAACGGCAACACTAGCAGTAGCAGCTAGGAGCTGGGGCTGCCAGGAAGTGGAGTCTGGCCACTGTACTGCCCCAGCCCAGTTGCATGCCTGGGGGCAAGGGGACTGGCTGCAAGTGCTACAGCCTAGGTTGCCCCCCACCCCCATGGGTTGGGCAGGGCTGAGGGACCTGCCACCTGCTGGATAAAATCTGGTGGGTTGGATCTGGCCTGTGGGCCAGGTGTTGCCTACCACTGTCTTAACAGGTCATGCTGTAAAGAGATGGTGCTGGTGACAGTAAACCTGCTTCTGTCCTCAAACTTTTATAGACATTTCAGCATTACTGTGTTCCAGCTGCACCCAGATCAGATCCAGAGTTTTTGGGGCCCCCTGCAAGATATAGTTCTGGGTCCCACTGATCCATTGAAAAATCAAAATGTGGTCTAAATTCACTGAAATAAAATAGGTCTGGGCTTCAGGGAGCACGGTGAAGGCAGACATGTTGGGGATGCCATGGATTCCCTCCCCTGGGCGGGGGCCAGGGCAGGAGTGGAACTGGGAACTTTTGCCCTGCTTGGCCGGGAAGGGGCTCCCTGCCTGCACTGAGCCCTTTAAACATGGCGGAAGCAGTGGGGGGCAAGCGGGGCACAGCCCCTTCGTAGGCGGGTTCTGTAGGATAGGACGGGCCAACCCTGGTCACCCCCTCCCCCCTGGTGTGCTGGGATTCAGCTCTGCATGCTGGGATCAGGCCTTGGGGGCCTCTGTGGTGCCCTGGCACACTGGAACTGGTCCCTGCACTACCCTGCCTGCCTGGCCTAGCACGCAGGGTGACATTGTCTGTCCCACAGGGCACGCTATGGGTCAAGAAATCTGGTAGAACGGGAGCAGTACCACTCCAGATCTCTCCAGGATATTTTAACAACCTTTTACAGCAGCAGAACATTGGCCACCATGGTCCCCCACTTTCTCTGTGGCAGAGTTTTGTGGTATTGTCTCAAGAGTTGACGGCAGTTTCTTTATCATGTAGATTATAGATTTATATAGAATGGTTTGGATAGGGATGATTCTGTCTCAGGCAGGGGGTTGTACTAGATGACCTTTGGAGGTCCCTTCCAGCCCTACTTCTCTACGATTCCCGAAGCTTAGCATCCCTGTTCTATTCCAGGTCAGCCCAAGAGTAAAAATTACTGAATCTTATTTAAAAAAAAAAAAAAAAAGACATGAAAAGGAAATGGAGAAGTTAATTTTCATGCATTTTTTCTTCCACTCATGATTCAAATTCATCATCTGCACTGGAAGTAACAGCACGTTTTGTTACATAGAGGGCGCTTCTACATAAGATGTTTACTGTGGAGTTGACTAATTAGCTCTGTAGTAAACATCTTATGTCTCTATGTGCAGTGCTATTAGGCAGGAGTAAGCTAATTAACTCTGTAGGAAAGCACATGCAGACACTGGAGATCACTGTACAAAGATGCTTCAGTGTGGGGGGCTGCTTGCTGGCTAGCCTTGCACTGTAGCACCCTCACAGCCCAGCCAGCCAGCCAGCCCCTCCACAGCAGAGCCAGAGTGGAGCAGCCCCATCCTGGCAGGCTGCCCCTACCCCTGGGGCCCCTGCCAGCTAGGGCCACTCTAACCTGGCTCAATATGCTGTGGTCCTGGGTGCATCTTTAAACGTGGCACCTGGCAAGCAATGAACTCTGGCATGATAAACACCGGAGCTTATTGCTTTAAGAGAATTTCATGCGTAGACGCTCCCAGAATAGTATACTTTGCCACTGGAATGAAGTAATGAAAGTACTTCTAAAGTAGTTGAGTACAAAATATTTTGTGAAGTTATTTATGCGACTGATCAAATGTTCCTTTGACCAAGTGGCATTCTTCTTTACAGTTTATTGATTTTCAAAGGCAAGATACTTTACTTTCCAATTCAGTTTTAAAGTTTTACTATTGTCACTGCATTTTTAATCAGGTCACCTAAGTGCATGTGTTATTTTCAGTCTTTAACAATTGTGTCAGGTATTTAAAAGGTGTAGGTTCATTTCACTTAGGGTCACCATTGGTCTCTGCGAAAGAAGCAACTAGAACTACACAAGTGCTCAAGAAGGGCCAGAAAGATGCTGAGTGTAGGGACTGCTGTCTCTAAAGATCCATAGAGCAAGAGCCTGGGAAACTCCACAGAATAATTGGCATTTATTGTCAACCACAACTTGGATTAAGAGATGCACTAAAATTAAGAAAGATAGTTTGAGTTCTATTCTCTTTTGCCCAACCACTATTATTTGAATTTGTGGCAGGGATAATTCCCTTCCCCCACCACAGAATGTACCTGTAAGAACATAAAAGTATTATTTATACTCATTGGAGGAAACCCCCCTCCAAAATAATATAATACTAACTCCTGCCAAACATGGTTTGGAACAACTCAGTGTATTTAATAGAATATAAAAGTGTAGAAGCAAGTTAATAAGAAAGGTATACAAATAGGATTCACGTTCTATATGATTTAAATGCTTGATCCTAAATCCCTTGTTTATATTCCTTACCTTGGTAAAAGGTTCCCTTGGCATCATTGGAACTGTTTACGTAAGAGATGTGAAATCTTTGGGAGTATCATAACTAATTTTGTTAATCTGGATTGCAGGCTCAAATAATGAGATATTGGGAAAAGAGATCAAAAGCCATAGTAGCCAAATTATTAGAGGTGCATTGATACACTGGTCTGATATTGGATCTGCACAGATATAAAGAAAATTGTCTGTATCAGAAATTGATATGATAGATAATTTGGCTAAGTGGCCTGTGCACGTGCAGCCACAGAGCGTCATGTAGGTGGCGTGAAGCACAGCCCTGCAGCTTGAAAATAGTGTCCAGCTGGTAAGTCTGTTGTGGAAGGGAAGGGGGAAGTGAAGGGATGTGGGGAGGCAGATTAAGGACCCCCGTGGTGAGGTAAAGAGTGAGCTGGGATAAGCACTGCCCAGCCTGGGTGGAGCAGGCACGGGATGGAGCTGTGGCTTGTCCAGGGGATGGGGCAGCTCCCACTGCTGTGCGCTGCTTATCCAGGAGGCAGCTGCTCATCTGGTGATTTATCTGGCAGCTCCCACTACTCATCTGGGAGGGCATGGCTGGGGTGGGGAGGGAACATGCGTCCCCAGGTCTGTGCAAGGCAGGGTGGCCTGTGCTTAGGTCAGGCAGCAGCACTGGGAGCAGGGCTATGGGGGGGCTGCAGCCACCCCAAAATTTGCCATAGCCCCTGCTCTCAGTGCTGCTGCCACCTGCCCTGAATGCAGCCCTAACCCCGCCCTGTGCAGATCCAGGGGCACCCCCCATGCCCTCCTGGATGACCAGCGGGAGCAGTGGCTGGAGCCACTGGATGAGCAGCTCCTGGATGAGCAGTACACAGCAGCAAGAGCCCCTCCCCACACCCCCAGGATGAGCCATGGCTCTGTCCCACGCCTGCTCTGGCTGGGCAGCACTTGCCCTAGCCCCATTCCCTCTCTCACCACCCCAGGCTATGATCTGTTCCCCTCCCTTCCCTTCCACCACAACAGTCTTACCAGCTGGACGCAGCTGTATCAGAAATCAGATCGGCATCAGTGGATATGTCTCCTTAAAAATCAGCTATTGGTATTGGCCCCAAAAATCTCTTATCAGTGCACCCCTACAAATAATGGAATTATTCTCTAGAAAGGGAATAAAGCAAGTTGAGTGAGGGAGAACGACTGATGGGGTCTAAAGTTTAGACAAGATTAATTTATATGGCTATTTATACATGTGCTCACGTTTTCAAAAAATTCACATTGTACTCTATATTGGTTTAGAACAACATCTTGCAACATAATAAAAACTATAAACCAATATTGCCAAATTTCAGTATTTAATATACAGTACTTACTGCATTTGTATTCATTTTACATTTTTAGATAAAACAAAAATATAGCTAGGAAAGTGAAGTAAACTCCAAGAAAGCAATTTTAAATATACAAACTTTTTTTTTGCTTTTTTACTTTGTAATAATTTGTGTACAATTGTAAAGAACTTGACACTGTGACATTTTTATTATATTGATTTTTTCATACTGAGCCCTCAACCTCTGACAATAAATACACAACTTTGCTTTTGTAGCACTGCCAGCAGCAAAATGTTCAGTTCCAAAGGACTGTAATTCCAATATAACATAATATCTATAACCCTCAGCATTTTTTAATTTAGTTTTGCCTTTAATACACCCATTAACATATGGTTATTTTTTGCAGTCCTCCATTTTAATAAGTCTGTATTTGTAAAAGCTAAAGAATATATTATGTAGTAAGGTGCATCTTTGAAAGGGAATATTTTGTAATGAACTTCAGTGAAGTCAGTGTAAAGTAGCCCCATGCTAGGGCTTTCTTAAAGCAGGAAGCCATATAGGGTGACATTTTGGGCATGGATCAATCTTAATTATATCAAGAAGCTTTGGGTAAAAGAGCCGTTAAACTCTCGGTGGCTGCACCACTTGCCAGCTGTTAGGCACAGCAGAAGCACATTTTCCACTGTGTTTTTGGCTATTAGTGGCTTAACAGGTAGCTAAAGCATCTCATACATGAAGGCATACTACATTTAATATACCACAGTTTCCTTTTTGTAGCCCCTTGCTGTAATTAAAAGAAAATCAATACATTTAAGTGACAGATAAATCATTAGTTTATGTTTTGTACATTTGTAGCTGATGCAGACTGCTGTACACATACACAATTTTCTGCTGGAATAAGAAACCTAGGGAGCATTGAACAAAAATTATTAAGCACACTGAATAAAAGTAATTATGCACCTTTAAAAGAAACAGTAACACACGCACCTTTTCATGTTTGTACCCTGATATTAAAATAGCAGAATGAATTTCAAGTATGAAATGATACAGTGAAATCATATCCTGTGAATAGATATAAATGATAGTCTAGGGAGTAGAGTTTGCACCTTAGGTAACTTTTCACCTTGTAAAATAGTCAAACTGAATGCTTAGATAATATGGTATATACATGGACCAGATCCTGAGCTGGGGTGAAGTGACATAGTCATATAAAGTCAGTAGGACTGTACTGATTTGCACCAACTGAGCCTCTGATCCAAAGTGAGTATAAAATAATTGGAAGTGCTTTTGATGTTTACCTTAAATGACCAACCCTACACATCTCCAGATCAAATTATATTTTAATCACAGAAACTAGTTGTTCAAGTGTCCAGCTTTAGATGTATCCTTAACTTTTAATGTTTTCCATGTTATTTTTTGAGACCTTACTGGAACAGATTCTAATCCGTTAAATTGATGTTAACATGGAGGAATACTACTTAAGCAAAAAATTACTCCAGATTTTTATCAGTGCAGCTGAGTTCAGAATCTGTCCCACTGTTCATAATAATCCATATCATAACACTGAAAACAACATTTTTTATAAAGCTTTTTGAAAAATGTCACACATCTTGCAGATTTTGGAACTGATACCCTATAAAAATACTTAACACACATGCTAAGATTTACACATACAAGTCACCCCAGTTACTCTATGTTCAGTGGGACTTCTTGCATGTTAAGATTAATCACTACTTTAAATGTTTGGACTATCAATAACTAAATCTTTAATTCTGGTACCTTTTGTACCAGTATTGTGCTTTTCTCCACATATCATTAGTTTACCAAGAAGCTTTAACATGTTTCAAAAAGTAACAAATATAAAATCTGAAAAAAGTAGCAATTAGAGTTAATATCTGGTCACACTACCATACACAGCAACTTTCTTTGCTTACTGACTAAACATATTATCTGTATATAAGCCTGAAATGCCTGACCTTTACATTTGTAGGCTTATTGAGTAAAAAATAATTCTTGATGCAATTTAAATACTGTTTGTGGAGTTATACCAGGAGTGGATTAGGCTGATTGATTTAAAGTATTTTGAAACTGAAACTGAATTTTGTGCAACTGTATATGTACAGTAATGGTTACTACACCTGCTGTTTTTATTTTTATTTAGTTCAACAACATTATGTAGCTTTGCCTCTTTCCAGAAACATGTACAAGACCACAAAAGCGATTGTATCATTTCTAAAACTTATTTTAATGGCAAGAAGCCAGGCAACCTCAGGCACTGGTTTAAGCATCTGTCACTGACCGGTATCTATCAGAACTACTGCAAACAAAGTAAAGCCAAAAAGGCAGTCTATGCAATGTTTTCTACTTTTAATTTTTCAGACAGCGCGCCCTGATCCCCTGCAATACATTACACTATGTGTAAATTTAGCTCTACAATAACACTGGAATTAATTTGCTCATTCCTTTACATAGTGAAACAAACAAAAATAGCCTAAATAGAATACTACATCTGAACAAACTTTGTCTCTAGTTGCAAAATTCACATGTACAATATGCGGCTGATTTAGGAATTAATTTCCTTATTCTCTGTTTGCCTATGAAATGAGTTTCACCTTGACAACTAAAATGAATGCCATATGCAAATAAAAAAATAACCCTATGCTTTTCACAGAACTAATGTGTTTCCATAACAAATACCATACATGAAATACAATGAAAATAATTTATATTAATGTTGAATGATGTGGATATAAATGTGTCCTTGTTTTCAATAAACAGTGACTCCACTTACTGGTGTCTGGGTGCTATTACTAACCAGGTGTCCTCACTATTACAACCAGTTACAAAGACCTTTATCTGTGAACACAGTCTATGAGTCTTATTCACCCAAGCTGCTTCTTTTAGTCCAATGGGACTGTTCAGGTGAATTAAGTTACTCATATGCATGTGTTTCCATTATTTGGTCCTCTGATTAAACAAAATTAAGCTAATGAGGAAACACAAATATGTACTATTATGTAAAATGTTGATAGGCATGCAGATTAAAATATATTGTGCTTTCAGGAGCTATAAGGAACACTTTCACATTATATACTGCCTTACAAGACGTAATTTTGAATGTATGATTTTTCATTAATAATAATATTCCAAGACAGTATACTTTTAAAGCTGTTCGAAGTAATATAGCTATGTATTATATGAAATACAAAGCCAAAAAGATATCCAGTGGCAGAAACACAGAATTCAAACCAATCAGAACACAATATTTGAATCTGAGCATCTAAAAAGAACTTCAGAAAGAAATTACAGACTGGAGAGAAAATAAGTGAGTAGATACCTCAGCTTGACTGAAGTGCCAAAGTGATCCTCTCTTGCAGAAAGCATTTCCTATGTGCTAATAGAAAAAGAACGACAGCTTTGGATCGTCTTTATTTTTAAGTAATTGTTCTATTTACTGACAAAGCAGCAACTGTAGTGCTTGTAAAAACTGTGTGGTTAACAACCCTTTTCTAAACCCTTCTCCAATGTGACCAGACTCAATCCTTTTTAATAGCACAGTCATAATGCAGGTTGCTGCACCACACTCCATCATTGCTTTGAAGAGGGGTCACCTATATGTAGGAAAGGAGATTGGTCTCCAGGGCCCTGTAGCGTCTGACCACTGCTATGAATTATAGTGGAGATGTCAAAGATAGTAGAAGTTTCTTATTTAATTCATCGCCATATATTAAGACCTGTCATTTCCCACTCTCTCAATTTCCCAGATAAACACAGGCAGCAGCAAAAGATGTGGCAGTAACAATGGTTCAGTAGGGCACAGGTAGTACAATGGGGAGCATGAACCAAAGTAAAGTGTCAGGGAATTAAACTGACCTGTTTTGAGGTGCCCATTGGACATAGCCTGTCGTATCAGATCTGACTGGAAAGTAGAGGTCAGGACAAACAAAGGTGGAGATGTATTACAATAGTTTGAGGCAAGAAGGATTAAGATTATTTTTAGGATTTTTGCCAAACAGTTGGAGCAGGGGCTGGTACAGCAGTGAGTAGCACTGCAGCTGATTGCTAGCAGCCAAGAGTAGGAAAATATATTTTGAAGCTGGATGCAGATTGCTAGCCAGAAGAAAATGAGCACAGATACACAAGCAAGGAGTAAGGTCTTTCTTATTTGGACAGTGTGGGGCACATGCTACCTGCTCAAGTACAGCTGAGCAGAACAGAGTACAAAAGGCAGCTTGTGTGGGAGGCATTCTAGATCTCTCAATAGAAGCTTTGACTGAGGTCTATAGGTTTCACACTAGAGATGATCTATCATACAAGAATGCTGGTATATTTCAGAGATTTCCCTGACAGTCACTGGAAGGGGAAATAAGTGCTCAAGTGGCTGCAAAGGAGTTGGGGTGATAAAGGACATTTTATAAAACCATTCATATACTAATGCTCCCAATTCCTAGTGAGGGTCTAGGAAAAACAATGGAACAAATCAATGATGTTCTTTGAAAACTGGGGAAATGTTTCTTTTCAAAGTCCTAGCAGTATATGAAACACATTTAAATGCATGTTTTTAGTATTTCATCCTGCAGAATTTAATTGAAATATTAATACATTTAAGGACAAATACAACCACCACAACCTCCATGTCACGGATATCCTGACTGGCAGAAGAACCAAGTAAGTTTTTCTGAAAAAAGGGAGGCAAAATGTTGGGAGCCTTTTGATGGGTTCAGTTCACTAAAGATTCCTTTCTCAATACCACTGTGGGACAATGTGAAGGTAAAGCAAGGGTGGTGCCACTGGCTGGAACCTCTGTGACTGTATCACCTAGAGCCTGATGTGCAGCTATGGAGGAAGTTTCCATTCCTTGCAGCTGTGGAAACTAATTTTTTGCCAAGCCTATTTGCTTATCCTTAGTACAAGTTCCAAGATTTAGTCCTGTACACTCTTCCAGATGCAAGGTATAAACACAACAGAACCACTACAGGTATCCAACACCTGAAGGCTCCACAACAAAACCATGAAGGCTCCACACCTGTGGTAGAGCCTGTAAGGATTCCTCTTCCTTCCCCTTGCACAGTGAGTGCCCTGCTGTGGATAAAACCAAGTAGAAGGGCTGAGCATGATGCTCAATCCTGGAAGACAGTAAGTAGTCTGGGCCAATCAAGCAAAACATTCATGCATATGAGCAACTGCATTAAAATAACAGTACTGTTTCAGTGCTTATTCTTAAATGCTTTCTTGGACTGGCCTATTTACTACCCAGCAGGACCAAACTTAAACTTTAACAGAAATAGATAATTTTTCAGTATTTTTCTGCACATGAAACAACTCCCTTTTATAATGTATGACATATTTTGCATTATTTCAACACACAGTGAAGTCAGTGAATCACAAGTGTAACTTCAACTTATTTCCCCTCATTTCTGTGAAACAGTATAGATTATTTTACTGCAAATCAATGTTAAATTGCTAGCTGGAATTAACTTATCTCAATTGAGTTCTTCCATAAACTTCTGTAAACATTTTAACTTTACAGGTTCAGTAAAAACATATCCATTTTCATACATACTTAATTCATACTCTTGTATTTGCATTTTTCCCATTATAAATTCTCTCCTTTTCATCTGCGCTAAAACCAGGCAACATCTTTTTCCTAACCTCTCTCATAAACAAAAATCTACTCTACCATAATCATTCAATATCAAAGGTTCTTTTTTATATCAGTTTTGTGTCATGTTCCTTTAAAGGTTTCTGGGAACACTATTAGCTATTTATAAATAAACAATCTAATCCACTGGAAAAAAATTACTAATATATGTTATTACAAACACATCACTGAAAGACCCAGAGAGATGACTTGCTCTCATGTGTATAGTACAGAAATGGTTATGCAAGTAACTCTGCCCTTGATGAAGTCAATAGTAGCTTTTCCCTTGACTCCAGTCACTGCAGGTTCTGCCCTTTAAGTCAGCAAAACAAAAAGCTGAGCACCTTTACCTACCACTGGGTGCATCTATATGAGAGGCTTACTGCGGAGTTGCCTAATTTGCTTCAGAGTAAAGCATCATTATTTCCACCAGGGGTGCTATTTGTCCAGAGTAAATAATTAACTGCAGTAGGATAGTACTGCCTGACATATGTACTATTCTATGGCACAGTTTACTTCACCACAATTCAAGTGTAGATGGTGACAGGCTGATGAGGGCATAAGGGTACTAAAGTGTGGGGGCTGCTTCCTGGCTAGCCCCACACACTGTTGAGCCTTCATGCCTCATCAAGCCCCACATCAGCATACTGAATCAGGGGGAGTAGCTCCAGGTTGGTAGGCTGACCCCTTGGGCCTTCTCCCAGCCAGGTTCTGTGGCACTCTGGCTAAGTGTGCTTCAGTCCCAGGTACACGTGCAAATGCTCTGCCTAGGAGCAATAAACTCTGGCACAAACCGTTTGGGTTTATTGTGTCACAATAATTTCACAAGTAGATGCACCCACTGAGTATAAGAAAAGCAGAAAGTGTGCATAGGACTATTTCTGAGGGTGCATTACTATTTCAATCAGCTTTGGCTAGGTGATTGTTGCTGTTGAAATGAAAAAGAATCATGTTTTTCTAAAGGAGAAATTACTTCAATGGAAATATTAGACCAGTTCCAAAATCTAGGCATCTAAGCATTAATTTTAAGGATACAAGAACAAATTTCTTCAGCAAGTCTTTGCAGAAGCTCAGTCGCCATTTTTGATAATATCTCTGCATGTTCTTGGCAAAAGCAGAATTTCCCAATTAGTATAGCAATTGTTTTCTTTTAGCACTTATATATTTTGCACACATTGTAAGCAGCACACAATGTTAAACACAAACAAGTGATAAGCTGAAGCACAAAACAGAGGTGTGTTTGCCAGTTAATATATACACACCTTGAGTATTTTTCTCATTTAGGGCCTGATTCAGTCTCATTTAAATCTGTGAAAACAAATCTTAATTTTTAATAGGAATCACAGGAATGGAGGACAGTCAGCACCTTCCATCATCAGGCCCATAAAGGGCAATTGAATTAACACTACTAACTAGTTATTTACAGCTATTGCTTTCCAAAAGTATAGCACAATATAAAAAAATAAATATAATTCATATCTGATATTACATGAATGATATATAAGAATGCCAATAGACTGTTAAAATTTAACGGATATATTTTTGCATGATTAATTTTTTATTTAAGATGCACATTCAAGAATGTAGGCATACCATGTTACATCCAGTTTTTGAGACTGTTTCTCATATTTTCTCTTACCCCAAAAAAGCTACACTATCCAAAATGCTTACATTTTAACATCCAGATGGAGACAGGATTGATAGCATGTTAATAGTTATAGTAATTAGTGGTTTCAGCATAGAAATTTTAATTTGCTGTGCATGTAAAAATACTTCTGCAAATCTCCCCCATGATTTCATATTACTAGAACTTTGTTTGTAATATACTAATGCGAAGGAAAACTTCTACATATACAAGGTCAACAGTGAAGTCCTGTTGACATCAAGAAGTGATATGGGCATTCTGGAAGAGCATTCTTGATAGTTTGGTAGCTGTCCAATAACAATGCTGGCTTCCTCAGATTGTAATCAATCCAAGATTTGCCACTTCAAATGATAAAGTGACTGAACTGTACTTAGTGTACAGGGAAGTGTAAGCAGCTCAAACAGCAGGCAGATAACAATTATCCAGCAGCTTTATTTTTAAGGGAAGCTAATGTAACATACAAGAGCTGCTCTAGTCATGTCCCCTTCTAGCCAGTGAGCAATGTTGATTAGATACAGGTATCCTAACAAAAGGGAAATAGCACAGACCTTATGCTCTTCCATTTCCCTTCCACAGACTTCCTATCACCAGGGATAGGCTTCTAGGTACTGTGCTGTTGGAAGCCAGTACAGAACCTCAGAGGAATGGTATACTTACTTCTGAGTACTCCTGTCTGATCTATGAATAGGTTGGCTATACCAGAGCAAAATGTGTGAAAATAAAAGCAGACTAGAATACATAGTCCTGTACAGGACAATTACTGTATTGATCACACCTTTAAAAGTCATTGAGGAAGAAGTTTTGCCTGTTTAAAGATTACAAAATCATGTCCTAGGTATAATTCTAATTATTCTGCCAGTGGGACTGAAACAAAGTGTTTAACTGGAAGTAAAACATTTGAATTGCAAAGAAAAGAATAATATGAGAAGGGTTCATATTTACAGCATATATGTATATGTATATACATATATATGTGTGTATGTATGTATGTTATAATTCACATCTTACATTAGGAAAAATCAATTGATTTCAGAAACTATTGCATCAGAAAGATATTAAACAAAGTGGTTCCAAAAAAGCAGAATTTTCAGATTATGCACCTGTCTCATTATACAAATACAGCTCATACACAGAACATAATTTATGTGATCTTTGCAACCCACACTGTGTGGTTTATGATTCGCATACATATCATCTAATATGCTTTCAGCTGTGTCAGATTAGTGCTCCTGGTTTGTTGCAAAAAACTGATATGGCATATTTCCTATTTTTTTCTATATTAAAATAGATGCAGTATCTAGCAACTGAGATAATTATCCCTGGTACAATAAGACATGGTTCTCAAAAATAACCAGTGAAGCAATGAAAAGTATAGCATGGTACAGCATTTTCTTCACATGGAAAGCTCAAGTGTACATAGTCTAAATACCTGGTTGTGGATAGGGTCCAGCACACAGTCTGAGTGCTACTATCCAGTGTCTGTTTCTAAAATACCACACATAGGCCACATTTTTTAAACTTTGCAAAGATGCACATTGCCATTTGTTCATATTCTGGAGCAGAGACAGACAAGCAAGCATGCTTGAATTTTCCAAAGTGAGCAGCTGAGTGTGCTGAAAGATAAGCAGCTAACAAGGAAAGGTGCAACTAGCTTATCTTTAGCCTGTTGCTTGTTGTGTATAAGGCAAGACAGTTATGTGGAAGTTAGCTGTAGCCATAGGGTAGACTGGGTTAAACTAGGAAATTCCTGAGGAGGTTCTCTTTAACCAGTGCCTTTTGGCTGATGGTCATAAGAGACAATAACTGGCAATGAGAAAAGATGGGTGTTGTGTGGCAGCAAAAAATAGAGGCAGAATTCCTGGGTCATGGGGGTTTTGTGGGAAGTACCACTAGGGTAGATGTGAAAGATGAAAGAAAGAAAACGAAGGGAAGATTTGGGGTTGGCATCCCTTGACCTCCGGTTTATACTGCTGGCATATGCAAATAATCACTTGTATGTTATTGCGACAGGTCTGCAGCCTGAAAGACACTCACTCAGCTTCTGAAAATTGTTTCAGGGGCCACTTAGGGCCAACAGTAACTTGGCAGAGGAAGAAGACACTTTCACAGCACATAGGCAACTACAGCAAGTAAGCTACATCAGGCTAACCTTAGCAATTTCTGACCTGCAGAACCAGGCAGGGGCCTGAAGCATGAGTGCTTTGCACACAAAAAAAGATGAACACCATGCTGGGCAGCAGGCAGGAATTCCAGCTTCCTGCTGCTCCCCACACCTGGCCAGCTCACTGTAATGAGCAAAGCGTTTGGCTGAAGAGGTGTCTCAGGAAGTAGCTGCACATTTATCATTCAGTTTAAAAAAAAGATGTACTGTTGTTCAGTGAATGTAGGCTGCTGTCAACATCATTCTGCAGCAGACATACAGACCAAAAGTGTGGCTAAGCAGGGTTACACTCTTTGGGCCCTCTTTATTGGATGTCTGGTCTATTTTCATCATAGCTTTTTAAGGGACCTGTCTAGGCAGGCATTTCCCTTTTGCAAATCCAGGTCCAACATTCCCATCCCTCCTTATACACATGGCAGCAGCAGTATGCAAGACACAGACCTAGTCACCAGGGGAAAGAGGGAATGAGAATAAATCAGAATTAAAGATGAACTGCATTTTTTCTCCGTGCACAAGTCTGGGAATAAGTGATACGTAATGCGGTGTCTTAGATGAATGTCTGTCTTAGAGTTTCTAGGCTAATTTTAAACCTACCATTGTTTCCCTGATCCCATTCCCTCCCTCCAATGTTAGCCCTTGCAGAACTGCCATATCTAAGAAAGAGTCCTGTGGTAGCTGACAAAGGATAATACCAGGAAGTGCTCTGATGAAGTATCTTTAATAATGTGGTAATAGATAAAATGTAGAAAGTTTAAAAAGTGACTACATTGTAAGCTCCCCTCCCTACCCCCTCCTAACTTGAAAGAAAGAACAGCTTGGATTATAGTTTTGTTTGTTGCTTAAATAATTGAGTGTTTAAAACAACCTACTAATAAAAGTTGTGGTTGGTTACATTTTCAACACTGGCCAGCCCTTTCTGCAGAAGCCAAGTGGCACACCCTCCACACTTCAGAAGCAACACCAGGGAGTGGTACCTCTCTCTCCTTGGATCTGTAAAACGAGGGAGAGAAGTAGGCAGAGCCAAGACCAGCTGAATCACGCCTTCACTGCTTCTGGCCTTTTAGCCTCCTGCTTTGCAAAATCCTTATGCTGTAGTAAGTGTGTCTGAACCCTGCAGAGATGCCTTACACATGCTTTTGTCAGGCTTGGTTTGCAACCTACTTGTCCATGCCTGTATATTTTGGAACAGGCATCATTTTCAGCATGATGAAAGCACAGCTGACAGCACAGCGTATGTGCAATTGGTCCTTTAAAATATGGCATATATAAAGCAGAAGTAATTCAACCTAAGTCTTACTCTTAAATTGTAACAGGATAGAAACATCATCACAAAAGGTAGCTAAAACCATTCTCTAGTTTAGCAGCAGCTTATGTGGTAGGTAGATCAGAAATCAGTAATGTTTTTGGGCCATGTGCCAAAACCCCCAACAACCTGGACTTGGAAGATATTGGCATGCCAGGGGTGGATGCCGGGGGAGCCACAAGGAGCCTGATCCTTGTTGTGGAAGTGCAGACCCAGTCCACTCCCTGTCATGCTCCCAGAGGCACATGTGCAGTCACTGCCAGCAATGAGCCGGGCTGGAGCTTCAGACCCCAGTGCAGCTGCTTGCAGTGTTACCATCTACCACACTTGCATCTCTGCCACCCATCATGGAGCCTGGGCTGCTTGCAGCAGGCAGCCATAAGCCTGCAAGCAACCGCACCCGAGTCTGAAGCCCCAGCTCAGCTCATTGCCAGCAGCAGCTGTACACATGCCAGCAGCGGCTGTGCTGCCCCAGGCCCCTTCCTCGCCATGCGCTTCAAAGTACATGTGCAGCTACTGCTGGCCACAGAGCTGAGCCAGGGCTCCAGGTCTGCTGCAAGCAGCCTGGGCTCTGTGGCTGGCAGCAGCTGCCCAGGACCCGGGCCGGCAGTGGCATGCCAAGCAAAATGGCTTCGTGCATACGTGCTGGGGAGATGCTGACCCCTGTGCCAGATAATGCAGATATCCAAAATAGAGGTAATGGTGAAATATGCCCCAACAACCAGTCTACTACATGAGTGAGAAATCTGCCACAGAGACAGCCACAGCTTCCTGTGTTATAGGTAGAAAAATATATTGCCTAGCTTGATACTAGGGACCTACTGCTGGCAAGCAGGCTGAGTGTGAGGAGACATGCTCAGCTTAGTAGCTGGATCAGATGAAACAAAGACAAGGAAGGTAGGATAGCCTAAGAAGAACCATTGTAAAAGTAAGCATTGCTAGCTGCCACAAATATCATTCTTATTCAATTACAATAGTGTGTATATCTAACTTAAGCCAGTTTTTCCCTCAAGCTTTATCCAGGCAACTGCACTAAAGTTCAGTCAGGGAAAAGCCAGAATGGGCTTCAAATACTTCTTTTTCACACAGTACTAAAAAAATTAAAGAATCTTTTTAAAATAATGAAAATATATTTTAGTTCAGGTAAAAATATGAAATATAAACATTTAATGTAATATCTAAAATAACTGTGCTAAAGGGCACGTGAATTATTTAGTTATGTTGACTTTCAATAATGGCACATTAACACTAGCAGGGAGAAAGAATTTGTGTTGGTAGCGCAGGAAGGAGGCTCATGCATTTCTGCATTGAGCAAATCTGCTAAGAATTAAATACGAAAGGTCCTGTGACAGTAATATTCATGTACTATGATGCAAGGAATGATGTGGTGATGTGATCCAGTTAAAGCAGCACAGCATGCAGCATCCAACGTAGTATGTATGTGTAACTGTCCTTCTTGAAAGTCAAATATTTTCTGTGAGCTCCTCTTTTGGTTGATAATAAGTTGATGTTAAAAAGGAAAAACTTCTATAGACTTTCATCCACTCTGGTTACATCTTTGAGTTATGTATCATAAATTTATGAACCAGATCATGGAACATATACTTGTTCTGAGAGAGGAATAAAGAGCTAGACTGCACTGATTTTGGCTCAAATTGAGCAAATCCAATATATTTGCAAACTAAAAAGTGTTTAGTGAGTAGATCCCTACATTTTTTTCTTCAAAAAACCTTGATTTTGCACCATGCGCACAAACTCATCTAGGTAATAGCTGGTTTATATAGCAAAACACCTAAATATTGAGATATAACTTATTATTAGCATCTTATTTGTACGGAAAACAGTGAAATGATAAAATTATCTGTCCAGACTTTCAGCTGAGGGGATGCCTCCTTGTATATCACCAACAGTAGCTAGATGCATTAACTGCAGATTGTAGAGATCCAATATTTTAATTCCATACTTTTACATATCGCTTAGAGCAATCACAGAATAATAGAAAAAATTCCAAATCGTGCTTCAGCAGCTAGAGGGAAACATCGCATCAGGTTTTGGCAGTGACTGGATTATTCTACTCCACAACGGCAGCATCCAATGTTAAAAAGAATAAAATGGCAGCAAAACTGGTCAGCAGCTTTTCTTCATCTGGAGTTTGCAGGTAGTTAAAAAACAAACAAACCAAAAACTATAAAGCTGCAATGGGAGCAGGTGGAGATCCTGGCTCTTGCATTGCTTTGATGAAAGTAAACTACATGGGTTTCCTCAGATAAACACATCACCATCCTGGAGAAGCAGAGACATAAATCATCCATATAATGATCTTCAGCAAAACAACTATGGTTTATACTGGACAGTGACCTTGCCAACTACATGTTTTGTTCATCTGTAGGTTCATCTCTGATCAGTCTTATGATGTATTAACTTCACTGGCGTTTTGGCTGGATGACATATGGGTGTCCAGATTCTCCTTATATTTCTCCAGATCGTGGAAATAAGGGTGAGACAGGGCAACATAGGCAGATATTCTCTTAGCTGGATTAAATGCTAAACATTTCTGTAAGAATGAAAATAAATTGTTTTTAATGTAGTGATTATAGTAAAATATATAATCAATATTGTAAATGTTGAAGAGGTATGTTAATGAGCATCACTGTGTTCATTATAGGTATTATAGGTATGAGATACATGAGAGCCTGAAGTTCTAAAGCAATTTCAAGGAATGCCTGAAATACCTTACATATTCCATCACTCAGGAAGAAGGGAGAATTCAGTCAGGTCACATTATATGAATATTATACACAGAAAATCAGGATAAAGTAACAGGGTTGCAAAGTCAAGCACTCGCATATTAAATGTGAATTTCAATCCCTCCAATGCACACACTGGATCTCTGGCTCATTCAGTGTACAGGATGGATTTAGTGCTTAGTTCATAAGAAGCTAGCTCTTCATTACTTTGAATTCTCCTCAGTGTCTAATGTATGTAACTGTGTCTTATTTACTGCACACAATTCAGACCTTGCTATGAAGACCAAATTATTTTTTCTCTTTAGCAATTTTCTGTGGAGCTCATCACAACAGTATACAAGTACTTCACAAACAGTATTAGCTCTGGAACAGGAAAATATTATGAAATGCTTCCCACACCAGCTTCAGGAAACTAGTTTCACTAATCCCTGACTCTTCTGCTCCAGGAACTTTCTATAGGCTTCCAAATATTCACAAACAAGGTAACTCTGGCAGACTCGTCATACTCAGCTGTAGTACTGGCACTGATGAGCTATCTTGAAATCACATGTCACTCAGAGAGCAAGTTTTCTACAAGTCACAACAAACTTCAATAGAATCCAGAACATCAACCACCTCCCCAAGGTCATACTTGCCACCATGGATGCCACCAGCCTATATGCTAACATCTCATACCATGAAGGCACAGCTGCCTGTGTGAAACATGTACAAGAATACAGAGTATACCCAGATTTGCAACACAATGTTGCACAAATCTTCCACTTCATCCTCACCCTCAACGTCACTATCATCACTTCCTTCAAACCACAGGCACAGCTATGGAGACAGCCCCTCAATATGTCAACATCTTCATAAGCCACCTGGAGGAGGAATTTCTAGAAAAGTGCACCATCAAGCCTGCAATATACCTGGGTTAGAGATGATATTTTTATCATCTAAATTGAGCATTGGACTCACTTATTGACTTCTACCACAGGTTTAAAAATTATCATCCCTCAATCAAACTTTCTCTGGCATACTCTTACACTAATGTGAACCTTTTAGATGTCATGGATCAGGCACACCAGACTAGACCCAGTGCTGTCAGGGACTGAGCAGGCCTGCCAGCCTGCGCCAAGTACTGCAGCAGCCACACCTGCAGCAAGCTCTAGCTAATGAACTCTGCCTCAGTGTAGGAGCAGTAAGCATCCTGATCGCTGCTGGGAGCACTACCTCATTATCCACTTAGCACCAGCTGGGGCCCTGGGCCTGCAGACCAGTCAATGATTTTCCTGTGGAAAGCCTCCTGGTTTCTGACACAGGTTTTTAGCTTAGTTCTGGATTTAGGCTTTGGGGGCATATTTACATGTGCTTTGGGATGTGGCACTAGGCATTTTAATTAGGAAGCTGCACTAATTAAAGGTGCCTGTGTGTCATGTATATCAGTGTCCATAGGCTGGAAAAATGGCGGCAGGGCGCTTTGAACTAAAGCTCATTGAATGCGCTTTATTTCAAAGTGCCCCACCGCCATATTTTCAGTGTGGGGACACATAGGGATGCTGATACACATGATGCGGAAGACTGCTGGAGCATGTCCACTTCTGTGCTCCAGCAGACGCTATTCGAGTCTGCTCTGACATGCTGGATTTCCAGTATGTCAGAGCAGGTTCCTTGCACATCTATAGGAGCCCTGGATTTCCCTGTGGTTCTGTTTCCTGGCTCCTGACCCTGACTTGGCTCTGTTTTTGGACTTTGCCCTGTGGATTTTCCTCTAAATTGGTACCCTGCATCTGACCCCCACACCCTGACCACAGATGGAGCTGTGGACTCTGCTTCTGGATCTCCCTCTGGCTTTGGTGTATGTATGGCTCCTGCCCTTTGACCCAGCCTCAAGCTGTTTTCCCTCAGTGGCCTAATCATTAAGTCAGAACATATACACCCCAGTCTCTTACACTAGACACCACAATCCACACCCAAAATGACAACCTATATAAAAAAACCACAGACCACCATACTCGTGTCCACAAAACTGGTGATCCCAAACACACAAAAAAGCTAGGCCTTCAGATACTACCACATCTAGTTTGAGAAGAATACTCACAACAACCGCAACACCCACTTAATCACCCCAAAATCATGCCCTTATACAACAACGGGCTATCTTTGAAAGGGTCACCTACATAATGTGCAGTAACCTGCTACAATACAAAAACTCCCTGTGACTGAACCCTTGGTGGTCACCTGCCACACCACACTACAACTAATTACAAGAATCAAACTATTAGCCTATATTTGACACAAGTCAGACCTTGAGAGAAATATTCCCAGCCCCTCCACTTCTTGCTTACAAACAACCCCCTAACCTTGCCTAACTTGTCATCAAAAGCAAATTTGCCACAGAGGAACAGACATCAAATGGGACATAACTTGCCTTAACAACAGATGCTTCTCCATCGCTGCAACAACCAACAATCCCACAACGAACCCATCAGAATACATGGATCCTACACATGCCTTTCCCAAAATGTAGTATATCTGATCCAATGTATCAAATGCCCCTGTAGTACTTAGTGTGTGGTTTAGCTTCACCCACATATGTGCTAGAATGAACTCTCATGGAAAAAATACAGAAGATAGAGACATACAAACTTCTGTAGGAGCATATTTTTCACAGAAAAGCACTCCCTTTCTGATCTCACTATCCTTGTGCTTAAGGGAAGTGTCAAACACCTTGAAAAGATGAGCTTGGGAACAAATATTCATAAGCTGGCTGGACACTAAGAACCAAGGAGTGCATACTAATTCTGAAATTCTTCCTACACACTACAGCTGGTGATAACCCTTCTTCCTTTTGATAGTCTTGATCTATCTTTTGATAGTAATTGATCTTTCCTTTTGCTAACTGTTTGCCTGCTGGAAATTTCTCCTGGGAATTTCTCTCCAATTTTACCACTTTACCTATTGTTCTTAGCAATTGCTGTGCTTGCTTCCTTCCTTAAACCTGATGCAGAATGCATTGCATTTAAAAGCTTCCAAATGCAATTGGCCCAATAAAAGGTATCACCTAAAAATCCTGGCTCTCACAAACATAAACAACTTAATTTTTGCAATCCTCCTATGACATAAGGATGTAATATTATCCCCATTTTACAAGCAGGGAAATAAAACAGAGATTAAGGTCAACCATATATTCTAATGTAATTTTGGAAGCCTAGGGCCTGACTTTTCACAGTTCTTAGCACTATGTTACATTTTATGTGTTCAGAACATAAGTCCCATTAAGCTTCAGTTGTCACTGTAAGCATCCAGCACCTCTGCAAGTTTGGAATCAGGGTCTTAAGATGAGTACACAGACAATGAGACAGACACAAAGGGCCTTGTCACATGGGACACTTAGTATATGTTAAATCTGAGCAGTATTAAAGTTAGAACATATTTCGAGCAGTTACCCAGTAATGTTTGCTATAACCTCTAACACACACAGCTTGCTGACTGTTGGTCCCAACCCTCACGCCACACTCCGCTGAGGTGCTGGGGTGGAGACCCTCCGGATCTGTGGGGACACAGCTTTCAGCTTTATCCTGGAGGAACTTGACAAGTGAAAAATCCAAGATCCTTCCTACTGACGTGTGGTTTTTCTCATTCCACCTGATGGCTTGATATAGCAGAGGGGCCCCTGGCAGATGTCATGCCTGAATGAGGATTGCAAATTTCTCATATTATCTCCATGAAGCAGTCCAACAGGAGCTGAACAGGTGTTACTTAATACAATCTGGAAATACTTCTTGTGCAGAAAGTTGTAGTTTTGCTATGGTACGAGCACACTTAGCAATGCTTTACTGCTTGAATGCACAGTTGCTCATGTTTTAAGTGCATTTATCATATGCTAAATGTAATACAGAAAACCCTTGCTATTCATGGGTTCGGCATTTGCAGTTTCAAATATTTGTGAATGCTGAACCCATGTCTTAAATACATTTACAAGAGCTCCTTGGGAGCTGTGTGCTTGCTGCTACCAGGCTCCCACCGTTACTGTGCCCCTCCCCACCCCACCAGCAGTGGCACAGCTGCCACGACATTCATGAATGCAGTGCCATATTCACGGATTTTGCCATTCGCAGGGAATCTCCAGAATGGATCCCCCACAAATGGTGAGGGTCGCCTGTACGTGACATAGCCCTTAAGTGACAATCTGTGAAAATTTGTTTCCTTATATGCCTAGTGCGCTATATGAGAGGCAGGGACATAATCTATATCTCCAGGGCTATCCAATGTGACCATTTTTTTTCTTCCTGCAAAGCCCTGCCTCATTCATTACATACCTTCCTACTTCTTTAACAAATAAAGTAAGGACCCTGCAGATAATATCCTTCCATGCTGCCTCCCTAAAGTAATGTCTGTTCTGTGTACTGAATGCAGCAGTGCCTTATGGAAAATACATGGGATTATGCAATTATAGACTGTCATAATCTATACACATAAAGGAACTGAATTAAGTTTGCATGGGCATGGGCAACCTTAATTCTGTTATTTTCTACCACGTGCTTGGCTTTGCAATTCCTGGAGTTTCTTGTGGTTGTTTCCTAGGGATTTAAATAAGCAAGCTGAAAAAATGAATCCCATCCTGGGGAATCTTGGGAAACCGCAACAACCAGCCAGGCTTCTCCTGTGCTCAGATTATTGCCTCTCATGCTGCCCAGTACTGTCTTTGCATTTCCTCTGCCTGTGTTTAGCAGTTTTATACTTAGATTGTGAGCTCTTTGGATGTGCGCTGTCATTTTATTCTGTTTGTGCAATACCCAGTACAATGGGGTCCTGGTCTATGACTTCAGTGTTTATATCAGTACAAATAATCACAACCCACTATTTTTTTTTATCAGAAAGGTGAACACCTTAGATCTACCAAGTAGATCTCTGTCAGAAAAACTGAGGATAGTAGTAGGTTGTCATCCTCTACAACAGGTAGCTCAAACTCATCTGGCCCTATAAGTCCTATAAGTGGCACAAGGCTTGTCCATACCCTGTTTTTCTCCCTCCACATGCATGCTTAATCCAAAATATGTGGCACCTGCCTGGATCGGTGTAGTTGATTAATCCGCTGCTAAACTCACATGTACCAGGTATGATAAAAATGATTAAATCTATTCCTGTTCTTTTAGAGCAAAACCCTGGGAATTGGGTCACAGCCCAAATAGTAAATTAAAAACCTCTATAAGGGATTGTGCAGAAAAAAACCCTCCATCCAATAACTTTGATGTGGCCATAGTAGCCTACAATAACTTGAAGCTTTAGTAGCCTGTGTACTGCTTGTGCATGTCCTCTGTGTGAGGAAACAGTTTGGGAATTCATAAACAATAGCCTCAGGGAGCTGGACCTAACATTGGGCAGAGAACACAGAGTGTCCTCCAGATTCTACCAGCCATGCACACAGGTTTGGCATTGGTTCTGATGCAACTAGGGCTTCTTGGTTCACATTCAAGCCAATATCTAATAATATAATTAAATTAAAAACCATGTTTCTTGACATATTACTATGCAGTGGTAGATGTCATTTAAGTTATGCTCAGAGAGTAACAGAAACTTACAAGGATCAAGTCTTTGCCCAACTCATCAATATCCGGTACAAATTTTTCAATGGGCTGCGGGGGTCTGGGATTGAAAGCATGTCTTGGAAGAGCAACATCACTTGGCCAATCCTCTTCTTCCGGGAGTCCAATTACACTGTGTGAAGAATAAGCACACATATTAGTTTAAGGGAAAGTAAATCACATGACTTTGTTTCATTGTATAAGACCCAAAATGATGTTTTCTTTGTTCTCGTTTGAAGCAAGCAGTCCTGGTTCCAGGTCTATCCAATCTCACAGAACAATCTGGTATCTGCATAATTTAAAACAATTTTAAAAATCAGCATGGACCATCTATAATGAACATTAAAGGGCATCTTCTGGAACCATTGCTCGCACTC
This sequence comes from Caiman crocodilus, assembly GCA_030014935.1. Lineage (NCBI taxonomy): Eukaryota > Metazoa > Chordata > Crocodylia > Alligatoridae > Caiman > Caiman crocodilus. The sequence continues at coordinate 221,938,832 of JAGPOW010000261.1, read as the reverse complement.
AGTGAGAGCTCACTCTGGGTAAGCTTAAGGATTTCAGTGGTACTGTGTAATGTTAACTATGAAGAAGAATGGCAGAATTGGGCCCTAAATATTCAAGGTAAAACTTTATGAAACTAGCTCAGTGGCAGCATTCTGACTGTAGTCTCAGTTTCCTGAGTCTACAGGTTGACAAGGGACTGGGAGCTCTCTGGAAGAAATGTGCTCAGATCTCTATGATATGATGTTACCACACGACACTTGAGAGTGGTTAAAAGGAGATTTTTGGCAGGTTTTAGAGCCTATTCCCATGCAAGCTTCTTTTGCTGTAACAACTGTGACAAAAAGACTGCAGGAAAAGAGAGGCAAGAATTGGGATCAAGAAAGGAGGTTAAGAGAGATGTGTGTCCATAAAGGCACGTGCCTGCGCACTGGTGAACTAAAAATTACCTGGAAAAAAATAATCTTTTTCTGTGAAGTCTTTTTATAACATTTACTGGACAAGTAAGCATTTCTAAAAGATAATTAACTCAGTTGCTTTAAGTTAAAATTTTCAAAAGCAACATAAAAGTCTAACTCCCATTTCAAAAGCATTATAGGAGTTAGGTGTTTTTACCAATACACTCTCAGCTTTGTTTTGTATTCACCTCATCCATTGTTATTACATTTCAGAACATTTTCATTACATTTTCTACTCAGAGGGTGCACCTACATGTGCATTAATGCGCATCTACATGTGCATTAGGGCTGCTTCAATTAAAGTGCTGCCCCCTCCCAACCCTGACATATATGTAAAAGTGCCTTGAGGTACTGAATAAATGCACATTAGGCTGCCATAATGCGCAGTACTGAAATCACACATTTTTAAGTGACACAACACACAGTATTTTATTGTACATTAGCATAATTGCATGTTTCTGTCTGTGATGCTTTAATGTACAGTAAAATAAACTATTGCACATTAAAGTGTACATGTAGAAGCACCCAGAAAATAATAGAGTTTATGTCTATGAAATGATCACACTAATTTCTAAAAACTTAACAAAATACTTTTTGAAGTTTCTTTTAAATGTACAAATTTTATTTTTTGATCATGTCTCTACACAGGTTTATGTCTACAGTTAATATTTCTGACAGAGATATCAAGTAATGAAAAAGGGGTTTCTCACATGGAAATGCTGGTAGAGACCCATTAGCCACACCTAACCTGCTAATTTTTAGGCAAAAATCAATTTTTACAGCTAAATTTTACAGCACATAAGACTGAGATTCAACTGGGAAACCATGACAGTTGCACAACTGTAGGATGAAAACAAAAAAATAGTTTCAGTAAGTATTAGGGGTTTGCACTAGAAATGCCACTAGGGTTCAGTATTGCCTTTCTTTTCTCTAGTAGTGCTTTGTACTAGGCACAGAATAAAAATTCTCCCTTTCCATAGTGTAAATCCTGAGTTATTCCATTTAATTACACCATATGTAGACAAGGGTAAGAGTTGTATTTAGCTCCTAGCATGTAAGAAGTTTCTACAGACTAATACTACTAGAAAGGAACAGCATGCCTACAAGCATACAGCCATTGACATCTTGTTTTTTCTTTCTTGTGCCTTATCTAAAGGCTGGCAATTCTTGGCAAAGAGGGGACTGGATTTGTTGGCAAAGTTAAATTTTATCCTCATCTAATATTTATAGATTGTGAAACATACAGGGAGTTTCTCACATATAAGATGCTATGAGTCTTACTCTGAGCACCTTGCAATTTAGTACTTCAACACTACAAATATTTATCCATGTGCATAGTGTCATATACGTGACTAGTTCTACTAAGTCTACTGAACCCATGTTAAGACTCAACACAATGAACAAATACTGTGGGCTCATCCCACAGTGTTCATCGTATTAAGTCTTAACATGGGTTCAGTAGACTTAGAAGTAAGAAGGGCTGACAGAAGGCTTAAATGGTACTGAAATAAGTGACTTGTTCTCATTCAGCTGTGTCTGGTTAGCTCTGGGTTTTTATGTGTGTTATGGAGAATATGATTATTTTTAAAGACTTGATGTATGACTAGATTCCCCTATTGCTAGTCTGACTGCTAGCCACACCACCATTTGGCCAAGCAAGTTTTGGAGCGTTTCAGAGATGGTTGCTTCACCTCTCAATAAACTGATAGGATAGATGTGGGAGTTATTAGTCAATATTGCTAGGCTGGGCATCAAAATCTCTCAGGCTCAACCTGCTTCTAAAAAATGTTGAGCACTTTTCATCAGCCTCAGTTACAGAGCTGAGTGTCTCAGAACACCACAGCATCTGGGCTCAAATCTGTAGGCATACACGGCGTTGAACTGATGGCATTTGGAAAGGACAGAAGCGTTCTGGACTCTACCCTAAGCATCTTGCCCAGTTTTTATGTGAAACTCAGACTCAGGTAACTAAGAGTTGGACACATGGAGCAAACAGAACATGGTTTAGTTATCTGGAGAAACAAGGTGTCAGTCCAGAATGTCCTAAACCAGCTTTCTATCCAAATTAACCTGGAAAATGATTCACAACCTTCGCAAATAATCGCCCCCCCCCCCCCCCCCCAAATAGGCAAGACCTGTGCCTAGATGTTGGAGGTGTCCAACTGTGAGAACAGAAAACAAAATACTACTTCACATAAAAAGCAAAGAAGAAGAATCTGACATATTAGTGTCACACAAAAGAGGCAAGGCAGATTTTCTCTTTAAGCAGAATGTGTAATAGGGAATTTCTTCTCTTAACTAAAATTAGCATGGTGTTTTCTCTTCCTGATTAATGGTTGAATTCTTTTCCACACAGGTAATCTCATACACTAGAGATGGATGGACAGTACAACTAGGGGAGGCTGCTGCCAGCTGTTGTGTGTTTAATTCTATCCCAGTTCATTTTGGTATTCTGCCCCTGAAATGTTACCAAAAAACATGGAATCTTAAGAACTGTCTCATCCATGTTTTTAACATGATTAGCATCTGTTGTGTGTAATGAAATAGTCTTCGTTAGATGAAGTACTATATAAAGGAATCGTGGAGGGGAAATTTTGCCAGAACAAGAAAAAGCAAGCCATAGAGGATGGATTTTTCTGGATTGTCCAGGAAGAGTTATTCAGTGCATGACAAATTAACCACGCTAGTGAGTCACATAGCCTGGTATGGTAGGCAGGAAAGGGAAGTTAGCTGGGTGAAATCAAGACCTGCAATTTAGGAACCTTATATTAAATAATGAAAATCTTTAGAAATTGTTCTGTTATGATTTTAGAACTGGACAAGTAGTTAAGCAGACACATTCATTACCAGACCTACTCAACTGGGGCTCTTTCCTTAGAAGCTTCTCTCTGAAATATACACATGGCAGGAAACAGGGGAGACCAAAGTCTCACTCTGACCTCCCTGCCTATTCCTTCCTTTGGCCTGCATAGTTCTCTCTCCCATCCAGATGCCTGGAAACCTGTGCTTCCATCCATGAGAAGGGGAGGACAGTGCTGCAGAGAAAAATGAGCCTTCATTTTGTACAAGAAAAGTAAGAGCCATGCATGGGTCTGATGGCCATAACCCAGTCCAGTATTACTATAAGACATTACAAGAGGCCTCAAATTTCCACGGCACTCTGTAAGATCATCAGAAACCATGGTTCTGAAGAGGAGTTACAGTGCAAAACAAAACAAGCAAAGTTTTAAAATGCTTTAACCTATTTTTAACTTATCGCTACTGGATATATAGTTTATGTTTAATCTGAAATCTTCTTTTCTGTACATAGATATCTTTATTTAGCAGTTTCTATATTTCTCCTTAATAATGAACATTTCTGAGAGATTCTGCTTCTGCTTTATGAAATCCATAAATGAATAAAACATTGAGTAGTTAAATCTCTATTTTTATTTGGCAGTTAAGGTGACTTAAAGGCACTTTTCCTTCTAAGAAATTGTGTGAATGGTATATGGATGATATGTTAAAAGGTAAAAAAAAATCCCCCAGAAGTCTGTTATAACTTCCTGACAATGACTGTTAGTTCTGCAAAACTATATTCCATGCTGCTTCCTCTTCCCACTCTGACACAGAATACAAGGAAATATCATGTTACGGTATAGCAGCAATAAGATATATGTTCTAGGAATACTTTATTGTAGTCACTTTACTCCATAAAAAATGTGTCAAAGAAACCTCAAAGTGTTTCAAAGCTAGACAGCCATTGACATAATGCAGCAAGTTATTACTTACTCAAAGATTTTTCCTAGCTGATCAACATCTGAATTTCCACGAAAAAGTGGCCTGAAAAAATAAAGAAATATATTAGGGGTAAGATTTTCTTCAGGTGAATTTGTAATTCTCACAGGATGTTTCCAACATAAACTGAAAACCTTGTATCCTTTTGTGGTTTTGACCCATCTATAACTGTACCACCTTTTAAGGTTTTGCTTGGATTGGTAACAAGATTTAAAGCTAGTGGATCAGGCATACTTTTAGTTATGCTACATTTGAGAACTAATTGTATTCTTTAACATGCTATAAAACTTTATTTCTATCCCATTTGAAAACTGTCATAAGCATGAAAACAAGCTATCAGTTGATGAATATATTGCTCTATGTGCTTTTATTCAAAGTGCTGTTTAAAGGAAAAGACAGAGCCATACATATCATTTTAATAAGATACAACAGAAGATAATTAAATGTATACTTTTTTCTTTATTGTATGAAAAATGTATCCTTAAGGTTTGGAAGTCAAATTGAGGACAACAGGGTTTTACATGGTTCTATAACAAAACAGTGCAGAATTTACCTTGCAGTGGAAAACTTCTGCTGCATAAATATAGGTTAAGGAAAGAAATTAATGATCTGAACCTTCAATGGTTGTTAGAAAAAACAGTCACTTAAAAACACACTCAAAACAGTAGTATACAGAGGGTATGTCTACACATGCAATTAATGTCGCTAAAAAACCCCTCCAGCTTAGTTCATACTAGAATTTATTGCTCTCGGGTGTCAAATTTGCATGTTCCCTGGACTGCAGCAAGTTGAGCCAGGGCAGACCAGCTCTGGCTGGCAGAGGGCCCAAGGGGCTAGCCTGCCAGCCTAGGGCTGCTCTGACCCAGCTCAACATGCTGCAGAGGAGCTGGTTGGGGCCCAAGGGTGCCTCAGTGAGGGACTAACCAGCAGGCAGCTTTCACACTGAAGCACCCTCGTATCCCAGTCAGTCCAGTCAGCATCTACATGTGCATTAGACCTAGGCTCTTTAAGCTAAAGAAAAGTACACATTTCAAGGATTTTGTCCAAGCAAAAGTCAAATAGTCTAATGCTCTAAAATGTATTCTGAACCTTGTGTCCATGTGAAGGCCTGGCAAAGTTAATCTTGTTCTCAAATTCCATTAGGCAGCATCATGCCAAAACAAGTAAAATTCTTGGGATTTTTAAGAAAGATTTTTCCCATAGCTGCTTCTACCTTGGATTCAATAGGAGGTAAAGCAAAGTTTCCAGTGTTTTGAGAGCATAATTTTAGAGCACAAAGTGACCTTCCAGCACACAGTAACATTCCACCACAATTATTAATTATGCATTCATATTTTGGACTCTTCCCCATCTCATGGTCATTATTTTGATACGCTACCAAAACTGGGCACCACAAATATCATGAAATTTGTCTGGTGACTTGGCTGGTTGTTCAAACCTCTCTGGACAAATAACTGAGCAAGTAGATTAATTTAACTAACCACCATGTGAAGACATCTTGTGTGATACACCGGCATCCATTATTCTTTGCTATTGGTGTACAAGTATGTGAGTGAACAAGGCCACAACACGTTACAAGGAAACTACTAACTCAAGTAGTTGTTTCTTAACGCTATTCTTACAGGTGGATGTTAAATCTCAAGTATATACTGGCAGCCATGGGAAAAGTATCATTTCATTCTTTTTCCTTGTATATTTTACTTTCTAGTCATTCACACAGTTCCTGGTGTTTTTCTTATTTTATATAACCCAAATCCAGAGCCCTTACTCACAAATACATTCCCTTATTTGTGGATATGTGAAAACTAACTAAACTCCATGGCTGTGTCCAGATAAGCGCAGCTGTGTAGTACATGGTGATTCAGACATGTATGCAGCACCACATATCACATATTCAGCTGTTTGCCACATTGCAAGGGAGCAGCACAGGGATTTTTTTGATCCCTGTGGTCAAAAAAATCTGCACAAAAAAAGTGGAGTGGTGCATGCGGTGGCAGCGTATGCTACTCAAAACCAGAGCTGGGTTGGCTGGGGCCACACTGCTACAGCCCTGGAAGCCTGTAGAACCCCATGTAAGGCTGCTAGGGTCAGCACAGTGCCCCTGCCCAGGGGTAGCAGCCTCCCTTACCCCACCCGAGGCACTCTGCTGCACACCAGAAGGTGTGCAGGTAGCACAGGTGTTCCCTGGGAACAACTAGTGGTGGCACAAGGTGTACCTGAGGAATCAAATGTCCATGCTCGTGTGGACAAGGCCCACGAGTTTTACTCTGTGGAGTTTCTTCCTTTTTCTTTTGTGGGGAAAGGCAAGGGGCTGGGTTTATCTTCTGTGGCAGAAGTTAAGTTCCATACTCATCAACTCTGAAGATCTTTTCAGACCCAGAGGGATCCACTGGATCTCACTGACACTGGTTACAAGAGTCCCATGTACTTCAGAATGCATCTATATGCGGGGATACGTTCTACAGTGGATAAAAGGCTGAGTTTATATTTGCAGTCTCAGGATACCTTAACTTTTGTATGGTTATCATGCTTTTTTTTCTCCTGCCACCTGCAGAGGAGGTAGAGGTAGAGAGAATCCAGTGGAGCCCAACTGATTCCTCCAGTCTCTCTTCAACTGTTTGGAGCTGAAACATCACAAACTTCATGTGAAATGGCCTCTGTTTTGTGCAGGGGAAGCACAACTGAACTTGCCTCAGTGAGAATGTGGCCTTCTACTCCTCTCCATATCAATATGCTTGGAGTTACCCAGTTTTTAGTAAATCCCATTGAAGCAACCTCCCAGCAAAATCAATGGCAGTTTGCTCTGAAAGGACTGAGACAAAACTGAATAAAGATCTCAGAATCTGTCCCTGAGGTTTGGAACACCCACATACCCAATTAGGCAGATATCAACTAAAGAGATTTCCATTATGATTTTTTTTCTCAGACTGTCTATTTACTTTTTGGTAAAACAAACCAAAAGACAGATAAATATACACAGAAATATAAATACCAGTTACAACACAAATTAACAGTGTAAAACAAAAATACAGAATGAATAAAGTCTTTGCTTATAGATTAGGAATGCATACACGAATATTGCTTGTAGAAAAGAATTTATTGCTGTAGACAACTGAACAAGAAAAACATCACTATTCAACAGTGCTGTGCTCTTGTTTGTTTGTCCAAGGTTCACAAAGTCATACAGTTTTTACCTGTATTCAGTACTCCATCCACCTAAGCTGGAGTAGATATCTGTTCTATAAAGGTCAAGAGCTTTGTTTTGTACATGCCGATTTTTTATATCAGCCGCTGCTTAGTGAAAATTGAGATATAAACAGTTCATTAGCAAATCTCCTGTGGCCAGGTACAACTCCAGTGACATGTCACAGAGACTCAAAAAGTAAGTGCATGCAGAGTTGCAGTGGTGTTCCACCCAAGACAGAAACACAGTCTCTCTGTATACTGGCCAGATTACTCCTCAATAATCTAGACATAAGAAAAATATTTGTTTTCTCTAGCAATAAAATCACCTGCACAAGGAAAACAAAGACATTTCTATGGGCTCTTTTTCAACAACTGATTTTGAGTACCATCTCTTAATATTCTTTAATATAGTCATACCAAGTTATTGTATTAGGAACCATGTATCAATTTCTGAGTGTAAGGGGTTAATCTACATATAAAATACACACAGAAAAAGAAAGAAACATAACTAAGGGAAAATATTATGAAGGAGGAAAAACTCAAGGAATTCCATTTCTAATTCAAACATATTACAAAGTCATAGGGGAAGCTCCAGAACTGCCAACACAACTGCCTGCAAAGCTGGGCCCAGAGCCAGACACATGAGATGCAAGAGAAACGACTTCCACAGACTGACACCTGGATTCTGTCATTGTTAGTACAGCACAGTGACTATAGCAGCTGAGCAACCTATCACCTTCTCTTATGTCTTAAAAACTCAACACAGAGCAACTCCTAATTACCAGTCTAGTACATTTCAAATTCATTCACAATTCCTGGGATAAAAAAAATCTACCTGTGGAACTTTTTGAAAGGATCCATGTTTTGTGAATGAAAATGAATATTGTATATCAGAGGTTTGAAAGGACACCATGAAATCATACAGGTGCTCCCTAAATGAAAAACTATATTTCCTACCTTGGATGATCTCTGCCTTCTCAGGTATGCAAAGTGCATTAAGAGCAATACAAGGGTAAGGAAAAGTGTTGAGAGGAACAGCATGAAGTTTAAAACAGAAAGTTGGTGATTTGAAAGCAGAAAAGAGAATGTAAAGTAGATGGGGAGAAGAGTGAAAAAGAAAGCTGAGAGATGGGATGATCTCATGGAAAGAACAGCAGACATGAACAGGATGAAGAAGGTGGTTCATGAAGACTATAGGGGAATTTTAGAAGATGGCTCTACTAGTTGCATTGGAGGTAGGGTTAAAAATATAAATTTATGTACAGATAAGAGTAATAAGGTGAAGGCAAAGGAAAAAAGTAAAGGCAAAGAAACTCTTGCCAAGGGACACTGCATCTCACCCTGGGAAACCTGCTTGCTATAGAATCTGTGATTCAGAAATATATATAAATTCTGTTCCCCCCCCTTCATGTGGGTAGCTGAAAACCACACATTTTGTCAGATTAGTTGTAACTTGTTATGAAGAAAACATTTTCATTTTAAAAGCTTATTCAGGTTTTGAGCTAAAAGCTAAAACAATCTGAAATTACTGAATAGCTCCAGTACCTGAATTGTCCTGCGGACATCCATGATCAGAAGAAGCCCTTTCCCTCTTTGGATCTCACTAGGTTATCTGTGCTGAAACTAAAATTCAAGTGAAAATATACACTATCATTCTACTTTCTCTGATGAGCAACACAACTGTAATGCCCTGTAAAATCAGGTCACAGCTGACAAATTTCCATACTCAGGACAGTTATCTACTACCAGTCACAAGCGCCTTGCCTCAACTATTGTGCAGTTCAGGAGTTCTCGTTTTAAAACTTAACATTTTTTAAATTTCCTCTTCCCCTCTCAATTTAATTGCATCTTTGTATGCGCTAGTGCTAGAGACAGCACAGAAAAGGGATACTTCATGTATAGCCAATTATACTTCAACTGACAGGGATGGGCAATTATTTTGGGTGGAGGACTGTTTACTGAGTTTTGGCAAGCCATTGAGGGCCGCACAACAGGCAAGTGGGGCAGATAAATATTAGTTCTTTAATTTTTTTAGGGACCCCGCAGGTTGGATCAAATAGCCTGGTGGGCCACATGTGGCCTGCAGGCTGCATTTTGCCCACCCCTGTTTCAACACAGGTTAGTCAAAAGTTTCCAGAAACTTACAGTCCCTCCTCCTAGATATGGGAAGAAATAGATGCATGTGACAGAGCAGCTTCAGTGCTCCATCATTTTAAGGGCTGGAGCAGGCAGCCACCAGGTGTCTGACGAGGGCTGCCATTTTGGAGAGCTCTGATATAAGAGCAGAGCAGTTTGTGCCCAGGAGGGCTTGAAGTAACATTACCTGGTAGAGCTCCTGTTTCAGGAATATCTTGGAGGTAATGGTGAGACCTCATTGGTCCTGGATGTGACCTAAAACTGTACCCTGCAAGGATAGGGAGGCCTGGTGGTCAGGCCTGTGGTGGGGAAGGGCAACTTAAATCTCAGCCTTGAGGGCCATCTTGCTTAAGCCCCTACCTCCACCTTTTGGTGGGCTTTGGAGGCAGTTCATGGCCAGGCATGCAGAGTAACTGCCTGAGCCCTGTGGGGTGGTGAACCCTGGAGGTGGACCAGGCACAGCAGGAGAATGCTACCTGGCCTGCAGAGGTGTTCCACCTTGAGCCCTGAGTAAGAGGGTGGAGTGGTGGGCCAGGCATAGCAAGTGGAGTGCCACCTGAGCCTATGGGGGTGGTTGACCACAAGCCCAAATGGTAGGGTAGTGCAGTGTGGCCCTAAAAGGGGCAAATGAAGTGAAGATCAAAAGAAATGGCTGTTTTTAAAAAAGCTGCCAAAGACTTTCAGAGGCCGCAAAGTCTTAAAATGTAATATAATAATAAAAAAAATGACCGGATCCTGATCCTAGAATATGCATTGGCAATTGCTGCAGAAGCCCACAAGAATCCTGCCGTAATTTGTTTTCTGAAGATGCTTTCTTGTGTGGTGAAGGAGATTAACATGAAGATGCTAGACAGTGGCGGGAAAGGGCCAGCCAGTTACTCGGTGAACTCCTAGAAGGCACCAATCCCGACAGCCTCACAACTGCTGGAAATTGTCATAAAAATATCTGAGATCATGACCCCTCCCAGATTGTCAGCTCCTATAAGTTACCTCATCTTTGTTTTTATGATGTTTGACACTGTATTTCTGTAATTGTTCATGGATTTAGTTGTTTATTAATGTTTCTGATATGTTCTGGTGTGTTAAGTAATATGGCCAAGACGAAAAGAATGCAGTGGCAGAAGATAGCTAGCAATGCACGAATCAAGATAATTAAGGGTTAATGAACTGACCTAGATAACTGATTGATAGACCCACTAGCTTCCAGAACCTTCCACCTGGGCAGCCATCCGATTGGCTTGAGAGGTTATATTAGGGTCTGCCTGCGAGTGGTTGGGGGTTGTTGCTGGTGGTGGGTTGTCTGGAGTCGGTGGTCGATAGTAGCTGGATAGTGAGACTGCTCCTCATGAGTCAGAGGAACGTTTGGGTGCGACTGGTCCTCTTGGAGATTTGAGAAGCCAGAGTACCTACGTCTCCGTATTGAGGAAGGGTTTTTCCTCAACTCATACGGATACCACAGTGCTGGAATTTATCGCTGTCCCTCAGCACTGTAGGGCCCCTAGGAGAGCTAGGGAGATATTGAGTTAAGCACTGTAGTACGCCAGTATCAGGCTGCAGCCGCTGCGAGAGAGAACACATGCAAACCGCCTACTGCTTCTTTTGTGCTGGTCATCGTGCCGTCATCCTTGGCCTCAACTGTACCTGTGATTCTCCACATTGTAAATAAGTTGGCCTGCAATATTCGTGAGTAAAGTTCTTTTATTATCTTTACCACGCCTCAGGAGCCTCACTCTCCCACGCCACCTTCCCGGGACCCCGAGCACACCTGGGTTGGCTCAGAGATGGAAATGATGGAAGTATATACTCCCTCTGAGTGACTAAGTGAAAAGGAAGACTTACTAAAAAGGAAACCAAACAAATACTATGTGCACTGCTATCCAGCTCAGCTGGTTAAATACAGTGGAAGGTGAGAAAAGAAGTCTTAAACAAAAGAATCTCTTAAGGTTTCCCTTGTGCATGGGCAAAGACAGAGAACTTGTCCTGGGAGTCAAAACATGTTTTGTTTTTTTTTTACTTATGCATCAAATTAAGTCACACACATTCCCCAAAACAATAAAGGACAGTGACCTGCTTCAGCCTGCCACTGAAACTGAAGGGAGCTTTACCACTGATTTCAATGACCACTGGATGAAGCCCTAGGTGCTTACAGGATGAGTGAAATCCAGCAGTAACTACATTTCAACAGTAAGTTTAATAAAAATTGTGAGTAAGGTCAGTACAGAGCCAAGTTTCACCCAGAATACTCTTAAACCTGGGCAGTTCTCATTTATTCCTCAAGCAGAGCTGAGGAATATAATGTTTAACGTTAATCTTTTTACACTTTTTTTAAATTAGAAGACCCTTGATAGGCTGAACATCCTTCACTTATTCCCTAAATACATATGTCACGTTTTTTCTTATCTGTGGACATCTGCTTCTCCAGAAGATTTGTAGGCTTATTTCACCCGAACTTTTAGAGTGGTTATCTCAACTCAGCGAGTTTGACAACTGCAGCATTTTGAAAACTGTCCCAACATTTGAAGCAAGTTCAGAAGTTCATACACAACTGACCTTGGCAAATGAAAAAGGCCTCAAAAAAGTATGGTCTCAGTTAAGAGAAGAAACAGAAGCACTACTTTCTCCAGTATTATTTTTCTCCAACAGTGTGATTTAACTATTTGTGTATCATCTCACTGCAAGCACGGATTCAAATTGAATTTCTTATTATTCAACAGTGTCAGATCTAAGTTTGTATCTAAACTAGGCTTCTGCATTTTTTTGTTATTTCTATACATCAAATAGAACTACTGATATGACACATGAGCAGGGATCTGGGTTTTCTGTTTCCCATGGGGGGGCGGGATACAGATTTTTTCCCCCTTTAACCAAGGGAAAAACACAGATTTTTCATTTTAACATAGAAACACTCAGATTTTGCACTTTTGCAAAGAGCTCCCTGCAGGCTGGCAGAGCTCCAGCCTGCAAGAGGTGGTGGGGAGCAGGAAGAGGGCAGGCAGGCAGCGCCATGTGTACATGTGCACAGGCACGGGCACATGGTAGCCCGGAGAACAGCTCCCCACAGGTAAGTCTGGCAGAGGTGGGGATTGAGCCCCAATAGGGAGGGAGGGAGGAAGGGAGTTGGGCAGGCTAGGGTTGCTGCCTGAATGTGACAGTGTGTGGGGCTTGGGGCCATGTGTGGCCACAGGGCCTGGGTGGGGAGCAGGAAAGGGCTGCAGGCACCATCTCTTGGGGGCTGGGGCTGGCTTGCTGCCACTGCATGCACTCCTGGAAGGGGGTGGGGGAGTGGGACATGTCCCCCATATCTGTGTGTGGGGTGAAGGTGGGTACAGGCTGCCCTGCCCTGTTACCCTTCTGCCTCTGCAGCCCAGCAGGCAGGACCTGGCAGGGCTGGGCGGGGAAGCTCCTTGCCACTGCAAGCCCCATACCACCCTGGCAAAACACCCCTTAACTGCCTGGCAGCAGCAAGGGCAACAGCATGGGGTTGCAAGTCCTGCTGTGGGCAGGGGGCACCTCACCATGACTGTGTGGAGCTGTCAGCGGTGGCAACGAGCTTCCAGGCCTGCCTCACTCTGCTCTGGCACGCTGGGTCCCGCCTACTAGGCTGTGGAGGCCCCAGGGGGAGGGCAGCAGGGCAGGGAGCCCAAGCCCACAGTGGACAGCCCGCACCCACTCCCCACAGACTCTACTCCAGCCATGCTGTCCATGGAGAAAGGGAAGTTGGGCTCCAGACTCCGCTTCCTGCTGGGGCCACAGAGGGCAGGGGACTGTAGACCTGGGTCCCTGGCCTCATAGCTCTGGCAGTTGGGGATCTCCCTCCAGCAGGGCTCGGGACTGGGGTGTGTGTGGGGGAGGGCTGTGGGTGGGGAGTGAGGGGCACCAGCAGGGCTGGGGGCCTGTCATAGGTGGCAGAAAGCTGGGTCTTGGGGGGCAGTTTAAGCCCCTCCCCCCACAACTAATATTGCAGAGGCTTGTGACAGCAGCAGCACCAGAACACCGGTTGGCGTGCAGCTAGGGCAGTGTCCCATGCATGCTCAGCTCCACGTGCCTGAGGAAGAAGAGGCTAACTGTGGATATGCTGCACCGTGCAGAGCATGATGGGAGTTGTAGTTCTCGCGCTGACACATGCACTCAGCACCCCAAATAATATTTTCTCCCTCCATCTATGACTGGGTGTGAGGACTAAGAGGCACCATCGGAGGGGGAGGGGCTTGCGAGTGCGGGGCCTGGATCTGTGTCCTGGTGAGTTAAGGGGACAGGGGGAGCTCTGATTATCTATGATAAACCATAATCAAATATCAACATTTATAGGTACTTAGAATTTATTTTATTATAGTGATTGAGGCACTGGTAGGCTTCCAAACTGCATTAAAATTGTAAGTATATCAATAAACTTTGTGTTCAATTTATACACACACACACACACACACACACACACAGAGTGGCATTTCATTTTAATTGTGGATTTTGGATTTTTTAAATCAGATAATTTGCAGGGGTGGAGGTTTGGCTCTCAGAGAATTTGCGATTGTTAAATAGAGAAAACCAGGAGCCCTGAATGAGGCACACTTTGCCTTCTTTTTGCCCATGCATTTTATATCTATCCCCTCTTCCTTTTCTGATGTCTGACCACTAAGTAGTTATACCTCTTTGCTGTCCTTGCACATCTGTATTTTAAGGTTTAAAGATAGTAATTTAATGAAGAGCCAAATTACAGCTGGCTTCTGTGGATGGATGGGAGCAAGGAGACAATCCTGGGCACTCCTTTCTGAAATTTTCAGCTCATTGACGGCAGACAGTCATAAGTTGTTAGTAAACTGCTTGAAAGTGCAAGCATTGGGAGGCCGGAAGTATGTATCTAAAAGTCTTTTAAAAGCTGGAATTATTTTGAATTAATGTATGTATTGGCTTTTCAAGTTTGAGTCATTAATTTAAAGCCAAATCTAATTTCACCAATCAAAAACATTTCTAATCAGATTGCCATAATGAGACACATTCAAACAGAAGAGATTTAGTGTCATTAGGTTACTTTTTCATGGAATAAACTCAACCAAATACACAACAGCATAAACATATGTTTATCAGCTGAAAGTCTCTGCACACATGAATGATACCATGAAGAAAATTAACTCTTATATACCTGCAGTTATTTTAACCCATGCAGAGGCAAGTCAGTGAACAGGAATTGAAATATTGTATGTAACAGTCATCTCAACAGACCTTTGTGTACTTGGATTGTCCTCCAGATTTATCATTATTATTGTTGTTGTTATTTTGAATAATAATCTTTCATCAACACTGTGCTATAAACTTCACATAAAGCAATGAAGAAAAGGTACCTAAGGATTCTACAACTTCAATACACAAAAGAAAATCACAGGAAGTGAGAAATGATATAAAGAGCAGTTCCAGCTCTACCATCAAGCATTACATCAGAGAACAGAGTGCATAAATTTGGACAGAGGTACCCAGATTAAAAAGGTGGGAAAAATCCTCGATTACAGTATGGTGCTAGTCTGGGGATCTGTTAGTGTTACCAGTGGTTAATTTGAGCCTCAGGGGCAGAAAAACTATTAATGAAATAAGTTAAACCTTTGGATCTAAAGTCATTCAAATGAGAGAGAAAAACAAAATAAAACTTTTTTACAAAAATGTAAAAGGGCAAATCCTAGGATATAAAGCAACCCCCCTGAAAATGCGATTTGCTGTATGAAAAAACAATACATGGCTGGGAGACCAGTAGCACCTCAAGACCAGGGGAGCTGCAGCTGGGGTTTGTGTTACGTGATCCTTAACAGCAGAAGTAAAAAACCCCAACCCCAAACATGACTGTAATAAAACACTACTGATCAGAAAAGAATCTTTTGAGGGGATTAGAACTCATCTGACAAAGGTAATAGAAAGTATGTTCAGAATTAAACACAACCTATTATGTGGTTAAAAGTGAAATTTCAATATATAGTTTTTTTTCCCAGCTCTGGAGATTGAGCCCCAAAAGACATGAAAGTGGATAAGAAGGATGGCATGAAAAAATACTTTAATTTGTAGCAGCTGTGCTAGCTTACTGAATTAATATATACCTGTAGAAAAAATTAAGATAAGCATTAAAGGTTGGAAAACCTTTACAGCAGGAGTAGCAAGGAAAACTGATATAGTTTACAAAGGCCAGTTATAATTTGAACTAGATGTATTTGGTTCTAAATAATAATAAAGTTCAGGATTGTACAGTAGGATTACTTAAACTCCTGGGCTGAAACATGTAAACATATGCTAGCTTGTGACAGCACTATAACTACTGTGTAGTATCACATGGGGAGTGCTACAATTATTAGTTCCATTCATTTATTAATGATTTGAGCCTGGACAAAATAAAGAAAAAAGCAAATAAAAGATATTTATTTTAAAAAGAGGAAGAACTAAAAACAAAGAAATTCCATATCCGGCTGCTGCTTGTGCAATGCCATCTCCTGTTCTGAAACTAGCATTTACATTAATACTTACTACACTGGATTATAACCATTTGCTTTCTTTACATTTTAGTAGTAAAATGTTCTGTGCTTCCCTTCTTCTGATTGCCTTGTAACTAGTAACCTACACTTACTGAGCCAAATCCCTACTCCTGGTAAGAGAGTGACAAAACTACTGACTTAAGACATTAACTTAGTGGAATGGGACAGCTGACAGTGTAAGAATACTCTTTCTCCCTTTAGCCCCTATCATGGTGGTATTTGAGCCACCTCAGTTTTATGACATGCCAAATACCTGTGACACTAGAAAGTGCCATCTCTATTTGACATATGGGCACTAATGGCACAGAGCCACTTGGGTGGATATCCACAGATGTATTTAGGCACTTAACTCCTCTGTTAGGCAAATCCTATTGAATTCAATGTTTCAATAAGGAAAAGATGGGGAAAATGAGCCAGTGGAGGGTCACCTGGTCAAAACAACAACCTTAGAAAATGACTTTTGCAGATGCATTAAAAATGAGTCTGAGTAGGATGAGACCAGTTGAGTTCAATGGGAATTAGGCATCTATATACCTCTGTAGCTTGTCTGAGACTATTCAGAAAGTTTTTTGCAGAGCAGACACACAAGGTCAGACCTCTCACCTTCTAGGATAGGGTACTCATATGGGCCCGAGGTTTGGGTAAAATTGGTCCTGTCACTCTCAGACCCAACTTTTTCTCCTAGGAGCAGGAAAACTGTTATTTAAACAAAAGGAAATTACCATAATGTTGCGTGCTAAAAAAGGACAACTCTGTGAGACTCCAGCATTATTAAAACATTAGTCAAGATTTTTTTCTAGGTTCTTGCAACCAGTCACTGTCCATGTCTTAAAGATATTTTTTGCATGACATCTCTAAGATACAGCTTTTTCTATTTATTCACATAGCTATTATTCTTATCAAGGCCATCACCAACTTTGCATCTCTAATATGACAACATCCTCTTCGCTGGTATTGGCAAATGTGATCTTGTTCTGCTCATATCTATTCAGAATGTGCTACAAAGCTAATTTGCAAGCCCATCTCAATCTCTCCAGTGATGACTCCTATGTTATCACATCAAATAGACCAGGGGTAGGCAACTCCTGGCATGAGTGCCAGAGCAAGGCTACTGCATATCAATGGCCACAACACTATATTAAGTGAAAAATATAAATGAAAGCAGAAAGAGCTGGGTTCACTGCGTGTACAACCTGTGCCTGTTTGCTATGGCACTCAGAGGACTAGTTTGGTAGTCTGTAGCTTAGCCATTGTCACAGGGTACCCAACATTTTTTTGAAATACTCTGCTCTATGGGCAGTCTGCTTAACTCTTGACCACCACACCCTGATGTTAGTTGTTATACAGAGTGTTGGAGGCTACCCTGGTCTTATTACAATGACCACCCAGATTGTAGTTCTAGCCTTATGAGCCAACTGTATAGCTCCATACCTCCCTTACACCATGCCCCATGCTTAGCAGATGGCATTCTTACAGATGTTCTACCAATTGCTGATGCAGCCCATCTCTGGACCTTCTGACCCCTCAACCTCTCTGAGCCCCACTCTGGGCTCTCAGACCTCTTGGTCTCTCTGCGCAGCCCCTTTCTGGGCTGCCAGACCCCTCAGTCTCCCTCCTGGCCCCTCTCTGAGCTGCCAGCTCCTCTTTGGTCCCTTGTCCTGAACTCTTAGATTTCCACTTACTTGGTTGCTCTCCAGACCCTCAGAGTCCTGTAGTCCTGCACTCTATTCCCGGCCCCTCACTGGGCTGCTGGAATTCTCTGGTCCCACTACACTCATTGGGCTTCACTATAGGCCTCAGGCTCCTCACTGGGCTTTTGGACCCATGTGGTCCCGGTCTTCCCTGCCAAGTGCTTTTCTATCAGGGTGTGCTTCTCTAGCCTTCCCACTCCATGGGATAACCCAAAAGGCAGTGGGACCTGAGGTTTTCCGGTGCCGCATCCTTGCCTTTACCTGCAATGGCCCATGTGTGGTATTTCATGGAGGCTGCCCTGCCACAGGTAGCCCCACCCCATAGGGTACAGTTTCAGATTTTACCCAGGACCAGTCTTTAGGCCTACCTGATTTTGCTCATCTGGAGCTGGACTCCCTCTAGATGTCCTATGCCCCTTCCCCTGGGCTTGGCTCCATCTCTCATCCAAGTCCTCCATCTCTGGCCCCCAGCTCACTCTTGGATCCCTTTCCTTGATCACTCCTTATCAAATAGCCTAGCACAAGCCATCATCATCTTGAGTTGCACGCTCCTTGGCCCCTTCCTCTTGGCTGTGGCCACACAAGAACCTTTGGCCTCTTCTAGGCCCTGGCCCCACCTCAAGCCAGTCAAGAAGTCCAGGATCTCCTGGCTCTGGCAATCTCTGCTATGGTCTGTTTCACCCTTCAGCCCCTCCTGGGCTTTGGCCTCTGGCCCCGCACAGGCCAGCTGAGATTCCCAGGGTCAGTCTCGGGCCCCTCCATAGATCACTCCCTTTCTCTGGGCTCACTCTGAGCCCTCCACAGGTCTTTCTTAATTCAACACCTTTCTTCTCTGGGCTCATCTGGACCACTCAATAGGCCCATGTACTCTGCCCCACTCACAGGGTTCACCCAGTCAGACCCTTCACTGGGTCTCCCAAACACTCCGCTCCTCTCTCAGGGTTCACCTGGACCCTCAATAGGCCCACAGACTCTCAGCCCCTCTCTGGGGCTCACATGGCCTCTCACTAGCCCCTGTGCACTCAGTCCCGCTCTCTCTTGGTTCATCCAGCATCTCAACAGGCTCCAAGCACTCAGCCCCCTTCTTAGAGCTCTGGACCCCACATTGGATCCCCAAGAACCTCTTCCCTTCCCTTAGTTCCTATCCAAACCTCCAGGTGTTATTCTCCTTGCTGGCATTCAGAAGCGGCAACCTTCCTGCTGGGTGATGTTCTTACACCAGCTCCCGAGATGTTACTGTAAGCCCTGCTCTCAGGGTCTGGACTTATACCCTGTCTAAACCGAGCTCTCTTCCAATCAGGTGACTCCCTTGATCAAGCCTAACCTCACCTGCCGGCCCCTGGGTCAGCTGATTCCACAATTAGCCCTGACTGCAGCCAACACCCAATGTGTCTAAGGAAGATGAAAAAAAATTCTTGATGAAGAACTGCTGCTTGGGAACTGAGCATGCTGTTTAGTTTGGAATTCCTGAAAATAGGGACTGGCTGAGCACTACTGGTGACCGCATGTTTGGGACATAAAGCATAAACACACAGGATGCACCATGAAAATACATGACATCCATGCACGAATCACCTTGCTCCCACAGCACAACTCTGGATGAATGTTTGTGTATATGAGGGGGTGCAGGGTGATGGAATGGAATGCACTCAAGCATGACACCATCCTAGGGACCCTGACAGGACATTGTGGGGCTGTAGTTGGTGTAGGGAAAAGAGGAAGTGGCATGGCAGGAAGAATGTATAAGCTAGGGGTGTACAGAGCACATGTGTACCTCCATTTCCCAAGGGACTTGCCAGGTTTAGATGTGTAGAACCCTGCAAACAACTCTGTGAAATGACTATGTGGGAAGAACTTTGCAAAGCAAGCACAACTTCCTAGGGATCTGCATGCTGTACATACCACATTTGAGCTACTGAAATAACACATATTCTTTGCTCCTTTCAGAAGCAGGCACTATAACCCGAGAGGTCCCGGAGGTTCCTGGCGGAGCTGCAGGACCTCCACTTGGTCCAGGAGGTGCATGGCCCCACTAGGGGGGATGCGCTGCTGGATCTGGTCC
>JAGPOW010000261.1:221850479-221918939 GCA_030014935.1 Caiman crocodilus | reverse complement strand
GGTCCTGTGACCCCAGCACTCATTCCTGCCGTTGGCAGGGGGTCAGACTAGATGGCCTGCTCTAGGCCCCTTCTGACCCTAGATACTATGATACTATGAACCCTCAAGTACTGATACCAAATGTCCAAACACTGAAGCTGTTACTTAGGTACAATATGTATTAACTCCCAAGACTGGCCCTAATGTTAGATTGTGTACAGTGGTTGAAAAGCTCCCAGTCCCTAAAGACAAGGTGGGTCAAAGGAATGGTGTGGTGCTCATAGAAAAACATTTCTACAACTACCTAAATGACATCAAATTCCACCTTGCTTTCTCTCAGCCACACTGAGCTCTCCTGGCTCAGCCAGGTATTTACTTGGTACAGCATACTAAAATGTCTCAGAGACATGTCATGTTGTTCTAAATCATCCTTAGATGTTGTCAAGGCCTTGTTATCCCCCTGTTCCTTTCAGGTTCTACTTGATTTTCCACTCTTCTGGAGACAGATTTACAGTTTTTTAAAAAATATAAAGAATAGTTAAGAGTTTTGGGGATGGAGATCTGCCAGAGCAAAGTTTTTGAAATGGAAACATGCAAGCAGGAGACACATTTATCCTACATACTTTTGAGCTATTACATATTTAATGACTAATGACTGGTAGCAAATTATTGGTAATGTTCCTGGAACAGTCAATTCAATAAAAATGGTCTAGATTAAATTCTATGACCAGACATTTGAACAGGAAGAACCACTTGAGCTTGGAAGCTTAGTAAGAAGTCCCTTTTCTCTCCCTCAAATATGTCAAAGTTGGAAGAGGAAAAGACCTTGTACATGAATCTGGAGTTTAAAAACAGTTTGTGAGTAGTTTCTCATGAAAAAGAAAAGTAAGTTCTTACATTTCACACTACAGGATCTCTCATCCACAGTCCAAAAGGCATTCCGGTGAGACTCCTTGCAGCCTTGTTCTGGAGTGGGAAAAACTGTAGGGTTATCTACAGTTCTCCTCTCAGCTCCAGCTTTCCTCTTCCACAACCACAGTCATGTTGTTGTTCTCTACACTGGCTGTTTTTTCATTGCTTTGGGATGCAAAGCAACCTGAAGGCCCCATAAAAGAAGCCCCCAGGTGACATATAGCTGCTACTGTACCCTGCTTTAACTAAGGGGATATGGCTGAGAAAAAGGGGTGTAGCATAGGTTTACTTTTACTGTTCCTACTTGCTCATCTGTTGTGAGCTTCAGCTAACTCAGTTCAGACTTGATGACCCTGTCTTTTTCTGATAGACTTTTGTCTCCTAACAGCACATCCCCATTATAATGCTAACATACTATCTACCTGCAAATATTTGCATTCAGCACCTGTCATCTTTTATCTAGCTATAAAGAGAGGGCTCCTTCTCAAACTCCCTCTGGGAAAGGCTTAAGCACCCCCTTTCAGACTCAAATGATTTTTCTTTCCCCTTCTAGCCCTTGCCTTTTTAAATATAGTCAGGTGAGACAAGGAAATCACCACACTGGTCCTACTTTTTCTCTTCTCCCTCTAGAAGATGAATGAGAAACTCACAAGGACAAAAACAATTTGATAAGCTCAAGCAGGTGTCATCTGGCATGTTTCAGGCTACTATCTATACCAGCTGCCTGGCGTACATCCTCAGGAGACCCCAGTACCAACTCAAACTTCTGCTTCTCTGAGTGTTCTCAGAGACTCCAGGCTAACAGCTTCTCAGGTCCTCTTCCTCTGCTATCTCCTCAGGCCACGGTCATCTTTGCCTGCTTCTCTTCTCCCAGTGTCAGCCCGCCTACCTCAAACTTCTTGCTTTGCCACAAAAGTTGCTCCCCCAGTTTGAAGAAGCAGTAACCTCAAGGGAACTGTGGATGGCTATATACCATTCGAATGACATGAAGAACAGCTCTTAGCAAGGGACAAGGGGAAAAGGAAACCCACAAAACTTGTATTTTGGGATAAGACCTGCCTTGAGTTTTATCTCTCCCTTTGGTCAGTGGGGAGAGAGAGAAATCCCATATTTCATGAGAGAGGTTTTCAAAGGCACAAATGGCTGGAATACGTACACAGCTGGTATGTGTGCCTTTGAAAATCTACCTCAACAAATGGTACATTTTTGCCAGAAAGTGAGAACATTGATTTGGTACTTTATTTGAGCTTTCCTATTCTCACTGGAAAAGCAGCCATTGTCTTAGCACAATACTGTATTTGCATTTGACCATTAAAGTAGCTCTGTAGACATACAACTTCTACTGGTCCTCCTACCCCTTCCTCCTGGTTCTGTTTTGTTTTTTGTCATGGTTAATGACAGTTTTTGGTTTCTATGGTTTATCAACGGTTTCCCTCACCCACAGCATCTATTCCTCTGACTGAAAGTCTGGCATGATGGGAAACTGGAAGGAAAACCACAACTGAATGGCCTGGCATTCACTTGACACTCATCTCCAACCACAGACTGATATGGTTACCGGATTTGACTAACGGCTATCAATCAGCCCAACTGTAGACATTTGAAACAATACATGCCAATGAAACCTAAAAGGAAAATGTGAACTAAACCACAGTACTATATATTTTATTTGGAGCCCATTTACTTGAATGGGTCTCTCACCATCCTGAGATAACCTGCTAATTTTTTTTCTGCTTGATAAGCCTTAGAATTATTTAGATTTGTCTACCCTCCAGTTCATGAATGTGCACATATACCTTGTATCGAAAGTCACTGATTTAGAATTAAGCCGCAAACACTGCTTTTCAGTATATTAGAATAACATGAACCAGTATGACTGACTGTCCTTCCTTTGTCTCTTAGTAGGATTAGATGTCATTGTCATTCTTTCAGATGGGAAGGTCACTGGGTTAAATTAGTGGCCCACGAGTACAACAGAAATGCTTTAAAAAATCTTTGTATTTGGCTGGGCACCTGTGTAGAAAGGAAGAAAAAGCCTAAGTTGTTAGATCTGGTTTGGAAAAACCATCAGCCTCTCACACAGCCACATGCACAAGAATGGCAGAGGAATAAAAGAGGAAAAGTGCAAAGCACTTTCAGAACATTCAGAAGTCTGAATGCTGACTGGATCTTTCCAAGGAATGAACCTCCTCCCAGTGCAGTTGGTCTGGACTGTGATGAACTTGCATGGTACTTGCACTTAAATCATTCTTGTAAGAAAACAAGATGATTTCCAAAAATGGCAAAAAACAACTCAGGCCAAAACTGTATAGTACCTTGGTTCAAAGGTTGCAAACTAAGCTGTGTATTCCAGGAAGCAGTAATCATCTTTATTTTCTTATAACAAAGACAAAAAAGAACCAAGTGTCGGTTTCTTGTTTTTAAATTTTGTTGCTACGAACATTTAATTGCGACTAAACAGGTAAATGAATGTTTCCAAAATATATTTTTGAGCTTTTGGTCCAGTAGATAAACTATATAAAGTTTCACTGAAAAACACAATATAACGTGATTTCAAATGTAGTGCCTGACACTGCTGTAGGATTAATACAAAACAACAGTTCTCTCTCAGACCACATTTAAAGAGCTTGCCATTTACAGAGGACCTGGCAGCAAGAAAACATATGTGTACAGTGACATAGGGTACTCTACCATTTGGTTTATTAACTTCTCTTTTCAATATCCTCAATTTCTCCACTGTCCCTGTTTTATATCACATTTTCCTTTTTTTTTTTTTTTTTTAATTTTCACTACTTCTCTTACTTTTCTGAAAGTTTTCAAAAGCATCTCCTGACCCTGTTTCTTCCCTACATTAGTGTGGCATCTCAGAAAATTGTTGAAATAGGGTGAAGGTAATAAAAAGATACATTTTATAGTAAGATCTGGAAAAAAATGGCAAGCTGACTATGGGGAAAACTAAAGGCTGCAAATAAAGTGATACGATCTGGCTGTTCCATATCTACAATGGACACTTCCATCACTAGGGGGGCGTAGACTACCTGATGCACTCTAGTACAGGAATATAGCTAACAAAAGAATGAAGAACGTGCCTGAAATGAGAAAATGCAGCATTGAAGAAAAACGGCCCTTGACTCCATGGATATTACTACACAGATGTTGAAGATGTAACAAGAGGGAAGGTTCCACTCATGTCACTTTTCATATAGGGGGATGTTTAGGGTGTAACCCTCGCCTTGCAATGACCATTCATATTACTGGGGTTGGAGTTTCACTCAAGATTTATCTATGTAGGAAGAAAACATAATCAGCAGTTGGTTAAAAAAGACTCAAAATATAGCAAATAACAATTAATCAATAAGTGTCAAGGCAAAAAATCCTGAGAGGAAAATCCTGCTCTGCTGTATTTAGTGTAAATTTTTCCACTTCTTTCATTTGATTCCTATGAATGTTACATGAACACCTTCAGGTCCTGTGCAGAGTACAGTCCAGTCCCACCACAGTATTTTCATCCATCAGCTTCACACTTCATGGATAATGTTGTTACAATAGCAATACCTCTGTGGTTATATAAACAAGTCAGTAATATTCTGCACTAAGTATTTTGGTGTGTATAAGACTGTATAAGACTTTAATGACGACCATAAGCTTTAAAACAAACTGATGTGTATCCTTCCAAGACATAACAAATGTTACCATGTCGTCACTAAGATGTAATAAGCCCTAATGAGGCGTGGAAGCATGGAACCTGAAGTGGTTCAGGATGGGGCATAGCAATTTATGGGTTAGGTAGTATATGGACATTTATGGATACAGGTACTCTGGGAGCAATAATCAGTGCATGTGATATGCAGATTCAAATAACTGGTGTTCGTATGAGTGACTGACTGAAAGGAAAGTAGATATGGGAGACCTCTTTAATCCCATGCTTCAAGGCTTCTACCAATCACCTGGAGGGTCCAGAAATATTTCTGTTTACCTTGTGAAGGATTTATTTGGCTTCTGTATGTGTTCTTCCTGCCTCTAACTATCTTTCTCTGAAGATCGACCTCAGCTAGCAGTGGCATCTCGGTTGAGATGTGCTGGTATAGTAGAACTTAGATTATTCAAAATCAGGTGGTTTGCAACTGCTTAATTTGTGGTAAGTTTGTTCCCTTTGCAGTTTGTCCCCTGTACTGCTCTTGGTACTTAAACTGTCAAATACCTAACTGGAGGGTTTTGCTTATGTGCTCTATGTCAAACTGACTGCTAGATTTGGAGTCATGAAGAAACTTTCCCTCCTGAGTCAGACTGTCAAGGACTATGGGGCTTTTCCCTTTCTCTGTAGCACAGGAAATGGGTTTTTTTCCTAGTTTCATATAACTTAGCTGTGGAAAAGCTATCACATGAGACAAAACTAAGACAGAGGCAAACCACTGGATGCTTAATATTCTTTCTAGTACAAAGATAGGAAGAACTGCAAGAATGCAATATAACTAAGGAACTCATGTAGCTATCTGAAAAAATCAAGAGGTACATATGACATGGGCCAGGGGAGGCAGGACGTGTCATTATGGAATACAAAGGATGGCTTTACAAAGGAACAGCACAAACATGTAGGGACAAAATCAACATGGCAAAGTGCAATAAAAGTTATAACTGGCAAGAAAAGAAAGAAGCAACAAGAAGGGGGTCTACAAATTTATCAGATGGAAAAAAAAAGAGTAGGGAAACTAAAGTGAAAATGGAAGATGCAAAGTAGGTGGAGCTACCCAATGTCTTCTTTGCTTCAGTCTTCGCAAACAAGCTGCGAATAGAAAAATAGCAAGATAAATATAAAAGAAGAAGAGAAAGAGATGCAAATCATGGTAAGTGAAGTGAACTTTTGAAAAACTTGAATAAATTTAAGTCAGCAGAGCATAATGCAGTCGTTGTCAACAAGGATGCTGCAGCACCCTAGGGTGGCATGACACTGGCACTGCCCCCTCTACCACAGAGTGAAATTGCCTTGCATGCCTCTGTTTTTAGGAGATATGTTGAAGCAGAACTAGGAAGAGCTGCAGCAGCAGCAACAGCATGCTTGCCTGCATAATATAATGCAGGCAGGGGTGCCTATCTGCTGCAGCACTACATGGGATAGTTCAGTTTCATCTGCCTCATGTGCCTGTTTCTAACAGATATCATGCTGGATCAGACTGTAAGCAATTCCTGCTGCAGCCTCTTCCTGATCTAGCTCTGCAGAAGACATGTGGCACAGTTCCAGCTAGCCACAGTGGTGGTGGCAATGGGGTTTCCTTTTATAATTATAATTATTTTAATTATAATTTTATAATTATAATCTATCCAATTAATGATATTAATTAATAGTATAAGACTTTATATTACAATATTTATAATTCATTTATATGAACTCCTTAAATGGGGTGACACTAAATTTTGAAAAGTTTTGGAGGGGTGGTCTTGAGTCTAAAATGTTGAGAACCACTGGCCTAATGAAATTTCCTGCACAGTGCTGAAGAAACCAGCTGAAGAAATCTCATTGATATTGGCAATAATATTCATAAACTCTTAAATAACAGGTGAAGTCCCAGAGGCCTGGAGAAGGGATAACAATATGTCCATCTTTTAAAAAAAAAAGGAAGACGACCTAAGGAACTACAGATTTGTCAGTTTGATATCAATACCTGGTAAATTACTAGAACCAATTAAAGAGCATTCAGTCTGTAAATATCTGGAGACTGAGGAGATCACTAGCAACCTGCCTGGAATTAAGAACAAATCATATCAATCTCAATTAATTTCCTTTATTTGATAGGGTAACTAGTTTGGTGGGTAAAGGGAATACAGCAGACATAATTGACTTAGGAAGAGGGAAGTAGTAGTAGTTTTCAAATAGCTGAAAGGCTGCCCCAAAGAGGATGGTTCTCTTTGTAGAGGCAGGACACAGAAAATAGTAAATCTACAGCAAAACAGCTTTAGATTAAATCTCAGGAAAAACTTAACTGTAAGAGAAGGAAGTCAATGGAACAAGTTGCCTAGTTATTTTCAGAACCTTCTTCATTGGAGGTTTTCAGAAAGAAGCTGCTGAATTAGACATCTGTCTGGGATACTTTAGGAATGAGGAATCCTGCATCTACACAGAAAGTTGGACTAAATGACAATTGATGTCTCTTTCAACCTTGTGATTCTGACCAGTTTTAGGAGAGCTACAAAACCTAGCTGTTTAAATAAAGCTTCTGTGCCATATCTGAAATGTTTCAGAACCTTGCCACAATAAGTCTTGCAAAGATGCAGAAAGCCCAGACTCTAAAGTTTGTCTGCTAATGACCATTGTTAATATTTCCTGAATACCTCACAAACCCTATTTTGATGGAAAGTCTCATACCGCTTGGTGAATAACTATCATTTAGCTACTTCACTGTTAAGATAACTGGGAGCTTACACAGGGGCATTACTGGAAGAGCTGGAAACAGAAACAAGGCCTTTATTTATTATACACGAAAGCCAACTCTCAGTCACTTTGCTGTACAATCTTTCAGAAAGAACGTTCCATATTACTAGAGTTGGGGGGGAGCCACCTTTGGCAGGTGCACCATAAATTAAGCCTCAGCTTTCCCCGAGTGCCATTATGATCCCCTTGCTCTCTGATCCATCACTCTGCTCCCTGCCTGACTTTTTGCTCTGCTTTCTGCTTCCTGTCCCCTCCCTGATCTGTCATGTGCCAGCACCACACTCAGAGGCTGCTCTTGCCATTTGTGATGTGTGCCACAGATTGGGCACCCCGTTAATAGAGTGTGATCCTGTCCCACTGGGGTGGCTGGTTCACACTGCATGGTTTATGGTTGATATCCTGTCCCCACTGAAGTCCAAGCAAGTTTTGCTAATGCTTTCAGTGCAATGAGGATTTAATCCTCTGACTGCTACAGCCTGTGCTTAAAAGAGCTACTCTCTTAGCTTAAGTGGTAAAAGCTAAAGCTTTTACATCCAACATCTAAATATCCCAAATTCAGTCCCTGCAGATGACTCAAAATGAGAATTGTGTGTTATATTTGGCTATACTATCTGTAACCATCACACCAAATTCTGCTCCCTTAGCTAGTAATAGAAACTAAAACTTCTGATGCCCAGATTCCATTGCTGACTCACAAATATGAGTCACTGGTAAAGCATGTGCTGTGTTTCCCTGTAAGAAACTTGGTCCTACAGCTGAAGTGGAAAAATTATGTACAGTGAATCTGACAGTTGCGTGTTCAAACCCTACAAACAACAAGAACTGTCTCGTCTGGAATCAGCTGGGGGCTTTGCCCTGCTGCTACCTCTGCTCTTCCTGGAGATCAGGCGCAGAACAGAGTAGGCTGCATTTGGGAACAGAACAGAGGAGGAAGTCCCCAGGCTGGGGAAGGCATGGGGATCTCCCTACCACTCTACTCCCTCCAGGGACTAGCATGGGGATAGGAGTGGGGGCCACTGCTCCCTATGCCTTCCCCATACCAGGATCACCCAGATCTGTTGAAGTTGTGGAGAGAGGAGAAGAGTGAGTGGATTCAGGCTGAACACCTGTACTGTTCCCTTTCCCAGAAACATTTCTAGAAATTAATGCCTGTTTGTGGCCAGTGTAGGTCCAAAAGGTCAGATCTTGATTTTTAAAATGTACTTTTCCAGAAAGCAAGTCTCCATTTCAAAAAATGTAATATTACTATCAGGACATTGAGGGGGTCACAGGACTCTTTCATGTGTAGGTCACTCATAGGCACAGCTCAGATGAGATATAAAATTGCTTCCAGCTAATAAAGCTTGATGAGTGTCAGTACCATCTGTCATATCACAATCTGATTAGACTGTCAACTCTTGGAGGGAGTGTGGGGGCAATGGTCCTGACTTCTATTTCAGTGAGGCCATAATCTCAAATGAACAAATTACTGTGTGTTTAAGGGGCAGAGACATATGGAGCAGCTGACATGTTTGTGCCCATTCAGACTCCAGGGTAAATGAAAAGTATATGCCATGGCAACCTGGCTTTGTTTCATTGAGGGTTTATCTGCCCTGGTTTAGCTTCCACTTTCCACTTGAGCAGGCACCTGGACAGTTTGTGTGTGTCAGCTGGTCTGCATCACGTTCCTATACCCTTTGAACCTGCTGTAACCTATTTGTTCATCCATACTCCTTTACTGCTTTACTTACAAAGATGTTACTCCCTAGTTTGGATGCATTTGTACTGTATAACAGTACTTATCCAGATCACAGGAAGGGAAATACGTTCTATTAATATAATGCACCTTGAGAATGGAATAGTAGTGTCTACAGATGGACTTGTACACTTGGACATAGCTGTTTTAGTAAAATACTGCATACCTATCCTACATACCTAGAGCAGAAAAGTTTTCAAAGGTAGACCAGGCCTAGTCTGGGTCTTCTATAAAGAGCTCCTGCCATACTGCATTATCATATCTCTTGCTTGTGAGAGCACTTGACACAGTAATTTTTCCATATGACCTAAGGCAGGGGCGAGCATTTATTTCCACTGGAGGGCTGCTTAATGAGTTTTGGTGAGCTGTTGAGGGCCACATGGGAGCTTGGCTGCCTGACAGTTGCCCTTCCTGTTCATCATCTTGGCACTAGAATTCCCATCCCTAATCCCTGATCTTTGCCACCAGAAGTCCCTCCCCTTGCCCCGGAAGTATTCCTTAGGGGGTGGGGGTTGCTATCTTGAAACTGGAAAAAAAACCCATATACTAAAAAAATTTTAAAAATAAAAAAAATTCAAATACCTACTATCACTTATTTTAATTTAATTAAAAAATATTTTTCTCCTGATTTTTGTTTGAGTAGTGTTATCTAGAGGTGATTGCACAATAGCTCAAAACACACTCTTACTCTTGTATATTGTGTGCAAGGGAAATAAAATTGCGTATGTGGGGGCTGTGTGGTTGGGGAGTATGTGCCCATTCAACCATGAATGGGTTGGGGAGTGTATGTGGGGTGTGGGTATGGTGAGTGGGGTGTGTGGCAGTGGGTGTCAGGTATGTGGTTGGAGTGGGGGTTGGAATGGGGAGAGGTGGGTGTGTCTGGGGTATGGTGTGGGGGGCATGGGACTGTGTGGGGCCTGTGTAGGGGCCTCTGTGGGGTTACTGTTGGGGGGTGGGAATATGTGTATGGGAAGGTGGGGTGTGAGTGTGCTGGGGTACGGTGGGAGGTGGGGAGCCAGCCCCACCTGTCCTGTCTGGGCTGCAGTATGTAGTTCTCAGTTATGAGGCCAGGACCCACGTGGCATGGCATGGAGCCGCTTCATGCCATACCACATGGATCCTAGCTTTGCAGCAGGGAACCATGCGCTGTAGCCAGAATGAGCTGGGCCAGGCTGGTTCTGTACTGCACCGCTTGGGTCCCAGCCCTGCAGTGGGGAACTGCATGGTGCTGCACAGAGCTAGCCTGGCCCATCGTGTCCCAGCAGCACGATTCCTCACTGCAAGGCCAGGACCCACATGGCGTGGCACAGAGGGGATGGGATGGGCTGGCCCTATGCCACCCAATGCAGCCCCCAGCCTTGCAGCCGGAACTGCGTTGTGCCGGACTGGCCTGTATGAAGGCTGGGGCTGTTCTGCTTCCCTTGCTGCCAGTTGTGGCTGCTGCTGCTGCTACTCACAGCCCTGCCATGCTGTGCTGCTCAGGATGGGCAGGAGGGAAGCTTCAGCAGTAGGTTCCTGCCCAGCATATGGAGCTTTGGCTCCAGCTCCTGGCCACCTTTCACCCACTCTGTCTGCCTGGTGCAACAAGCAGCCCCTGCAGGCAGGCAGAACAGGTGGAAGGTGACTGGGAGCTGGAGCTGGATCTCCATGCACTGGGCAGGAGCCTTCCGCTGAAGTTTCCTCCTGTCTATCTGCCTGGAGCAGTGTGCCACAGCAGGAGCAGGAGCCATAGCCAGAGGCAAAGGGATCAGAACACCCTGCTGGCCCTGGCCAGTGCGCACAGCTTCTGGTGGGGCTGTTCCTGGCATGGCTGCAGCCAGCTGGATGTTGCTGTGCTCCCTTTGCCTTCAGCAGCCACTCCTCCTCCCACTCCCGCCCCCTGCTGCGCTGTTCCAGAAGGGGGCGGGAGGAAGCTTCAGCCTAGCTGCTCCTACTGGAGGTGAGCCGAGCAGAGGCCCATATGACCAGCTGCAGTTGCAATGGGAGCAGCCCCACTAGAAGTCCATGCTGGCTGGGGCTACGGGGAATACAGCCTGGGCTGTCCGGGTGGGGCTCAGCCCCATGTGGAGCATTGCAGGGGTAGCTGTGGGCTGGCTCCAGCTAGCTGGCAGGTCGGATCTGGCCCACAGGCTGTATTTTGCCCGCCCCGCCCCTACCCCTAAGGGCTGACGGAGGGAGGTGAAAAAAAAGTCAGACCTCATCCCTGACAATTTTTCTTTTCTTTAAATAATCTCACGGGTTGAGCCAGTCTCTTGGTTTCTGATTTTTTGAGGTTGGCAATATTTCTTAAAGACATCAGATTAATCCTGATGGAGTTAAAATATAGACACTGTCAGGAAAAAGTCCTCAAATATAAAATACATTTCCCTGATTAGTGGGCTACAGCTATAATTTAGGGACTTCTGTGTCCTGCTTATCAGTTTTTTTGAGGTTTTTCCTGAAGAATAAGAAATACAGAGAAGAAATGGACAAGTATTAATTTATGCAGGACCTAGGGGAGACCTTTTTTAGATACTAGATCCAAGTTAACAGTTAGAATATTTATGTAGATTGTCTCTGAAAGCACGACGTTGAAAGAATGAGGTGTATTATTGCAAATGGAAATATAAGTATACATAACTTTTGTGAGACATGCATTATTATGGTAGGTAGTGGGAAATTACATGAAATTACAGCTATCCTTATTCGATTTACCAGTTAATAAAGAGAAACTGCCCACCGGTACAAAGGGCAGTTTCTCAAGCACACAATATTTTCAGGATAACAAGAGTTGCAATAATAGTATTAGGCCAAGCAAACCTGCTGGGGCCCTTTAGATGCTATTTTTATATTTAAATCAAGAAAAGGAAAAGGAAAATGGTTCCATTGTCTGTGTGATAATTACTACCATACTTAAATACTCAGATCTGATAAAAAATGGCTCATGTTTGAAAGCTTAATGATTCAGTTGCTCTAATAAAAGATACCACTGTAAGAAATCCCTGCCTCTTGCACTATGCTTGAAGCACATTTGCTTATAATTAAGGTATAGATATAGAGCATCCACACTTCCCAAACATATACATGGCTATCATCTTGTAGGCTGGCCATGTCTACGTGCACAGGTGGAATAATTAATAAGTTGCTCTGTGTGTGTTTTTTGGAGCAGTTGAAGATAACAGCATCAATTCAAGCAATATTTCAAAGATTTGCCATCTTCTCAAATAATTTGATAAATTTCCTTTGTATCGTCTTTGGTTTTGAAGTCTATCAGCTAGTTATATGATATGTAGTCACATGAGATCTAGCACTGTATTGACTATCCTCTGCTAGCAGTAGCTTGAATTGTCTGCATGAATGTATCCATTACAATATATCACAGTGATCCACACCTTCTGTGACTTGATATAGTGTACTGATAACTAAAACAATTCTTAGGAAAATTATGAAGTAAACTACTAATTGTCACAGGAATGGGTACTCTTGCCCATGCAAGCAATGTCATTCTGTTGCATACATGAATATTCTGATAGTATTATGACATTAATAATTAATAATATGACATTCTAATACTATTATTATGAAATTATGACTAATTTATTCCAAAAATAGTTCCAATGAACTCTGTGGAATAAGGTACCCTTCAGCATGAATATGGGTATAAGCATGTGAGCAAATTCATCACAGGGCAAAAAGTGGCAGGGCTCTACCACACATCATGTGTTCTGACATAAATGCTTGTATATACACTCTTACTTTGTGGCAAGTGGTAACCTGGCTTTCAGTGAAAAAGATCCAAGTTAAAATCAACACAAAGGAGAAACAATGGGAGGAGCAGGGGGTAGTAAGAAAATAAGCATCTGGGGATATGGTATAACAAAAGGAAAAGGTTGGCTTTAATGCTGTACCAACAGCCAATTTTTCAATCTAAATTTTAAAAGAACCCATATGCTCTTATCCCATCAGTAGCAGTTTGAAAAGGAGATTGGTGGTACCCAAGTTGCCTACTATTTTTTTCATGGAAATAGCTGCCACATTTATTCAATCTTTTGGAAACAATCCATGGGAGTTTGCAAAATTTTACAATTTATTGCTACTAAGGCCATAGTAACATAGCTTTTCTTTTGCAATTCATCAAGGATATTAAAATGAGAGCATATGTCACACAAAGTTTATTGCAAAATCAAGTCCAACCAACAGTCAGAGAAGACATTAAATTCCATTCATTTTAGTTTTGTGACAGTCAAGCTTTAAATTGGTCTGCCAAACCTCCTCCCATAATTAAATGCCTGAAAGTCACACTGTTACCATCATTAAACAACATAGCACATATATACTTGGCAGATGCCTAAAGTCCAGAGTTTTTGACTGCATCCGAGATTTAGGACTGAAAATGTCAAACTGACCCTGCTTTGGCAACAATAAGAGAAAGCCTGGTTGTATCAAAATCTGCCTCCAATCAAACTTTATTTGCATTAAGAAATCTGCCATTTTGTAATCTCAAAGTAATATTTGTATTTGCAATCAGTAAAAAGTAAGAATTGTCCCTAATTTTATTTATCATGTTGGAATTTTGATTTGAAAAGTGAGTGAGGCTCATATACTCTAATAGGGACAACTGAAAAATCTATGTAAAGGTTTTGCCTTTACTAAATTAAGTAAGAAAATAAGGTATTTGAACAAATACTAAATTCTCTCAGTTTAGTTGTTTCTCATGCTTTAGTCTCTCCAAAAAAGCTAAAATAGAGCTGCTTTTTGATTTTGAAAGGTAGAAAAATATTACTGGCTCAATATCATTGTCAACTTTGCAATATGTGGGATAAGACTTTGAAAATTTGCAATGGAGGACTTAGCAGAAACTCCTAAAATGCATACTCTTCTATTCTCTCATTTACTGATCTAATATATGAGTCATAAACAGAGGGTGGAGTGTAGTAAATCTGCCCAGGCCATCTGACCATACAACGAGCCCCCCTGCTTCCCCCGGGGGTGTTTTGTCATATAGTAACTTTAATAAGCAGTGAAATCCCACTATTCTTTTGTAGATTAAAAATACTATCACAAACACGAGTTCTTCTCTGTCAAGAAATATTGGTATTACCTGGTGCTTTCTAAGAACTACTACATTATAGATATGATTTTGCAGTTTTGAAAAACTGATCATTGTTTTTTAGGTTGATAGGTGACCTGTCTTCCTCAGATTTTCCCATTTTATTTATTAAAAATGATTTCACAGAAGCTGTTCCAAAATGGTCCACGTAGTTGCTATAAGCAAGCTGTCAGCAGACTATATAGTTACAATGTATAATTCTTGCTGTAGAGTCTAGTTTTCATTCAGGCTAGGGACCGACATTACAGATAAACCATTTTGAAAATAGCTGAAACCAGTTTGAGATAAGTCTGATACTACATTCAACCAGGTTTAACTGATTTTGGTCAAACCAGTTTATGCAATATCTGTCCCAGACCTCTTGCTGGTTTAAGATAAATCAGACTCCTCCAGCATCCTGGCATATTCTTTGGCCTGGGTGGGGCTCTCTGCTCCCTGACTGCAGCTCCTGCAAGACTGCTAAGCAGGAATTCCACCCCTATCCCTCTGCCTTGCAAAGAGAGTTGTCTGTGTATTAGCTAATAGACCACATGCTGGCTATGGTTCCGCTGAATCAACAAGCAGAATCAACTGGTAGCTGGTAATGTCCTTCTGTTGTTTTGTTAATGGGATGATAAACACTGAGTTAGGGGTGATAAACATGATTATCAATTCCCTGGACTAATAAGAGCATCCTGCTGGGACCTGGCCATGCCGCCTGTGGCAAGGTGGCAAGACTCCCCAACTAGCCACAGTGCTAGTTTCCCCATATGCCTTTGGGCACGTCACCCACCTGCCTTTCCTGCCATGCCTTGTTGTTAATTAAGTTGTTAATTAAAGCACAAGGCCGCCCATTGTTGCCCTGATGCCAGGGAGCGCTATCTGCAGCTCCGTTCCTCTCCTACACCGCAGCCCAAGCCTCACAGATGGCATCCAGATGACAATGCTCCCAGCTAACAGCTGGACCAAGCTTAGGCCTCATTGTCAGGCTGCAGACACACACATTCATACCGCCCTTCTCTTAATAGGGCCTCTCTCACTCCACCCCCTCTCATAGGGTCTCTTTCATGCCTCGATAACTTGTACTGCCTTACTCCCTCTTGAAGCGGGCCCCTTAGGCCACAGGCTTTAGCTAGCTCATATCTTGGGTGGCAGACGTATCATCTTTTGGGTCTCTCCTGCAACCCCCACTGGAGTAGTGGGCAGCCAATTACCCAACCAGGTCTAAACTTGCCCTGGCCCCTTCCCGGGGCAACTCTGTACTGGACTCCCAGCCCTCTGGTTTTCCCCTCACTGGGTCTCCTCGTCTCTGCCCCCTCACTGTGGCTCTACACTGTCCTCTTACTGGGACTCCACATCTCACACTGCCCCTCTCACTGTGGCTCCACATCTCCACCCCCTCACTGGGGCCATCCCCTCACTGGGGGTCCTCATTTCTGCCCCCTCACTGGGGCTATGAGACTTCCCTCCCCTGTGGGGCTCAGGTGGCTGCAGCTGCGCTCCAGGGTCTCACAGGGACTCTCACTCATCCCCTGGAGCAGTAGGTCATTGTGCTCTACTATAGCTCTTACTTTTGACCAACACTCGCCTCCCAGCAGTGTAGGACTTACCGGGGTCAGGACTCGCCCCTCTCTCTTGAACTGAGCCCCCCCTTACTCATCTCTGGCCCAAACTGGCCTCAGGAGTCTGAAGACATACCATGCCCTCCTCTCACTGCGGCTGCCTCCTCACTGGGGCTCCTCATCTCTGTCCCCCTCATTGGGGCTCCACACCGCCTCCTTACTGGGGCCACAAGGCTTCTCTCCCAGGTGGGCTCAGGTGGCTGTAGCCATGCCTGGTCCCAACTACCTTTCCTTAGGTCCTACACCTCAGATGGCCGCAGCCATACTTGGCCCCCACTCTTGCTCCTCAGGGTCTTGCACTCCACAGGGCTCAAGTGGCCATAGCCATGCCTGGCCCCCACTCTCGCTCCTCAGGGTCTTGCACCCCACAGGACTCACGTGGCCGCAGACGTGTCTGGCACCAACTACCTCTGATGTTACATGACCCACCTGAAGGTGAGGGCTAGGGTTAAGGCACCTTTCACCGGGGTGGTATCTGACCTGGCATTTCCTGGGGGCTCTGATGCCACTGAGAGCCCCAATAGGCCACCAGCTCCTGGCAGGGTGCAATTTTAGGTCATGCTCAGGACCAGGAGACTCCAAAACATCCCCTACAGCTCCTGCTCTTATCTCTACGGTATTTGTTATTCAGCCTTGCAGCCAGGTGATGTTACTGTCTGGGCTGCCAGCAGCAAACTGCTCTCTTTATATAGGTGGCCAGAGGTCTAAAATGGCTGCCGCAATCAAACACCTGCTGGCTGCTTGGCTCTGCTCTTAAAGTGGCAGGAATCAACAGTGCCCTGCCATACATCTTCCCCTTTAAAATAGTTCCTGGGTAAGGTTTCCCCTACTGCTCCTCCCAAAGCTCCTCCTCAGAGCCTGTGAAAGCCCTCAAGTGGCAAGCACCCCCAAAGGTGCTCTGCCACACCCCACATCAGCTCAGGCCTGTGCAAAGGAAGGGACAGCTGCTCTAGCGCTCCAGCTTCTAGCCTGAGCCACTGCAGGCATGTGCTGGCATTTCTGGGATGTCTGTACAGTTACAAAGTGACTTAGCCTAGCCAGGTTAGACTAACTTGCAAAGATTGAATCAATTCAGGCTCAGGCTTTTTGAATGTCTATCCCTAGCCTCAAAATGTATATATAATGAGGCTGCTATTTTACAATGAAATAATACATGGGGAGGTTATCAAATCCTCATCACTGGAAGCCTTAAGAGCAGGTTAGATAAATATCTGACAAAAATGCTTCAGATATGATTAATCCTGCCTTGAGGCAGAAAGAAGAACTAGATGGTCCCTTGAGGACCTTTTAATTCCTATTTTCTGTGCTTCTAGAAATATCAATACTTAATCTAACCAGATCAGCCAAAAAAGCCTCATTTCTACTTTTCCTCACTACACTGATGTTTTACTACCTACATTACCATAGATGCTGTCAAAACAGTTTTCTTAAATTCCTACCTCTGTCTGCTTCTAAACATCAACATTACAGTGACTTTCCAGATCCTCAAATATGCCAAGGGATGACAACAAGCAAGTACCCAATGCCCAAAAGTATAAACTCCAGGAATACAATGACCCAAAGTACATTTTTTCCAGAATCCTTTTCTATGACTTTCATCAACAGATGCTCTAGTCCCTATTTATTAAAATGTCAGCTGTCTGGATTCATTCATAATAAGACAACAAGAACTGTTCATATATCTTTTCAGTAAGGAAAGCAAAGCTTTAATTAGTTGTACAAACTAGCTTTTGAGAAGAAAAATAATTCAAGATGACAAACCTGAATTTGTGAAAGCTTTTTGCAGTTCATGCTCTAAATAAAACATGCTACCAATTTTCTACCACATAAGCTGTTACAATGTACAGTACCATATGTTTCTACCCTTTTTTAAATTAAAAAGAAATAAGTAAAGATAATAAAATGTATTCCTTACTTTCTACGAAACATCTCTGCAAATATGCAACCAACGCTCCAGAGGTCAACAGGTGTTGCATAGCTGGACTGAAGCAAAACTTCGGGAGCTCTATACCACAAAGTGACAACCTGTAAAATAAATAGGAACAGATTAAGAGAAATGTTACTTGTAGAACTATCAGCTCTTAAGTGCGATTGCCCAGTGACTCAGAACTCCTGCTTTGTCAGATCAATAGAATTCTACAAACTTGGGATGGTTGGTCAATACTTTGATGAAAATGCCTCTATGGACAATCTATGTGCTGCCAGATGTGCAACTGATTAGTACAGACTGTGAGAGCATCTCAACAACAAATACAAAATTGAAAGCCAATGCTCACCCCTCAGTTCATGCCCATTAAATCTGCTGTGTTATTTTCTGAAAAGAAGGAATATTAAGGATGGTGTGCTGGCCAATTTCTAATCTTGGTAAATATAATTTACTTAGTTAGAATTTCTTTCTATACCTTTAGCAACAAAAAATATTATTCAGAAACAATTTCTGAACTGGTAAAAATATCACAGCTCCCTTAAAGTCAAAACCTCATGTGGCTGCTCCTTGCCTTGTGCCTAAAAGGCACATATCTGCAGGGGTGTGACTTTAAATTTTGGGTAACAGAGTATCAAGTACTTTCCTTCTTGCACAGGTTGTGATGGCAGCAGTGCAGGCTGCTGCTGTTGCCTATGGGCAAGCTCTCTCAACATGGGCTGCAGCAGCAGCATAGGCTTCCAGAGGCTGTTATTCTTATACCCACTTTGAACTGGCACTCGGGGCTCGTGCCCCAGTCTCCCCCCTCCCCAACCCAAATTATGCTACTGCAGCTCAGTCGTAGGGACACAGACCACCGCTGCTGTGCTCTCAAATACCCTAGTATAGTCCCACTGTGCTGGTATAAACTAAGATACAGCTGTTGATGACTATACAAATTAAAGATGCTATATCTCCTAAGATTCAATTATGATCCTTGTAGCATGCTTGTCAAGGGTTGTACAGAGGCACAAGATGCCCTCACACACGTGTGAGCCACTAAATTGCTAGAATATAATATCAGAATCAGTTTTGTTCTTACCCTGCTCTGAATACAGTTACAATCCAACCCAGAAAAGGAGGATCTTAAGCAAAAAATACTTTATTGATAATGTGATCTGGTTTTTAATCTCAGTCAATGTTATAAAGGGTCTAATAAATTACTGCTTTTGTTCTGGGATACACAAACACAAATGTGAATGCTGGGAGCTTCAACATTCTCTGGGCTCATGACATTGAAAGTGAAGATATACAGAAAAGAAATCACTGCAAAATAAAGGATGAAAGTAGCTTTAAAATACATGTTAATTAAAGTAAGGGACCCTGAATTTAAGAACCAGTATTTAGAAGTTATGATAGAAGTGGGTTTTTTAATTATAACAATATCATTCCCTTCAATACAGAAATAATCAGCCAAATGTGTTGGTCAGACCCAGCTGAACCAAAGCAAATACAATATTTTTACAATCATTACTCATCCTGACAGCTTCTGGAGACACTGAAGGCTCAGCAACCCCACTCTCCCCAAAACAAAATACAAAATGTTTGTTGTGGGAGACTACCCCTTCAGTCCCCCTCAGGATGGAATCTGCCACCCCAACCCCTTAGCCCGGGAAGTTTGCTGCTTTCTGGGAGCCCATATCCGAGACATTGCAGAGAAGATCCCTAAACTCCTCTGGCCCACTGACCACTACCCTATGCTCCTCATCCATGTGGGCACCAATGATACAGCTTGGAGTGCTCCCACCTGGGTAATGAAGCACTACAGGGATTTGAGAGCTGGGCTAAAGGGTCTGGGGGTGCAGGTGGTGTTTTCTTCGATCCTCCCAGTCTCGGGCTATGGGCTGAGGAGGATCCAGGTATTGAACCAAAGGCAGCGGCGCTAGAGTCATCAGGAAGGATTTGGCTTCCATGACTGCTCTTTGGTGAGAGAGACAGTGAGCTGCTGGGAAGGGATGGCCTCTACCTCTCTCTGCTGGGGAGGAGGCTCTTCTCAGCCAGACTGGCTGACTTGGTCCACCGGGCCTTAAACTAAGCCCGCCGGAGGATGGCAGGACTACTGCCACTGCTAGCCCACTGAGCAACACTTTTTGAATGTCTGTCCCTAGCCTCAAAGTATATATATAATCAGGCTGGTATTTTACAATGAAATAAATTAAGCAATCCCACCCTTGCCCCAGCCCTGGAGTAAATGGTAGGCAAGGCCAGGGCCCCCAAAGGGACACTCTTGCCTGCTTATACACAAATGCCAGGAGCTTGGGGAACAAACAGGATGAACTTGTCCTCCTGCTAAATACAAATAGCTATGATGTCATAGGGATAATGGAGACTTGGTGGGACTCCACCCATGACTGGGCCACAGGTATAGATGGCTAAACCCTGTATAGGAGGGATTGAGTGGACAAAAGGGGCAGGGGTGTAGTTCTTTATGTCAAGGAAAGCTACGTATCCCTGCAAGCTGACACTGGCACCCATGGTGGAAGACTTGAGACCCTCTGGGTTAAAATCCAGAGGGAACATGGCACAGGGGATATTATGGTGGGAGTCTACTATAGAACCCCTACCCAAGGTCAAGACCTTGACCAGGAGTTTGCCAGGGAATTGGCTGAGGGTAGGTATTGCTTGACCAATCTCATTTCCTTTTACGACCAGGTGACCTATCACCTGGACAAGGGGGAAGAGATTGATGTTGTATATCTTGACTTTAAAAAAGCTTTCGATCTGGTATCCCATAATTACCTCTTGGCAAAACTGGCTAACTGCAGCCTTGACCTCATCACAATCCACTGACTGGAGAATTGGCTCTGTGGTAGGTCCCAGAGGGTGGTGGTTGATGAAAGTCAATCGTTGTAGTGCATGGTGACCAGTGAGGTTCATCAAGGCTCTGTTCTTGGGCCAACACTATTCAATATCTTCATTAATGATGTGGACATTGGTATCAGAAGTGGACTGGCCAAGTTCACCAATGACACCAAACTTTGGGGTAACGCATCCACACCTGAGGATAGGAGGGTGATCCAGGCAGATCTTGACAGGTTCATGAAATGGGTGGTGTTTAACACTGAAAAATGCAAGGTTCTCCACCTTGAGAGGAAAAATCTGCAGCATGCTTATAGACTTGGCAGTGCTACGCTGGTTAGCACTGCAGATGTAAGGGACTTGGGGGGGTCATGATTGACCACAAGATGAACATGAGCCTTCAATGTGATGCTGCGGCTAGTAAAGCGACCAAAACGCTGGCTTGCATCCACAGCTGCTTCTCAAGCAAATCCCGGGATGTCATTCTCCCGTTGTACTTGGTCTCGGTGAGGCTGCAGCTGCCATACTGCGTTCAGTTTTGGGCTCCACAATTCAAAAAGGATGTGGAGAAGCTTGAGAGAGTGCAGAGGAGAGGCACACGCACGATCAGAGGTCAGGAAAACAGACCTTATGATGAGAGGCTGAGCACCACGGGACTCTTGAGCTTGGAAAAGCGTGGGCTCAGGGGCAATCTGGTGGCCACCTACAAGTATATCAGAGGTGTTCACCAGGATCTGGGGGAACGTAACTTCTTTACTGTCCAAGCCCCCAAGGTTTGGAATAGACTGCCGCCAGAGGTGGTTCAAGCACCCACTTTGAATGCCTTTAAGGCACATTTGTTTATCTTGCTGGGATCCTATGATTCCTACTGACTTCCTGCCCCTGGGGCAGAGGGCTGGACGCAATGATCCTTTGGAGTCTCTTCCAGTCCTAATGTCTACGAAATCTATGTTAGAAGAGGGAAGTTCACACATATTTACACAAGTGGTCATATTTACTAACCGTCCTTTTAAAAGCTTTCATCTTTAGTCATGAAAGTTGGTTTTCAAACAGTTTAATAAGTTTAGGGCAAAATAAAGTTGACCCAAGCCACTTTAGCCTTCAAGATCCATGGCCATATAACCAGCTCAGCAAAAGACTGGCAAAGTTTAATCCCACTCACTTACTCTAGTTGATATCAAATTAGTGATGCTTTCCTAACACGTCTTTACCTTCAAGAGAAGATACATCTTCTTAGAGGTTTGTCTCCAGTGAAGAAGGAGACTTAATTTGAGGTTAGGGAATCACTGGTGGAGGCTACTCTGGGAACATGCTAAATCAGGTGGTACTTCTTTGTTAATGTTTCATTTGCTGATGTAGTTCTTGATCATTTGATCTGACCATGTAGTCTCTCATGGCTTTGTGGAGAAATCCATTGAACTGGAAAAAATTATTTGGAAAAAGAGGAGGTTTTAGGGTCAAGAACTTCCAGACATTCTTGTCCTTCAGCGGTAGGGGCAGCTGACTCACAAAGAGGGAGAAACAGTGTGACCTGCAGGAAAAATGGGACCAAATCTCACAGATTCTTAACTTGGATCCACCATGCTCTCCTCTCAAAGAAAAAAAAAGGTGGTTCACATTCCTCAGTTTTATTGGCTCCATTACTGTGTCTCTGCAGTCAGCTCAGGGGCTAGGTGTGCGTGGGATTTATTGCTGGGCAAACCAGCACTAACCTCCATGATAATTTGTCCCAGTACTGTAGTTCTTTTCCTAAGGAAGCATGCTACATGGAACAGCTGTTCCCTGCCTACTTACTCCCTTCTTGCTGGCCACATACCTCAATTTGTAGCAAGAGACCTAATATTAACGGTACAAACAGTACATCTGTTGTTTCCAGATGATTGAGGAACTATGCAGCATCGTAGCTGCTTCTTTCATGTGACAACTATCTGACGCACTTCCTTGAAAGTTTGCAGCCATCTGTGTTACGTATGTGTGTGTACAGGCACATGTGTGTGCATGCATATACAGGGGTAACATCTGGTTCTTATTGATTTAGAAATTTAAATAATGTACACCTCTTTTTAAAATAAAACCCAAAGCTTTGCAGTTCACTTCTAATAAATATCTGATTGCTTCAATTTCATAAGGGAAATTGTGTTGGGGTGTGTTGAGAAACTGATCTTTACTGTCATTTAAAAAAGCTGGAGTCACTTGTAGAGTTTGCAGTGTGCAAGTATGTATTTTGAGATGTGAATCTGAAAATGATAATCATTTACTAAATGTCAGCTCACTCTCAAATAAAACCACAGATAACTCGCCTAGTGTAAGGGATCCTCTTTTATAAAGCACAGGATGATGTAGTTTGGTTCTGACACAGAATTTTACACATTCTCTCTCATTCTCTTACCATAGAAACCAGCAAATATTTGTGGACATTCCTTTAGCATTTACAGATAAGTAGAAATGAAAATTATTTTGAACACAGGATATGTTGAGCTGCACAACCAGCTCATCGCTTCCTCTTTAGCACAGCTCTGACTTCATATGAAAAAATGTTTTCTTAGGTAAGCCACATTATCAGTGAGGCAGACTCTCTCACAGAAAAATAACTTCAGTTCTGCATCTTGATAAAGTAACTATTTTAGCACAAAAAAAAAATCTGCATTTTTGCGTGCTGCTTAAACTGTGTTCAAACTTTAAACCTGATGCACTACTCAAGTAGCAAAAAATGACTATCTAACAAAGAAAGGGTCTGGGGCCAGACTCTCACAGGTGTTTAGGCTGCCACTGCAATCAGTATGCGTTTCGTGCTTTAACACCTTTTTGGAATCTGTGCCTTAATGACTCTGGTGCACTTCAGCTCTCTAGTATAACAGGCTTCTCTCTGCAAATGCACACCCCCACCTCCCTTCAACTTTTCACTTAGGAACATCCAAGTTCTTCATATTTGACAATGTCCTTACAGCTTTTCTCTCATAGCTCTGCCATCATATGCTAGTCCCTCCGGTTTCTGATTCAACTCTAGCCATCTCTGCACCTCCTACATTGACCTCTAGACCAGTAGTTCTCAACCTTTTTTGTACCAGGACTCATTTGTAAATATCAACAGACATTCCTGGTACAGTACCCCTCACTCCCAATCTTTGTGTTTGGGGCAGGGGGTGGGTGTGTAGGGCAGGGGAGGCCCCAAGCAGCCCCTCGCAGGCTGGAACTCTGCCAGCCTCCAAGGGAAAAGCCACTGTTTCCTGCATTTTTCTCCTTTAAAGGAGAATCCATTTTTAAAGTTTGTTTGCAATCCTTTCAGATATTCTTGTGACCCACTTTTGGGCTGCAACCCGCAGGTTAAGAAATGCTGCTCTAGACTACCATTCCCTTCACCCCTGCCATCTCCCACTCTTACCGCCCTCACTTTA
This sequence comes from Caiman crocodilus, assembly GCA_030014935.1. Taxonomy (NCBI): domain Eukaryota; kingdom Metazoa; phylum Chordata; order Crocodylia; family Alligatoridae; genus Caiman; species Caiman crocodilus. The sequence continues at coordinate 221,895,039 of JAGPOW010000261.1, read as the reverse complement.
TCGTGTTATAGCTCTACTTAACTGCTCCTTACCTACCTTCTCCTTAATTTCCCAAAAGTTCAACACTTCCTCCTGCTTCACCAACTCCCCTTTCTCCTGCTGTACCCACATCATCTGAAGCCAGATGGATACCGTTCTATCTCATCAACCAATCTTTGTTTCCAACTTACTGAATGCTCTAGTGACATATTACATGAAGCTAGTAGATTAATTAATCTAAGCACAAGCATGCTGAGAGTAATTTGTAGGTTGGGAACTAGTGGGAATTAGTGAGAACTAGCTTTCTCCACCATCCCAGTTCATAGATCAGGTGTCTACTATACAGAGAAGAAGATGATTCTAGTGGCTACAGATCACTGCCACCTTAAATTCAAATATCAGGAAGTTCAGGTATCTGAAACCAACTTCTGGGTGATAGATACTATAGACTAAATGAACACGTGTCAATTTTATCAAAAGTGCCTGGTTTCTGACTCCTTAAAGAAGAAGGAAATGTGTTCAGTGAAGTTAAGGATGACGGGAAAGATGAGCTTAGGTATAGGTATGAAAGAGCAGTCAAACAGATACACAGCTTTTTGTAAAGCAGATCAAATTATATATCCTTCTTAACATATTAGATTCTACCTAATGAATATTGTTTCTTAGGGTCATTTGACATTAGAAGTTTCAAACCCAGCTAGTTTCTATCATGTATTTTTTGAATAAAGCCAAGTTAACGGGAAACTATCTACTTACTAAGGATGTAATCTGTAGGTCCAACATAAGATTTATGCACCATTTCAGTCCCACTTAAATCCTATTAGCTATAGCCCATCAAATATAATGTATTCTTGAATTTGGGACACACACACATTTTGAAATTCTCAATTTAAGAGAAAACTAAAACATTGAATAAAGTCAATTTACAAGGCTATGGAGCTCATAAGATTCTTTAATAAAATTCTTCCTCAAAGGTGTTTTTTAGCAAAAGTATTCTGTTAGAAAAAAGAATGTTCTGTAGTCAAAGAAATACAGTAATTCACAAATGAGAACTTCAGTTTAGCCATCTCTGGGAAACTGTTTAGATACCAGTAATTATCATCCTTGCAGGTATCATCTAAACACCAATAAAGATTCTGTTCCTGCTCTGAATACTATACAATCTAAAAAGGACACAGACAGACAGAGTTAAGATGACTAATGTACAAGTAAAGGACCATATTTTGGCTTTAACATAATTCAGGGATGTCCAACTAGCAGCCCCTGAACTCCAACAGCAACAGCAGTCAGAGTCTCTGGCCTCCTTTCCTTCTTCCAGCTTTTGCTACTTGCCTCCTCCTACCAGAGGACAAGGCAGGGCAGCAAAGTGCAGCATGGCCTGAGGAGCTGAAGGTGAATCTGAGGCCAGATGCATGGGTGCATGGTGCAGCAAGAGGGGATGGGGGTGTGTGGTGTAGTGATGGGCTATGTGACGGAGGGGTGGGGAAAGGTGCTCATTGCAGCGGGGGGTGGGGGTGGGGGATGCATCTGCATGTCATGCAGCCTGCAGAACACTCAGCCCCCAACCACTTAGAAGTTGGACAACCCTGCCATAAGCCTTAAAAGATGCAGTGGCAGAGCAGTTAGAGTATCTTGCAGGTGTAATTCAGAGCCCTGCTCTGGACTCATGATGAAGGCATCTAGTTGTAAATGGGTACGTGGTCATTTGAGCTGGGGAGCCAAAGGCAGCTAGATGTGATGCTAGCAAATCACTCCCTTGTGGTACCACTGTCTAGAGAACTGGCATGTCTTATCCATATTTCCTCATCGGCCATTCTGCTTGGGAGGACCTTTGACCATAAACCCTACGGAAAGGGTGTGTAGCTCTGCACTTAGGAGGGGACCAACTTATGAATTCATCACAGTACTGGCCCCAGTATTCTGCTATGGTTCCCCCATTTGCAATGGGTCAACTAAGTTAACTTCTTGGTTTAACATCAGTGCTATAATGGGAAAGAATGTCATGGTTCCACCACTTCCTGTCTAACCACCTCCTCAGAAGAAAACATAGTGGACGTCCCTGCTAAAGCTGCTTTCCTCACCTGGCTATGATCCCCACTATAGGTTACTTTTACAGAGGAATAAGGTAATAAGGCTTTGTAGGGCCCTAATATGGCCAGGGTTGCCACTTTTGTGTAGAGGGTGCTGTGACTAAATTTTTCTAATATCTGAATTGATTAAAAATAGGATAATACTAAGAACAGAAAGGCTTGCTTCAAGCTGTAATTTTTGTTTTGCAGAGTTTAGCACAGGGGTGGGCAAAATATGGCTCATGGGCCAGATCTGGCCAGCCAAGCAATTTCATCTGGCCTGCAGTTCCTACCACCAAATTGTGCTCTGCCCAGCCCTTCTGCCCATGAGGCACCCATGCGTACACACAGCTCCAAACATGCCCAACTACCTCGCTTCTGCACAGGGCTGCTGCTGTTGCAGCCCCCAGGGACCCGCTCCAGTTTCCCGGTCTCCTACTGGCTCCAGGCAGCAAGGAGGGAAGCGGTGGGGGTGGGACTGCAGCTGGGTGGGAGCACATAGTCTACACCCAGAGAGGCAGCAGCAGCATGGAGTTTGGGTGGTCATCATGTGGGTGTGAGGGAGGGTCGGGAGTGTGGGCACTCCCTAACTCTGTTCGTGGTACACAGCCCCACCAGGCAGTGGCAGCAGCAACAGGTGGGGTGTTCGGGGTGCAGTTACCCAGTGGGGCACAGCTCCTACCATCACTGCATATCACAGCACCTCCACCAGGCAGTCTGAATTGCCAGTGTTCTCTGTCACTCATGCACAGCCCCTGCACTTGCAGGGCATGAACGGGAAGCCCCATGTGCTGGAGCTGGCTGCCTTCCCCACCCAGGCTGTGCAGCACTGGAGAGACGCCTCAGCCACTGGAGCTGGCTGTGTTCCCCATCCCCCCAGGAGAATACTCCTGGGCAAGGGTGCTTCTGTCCCTTGCCGCGCAGCCCCGGCGGGGAAGGCAGCCGGCTCCAGCATGCAGGGCTTCCCTCCTGTGCTAGTGCAGGAGCTGCATGTGAGTGAGAGGGATTACTAGCGATAGACTGACTGGGGGAGGCTATGCCTTTCTCTGCGATGTGCAGCACTGGCCAGATCTGTGCCCTGCTAGGTGCCAGCACCTTGAGCACCCTGCCTGCTGCTGCACCATGGGGGCAATGTGTGGGGGGGATCCCACACACCTACACCTTGCCCCAACAACACCCACAACCCTCAACATACACTATGCTCCCCCCACACAGCCACATCCCCTCACAAACCCTCCCACACACTCCCACAACCTACAACACACACCCCACTATACACACCCATACCACACATATACACATACATCCCATAGCACACGCACACCCACCCCATCACAGCCTTGCTCACACCTCACCACATGCACATCCACACCACACCCCACCAGACACACACACCCATACCCCACCATACAGCCCCCCCCAATATACAAAACTAAGAATTTATTTTTGAGTTATTATGCGGTCACTGTTATATACACTATGCAGACACAAATCAAGACAAAAATATTTTTGCATATTAAAATTAAAAGATGTTATAGTTTGTGTTTGACTTTTAAGAGTATGATTTAGGTTTTTTCTGGTTCTAAGATGGCAACCCCACCTCCAAAAAGCAGTATTCTGGAGCCAAAGGGACTTCTGGTAGCAAAGACCAGGGGTTAGGGGTGGGACTTCTGGTCCCAAGATGGTGACAAGGAGGCGGGAAACTTTCAAGGGGCAGGACCATCCATGTGACCCTTGACAGCTCACCAAAACTCATTAAGCGGCCCTCCACCTGAAATAATTGCCTGTCCCTAGTTTAGCACCTCTGAACATATATGAGGGCCTGTTAAAGTTCTGGGTTAAAATCTTTGTAAAGACAAAGCTGAAAGAGAACTTTAAGCATCTTATATTCTTCTGATGGAAGTTGTTCAGGAACAAGTTATCACATGTTTTACAAGTCCATTCAGGAAAAATTTCATTTTTGCATTGTTTTTTTTAACACATACAAAGTTATTTCTCTGTGTCCTCTGCTTTTTGTGACTGTGAGCCTTCACACCTCTGCAACATTTGCTTTTTTATTTGTTAAATGAGGCATATGGTATCCTGGCTCGTTTTCCTGTTCAAACATTCCTGCCTCATGACAACAACTTGAAATATAACTTTTTATTCATTCATAGATGTTAGATGTTAGGGTCGGAAGGGACCTCAATAGATCATCGAGTCCGACCCCCTTAAGGTATATACATTCTCTAATGTGTCTCTTAGATTAGATTATCTTGTTTAGTTCTCACTGATAGGAGAATCCCACTAAGTTCTGGCATAGGTTTTCCTTTTTCTTCTCTGGGTTTCTGGGTATGTGAGATAATACATCCTTTCAGTGCTGGATACATGTATTTGCATCATAACTAAAGAAAGTCTCCAGTGCTAGTTCAAATTCTTAGTAGGACTGCCAGTGAAATCAGGGTCAAAACCATACTATGGAGCTGCTACTAAGCAGCTCCATGTCTAGAATTATTTTTAATGACATATATAGCTCAAAAACCTCTTGACAAATTTTCTCTATGCCTTACAGAAAACTTCTGCATAGCCTCATGATTGGGGCACCCACAGAAGCCACTGCTGGCAGCGGCCCTGGCTGGGGGGGCACCAGGCCTACCAACAGCATCAGTGTCAGCCATCGGGGGGAGGAGGGGGAGCATCAGCCCTGTGGGGTTGGGGGGTACATGCAACCCTGTGCACCTCCTACCAGCTGCCTATACGTAGCCTTATACATGACTCTGACAGTTCTCAGGGCAGACCAAATGTGCTAGACAGAGTTATAAAGTATTGAAAGTCAGGTTTGAAAGAAAACCTGGCTTTACCCTTGTATGTGGAGCGACTATCATCTGCATTATGTATTAATTCTTGCTTTTTAGGAATGCTGTACTGAATCTCCCAGGACAAATAAAGAAAAAGGATATGATTTCTTAAATGAGTATGATTAACAATGGGCGCGTGGTCTGCCAACACAGTATCATTGAATTTGATATCAGAGTAATATTAAGGAATCCTTTAAGGACAAATAATTAATCTGTGTTTCGGCACCTGCCAGGTAGAAGAGAAATAAACAGTCTTTATTTGTAGAGTGCTTTCTATATACATTTCCCCATCCTTCTCCCAAAACTGTTTTGAGTACTTTAAGTTTATTAAGAAAGAGAGGTCTCTTTTGCTGAGATTCTATCTAATTTAATCAATTTCTGAATAACCCATCACTATAATGCTCTATTATGTAGTTAAGGGAACAAATAATATTCACTGCAAAAAATATTCTAGTCTATAATCTTTGTGATAGTATTGGTATAAACATTTATGCTAGTTTAATTCACTGGCCACATGATATCTCTTTCCCCATCACCTCCTCTTTGTCTTTGGTTTCATTTGAAGTATATGTATTTTTGATGAGAAGGGATTCTTCACTGGAGAAAGAATCTTTCCTTTATGTCTTTTAATAAGCAAATTCCTTGTTTTTCTACTTTTACAGCATGAAAGATTCTACTTTGGTTCTAAAGGCAAAACATACATAAATATTCTGTTCTTCAAGCAATAAACGTAGCTCAGTGAATGCGCCTGATGCATCATAAAAGTAGTTCTAATAATATTTTTGGTTGTGCTTCATTTTTGTAGGTCTCTTTAACTGTTTTGTGCAAAGTGACAGTGTTAATATTATTATTTTATTGGTCAAATCAGCATGCAAAAAAGTACCTAAATATAGATGAGAACTTCCAAACATATACACTATTCATGATAAGGCTGCTATTTCAATGTGTTCTGTTCTTTTTTTGATGTTAAGATATTTGTGTCTTGAAAATAAAAAAGCAAGCTTCAACAACTACAGAAAGATAATCTAAGGAATAAAAGAGTCACTCATTTCTTTCACGGTTTACACACAAAAATAATCAGAATTTTGATGGTTTACACACAAAAATAATCAGAATTTTGTTTTTTTTATTTCTAGGAAGAACCACATTACCTAGTAGGAGGGCACTGCTCTAGAATATTTCTAGGTACATTCGCTGTTAATATATATGCATGTGTGTAAATACAAGCGGAAAACACTTTACCTAGACATAGTGGCTTTTACCTCAAAAGTCTTCTGTGCATTAGCAGCTGTTTACAACTGCTACAAGAAAAGAAAGCTAGTTTTTAAGGTGAGGTAATGTTTTCAGCCAGCGGTTACATTTCACTGCTTACCTCAAAAACTAATACAAGGAAATGTCTTTCCATTTAACCAATGTTTCAAAGAATTCTTTCGAATTCTATAAAGATGCCGCAGGTAGATTGCAACCTATTTCTGAGACTAACTGAAACATTACTTGAAAAGTGGTCTATATACAAAGAAACCAGAAATATCATCTATAATAGACAACTACAACAGAGCCCAATTTTAGGCCCATGGAAGGTCCGGAGAATCCTCCATTTTTTCATGATCTTTAGATTAGCCCCATGGGGCTCAAAACGGTCAGGTGCTGAGTATCATGTAAACAAACAGAAACTGAACACAAGCTCAGCACCTTACCAAAGTGACCATCATCTCACACAAGTGGGTCTATACTGATGTGAGAGCATATTAGCACAAAGAACATTTATTATCTTACTAGTGAGCGTAAAGAGCATTGTATATTCGTTTTGGTTTTTAAATGAAGCCAAAAATTTATCTAAAAGCATTATACTAACAAGAGCACACAAACCCCAGTAACCAAATAAATACCTCTTCTGACTTTGCAAATGTCATGAGGCACCTGCAAAAATATAGCCTTAAAAGGAAACAAAAGCCTTTAGCCACTTCTTATTTTAAATGAATAATTGTTAAAATAAAAAAAAACCCAGAATTTCTTGCCACAATGTCATACTGGAACTGAGCATTAAACAAGTAGTGCTTGAGTAGTTCCTTGGAATACGTATCCATTTACATTCTCAGCTGGAGCAAAGCAGCAAATTTCCAGATAAGTCAGTCACGAATTTGCATTGCCTAAAGGTCCAACAAACATAGCACCAAATCCTAGGCCTTCTTCCAGTCACAAAAACAACTAAATCCAGGGGCATGACAGGGGCAACCCTATGAAATGCACTTGGACTGATGAGCAGTCACTGTCAGGCTGTTCTCACTTAGCCAAGAGACCAGATCCCCCAGATCAGTGATTGCAGAAGCAGCTGACAGTCCCATTTATGACTCATTCCCTCTGGTCTTGCACTGAGTCCATTACAGCCAAACTGGAGCATCTGGCTTTAGCATTTATATTTCTGCTTCATTGTGGAGCCAGGCTCGCCAGCATTAGAACACCGGATCCTGGTTAATACAAAGAAATCACCCCACTTCCTGAGCTGCTGTGTTTATTTTGGTTCTTAACAAACCGTACTAAACCAAAGCAAAATCATGAAATCACCTCCAACCCCACCCCTGCTTCATGCCTGTGCAGTGACAGGGGAAAAAACCCTGTGCTGCCCCTGCTGGGTCACAGGAGCCAAACAGTGTAGCACCACACCAGTATATCTGGGGGATAAGGGTTGGGGAATGCAAAGTGGTCCTCCTCCCCAGTCTACTGTAGGTGGCATGCCCTTATCAGCACACCGCCAGGCACTTAATGGGTGTCTCACATCACTGCAACCACACAATTTCAGTGAAGTAACCAAGGATTTGCCGGATGCAAAATCTGAATTAGTAATTAACCTCCCTACAAGTGGGCTGGCATGTTCTCCATGGAGAAGCAGGCACCATTTCTCCCTAAATGACAAGAGACTTTCAAAGTGATGTTAAGAATCTAAGGATTTACCAGAGTATAGCAGTTAGAGACAGATTTGGGGCTTCTGCTATATCTCAATGTAACTCATAATTGTTTTTTTCATGAAATTAGATACTTCAGGAAACTAACTGCGACTAATTTACTGTCTTAATCTGACAATACAATTAGTGGGTTGGGTCTAGTGCTCCAAAGAGACTAATCCAGACTGGTTATATTTTTATGCCCTATATAAAGATACATTTTACAGTGAAATCGCTCTAAAAAAGAATGTTCAAGGTAATAAGTGCTTTCATGTTACTAGTTCTCATGTCTGAGGGCACTGGATCAAGCTAAAGGACAAAGAGATAAGAACAATATTGTTAGTTACTAACAAATGCAGATAAAAGAGCTCTTCTGGATTCTGATTAAGTGACAGCATTCTACACATTCCTCACAGTTGAGAAAGTTTGCCTGAGAACAGGAGCTATGTTACATGTGAAGTATTACTAAACAAGCATATCTCTCTGTTTTCAAATTCCAGCATGAGCAAGAGCTCTTTCCCTCATCTCTTTAATTTGAACAGAAGCTTTCTTTCTGGACAGGCAGAAATAATTCACTGTGTTTCAGTTTCCATTAAAACACATAAATGTATATGCTGAAAATATAGAGAAGTTTTGTAGGACTCCATGGCTACAAGCCAATGTTTACAATCCCCTGGGTGGGAAATGCAGGGTGAAAGGCTCTTGACAGCAGGCTTTAGAAGTCTTTGCTGTTACCGCCAATGACCTCCTACCTCCATTTTCAAAGTAGTTCTCTTGTTAACCCCTGGCATACTGTGTGTATAGAAGCTGTAGAAAGGAAATACCTTTCCCTGGAGTCTGAATACCCTGCCTAGGCATCAGCCTGACAGACTGATTTCGGTAGCAGCTAAGAAACAGTAAGCTAATATGTACTCCACATCTGCTATCAGAATAATGGCAATATATGGTATTTTTAAATCCAAAAAATGGATGCAACTGTGCTCTGCTTACTACAAAGTGTTTCCAGCTTCAGGCAATGGTCTTGAGCGTACAAGTTCAGAGGTTGTGAAATGAGCACAGTAAGCCTCCAGGAGAGAAGCAAGCATCTAATTTACACAAAAATGAATTAACTCTGTCTAGCCATTAAGTAGTATGGTGCTGGTAGTAGCAATCTCTCTTTTTGGATTCTCTTTATGAAAGAAATGGAGTTTAAAATTAAGGACAAGTTGAAAAGCCAGCGCATTTGAAAATTGCTAAGAGAACATTCAATGTAGATCGGAAACCTTCCTCTTTCTTTCTCTTTCCTACCAGAAAGTAAATACACAATATATTTAGGATGTCCTCCTCACTATGTCTCATTTGTTGCCTCTGCACATCCCCTATCATTTGCTCCTACTCTCCAGGAAAAGTTCTTTAAAAATGAAAATTAAAAATCTTAATATAACGAGAATAAATAAACTTGAAATTAACACCCAGGAGTTGGTGTAACACACTCTAGGGTCTCAGACACCATCACAGTGGGAGCGAAGAACTCTTCCTGGAACTCTTGTATTCTAACACCAATTCTGCCACCTTTTTATGGCATGGTATTGACAAATCATTTAAACTCAAGATCTGTTTCCCCATCTCTAAAATGGTAATATGTTCTCCTCTACAGTGATCAACATTCAGAAATAGGCCCTTCAGGAAAAGAGCTCTTTGCTTGTGCACAGGCCAAAAGGATGAGTTTGTCAGTGATGTTCATTGCATGTTCATAAAATTAGGGCTTTGCAGAGACTGCAAGGCCCCCAGCAGTCCCATGGGTTTTGAAATGGAATTGTGTTATAGTAAACCTCCCAGAAGCTGTAGCCAGTAAGTCCCTTGTAGCACAGCTCCAATGGAGTTGCACTCAAGACAAAAGGGTGAGAGGGCAAAGGCATACAGCCCTGAGAGTTGGACAGGTTCTAGGACAGTGGTCTACAACCTGCTTATGGTGAAGATTACTTTTTGTAAGTAAAGGGCACCCCAGGATCTACTGCCCCCACTCAGCCACAGCTTTGTCTAGCTGAGTTTTAAAAATCTCCAAGGATGGAGAGTCCACAACCTCTCTGAGTAACCTATCCCAGTGCTTCCCTACCCTCCTAGTGAGAACATTCTACCTAACATGTAACCTAAACCTCCTTTGCTGCAACTTGAGACCATTGCTCCCTTGTTCTGTTATCTACCACCACTGAGAACAGCCTAGCTCCATCCTCTTTGGAACTACCTTTTAGGTAGCTGAAGACTGCTATTAAACTCTCTCTCAGTGTTCCCTTCTATAAACTAAGCCCAGTTCTGTAGTGTGGGGCCCAGAGTTGGACACAGTACTTCCAACTCTGTGAGATGTGGCCTCACCACTGCTAAGTAGAAAGGAATAATCACTTCCCTCTATCTTCCCTCTAATACTCCTACTGATGCAGCCCAGGATGCTGTTAGCCTTCTTTGCAACAAAAGCACACTGTTGGCTCATATTCAGCTTACTGTCCACTGTAACCCACAGGTCTCTTTTTATAGAGCTGCTGCTTAGCCATTTGGTCCTTGGTCTATAATGGTACTTAGGATTTTTCTGTCCTAAGTGTAGGACTTCGCACTTGACCTTACTGAAACTCATGAGAGTTCTTTTGGTCCAATCCTCCAACTTGTCAAGGCCTCTCTGAATCCTAGCCCTACCCTCCAGTGTATCTACTACTCCCCTCAGCTTGGTGTCATCTGCAAACTTGCTGAGGGTGAATTCCATCTCATCTTCCAGGTCACGGATGAAAATATTGAACAAAATGATGATGCTAAGAGTGTATGTAAATAAGATTTATAGTTACTTTCCGGACAAGGAGAGTGAGGAGGGAGTTGGGTATAAATGGGAATTAGGCTCACTGTGTCTATATGTGGAAGTATATATCACAGTTATAAAGACAGAGCAATGTGTAGGGAATCCAATGTATGTTAATAAAAATCAGGAGTTAATCTGAAACCTGGATTTTATTAAAGCAAAAGGGATGGGTTCATGGAGAGCTCTGCAAACCTGAGGGGAGATAAATGGCTTCTTCATGTAGTGAATTCAGTCACGCTGGAAGTCTACGGAAGTGACCATGACTTGTGTCTTTATTAGATACAACACAACACCTTTATGCAATAGGTGTTATATATTTAACATATATTTTATGAAACAATTCAACTAGAACAGTTCAGCAGTTTCCAGGAAAGAAGCTAGGAAAGAATATATCGCTCTCTCAACGTTAAATTCTGGTGACATTTTCTTTGAAAAGCTTAGGTATCATCATGCCCTGGAACAAGAACTTGACATTTGGCAGTGGGCTGGCCTTTGTGTTACAAGGATGGCAGAAACTATATCTGTCTGTGAAAGTCTGCCCAAACCTGGCTATGTTCTAGGTCTTGGTGGGGAAGCGAACCACCTTGCACAGGCTCAGTGAAGACTTTCTGTAGTTTAACAGCTAATGTCCCTGAAGATTCTGTCTGTACTGAACATACTGTAGCCTAAGGCTGCATGGGCAGCAGTAGGATTTTCTCTGCAATTGTACTGCATCAGCTCTGAACACCATACATGAGCCAAGGGAATTTTTCTTATGCTCTCTGTAACCTTCTGTGCCTATCCCCTGAGTGTTGTGTGTTTAGGTTCCTCTTGAACTTCACCATGGCTTCTTGTGCTGCACAGCCAGGCTATTGGGAGTGGCCTTTGGTTAGTTCCCCTAGGGGTCTCTCCTGCTACGTCTTTGGTGGTAAATAGTTTCCTATCGGGAGGATGATGTCTGGTCCTGCTTCCCCCGGTAATTTCCCCTCAGTCATCCTCACAGTATTTCTTCTTGGGGCTCCACCTCCCCTACACCCCGCCTAATGCCAACCACGGTGTTGTCTGTCAGGGTCAATGTTCTGGCCCTCCCTGGTGCTCAGTCCCTTAGGGGCTGCAGTCATTGGCCACTGATGGTATTCGTACTGAACATCTCCCGTGGCCCCTCTCGGCTTATGTGGCGTCTGACTCCACCCGGGGTTCAACCCCCCCTTGCTGCGTCGTTTCCTCCCCAGGTCCGGTACCTCCCATCTGCTGTCAGAGTTCCATCCCCGTTGCTCCTGCCGGTGTCCCAGTCACTGCTACTACCGTCTTCCATCCACACCGGCTCCACAAGCGACGCTTTGGGCACTCATTGGCCCGGTGTCCCCATCATGCTCCCCTTCCACAGGAGTCACCACGTTCCCTTGCCAGGAGGGTCTGGGTGTCCCAGGTTGTCTGAGCCGGTTGAAGATGCTTCTTCCGGTCCCTCTGGCTTCCTTCCTGCTGGGCCTTTTATCTTGGCACCGGGCGTCCACCTAGACAATCGTCCCTGGCACACTTTTATAAAGCACACCCAGGCAGAAGCAGGAGCCATTCCCAGCTCCACCATGGGTTTCTTCTTTGATCTGGCCATATTATAGGTCTTGGTGGGGAAGTGGACCTCAGTGAAGACCTCCTGTAATTTAACAGTTAATGGCTCTGAAGATTCTGTCTGTACTGAACATACTGTAGCCCAAGGCTGCATGGGCATCAGAAGGATTTTCTCTGCAACTGTACTGCATCAGCGGTTTCTGATGCTTTCACCATGACCAGCTGCTGGCGCGGCATCCCGCCACCTCTCCACTGACTCGGGAAAGTTTTCTCCACACTCTCAAAACCACAGGTCCACTGGTACCCTCAGAAAGCTGCCTCATTCAAATATGTATTCAGGGGAAAATACTAAATGGGGAGAAGGGATGGAAGATGGGAGAAAGGGGGAGTTCACTGGGGCATAGAGACAGGGATTGAGATGATTGTTCAAGGAAAGGGTGACTGGGACAAAGGGCGCATGACTAGAGGGCAGTAGGTTTGTGGGATAGAGGAAGAGGGGATGTGAACTGGGACTGACTGACCAAGTTAATAGGGGGGAAGGAGATGGGGGACTGGAAGTCGGATGGAGAGGGTGGGGGAGGCTCAGACTGGTTGGGCAAGGAGACTGGACAGGGCTAAGAAGGCTAAGGCTAAGGGATAACCAGGAGACGACAATGGGACTGGAGGAGAAACCAGGGCTGCCCTGGGACAGGACAGGAATACAGATAGGTTAGAAGGAAATGAACAGAAAAGGAATCAAGTGTTTGGGCCAGGGGACTGGAGCACACAGTTCCCCCTTCAGATCTGAGAATGGTCTGAGTCTTCCCAGTTCTTTGTTATCAGCATGTATCTGTGAAACCCAGATGTCCCATTTCTCCTCTGCCTCTCACAAAACAGGACAAGCTACTACTGTCATCAGTTACTTTGTTAGCTAAAGCAGCAGAAGTCTGATCACTGCATCTAAAGGTTGACAACCACTGTACTGTCTATAATCACTGTGACATCCAATTGATGTCAAAGGATAGAATGTCTGTTCTTTCAGGTTTTTTAAAAACACTAAGAAAATGATATAGAAAAAACACAGAAAAATAAATTAAAGCATTATTCATGTTGCAGTCAAACAGTTAAAAAATGCCAAAATCAAAGCTGCACAAACTTTAATTCAGTCCCTTAGTATATATGCATTAAGTCACATAAAGGTGGATCTCGCTGGGTGCAGTAGTGTGGTCAAAGTACCCTTTGTACTGGTTTGCTGCTGAGGAGCCTGGTGTCAGTCACCAAATGAATGCACAGTAAGTTCCCACTACTACTGCACCTCACTGCCCTTTTCACCACCCTAAGTCCATTACTGCAGTGGGTCTCAACTTATTTGCCATAGTGGTCCACACTTGCAGATCTCAATGTGTTATGTGGGCCACACCCACACAACTTACTCCCTGTATCCATATCACATGAGCTGCAGCAGTGTGCTGACTGGGCTGCAGACCATGGGTTGAGAACCACTGTACTATTGGTATCGCAAATTGTTTTTCCACAGGACCACTGCTTCCTTTGCACAGATATATTTCTTAAAATTTTACATGTTCAACCTTAAAAACCTAATACTGTCCTTTAACCAAATTTTTATTAGAGGTGCACCAATATATTGGTCCATATTGGATAAGCACTGATAAAAGGAAAATTAACATTACTGGCTTTTTTTTTTGGCTCGTGTAGCTGATAATGTCACCAATGTGCATGCATACAGCTAGGAATGCAGCTGGGTAGCTTGGAGAGCAGCATCCAGCTGGTAAGTCTGTTGGGGGGGGGGGAAGGGGCAAAAGGAGGCATATTGAGGCCCCCATGGTGAGGGCAGGAGTGGGGTTGGGGAGGGACACGGCCAAGCACTGCCCAGTCAGGGCAGTGAATGCAAAGCAGTGCATCCAGGGAGTGGCTCCCTGCCACTGCATGCACCCCCAGGGGAGGCATGGGGTAGGCATGTATTTCCCTGGATTTGTGTGTGGGGCAAGGGAGGGCTGCCCAGTGGGGGCTCAGGGCCGGGGCTGCACTGGTTTCTTCCTAGTGGGGGGCTGGGTTGGGGCTGCACTCAGGGTGGGCAGTGGTGGCAATGAGGGGGCTACACGTTGGGCTACTGCCACCCCAAAATTCCCCATAGCCCCCCACAACCACCCCTCCCAGTGCCACCGCCACCACCACCACCTCCCACTCCCCCAAAGTGCAGCCCCAGCCCAGTCCCCCAAAGTGCAGCACCAGCCCAGTCCTCCCCCCACAATTGGGAAGAAACTGATGCAGCCCCTGGCCCCAAGCCCACAGTGGGCAGGATGCCCATGCCTCGTGCATAAATCTGGGGGGGGGCACATACCCCCCATGTCTCTCCCAGGGGTGCACGCAGTTGCAAGAAGTCATATCCTCCCTCTCCCCATGAGCCACCCATCGCATTCACTGTCCTGGCTGGGTTGCACCTGCCCCTGCTCCAGCCCCACTCCCTCCATCACTGTGGGGGCCTCCATCCATTCCCCCCATGCCTCCTCCCCTTCACAGATTTACCAGCAGGGAGCTGCTCTTCAAGCTGCTGGGCTGCATACCGGCTATCAGACTGGTATCAGCCAATATGGCTGGTTAATAATTGGCCACTGGTATCAGTCAAAAAAATCTTTATCAGTGCACCCCAACTTTTATATATTGTATCATATCAAACTAGTTTTGTGGGATGGTTTAGTCAGGGATCATCCTGCTTGGAGCTGGGGGCTGGATTTAGATGACTTTATGAGGTCCATTCCAGGACTACTTTCCAATGATCCTAAGTTAACATCATATAAAATCAAAGTAAGGGGTCCCTCCAAGCCAAGTCTTGAGTGCCATTGACTACAGAAAGAGTTATACAGCTCATATAACTGACCATCTTTGATTCCCCAGCCCAAATGATCAGCTAACTGTTTACAGATAGGTCAATTGTGCCTGGTTGCCTTGGACCTAAGTCCAGAGCAGGGCTTAAGTTCTTGCCTGTGTAGCTGTAGCAAGATATCTTAACCTGCCACTGCCATACTTCACATTACATTAACTATACCATGTTTTTCACATACAATTCATCCCTTTCCCTTCAAAAGAAGCCCCTCAAAATTGGGAAGTGTGTATTAAATGGGGAAGCTGATTTTTGACTGGCATAGAAACACCCGGTGTTGATTCCCTTTCCACAATGAAGCAGTTGTTGCATCATTATTCAGGCAACTGAGTGAGTCAATTGACTTAATGGCTCATTATTGTTCACTCCAGTGGTGTTAAGGAGAGATCTTCTTTTTAATGGTCTCGATAGTCCACTAATCACGATAAGCTTAGGGCAGTGTTGCCATCTTTTAGCTGCTTCTGGTCTCTCTCCTATTTTACAGCTTTGGAGACTCTTGAACTCTTTTCAAAATCACAGCAGCAACCATGGAGACTAGTCTTCAAAAACAGCTATGATTTTAGCTTTAGTTAAGCAAGAAAAGGACAGTAAGTCACCTGAAAAATAAGCTCTGTGCCTTTACTTTGTTCTTTTTTTCCTTTGTTCTACTCTTCAAAACAAGGTACATATTATATTTTAGGGTGTGTTGCATGTGAGAAAATGTGATAATAAACAGTTGTAATGTTAATTATGTTAGAGTTTCATGTCAAGCAGCTAGTATACTATCATAAAAAGGGAGTGGCATTAGAAATACTTAGGACAGCAAGACCAGGTAAGTCTGAAAATCCAAGTAGTACACTGGCTACTAAAGAGCCAGGACCACTGGAAAAAGGCAGGTAAAAGAAGTCTTTGCAATAGTATGTAAAAATATGAGTAGGGACCTACCCATATCAAGGCATCCCATGGATAATTTCATGGGCCAATCAGGATGCCAGCCACCATTTTTGTGGACTTATCATAGTGCCCCCCTCAAAAAAACCTGATTGGCTAAGGGGTCCTAGTGGCCCCAGCCCTTGCAGCTGATTGGCTGAGAGTTCTGCCTTGTGTGGTCCCACCCCTCACTCCTGATTGGCAGAAAGGCGGGGCTGGACAAAAACCAGCTCTCTCAGCCAATTAGTAGTGGAGGGAGCAGCCACCATCTTAGCTTCTACCCTTTGTGCTGGCAGTTTCTCCCGTCGCATTGGGCTGTGAGGCTCAGCTGTAGCAGCTGCTGGCTCTCACTAGGGAGACACATTTTATTTTTAATTATACTTTCCCCCCAGCGACTTCATGCAAAATCACAATTTAAGTAGGTCCCTAACTATGAGTATCAGCAGTTACAGCAAATCCTTCCAAATCAATGAAATAGAAGAACTTTTGTAGTTGTAAGCACAATCAGACATTGCCTGGTGCAGTATGTCCTATTTTCTATACATCTCAAATGTTATCCAGAGCATTTGTTCTTCTTTCACATCCTTTAGTGAAAAGAGAATGTAGACAATGTTTCATAGTAATCTGCAAAACTTTCTTACCAATAAAAATAGCAACACAACCCTTGCCTATATTTTTATCTGTTTTCTGGACATTTACATTTGATCTTACTATGCTGCTTGTAGGAAATCAGGAGTTTAAAAACTTCCTTATTTGAAAGGACCAAATAGTTTAACTGTTACAGTGATGAACAAAAACAAAAAGGTTGTATCAAACAGGCATGTTTGTGACACCCCTGATTTTTACCCAAAGTTTAGAGTTAGGTTCTGGGCCTTTCTTTACACCAGATAACTCTAAGTACTAATTTCACTGATGTGTTAAAAAAGTCAGCATTCATGGCCGCTGGGGGTCTCCTAACTGCAGCTGCTACTGAAATGGCTTGCACTTACTGTAATTTTTTTCTCTCCACAATTTAACTGATTTAATTTAAAGTTAAAAAAAAACAACCCTCAGGCAATCCTCTAACAGGTCACACCAAAAGAGGAGTGCATGTTTCATAGACCACATCTTTTTTCTTGCAGCAAAATCTTCAAATTCAGGCAGCAACAACTGAACTTCTCCATACACAGTATATAGTTAAAACTGCAGAACTGGAGCCAAAATATGCACAGCTAAAAGGAATGTTACAGGGGGCCTCTCTTAGTGAACAAAGCAGGCTCAGTTTGGCTCTTTTTCCCTAGCACTACCACATCCGCACATCATTAGTTGGAAAATTCCAGATATATGCTGTAATTTTTTTGTGCTTTTTTTTCCCAGTACACTTGAGGGTTTAGTGTCCAGATGCCATTCCTTCCCCCCCACCCCTTTATCTGTCCCTGTTAGTTTGGGTCTTTGCCAGCTGTGGTCAACAATTAATACAGCAAAAGAAAAATACAGTACACTCCCTGGCAATTGGCACAGTCACACAGGAAATACCAAATAAAAACTTTATTATGCATTGTTTAACTATTTTGTTTGCCTGTAGGCCACCCTGTTGTTGGTATAATTTAGAAAAGCATGCTCTGTCTGGATGATCTGTGCGCAGGCTCATTGTTACCATACCCTGTCACGCACAATCACTGCTTGTGGCCCTCTACGGCAAGGAGCAGAGGCATGGCAGCCCTCCAGCCTGCATTCCTTTTCATTAGACAACTTGTGACCAAACGTTATAATAGAAGAGTAACCTTTTAATATTCATGTAATTAATTTACTTTCCTCTTTAATTACAAGCCTTCATGCGAGAAGAAAATAAAGGGTTTTTCTTCCCTCTGTTTTGCAGAATACAGAAGGTGCAGAGAGTTTCGTTATACCTGGCTGCTGGCATTGGTGAATACAGGGAAATTCCAGATGTCTCGATACATGCGTGGGTTTTTATTCAATTCAATAATTAGTCTGATATATGGAATAGATTTTGAGTTGCAGCAGAACTGAGAGATTAATTTATTTTCATCTATATGGGGAAGTTACTGAGTTAGCAGACTTCTAATTTAAACTCCCTATCAAATAGAGGTCTGTCAGTGGCTGTGTCTACACAAGACGCTGACTGCGCAGTAGCCTCAGATGACTGTGCAGTAGCACAGCATGATGTGATGCTACTGGGCAGCGGACTCAGGCTAACATTCAGTCACCATGACAAAAAGGCCATTTGTAGGTGCTACTGTGAAGTAATTTGGGTTACAACATTGCCCAGCTACTGACTGACCTCTGTTTGATAGAGAGTTTAAATGAGAAGTCTGTTATTTTGTGTTTTCAAATATAAAAGAATGGTTCTGTGTCAATGAATTAGTCTTTCGATTGATATGGAGAAGCTAACTGGGGAACTGGCTCTGCGGTAGGACCCAGGGGGTGGTGGTTGATGGAATCCATTTGTCTTGGTGCGCAGTCACCAGTGGGGTCCCTCACGGCTCTGTCCTAGGGCCTATATTGTTCAACGTCTTCATCAATTGGTGTCAGAAGAAGAGTGGCCAAGTTTGCTGACGACACCAAACTCTGGGGTAAAGCATCCACAACTGAGGACAGAAGGGTGATCCGGGCAGATTCTGACAGGCTCATGAAATGAGCAGATGAGAACCTGATGGTGTTCAACACCGAAAAATGCGAGGTTCTCCACCTTAGGAGGAAAAACCTGCAGCATGCTTATAGGCTCAGCAGTGCTACGCTGGTTAGCACTACATATGAAAGGGACTTGGGGGTCATGATTGACCACAAGATGAACATGAGCCTTCACTGTGATGTTGCAGCTAGTAAAGTGAGCAAAATGCTGGCTTGCATCCACAAATGCTTCTAAAGCAAATCTTGGGATGTCGTTCTCTGTACTCGGCCTTGGTGAGGTCACCGTTGGAGTACTGTGTCCAGTTTTGGGCTCCACAATTCAAAAACGATGTGGAGAAGCTTGAGAAAGAGCAGAGAAGAGCCATGTGTATGATCAGAGTTCAGGAAAACAGACCTTATCACGAGAGGCTGAGAGCTTTGGGACTCTTCAGCCTAGAAAAGCACAGGCTCAGGTGGCCACCTATAAGTTTACCAGGGGTGCTCATCAGGATCTGGGAGAACATCTGTTCACCAGAACACCCCAAGGGATGGCAAGATCGAATGGTCACAAACTTCATTGCAACTAATTCAGGCTGACCATAAGGAAAAACTTTTACTGTCTCAGACCCCAAGGTCTGGAATAGACTGCCACCGGAGGCGGTTCAAGCACCCATTCTGAACACCTTCAAGACACATTTGGATGCTTATCTTGCTGGGATCCTATGATCCCTGATGACTTCCTGCCCATGGGGCAGGGGGCTGGACTCGATGATCCTCCAGAGTCCCTTCCAGCCCATATGTCTATGAAATCTATTAAATTGTCCATTAAGCCACAGCCCAACAACAGGTACAAAACTGACTCATTGCTATTCCTCGTCTCCTGGTATTTTTGCATCCAAGTTTGGACAAGAGATTGTGACCACTCCTCCCAGTTGCTGAATGTGTTAGACTGGCACACACCTCTGCCCCCGCTTCCCCCCCTCCCACGGTAGTTGTGTGCATTATATGTAGCTAGCTTTGAGGAACACTGAACACTTCAAAAATTACTAGTTCCATTCCTATGAGGGTCATTTTTCACAAACTGCACTGGTATCCTGGTCAATGGTTGCTAGTGTCTAGTTCCTTTCTGAAGTACAGCTCAAGCTTTCAGTGATAATTTTACCTTGAATAAGACCAACCCAAGTGCAAAACTGCCTCTCTCCATTGTCACTCCAACTAAGCACTCATGATTGCAGGCAGTGCTTGGTATTTCAAGGATTGAAATCTAAGGTACAGTCCAAGTCTCACATGTATGATAGCCATTCCATTAATCTTACTGAAGTGCTCCCATTTTTATTTTATTGCATGGATATACAGCCATGTGAAATTTGCAGTACAAATACTAGTTTTGCCAAAAGTTGCCATTTACTGATGCATCAGGCCATCTTGAGAATGGAAATCACTGCAATCCCTGGATGGGTTAGGCAGGGGCAGGGCTTAAAGCTTCAGAAAATACTTTTAGCTAGTTTTAAAATAGTGTTTAAGTGTGCTGGAATGCTTCCCTGTATGACACACCTTCCACCGAAAGAACAAAAGTATGTCATTGGTGACATTAATTGCAAAATTCAGGGTATAATATTTTGCATATTCACTAGGAAAGAATCTTAGCTATATGGCAAATGAAACAGTACGAATATAAAAAGTAGCATCCTCTGACCAGAAAGAGAAAATAGCACTGGAGAAAAGGTTGAAAAGGGCTCTCCAACTTGCAAGGCTCTGAACAGATGAGATATTAAAAAAAAAAAAAAAATGTCACTGCATTCAGTAGGGGCCTCCTTGCCTTTCTTTTCAAATTTTAGCGATAGCTGCCTGTTCTCTCATGTCCCTTTACCTCTCTGTTGGTTTTCCCATCCTTCTCCCATGCCCCTTTCCCTTACTTTGACAGGAAACACAGAAACTAGGAATTGTGACGGTAGCAATTCAGAGAGGGAAGCAATGCAATAGACATACGAATTATAGTTCTAAAAACTAAAGGCAGTAGTGGGTACAATAATGTTAATAAACATGAAATCACAAAGCTCTGTCCAAGCTCTGCACCCAATCTCATGCTTCTCCCACCACTGCAGAACTATTTACTTGCCAATGAAATGAACCTGGAAACCCATATAAAGCACCATTAATTCAATTTACATAGTTAATAGCATGAACATCTTGAAAATGAACAGAAATATGAATAAGATAAGAATGGGTATTTACAAATATCAAAGAAAAATTGCATATTTCAAATTGGGAACTCTCAGGTGACTCCTCTCCTTTGCAGATTTTGGGGGAAAAGGAATAAGAATTAAGATCATTTGGTAAAACGGTATACCAATTATTTAGAGTAGGGGTGCTCAACCTGGCCCGCAGAGCCATATAATCCAGCGCACACAGGTCTCCCCATGGGTCCAGAAACTAGGCAGCAGGGGAGCAGTGTGTCATGGGCGGGGTCCTACTGGAGGGTCGTGATCTCCTCAAGGCTCCCTTCCTGTGCCAAGTTGGCCCAAGGGTACTCTCAAATTCTTGCCTGCCACATCTTTGATGTTTAAGTAAGTTTGGGAGGCTGCCTTACATCCTCTTGGTCAATTCTCGGTGTTGATTCAGACCCCGTAGTTTCCCGGACTCTTCATGGGTCTCACTCTATGATGGGTGCCTCCCGGGCACCCTAGCCTTATGGGCTATGCATGGCTCCAACCACCCTTTATACCACGCCTCAAGCCTCACAAGTGGAATAGACGTCGGTTTGTCAGGTCTACATTCGCCCTCTCTCGGGGCCCTCTCTGTAGCGCTGCCCTCTCTTAGGGCTCCTCTGTAGTGCTACCTTCTCTCTGAGGCCTTCTCAATAATGCTGCCCTTCTCTCCAGGGCCTTCTCCACAATACTGCCCCTTTTGGTAACGCTGCCCCCTCCTCTCGGGCTCCTCAGTACTGCTGCCCCCTCATTAGGCCTTTTCAGTACTGCTGCCCCCTCCTGGGGCTCTCTGTGCCCACACTGGGCCTTCTCAGGAATGCCATCCCTCTCCTGGGCCCTCCATGCCCACACTGAGCTTCTCAACCACCCCTCTCTGGGGCTGGGGTCTATGCACCCCGTACACGGAGCCCTTACTGGCGCTGGGGTCCTCATGCTGCTGTGGGTTCCCTATGAGGCCTCCTCCAACCCCTAATAGCCTCATCCAAACCACCAGTGATAAACAACAACAAAGCAAAACAGAAGCCCCGAGGCTGATAACTTAACTTAAAGCTGCTTAGCTGAAACCACATTGCTCAAACATCCCAGAGCTGCCATCCTTTACCCGGCATGGGCTGTACCTGTAGTTCTCACATCTTTACTCATGGAGCTCCTTTCTCTTCAAGGCAGGGAACTACTAGCCTGGCCTCAGCCCCTGGGCTTTATAAGGGTCAGGCCCTGCCCCTTCCGATCAGCTGACCTTCCCTGGTTGCCCCAGCAACCCACTGCTGGGCTCCTTATTCACTCATTGCTAGGGTCTCTTTCCTAGCAGTTTCTTCTCCTTAGGAGCAGGGTACCTCAGTGCTCTGCAACACAGTGATAATTAACAAATTTCCAAGCTCCATAAGACTGACTGGCCCCGCCAGGCCAGTCCTGCACACAGGGCTTGGGCCCCAGCTCAATACAGCTGTGTGGTGCTTGGTCACGGCCTGTTCCCAGGTGGCTGCAACAGGCCCTGGCTGTGCCATTCCCACGTGTTGAATCAGGCCCACTGACTGGACCCAGCACCACTCATTTAGCCTGGGGGAAATGCAGTTACTTAAAGGGGGTAAAAGGGACTGAAAAATTATTAAGTGAAAGTGGAGCGGGGTCCAAGTGTCTCCCTCCCCCGCTTGGACCTAGCTGGCTCTGCTCCTGACAGGAAGTGCAGCCGATCTGAGTGGCAGTAGAGATATGGCTCCATCCCCTGCTCAGATCAGTGGCGAGAGATACTTTGGCTTCCAGGAAATGGGGCTGCTGCACTCACTCTACCCTGTGGGAGCAGAGAGCCTGTCCTTTCCCTAGCTCCTTGTCCTGCCCCTGCTCACTAAGCCTCTAGTGGCAAGTCACAGCTGTGCAGGTGAGGGGCAATCAGAGCAGGTTTCTTGCTGTAATGTCTGACTGCTTCAGTAAGCTGAACAGCACTAAACCAACTAACATTTGTTCGGCTTACAGCATATGGCCCGACAAGGCCCAAAGTAAGATGTAGTAACGGTAATCATTGGCTTTATCATTACAAATGGTAAATAAAATACGTTCCTAAAATTCAGATTTTTGTAGAGATGGAAGTGTACTTTTTGGTGTATAATCCAGACATGACTCAAATGCAAACTGAGGTAACATTCTTGAACTTTCAACTCTTACATTTGAGTAATTAAATATATAACCATATTGAGTAATTAAATGCGCAACTTATTTTTCACTTAAATCATTAATTATATGAGTTTCTGACGGAGACCAACAGCACAATAAAGGGGAAATTTGGCCTGAAGCTGGATCTGAATCACCACTGCATAATTCCCATTTTTCAGCTAGCAAACACAATTGGTAAAAGGTAGAGTAACCCAGCGGCCAATCTGATTCGCTATGCAGGTATGCTTGGCATGCAGGCTAAACCCACATAAATGGGTTTAAGTGATTGGAAATTTTTTAAACGTGTAACAGAACTGAAGTTCAGTGCATGTATGCCAATTTCAAAATGGTTTAAGATAGACCTAAATGAATGTAGCTTGATACTACAAAATGGTTTAAGATAGACGTAAATGAATGTAGTATCAAACTTAACTGGTTGAGGCTAAACTGATCTACTGAACTTCTGTCCCAGATCCCTTCTTGACTCAAGTTAACTCACAATCCCACAGCAATCCAAGATGTTTTGCACCTCCCCTGCAACTTCCTCCTTGAGGGTAGGCAGGCTAGCTTTGCCCTGTGCTGTCTGCTCCAGCTGAGGAGGGCTGGCCCTGCCCACCACCTGGCTGTCATGGAGCTGAGGCAGCAAAGCCTGTGTTCTGCAGTCTTGGTCCTGCCTGTACCTCTCAGCCTGATGGGCCGGGGTGAGGGGCAGATGGGGGAGGCGGAGGAACAGTGCTCCCCTCCCCAGCTCCATCCATGATCCCTGGTATGTGAGAGTTTCTCCCTCAGGCTCACGCAATTCACTGATTTGGGAGCTGGGAGCAACCTCTGCAGCCTGGTGCTGGCCTGGGTCCCTGTACCTCACTGGGGATTCCCTTGCTCTGGACAAGGTTCTCCAAGCTCTGCCACAGGTGCAGAGGGATAAATCCCCCTGCCCCTCTCCCCCACATGGTCCTGTGTTGGCTTAACCCTGCCCCCACAGGTTCTGGAGGAACAATTCCTCCATCCCAGGGCCAGCACAATTACCTCAGTGCGGGATTCCCCACACTGACTGGGTACCCTGATCCCTGCCACTGGTGTAGAGGAAGAATTTTCCCCTCCCATCCCTCAGCATGGTCTCATGCCAGCTTAGCTGTGCCCCCACAGTTTTGGGGGAGGGAAACAGTCCTTCCAGCCTGGGGCCAAGCAGGTGCCAGACTGCACTGTGTGACGGGAAGGGAGAACTCCCCCACTCAACCAGTGGCAGGGATTGGGGGACCCTTCCTGGGGCAGAGGAACGCCTCCACTGAGATGTGGTTATCCTCCTATGTGGGCTGATGTGGGGCGCTGGGCTGGCCCCAGACTGGAGGGACTGTTCCTACTCCCCTGTACCTGTGAGGATGGGGCTAAATCAGTTGCCTTTCCAGATTAAAAAATGAACGTCATTATCAGTTCACTCTACACAGTTTAGAGACATCTGCAAAGATTGAATCGATTCAGCTTTGGGCTTTTTGACTGTTTGTACTTAACCATGGTGGTGAGAACTCCACCCTTTTTAGGGCCTCCAGAAATCTCTGCAGCGTAAATATGTAGCTGATGTTGTACATACAAAGGAGAGAGAGAGGGAGAATTCAGGAAGCTCAGGCAAAGTTCAGACTATGTTTACAATGACTATAAAAATCTGAAAAAAAAGTTTACGTTTACAGAGGCTTTCTCCTTTCCTGGCTTAAAACAGACTCTTTATCTAAACTTGTCAAAACCTAAAGTAAACTCTACCTTAATTTTTAACCTGTGCTTACCTATTACAAGCCTTTTTTTAATGTACTGGTTTTGCCCCAAGCTCTTTTTCTAGTCAGAGGAGGGTCTCTCTTTTTGTTGCAACCCTTGAGTTTAATTAAACAAGGGAAATATTACCACCTTACCTATCTTAACAGTTAATCAGAAAACCAGACATTTTAATTTTAATTTTGATCTACTTCTGATTTCTAAGTTACTGGACCACACATAGTATATAGCATTTTTAAAAGATGTTAGCAGAGAATTCTTAAAAAATAAGGCATGTTGTTTCGTATTTCTGAGTTATGGCAGGATATTTCATTCATTTACACATTAGAAAGGTGTTGGGATGTTTTCTGTGTTATCTTGATGCTGTTGCCTTAACACTGGAAAGAATGGGGCTATGAAGTATCCTATTTTATGAAGAATCTGTGGAAATTCCCTAAAACTCTTACTAGTCCAGGACCTTCCATTAGTATTTTTTCTGAAGGCCATTACTTCTATCAGTATGTCTTCTTTTCTTAGAACAAGGCTGAATATTTGTCCAGACAGGATGTCCATATCTTTGAGGCAGCATAAAAAATACGTGGAGTTAAAACCTTGATTCACTTAAGTTAATAGGAATTTTGCCATCAACTTCATTGTAACCAGAATTTCACCCCCAATTTTCAAAAATAGTGTTTTATTTCATCCTGAGCAAAATCAGAAATTGACCCTAAAAGTTAGACGTTTCTCCATAATATTTTCCTACTGGTCTGTTTCTTATCTCGTTTGTTATACCCATTTCTGGATGAATACAAACCAAGGATATATTAAAAAGAGCCCTGTTAAACAAATGCCTTTATGAAGAAGATATTGAGTTTTGTGATTAAAATAAAGCTTAAAAGCTAAGTTCAGTTTTTACTCAAATTCTCTTTTTATTTAAATGTTTAATCATAATACAAATGACATTATGTCGGAAATTCACTCATCCCTAATGTGACGTTGGTCCATCTGGCTGTGCTACATGACACTGTTTTTAGTGTCCTCAGAAACTGTGGTACAAATAATTTTTATAGCTGATAGCCAAGTTGTAGCAACCTAGAAAAGTCTATAATTTCACAGAATTTTTTTTGGCTTTACCCCATAAACAGGACATTTTCCTTAGAAAATCTAGTTGTGTTTATAATGAGCTGAGTTTTTTTTATCACAGTCTGGTAAAAACTAGTTTCTAGGAACTAGGTTATGCAGAGACTTTGGTCCATTTAACAAGGTCAGACTGTTTATTCTTGACCGAATTCTTTCCCACTGTAAAAAGGTACTTTTAAATGCCACATTCCAAAACCAGTGCCAGTAAGTCACTGAAGCATATTTTCCCACAAGAACTGATACTGTGGATAGGCCCCTCCTTATTTAATTCTTCTAGTGTTTAAATTACATAAGGTGCAGATAAGTCTTTAATGTCACAGATCACTTAAATCTATCCATATCTTAGGTGTGCTGAAGCCTCTTGGTTTACATTCAGCAACTTAAAGTCTCATACATTTAAAAGTAATAATTTCTTTTTTAAAAAGCTAACAGCATGAAATAGCAAAAAAGAAAGAAAAAGACATCAAGTACAGATTTTAACCGGTGAAATAAAAATAAAGCTAACATAAAGGGCAGAACCCTATTTTACTTTACATGCCCAAATGGAAGTTACCCAGCTGCAAAACTGCTATTTTTGGCACTCGGGCTAGGGACAGAAATTAAATATAAACTGGTATAAGTAATCGGAAACCAGTTAAAATTGTAATGCAACATAAGTTCAGCATACATTCACCATTTTCAGAATAGCTGAAACCAGTTTATGATAAACCCGAATGGATGTAGTATCAGACTTAACTGATTTAAATTAAACTAGATTATTGAACTTCTGTCCCAGATCCCATCTAGATTCAAGTTAAGTCACAGTCCCCCAGCATCCCAGGATGCTTTGCACCTCCCCTGCAAACCCTCATCCTTGCAGGGTGGGTGGGCTACCTTTGGCCCAAGCTATCTGTTCCAGCCCAGCATGGAGGCATGTTCTAGCACCCCCACTGCTTCTGGCCTGAGCCACTGAAGACATCTGGAATCAAAAAAGTGATTGTCTTTTCTCTTGTTTATCAGTTCAATCTATGCATCTTAGACTAACCTGCAAAGACTGAACTAATTCAACCTTGGATATTTTGACTGTCTGTACCTAGTTTTACAGTCTGTGATCCTACTCCAAGTGCAGAATGGACTATGACTTGTGCGCAGGCACAGTAGGCTGTTCTCTGCCTAGGCAGAGACATGGCACACTATGCATACACCTGAGTGCAAGTCCGAAAATTCTGATTTGACAAAAATCAGGAGGAGGAGCCTCTCATGTTTTAGTCCAACAGCCAAGCAGTTAGGACTGCCCAAAAGCTAGAGACCCAGGTTTCAGATCTTCCTCACAAGAGTTTGAAGCCTGTTAAAAGTCTCTGGGTTAAGTTTAGAGGGGAAAGCAACAAGGGTGATGGCGTGGTGGGTGTGTACTATAGACTACCAGACCAGAAGGATGAGATAGATGAGGCTTTCTTCAGACAATTAGCAGAAGTTTCCAGATCACAGGGCTGTCATGGGGGACTTCAATCACTCTGACATCTGCTGAGAGGGCAATACAGCAGTGCGCAGGTGATCCAGGAAGTTTTTGGAGAGTGTTGGGGGCAACTTCCTGGTGCAAGTGTTGGAAAGACCAATTAGGGCTGTGCTCTTCTTGACCTATTGCTCACAAGCAGGGAAGAATTTGTAGGGGATGTAGAAGTGAATGGCACGTTAGGCAGCCGTGACCACAAGATTAAGCAGTGACCACAAATGATTGAGTTCAGGATCCTGACAAAATAAGAAAGGAGAGCAGCAGAGTAAGGACCCTAAGACTTCAGAAAAGCAGACTTTGACTCACTCTGGGAACTGGTGGGCAGGATGCCCTTGGAGGCCAGTCTGAGAGGGAAAGAAGTCCAGGACAGTTGGCTGTATTTTAAAGAAACCTTACTGAAGGTGCAGGAACAAACCATCCCAATGTGCAGGAAGAATAGCAAATGTGCCAAGAGACCAACTTGGCTTAGCAGAGAACTCTTCAGTGAGCTTAAACACAAACAGGAAGCTTGCAAGAAGTGGAAACTTGGACAAACAACTTGGGAGGAGTATAAGAATATTGCTTGGACATGCAGGGGTGAAGTCAGGAAGGTCAGAGTTCAATTGGAGTTACAGCTAGCAAGAGATGTGAAAGGTAACAAGAAGGGTTTCTACAAGTATGTCAGCAACAAGAGGAAGGTCAGGGAAAGTGTGGGTCCTTTACTGAATGTGGGAGGCAACCTAGTGACAGATGATGAGGAAAAGGCAAAAGTACTCAATGCCTTTTTTACCTCTGTCTTCACAGGCAAGATCAGCTCCCACACTGCTTCAAGTTGTACTTCTAGAATCCCTTTTATTGTTTCCAATGACAGGCAAACCAAATGAGTATCTGACAAAATTATATGTATTTTGAAGGAACATGGCGATTCTTATAAACTATAGTGGTATTTGAAAATCTACCTAATGGATACAGCTATAGTCTTCCCATCCTCTCCAGAAAGATTGCCCTTAAGAGGTATTAAGATCACACCACTTCAGGAAATTTCAAATAGCTCTTGCTTATGACTACTAGTTAAAAGCTCATCTTCACATACAGTGGTATGAATAACACACTGAAGAGTCTCATTGGCTTGTAAGGCTTCCATCAATTTGTATGCTATAACTTGAGTTTAATAGCACATTTTTGCTCAGTTAATAACTATATATGTATATGTATATAAAAACACTGCCTTCCACAGGTCACAGAATTGTAGGAATAAAAGGCCTGGAAACGACCTTGTCTAAAGCATTCCAGACAATTGTTTGTCTAAACAGCTCTTAAAAAACTCCAAGGATGGAGATTCCCAAACCTCTCTAGTTAGCCCGTTCCAATGCTTAACCATTCTCAGAGTGAGAAAGTTCTCCCTAATATTCAACCTAACAACTGTTACTTTTTGTTCTTTCCTTGTGATCACAAGGAATACACTTTAAGCATCAGAAGCAGATCCAAGATTTCCAAAGGCAGGTGCTGAAGTAGTAACTGGCACTGTGGAAGGGGGGGAGGGTTGCAGGCCACTGCTCCCAGCCTCCTGCCCCCCTCCCCAATTGCAAAGTAAGAATTCCCCACCACTTCCCCTCCCTGGTCAGAGACATATTTCTTCCCCTTCTTCCCATCTCTGCCCTCTCCTCCCCCCCTACCTCCCACTATTGCCATTGCCATGGTCCTAGGGGGTAAGTGGAACTCCTGAGCTATTTTAGCTGGGCTACATAGAAGCCAGGCTCATCTCAGGACATTGGAAGTGGTGGCATCAGTGAGTGGGTGGATTTCTCCATCCCCACACCTGCTCCTGGGTTGCTGAGAAACACCTGGGTGGACCAGACAGGGAGTGGGAAGAGGCAACTCATCTACCTGCTGCTGCTGCTGTTCTGGGCTGAGCCCAGCTCTACACAGCCCATCTGAAGAGTGACAGGAGCTCCCTCCAGCCCCAGAACAGCTGGGACAAGCAGAGAAGGGAGAATGGGAGGGGAGAGGACATGGGGGACATGCATCTGACCGCAAGTTTGTATATAGCAATCCAGATGACCACAGAGGGCAAGGGAGGGTGGGTTTTTAAAAAGTCCCCAGATGCTGCTGCTTCTGTATGATCAGAAAGGAGGGTGCAGCCACACTACTGAATCCCTTCTGGATCTGGCCCTGTCTGTTACCATCCTCTTGATAACCCTTTAGATATTTGAAAATTGATATTAAATTTCCCTTCAGTGTTCTGTTCTCTGGACTAAATAATCACAGTGCTTTCAACTTGTCCTAAACCATAAATCCTAGACATTTAATAATTTTTGTTGCTCTCTGTTGGCTTTTTTCTAGTTTGTCTGCATCTTTTTGACACAATGCTCCAAGTGAGAGAATAGAGTGGAAGAATCACTTCCCTTGACTCAAAAATGATACTTTTGCTCATACAGCTCAATATACTGCTGACTTTTTTTGTAACAAGAGCATACTGTTCACTCATATTCAGTTCCTAGGTACTTTTCTGAAGTGAGTAGAAATAGGCTGGGTGAATCACTATTAGGCTAACTTCAGGACTCTGCAGACAGCCTCCCACTACATCAAGGCATAGCAGCTGAAGCAGTGAGGGGCAGACCCTGAGGAGCCAGAGTGGATTAGGATTAATTTGGATACCAGGGGATGCCACAGCTGCCCACAAAAGTCAATTCTGCTCAGCCACCACTTGAAATTTCCACATGTAGTACAAATTTATTTCCCTGTTAGTTGGAGAGAACATCTTGTTCCTCATATAAATTTACAGCACTGCCTTAGATCCAATAGAAACTCTGGGAGTTCACCTTCACCCCTTTCTCCTTTATAGTTTTCTTCTACACCATTTACTAGGTATGCATCTTGTAATGGTAGCTCCCTTCTTTACTATCTGCTGTTTATTGGAAAGAGCAAGGGTAAACAGGAAACTGCTTTAAATTCAAGAGAACGTAAAAGAATTCTAGTGGCTTAAGTTCTCCTGGACCTGGATCTCAAGCTCTCCCCAGTTTTCCTCTGCTGGAAAGTTATCAAAAGATGTAATTTTTGTGATGGCTGCTACCTTGGTAACACAAAAATTTGCTCACTGAAATTTAATTGCCTACAATTTTTTTATGCTTGCGTCATATCTGTAAATAGACAGAATTTTTAGGACACCTTTTCAGCTATTTATTACTATTAGTCACAATAAAATCCAAAGTGACTATTAATTCATACACCATATTCGTATTATGATTTCCATTTTATTCCAGAGGCCTGACTTCCAAAATGAACATTCCCCATTTGTTTTTATCAGGTACATGTTCCCTAGTCATTGTATCCATTTGAGATGAATTAGTTTTGGGTCCCATATTTGCTAGACATTTTATCATGCCTGATCTAATCATTTGGGTCCATTATCTCTGTGCATTTTCCTAGGTCCAACTACAGATTCAACTGCCAAATTCCCATTTGTGCTGCTTATCTCTTAGACCTAAAGAGAAACCAGACAGTCCTGGATCTCATACACTTTAGTATTCTCTTATTTACTAAAATGGGTGAAGAGCTTACATTAAATAGTTGTGTAGCTCAATCCTAATAGACATTTTTATAGCCAATTTATTTATACTGTTAGCATGTAGCGGAATTTTTGGATTATGGCTATTTTTCCTTACTGTACAAAGTGCATTTATCACTTTTCCTAAATGTTCACAAATGTCACATATCAGACTACAATCCCCTTAACCATCTGCACTTTAGACATATAACTTTATTCACGGGACTTAGGGCAGTTATTTTCCATCTTCTTCACATCATCTTTGGTATATATCTACAAAGAAATATTCAGGCTCCATGGCAAGTTATGCAGCCTTTCAGAGCATCTTTGGTTCTTTTTTCTTGACATGCAAGTCCATATCCAGTTGAATATCTATAATTGGGACATTACAAATGTAGCCTGCATACCTTCATTGGTATTAAGTTCAAATAGGCACGCAAGTGTCTTCAGATTCAATGGTAGTCTTTCCTCCACTTCTTAGCACCTACATATACCCAAAACAGCATAGGCTGATAACTGACTTCAATAGCAATCTGGCTAGTTCAGTCTCTCTTGGGGATGAACTTTGCGGCACTATCAGAGCTGAGTTAAATTGGCTGCTAGGTCCTCCCTTTTTCTATTCCTATTTTTAACCATCCATTTAGGCCAGCGAGTCTCAACCAGGATGACACAAGATCCTTTGAAGGGTACTGAAGGAAGTGAGAGGAGATAAGCAGATAAAAGACAAGCTCAAAGATCATGTGTGCAAAGAAAAGCAAAGCAGGCAAAGGCAGGATCAGGCTTTTCCTGCCTACCTGCTCTCCAGCCCCCAGCCTGTAATAAATAAATTGGTTTTTGAAATGGGGTGCTGTTCAATTGACAAAATTTATGGAGGGGTGGTTCGAGCCTGATGAGTGATATCTTGAGTCTAAAAAGGCTGAGAACCATTGATTTAAGCTGTGATGTTTGGCTTTTTCTCTTGAAGATGTGGGCTTTTTGTTACTTAGGCTGGGACAATCTAATCTCTCTCCTCTACAGCGCTGCAGAGGGGCATAAAACTTGTAAATAACATGTCTTATGAAAGTCTCTTATGTGCTTCAGTTTTACTTGCAGGGGTTTATTCCTCCAACACTGGTCTGTGACTCTGACATCCTTCACATAGCTATTATTTGGATTCACGAGTCAGCTCATCTCTGTTGGCAAGTTCCGAGTTTACCAAAGGCTTCCCAGCCTCCCCCTTTTCAGGGAAAATCCTCTGACCCAGGGCTATCTGGTTCTCCATTACCACATTGATCTGATCTGCCAGTTTTGTCTCAGGTTCAAACGAAGAATGCTGTAACCTTTCCAATCTATCCAGACACTTTCCACTTCCTCTCCAACAAAAAAATAATTTATCCTTTTGGATTATCTCTTAGCTTTCCAGAAGCTGTTTTCATTCTCTCTATGAAGTTTCCCACTCTTCCTGTATCTTGTTTTAATTCCTTTCCTTTCCTTTTAATTTTTGTTTTAAATGTTATTTATCATCTTGCATTATGTGTTTCTTTTTGTTTCCACATGACTACTAGCTCATACTTTTTCTCCTTAAAAGATGGGTTCCACTCTGCCACCAGAGATAACTCTTCTAAGCTTGATCAGTTAGCCATCTTTTGAGGTACTGAGGGGGAATGTCAATGTTTCTATTAAGTGGAGAAATTGATAGAGGAGTCAGGTATTTCTTTGATGCTATTATATTTATTTACAAGTGGGGTACATAACCTTCTGTATCCCTGAACACACTAACAAACTATAACTGGGATGGAAACAGTGGGTCATCAAACCCAGTCCATTGCCATTACAGGTAAACATATAACACAATATCTTTTATAAATATAAATCCCTTATAAATATAAATCCCTTTCATAAACCCTAATCCCTTTGATAAATATACAACACATAACCTCTTTTATAAACTAATACATTCCATCTTTAAACTAGTTAACTGCTCCAATTGGACGATTAGAAATCTTCTAAATTTCAGCCTCAACTTATTCACGGCCAGTTTATACTAACATATTTTGTGCCAACATTGTCTTTCAGCTTCAAAGCTTTTCTTCCTGTCTAGTGTTTTTTTTGTCACCCCCTTGCCAATGTATTCATAGACAGCAATTATATCCCTTATCAGCATTCATTTTGCTATGCTAAAGAAGCCAAACTCTCTATTCTTTTGTCTGACAGGCTCTTCATTCCCCTGATCATTCTAGCATTCCATTTGGGCACCTGCTCCAGTCTAGATTGGTCTTCATTAAAACATGGATGACTACAATTGTATACAGTAAT
Organism: Caiman crocodilus; assembly: GCA_030014935.1. Lineage (NCBI taxonomy): Eukaryota > Metazoa > Chordata > Crocodylia > Alligatoridae > Caiman > Caiman crocodilus. The sequence continues at coordinate 221,861,889 of JAGPOW010000261.1, read as the reverse complement.
CCAGATGACATTTTATCCCTGCCTTGTACAGTAGTACTAAACTGAATACTAAGTACTAATACCTCCCTTTGCCTCCCACTTGCTTTTGCCTTTCCCATGGCTATATTATATTAGTGATTCTTGGACATCCTGTAATAGACTAATACACCAAGGGTTTGTTTTGATGAACCCAAGTTTATAGCAGAAATCCTTGATTTTATTCTCTCAGTGCAAAATCCTGCACTTAAATCTCATTTTTAGTACTCTAAAGATCAGTCATCCAGTTCTCTCTGTAGACTACTCCTTTATATTAAGGATGCCTCCAAATTTTGTGTCAAATGCAAATTTCAGTAGCATGCTCCTACTTTTTCTATAAAGATCACTAACATATAAGGTAAGTCCCAAGTCCCAAGCCATGTCCTTGAGGAGCTCCATTTGTAACTTTCTTCCAGGTCAATAGCTCTTCTTCCAGTATACCCTGCTGTTGTTTTTCCCTTAGCAAGTTCCTTTCCTACCTTATGCCTGCAGATAAGATTCTTTTATGAATCCTCCACTTCTGCAGCTTAGATACATGGCAGGGCACTAGATGCTTTACTACAGATTAGAGTTGATGCATTTCCCTGTGTAGAAAAACCAGATATCAAACAAAGACATCACATTACTCCTGCATAATCTTTGGTAAACTCACATTGCAGTTTAACCAATTTTCCATTTATCATTGTGTTTTTAATTATTCTTTCCTCCAAAATTTGTTTGAAAGCCCTTCATGTTACCGAGGCCAAACTAATGGGTCATTAGTTACCCATATTACTATTTTTTTCTTTATTAAATAAAGTGTTTGCTATTTTCAGGTCAAAGCCAGCCCTTACTAGATAGATTTGTTAAAAAATTTTGTTATTAGACTTGCACTTTCATTTGCTAGTTTTCTTCCATATTCTGGAATGGACATAGTCCACTCCCCTGACTTAAGTATTAACATCTTTGAATTTTTCCTCCACCTTGGATCTGGCAATCTCCAGTTGAGAACACGCATGCCTACTAGCCAACCTGTCCTTGGCTCCCTCATCATTTACCTTAAATCCTTATTGAAAAATGAAGCAGAGTAATAATTAAGTTTGGGGGCAATACATAGTCTTTGTCAACAGTCCCTCAATATGAGGATGACAGCCTTCCAATAAATAGGGAAGTCACTGGTGAGTCCGTAGATGACTGAGGAGGCTGATCTGTGGTCCAGATATTTGACTGCAAATAGTTCCAGTAGGCAAAAGCGGTCCTTTCTCTTTGTCGCTCTTGCCCATCCACCTCTATAATGATGCTAATGTGCTCTATAGTGATGTTTTGTTGTACTTTATGGCACCACTGGGGATGATTCACTGCTGGAGTTTCCTTAGTATTAATGTTAATATTGTATTTCTTCAGATTGGCTTTCAAGTTCAGAAATTCATAGAAAATTAGGTTTGGAAGGGACCTCTGAAGGTCATTTAGTCCAGCACCCTGCTCAAAGTAGGACCATCCCCAAGTCTACCACCCTAGCCAAGGCTTTGTCTAGCCTGGTGTTAAAAACTTCACGGATGAAGAATCCAAAACCTCTCTGGACAGCCTGTACCACTGCATCTTATTGAGAAAGTTTTTCCTAATATCTAACCTAAACTTCCCTTGCTGCAACTTGAGACCACTGCTCCTTGTTCTGTCATCTGCCACCAGTGAGAACCATCTAGCTCCATCCTCCCTGTTATCATCATTCAGGTAGTTAAAGGCTGCTGTTAAATCCCCCCTCAGTCTTCTCTTCTCTAGACTAAATAAGCTCAGTTCCCTCAGCCTCCCCACAGAAGTCATGTTCCCCACCCTCTAACTATTTTCACCGCTGTACTCTCTCCACTGCCCATTCGTCCACAGCCTTTCTGTAATGGGGGACCCACAGCTGGACTCAATACTCCAGGGGTCTTTGTAAATGCAACAAAATTGGCTTTTAAAGCAGCTTAACTGACCTTTTGCACTGCTTTAATGCTGTTGCTATTTACATGCTTGGTGGCTTATTCCACTTTAAACGACTTTGTTATATAGCAAGGTAAAAGCTATCTGAGGTATTTATTTTGCTACCTAGCAAAGTGCAATGGTGCACTGGATGCTGGAAGCCAATGTGCTTGGGGAAGCTTGGTCTTGGCAGGCTTCCAGTGCCCTTGCACTACCCCTGCTGCCTTCTCTTGCTGCCAGCATCCCTAGCTGCCCTCCTGCCACTTTGCCACTGGGGCAAACCAGCCATTCCCAGGCAGTCCCAGGATGCAGGAAAGTGGCGAGGACAGTGCATAGGGTGCTGAAGCTTATCTGCCTGTCCTGTGGCGAGGGAGGGGGAAGGAGGAGGTGCCAGCAGGCCAAGCGGTCTCTGATCTGTGCAGAGCCCGGTGCTTTTTTCCATAGTGACAGCACCACCTAGACAGCACCCACCCTGGACTGTCCCAGGGGGTGGTGCCATTATGGAGGGAAGCACCTGGCCCTGTTCAGCTCAGGGGCTGCATGACCCAGCAGTAGCTTATGCAGGCAGGCTTGACTAAAGAAAAAAAAAAAAAAAGCAGGGAGGAGTCTGATTTTTTTTTCAGTCAAGTCTGCCTGCACAAGCTATGGCCAGGTTGTACAGTTCTAGTGCTTTCCTCTGGTGGCAGTACCACCCAGGACTGCCCAGGCCGGGTGTTAGCAGGCAGGTGCAGCATGGGAGGCACTGCCACCATGGAAGGAAGCACCGGAGTCCCCCACAGCTCGCCCCCCTGTCACGGAAGAAGGATTGGACTCCCTAACCCTTGTACAGGCAGTTGCCACAATTGGTCACAATTGGTTCCTGAAAACTGCGTCTTAACTCAAAATGTCGTAACTCGGAACTGATCTTCCCATAGGAACAATGTTATAAATGGGGGTTTGGTTCCTGAATCAAGGCCCGATACCCTATTTTCACCAAAAATAACCCAGAATTTGGTACTTAATCAATTATAGGTAAGTAATAAAGCTACATTAACGTATTTATATTGTAAATAGCAATCAGATTGATATGGAAGGACTTCTTTGAGGTGACTTTGCTAGACATTTTGATGGGCTCTTGACTGGACTTTTTGAAGTCTTCTTGGTTGGAGTCTTCTCAGGAGTCTTAACTGCAGATTTTTCTGGACTCTTTGTTTTCTTTCTTAAAGAAAGTGTCCAAGGAAGTTTGGACAGATGTTTTCCAGGGAGATGGGCGAAGCAGCGAACTTGTTCAGTGGCATGATATGGCATCAGATCAAGCGTCGTAAAGCCAAAACTGATGTCAGAAAGTCAAAACAGGGTGTCAATTTATAAACATTGTAAGTGCTATTCATTATAACTCAAAACATCTTAAGTCGAAGACTGCCTGTACACACAATGAGGGTTTGGCTCGGTTTAGTTCTCCCTAAATTGAAACTGTGGAAATGGTGAGTTTATACAAACCCACCATTTCAACTAAGGAAGATTTAAACTCCAGTCACGTGTACAAGCACCCCAGACGTGGCCTCATCAGTGCCAAATAGAAAGGAATAATCACATCTCTCAATCTGGCAATGCTCCTACTAATGCTGCCCAGTATGCCATTAGCCTTCTTTACAATAAGAGCACACTGTTTATTCATATTCAGCTTATTGTCTGCTGTAACTCCCAGGTCCTTTTCTGCAGAGCTGCTGCTTAGCCAATCAGTTCCCAGCCTGTAGCGGTACATGGGATTGTTCCGTCCTAAATGCAGGACTTTGCACTTGTCTTTATTGAACCACATGCGATTTCTTTTGGTCCAATCCTCTAATTTATCAAGGTTTCTCTGGATCCTAGCCCTACCCTCTAGCATATCTACGACTTCCCTCGGCTTGGTGTCATCTGCAAACTTGCTGAGGGTGTACTGCATCCTATCTTGCAGGTTGTTAATGAAGATATTGAACAAAATTGGCCCCAGGATCAGCCCCTAGGGCACTCCACTTGATATTGGCTGCCAACTAGACATTGAGCCATTGATCACTACCCTTTGAGTCCAATGATGCAGCCAGTTTTCTATTCATCTTACAGTCCATTCATCAATCTGTACTTCCTTAGCTTACTTCTGAGACTATTGTGGGAGACCATATCAAAAGCCTCGATAAAGTCAAGGTATGTCACATCCCCTGCTATCCCTACGTCCACAGTCATCTCATCATAGAAGGCAATCAGGTTGGTCAGGCACGACTTGTCCTTGGTGAATCTATATTGACTGTTCCTGATTACCTTCTTTTCCTCCAAGTGTTTAGAAATGCATTCCTTGAGGACCTGCTCCACGATTTCTCCAGGGACTAAGATGAGGCTGACCAGTGTGTAGTTCCCCAGATCCTCCTCCTTCCCTTTCTTAAAGATGGGCACTATTATTTACTCTTTTCCAATCATCCAGGATCTCTCCCAATCTCCATGAGTTTTCAAAGATAAATGACAAGCAGTTCTACGGTCACATCAACCAACTCCCATAGAAGCCTCAGATGCATCACATCTGGCCCCATGAACTTGTACACGTTCAGCTTTTCTAAATGGTCCATATTCTGTTCTTTCACCACTGAGGGCTGCCCATATCCTCCTCCTCTGGGTGCTTCAAATGGATTCCATCAGCACCTGCTCCAGGATCTTTTGGATATGGAGGTTGGGATGACTGGATCCTCTTCCTTCTTCTTGAAGATATACATATATTTGCCCTTTTCCAGCCATCTGGGACCTCACCTGACCTCCATAAGTTTTCAAGGAGGACAGCTAATGGTGCTGAAATTACCTCAGCCAATTCCTTCAGTACCCTATAGTGCATCTCACCTAGTCATGTTGACTTGACAGCCTCTACCTGCTCTAAGTAAACTGTAACCTGGTTTGGCATTACTCTAGGCTGTTTGCCCCCTCTGCTGCCAACTGCACTCATCAGCTAGTAGTGAGCCCTATTCATGAAAACTAAAGTAAAAAATTCATTAAGTACTTCAGCCTTCTCTGCACTGGCTGTCACTAGATTGCCTTCCACATTCTGTAATGGACCTATGGAATCTCTGGTCTTTCTCCTACTTTCAACATATGGAATCCCTTCTATTGCCTTTCCTCACTGAGGAGATCCTACATCTTTCCCAGTATGGTTTCAGACCACTTAGAGATACAATAGATATGATTTTTGTTGCTAGGCAGCTTCAAGAGAAGTGCTGTGAGCAACACTGAGATCTTTACCAAGTTATTACCAAGATCTTTGACCAACTGGCTATGTTCCGAATCCAAGGTAACCAACACCTCCATTACTGAACTTCACTACACTGATTATTGCGTCATGTGTGCTCACCCAGTTGAAAGTCTCCAGAAAGCTGAGGAAAATGCAGGTGGGGATCTTCCTAGCCACTGACAGAAGTACAATACCCCAGTAATTGCTGTAATGTGATCTGTTTCCTATCTTTATTATGGTAAAATTTTTGTCATCTCTTAGGTCCCTGGGAATCTGTTCATGTTTCCCTATTTTCATAATAACTATGTGTAGTTGATGAGAGGGTTTTTTTTACATCTTGCTTATATATTTCAGCTGATATCCATCAAGACCATGTGCTTTGCTGTTCTTCATCTGCTTAATGGTTTTCAAGGCCCCTTGATAAGTTGGTGGATCTGCAATAGCTTCAATGGTATTGTCTGCAACACAAGAATCTCAGTACAGGAGCTATTGAAAGTTCTCCTTCCACTGTATATGGATAGCAGAACTGTCTTTAAAGAGTGTTTTTTCTATCCTTAGACCTCAGAGGGAGGACTCTTGTGTGCTTACTCCATAGACAGCTTTGGTTTTGTTAAAGAAACTACACATCATGGCTGTTGACAGCTGGGCTATGCAGATTATAAACATGGTAACAGCAGGAGACAATGTCCTGATTCACAGTTTTAAATCTGTTTCCAAAAAAGCTCACTTTCCACATTTCTTTCTTTAACAGGGATTCCCTACAAGTGTTTCTCTGGATGTCTGTCAGGCTTCTTTGTTGCCTTCTCTGTGTACTTCATCACTGTTTTCCAGCTTCACTCTAACATGCAGCTCCCTTACTTACAGCCTACTAGATTTTCATTCACATCCCAGTCAGGCCTTTTTCCTCATGAAATTGAGGTTCTGAAACAGCCCTGCACATCTCCTGTCCTTCAGACAGTATACCAATTATTTCAACAGTTTAGTTCATAAAGCAGGGCAATTACTTTTTATATTTACTCTGAATGAAGGGTGGCTGTTATGTTCACCACCTTCAATGAAGTTTATCCATCCCACAGCATATAAGTATTGTGAAATTATTTTTGTCCAAAGACCTATTTGCAATGCTATGAAAGAGTTAGCTCTGAGTCAAATGAACGACAGCTGTATTTAACATGGAAGCCAGTAGCTTGATTAATTTCAAGCACAGATACGGGCAATTACATAGGCTGCAACAATGATTCTCAACCAGGATGCCAGAGCACCCCAGGTGCAATATCCTTTGAAGGGTGCCACAGAAACTGTGAGGAGGTACAAAGGTAAGGGCAGACTCAGGCTCCAAGTGTGGGCAGAAGAGCAAATAAGGACAGGACTCAGGCTCTCCCTGAATGGCTGCTTCCCTGCCCTAACCATCTGGCCCCTCTGGAAGGGAGTAAGCACTGTAATAAATAAATTGGTTTTTGAAATAGGGTGCAGTTCAATTCACGAAAGTTATGGAGGGATGCCTCAAGTCTAATGAGGGGCACCTTGAGTCTAAAAAGTTTGAGAACCACTGGGCTACAGAGTGGCTTGTTGTAGAGTTTATCATCCTGAGTGAAGGGAAGGCTCGATACTCACAAAATTAGTCCACATCAACATTAATGAATCTTATAGTAACAGGAGATGCAACTTACTCATGTCATTATAGAATCATAGTTCCATAGAAAAGAAAGGCTGGAAGGGACTGTAGGCTTTTAGGTTTTTTCATTTGTCCTTTTATTGAGGACTGAGGGCTGAAGAGATTTCTGTTGAGAACAAATATGTTTGCCTTTTCATTACTATGTCACAAAATGTTTTCAGGCCATTATTCTGAGTATAGATTTTTTTTCTCCTGTAAGTGCTGAAGACCTGTTGGACTTTCCAAGCTTTTATAGTGATAGATTCCTACTTCATGAAAATGCAATGAACTGTTAAATCAAAACCACCCTTACAAGTTTGGCCTGGCCTGTTGACAAATGGCGCGTGTGAACTCACACAAACAGTATTGGATTCAAAGTCCAGAAAAATCTCGAAGCAGAGTTGCTTTCCGGTAGCTGAGCACTAGTGTTGCGCTAAGATTCCTGCAAGGAATTGCCCTCCTGTCTGACCATCTTTGTTGTATGCATACAAAAATTACACTTAACCAAAAAAGTTACATTTAAAATCTGCCTATGGAATTTTCCATGGCATTGATTTTTCCTCCACCAGAAACCAATCTGCAGGAGCTTGAACACTGTCTACCATTTGTCACATAAACAACCATTACACACACACACACACACACACACACACACACACACACACACACACACACACACACACACACACACACACGATGAAATTATGAATGGGAATTTCTAGTTCTGCAAATATAAAAAAGTTTTAGAATAGTTGCTTCAGGGAAGTGATAGAAACCACACACTTGGCACATTTCAAATTAGAATGGATAAAATTCCAGAAAAATATACGGAGAACACTCAAACCCAATACAGAAACACATTGGATGATCTAACAGATCCTTTATGGTATCTACTCTCTAGAATTCATCAACATCAACACTAGAACTTACAGGCTTTAGAAGGCTAAGAATAATTTCTCTAACTGAAGCTACACATGACAAATTACAATAGGAAACAAAATCACGAGCAAAACCAACAAATTACAACAGGTTAAAAGTGGGCAGGGACTTGCTGTACATCAACTCCTCTCTGTCAACTGTTTGTGTAAATGCTCTTACTTAGTTTACTGGCAGCTAAACTGCCCAAGTTTACCTTTTGCTTCCTTCAGGGCAAGAGTGGACATGTGGGTTGTTGTCAGCCATATGGCAACTAACCTCCATTTAACTTGTAAGTTGTTCATTTGTCTCTACCCTCAAAGAGGAGAATGTTATTTAATTAAAAACCAACAGCCAACAAAGTAACTGTCTGGCTGTCTCACATCCAACTAATAAACAAGTCCAATCCTATTTGTCTTATAACCTTAGTTAAGAACACTAGCTCAGGCAGTATTTTAGAAATGGGTTAAAAATTATGTGAGAACAATTTACCCAGATCCAAGAGGGAGCACCAGGAAGAAACGCCAGGGCCTCATCATCAGGGATTCCATCCTAAGGGGAATGGAGGGTTCCATCTGTTGACATGACCCCATGGCATGCGAGGTCTGCTACCTGCCTGGGGTTTGGAATTCAGGATATCACAGAAAGGATCCTGGCCTACATTCGACCCTTGGACCAGTACCCCATGGTATGTGGGAACAAATGGTGTGGCCAGGGGCAACCCAGACTGCATCATAAAGGACTTCAAGGCCTGGGGGCCAAGCTCAAGGAGATGGGCATGGGTGGTATTCTCCTCTAATCTCCTGGTAAGTAGACGTGGATGGTGACACGAGGCCTGCATTGCGGAGGTTAACCAGCAGCTACAGAGCTGGTGGTGCCAGGTAGGCCTCGGGTTCCTAGACAATGACCCACACTTTCACACAAAGGGCATGCTTGGGAGGGATGGGCTACATCTCTCCCCTAAAGGCAAGCATGTCTTTTCTTCCAGGTTGTCTGATCTCGTACAGCAGGCTTTCAGCTAGCTTTGCCAAGGGATGGGCCACAGGAGGACATGAGGACACCACCCAGCCAAGACAGGTGACATGCACAAGGAGTATCCAGATAAATGACAGGGATTCAGACAGTCCTAAGAATCAAGGGGTGGTGCATGCACCAATACGAGGCCTTACATGCCTCTACACTAATGCTCATAGCATGGGGAATAAGCAGGAGGAACTCTCCCTCTAGATAGTTAGTACAAACCCAGACGTAGTAGGGCTCACAGAAACCTTGTGGGATTCATCCCACGACTGTGGGGGAAAACCTTAGGAGCTACAGACTATACAGGCAGGATAGAACAGGGAGGAAAGGCGGGGCTGTGGCGCTCTATGTCAAAGAGCAATACACGTCCCTCAGTTAACAAGATGGGGTCAGAGGAGGGGCAGGCTGAAGTGCTCTGGGTCAGAATACAGGGGGGTCACGGGGAAAGGCACTTAACGGTGGGGGTCTACTACAGACCACTCAACCAAGGGGAAGAACTGGACCGCAAATCATCAGGTCAGCTTGCGGAGGCACTTATGGCAAGGGATGTAGTCGTCATGGGTGATCTAAATTACCCAGACATCTGCTGGGAGGAGCAGTCAGCCAGGTTGGACCGCTCACAAAGGTTCCTTCCCGAGATATAGGACCTCCACTTAAGCCAGGAGATGCACAGTCCCACCAGGGGGAATGCCCTGCTGGACCTGGTCCTGGCCACAGGTAATGGCCTGGTGAGGGGAGTCTAGGTTTTTAACCACCTGAGTGACAGTGATCATAGCCTACTGGAATTCACCATCCAGCGCAGGGTGTCAAGGGCCTGCAGCAAGGCAGTAACCCTTGACTTCAACAGGGCCAGCTTCAATGAGTTGAGGAGATTGGTAGGAGAGGCACTGGGGTCTTGGAAGGTAGGGAAACGGGGTGTCCAAGATGAGTGATCGTTCCTTAAAGAAACTATCCTCCGAGCCCAAGGAGTGACAGTCCCAATGAGAATCAAGGGGCGCAAGAGTGCTCAAAAGCCCCCCTGGCTCACCAAAGGCATTCAAAAATGCCTGAAAGCCAAAAAGGAGGTGTACGTCCAGTGGAAGGGAGGGCTATCACCACAGAGGAGTATACCTCCATCACTTGGGTCTGCAGGCGGGCTGTTAGGAAAGCTAAGGCAGATACAGAACCAGGGCTTGCATCAAGGATCAAGGGCAACAAAAAATCCTTTTTTACATACATTGGGAGTATGAAGAAGGCACCGGGTAATGTGGGGCCCCTGAAGGATACACTTGGCAATTTGGTGGTTGTACTAGAAGAAAAGGCAGACCTTTTTAACAATTTCTTTGCCTCCACTTTTTTGTGCAGGGACCGGGACTCCCCCACCAAGATTCAGGATGGACTCAGGGGAGACTTGCCAGGCCTAAGGTCAGGGAGGACCGAGTTAGGGAACTTCTGGAGGGGCTGGATGTGTTCGAGTCAGCAGGTCCAGATGCTCTCCACCCCAGAGTTCTGAGGGAATTGGCAGCTGTTATTGAAGGGCTCCTGGCACAGCTTTAAGAGCGCTCATGGTGCTCTGGCCAGGTGCCAGATGACTGGAAGAAAGCCAATGTGGTCCCCATTTTCAAAAAAGGAAGGAGGCAGGACCTGGGCAACTATAGGCCGGTTAGTCTTACTTTGATCCTGGGGAAGCTCTTTGAGAGAATCATCCAAGCGCATGTCCGGGAAGGACTCGCAGGGGGGATGATGCTCAGGGGCAACCAGCATGGGTTCATTAGGGGCAGGTCCTGTCAGACCAACCTGATTGCCTTCTACAATCAGGTCACAAAATCATTGGACGCAGGTGTCGCAGTGGATGTAGTCTTTCTGGACTTCAGTAAGGGCCTTTGACACCTTTCTCCCACCCCATTCTCATTAAAAAGCTAGGCGACTGTGGCATTGATGCCTACACAGTCAGATGGGTCGCAAATTGGCTGAGGGGCCACACCCAGAGAGTGGTGGTAGATGGATCATATTCGACCTGGAGGAATGTGGGCAGTGGAGTCCCCCAGGGCTTGGTCCTCAGGGCCGCACTGTTCAATTTCTTTATTAGTGACTTGGATGAAGACGTGAACAGCACCTTGTTCAAATTCGCTGATGATACCAAGATTTGGGGTGAGGTGGACATGCTAGAAGAGAGGGACAGGGTACAGCTGGACTTGGACAGGTTACAGGGATGGGCGAATGAGACTAGGATGGGATTCAATAGTCTCTTTTTATGACTCTAGTCTCTTTTTATGACCAGGTTACAAAACACTTGGACGCAGGAGTAGGGGTGGATGTCGTATACTTAGACTTCAGAAAGGCTTTTGATACGGTATTCCACACCATACTGGTGAACAAGTTAAGAGGCTGTGACTTGGATGACTACACAGTCCAGTGGGTGGTAAATTGGCTAGAGGGTCATACCCAGAGAGTTGTAGTGGATGGGTCAGTTTCAACCTGGAAGGGAGTGGGTAGTGGGGTCCCACAGGGCTTGGTCCTTGGACCGATACTCTTCAATGTCTTCATCAGCGACTTAGACAAGGGAGTGAAGTGTACTCTGTCCAAGTTTGTGGATGACACAAAACTGTGGGGAGAAGTGGACATGCCAGAGGGCAGGGAACAGCTACAAGCAGACCTGG
>JAGPOW010000261.1:221799497-221850379 GCA_030014935.1 Caiman crocodilus | reverse complement strand
AAACAACAGAATGCAATTCAACAAGGAGAAATGCAAAGTGCTGCACCTAGGGAGGAAAAATGTCCAGCATACCTACTGCCTAGGAAATTATCTGCTTGGAGGCACAGAAGCGGAAAGGGATCTTGGAGTCCTAGTGGACTCCAAGATGAACATGAGTCTGCAGTGTGACAAAGCCATCAGAAAAGCTAATGGCACTTCATCGTGCATCAGCAGATGCATAACGAATTGATCCAAGGAGGTGATACTTCCCCACTATTGGGCACTGGTCAGACCGCAGTTGGAGTACTGCATGCAGTTCTGGGTGCCGTACTTTAAGAGAGATGTGGATAACCTGGAGAGGATCCAGAGAAGGGCCACTTGTATGGTTAAAGGCTTGCAGGTCAAGCCCTACAAGGAGAGACTAGAGAACCTGGACCCTTTTAGCCTACGCAAGAGAAGGTTGAGAGGCAACCTTGTGGCTGCCTATAAGTTCATCACGGGAGCAGAGATGGGAATTGGTGAGGTTTTCTTCACCAAGGCGCCCCTGGGGGGGGTTACAAGAAACAATGGCCACAAGCTAGCAGAGAGCAGATTTAGACTGGACATTAGGAGGAACTGCTTCAGAGTTACAGTGGCCAAAGTCTGGAATGGGCTCCCAAGGGAGGTGGTGCTCTCCCCTACTCTGGGGCTCTTCAAGAGGAGGTTAGATAGGCATCTAGCTGGGGTCATCTGAACCCATCACTCTTTCCTGCCTATGCAGGGGGTCGGACTCGATGATCTATTGAGGTCCCTTCCGACCCTAGCATCTATGAATCTATGAATACTGAAAAATACAGGATACTGCACTTGGGCAGTAAAAACCAGCAGCATACCTATAGGCTGGGGAACTCCCTTCTCAAAAGCACAGTAGCAGCAAGAGATTTTGGAGTCATTATTAATTCCAAAATGAATATGGGCTGCCAGTGTGAGCATGCGGTCAGTAAGGCTAACCACATCTTGTCATTCATTTACAGATGCATCACAAGCAGGGCCAAGGAGGTGATCCTCCCCTTCTATGCAACACTGGTCAGGCCACAGTTGGGAGTACCGCGTGTTCTGGGTGCCATGCTTTAGAAGGGATGTGGCCAGCATCAAGAGGGTCCAGAGGAGGGCCACTCACAGTAGGTTCAGGCTGGACATTAGAAGACACTATTTCCCAGTCAGGGTGGCTAGGATCTGGAACCAACTTCCAAGGGAAGTGGTGCTGGCTCCTACTTTGCAGGGCCTTTAAGAGGAGGCTGGATAGTTAACTAGCTGGGGTCATATAAGCCCAGTATTCTCTCCTACCCAGGGCAGGGGGTCAGACTTGAAGATCTACTTAGGTCCCTTCTAAACCTACATCTATCTATGAACTCTGAATTTTAGATGACCTCCTAGTAATTAGATTCTATACATGGTAACTTAAAAATGTATTAAAATTTTCCATGTAAAGAATCTAATTAGTGGAGGGTCATCTTAAATGTGTAACTCTCAAAGCAGTGGCAAGGTGCAATAAGCCATACCCCCACCACTTGCCTCCCATGACTTGTGTCTGTCTTCCCTGCCACCTGGCTCCTAGGTCTTTGTCCCTTGTCCCCCCATTCTTGTGCCTGCTCCCCTGCCACCTCCCTCCCCCGCCACTGCTTGCCCACCCTGCCATTTGCCCCTGTCACCCTACCATGTCCACCCCCATGCTGCTTGCACCTCCTGCCCCTTGCCCCCATGCCTGTGCCTGTCCTGCTGCTGCATGTCTCCTCACCTACTTCTCTTCTTTCCCCCTGCACTTAGCTTCTGGGTAGCTTTGGCAGTTGTGGTAGCTCCAAGCCTGGCTGGTCAGGGCAAAAGGGCTGAAGCCAGAGCCAGAGCTGATGGTAAGCAGTTGAGTAGAGGGGGTAGGCTGCACAGTCTCCCTGAGTGCCCCCAAGCTATACATGCAAGTCTCCCCCTTGCACTCACTCACAGTGTGCTGTCTCTCCTGAACTATACCCAATGTGTGCCCCCTCCTCTGTTGCCCAAGGCAGGCAGTGGCTCAGGTCCAGCTACAGGCTTGGGCCTGGGGCCTCGGGCCCAGAGCCAAAGCTGGAGCTGAGCCACCACCTGCCCTGGGCCAGTACTCAAATCTATGATGAAGCCTCCCTCCACCCCTCTATGCTGGCTGGGGAAAAAAATCACCATCTTGAATTTGAGTATATACAGTAATTACATAGCTTGAGACCTTGCCCAACAATTAAATTGGCTTTTTAATCCAACCATACAACCTCCATCACTGGAAAATTTCAAAAGCAGATTGGACAGACAGTTTCGGATTTTTTAATCAGGGATGATCCTACCCTGAGCAAGGGGCTAGACTAGATGACCTCATGAGACCCTTTCCAGCCTTACTTTCCTATGATCCTATGCAACAGAGTAAAGAAAAAAATGCATTTATTTCTCTCCCTCTCTCTTTCTCACCCCTCATTTCCCTGCAATTTTTTCTGGTAGTAAATGCCTTTGAAGAGTCTATTCTTTCCAAATGGAGTTCATCCTCCTTTTTTGATAGGGAATTCTCCATATATTATAACAACAGTGTGAAAAATTCTAAGTCAGCATTGGTAACAATTAAAATAATCTCTGATTTTATATTCTCAACAGTGTAAGACAGAAAATAAAGAGGTCAGTGGAAAAAAGGAAAGGAAAGACTACTAATTACAAATGTACTTTCAGACCAATTTCTGAGGGTTTTCCTGTACCATGTATATTTTTTTGCACCGATGTAGCTGCATGGTTACGAAAGTGTGATTTCCTCCAGAGATGAGTGGCCCTAAGATAAGTATTTTTAACACCAATGCAGTTTATCTACACCAGAGCTTTGCACTGGTGCAGCTCCGCTGCTTGGAAAATACCTCAGTTCCCAGTGGGCAAAGACAAACCTTGCAGTTAGAGCTCACATCTTCAAACATCCCCAACTTTCTTACCCTAACTTTATTGACATAGCACATACCCTTTGCAAAGCCAGTTTACTTTGCTTGTTTACTGTAAAGTAATTCACTTTCTTGGGAAAAAAACAAATGAAAGGCTTTTACATTTCATGATAAACCTGGGACTGAATCAGAGCAGAGAGCTGTTCTCTGCATTCATTAGACTGCTTTAGGGGTTAGTGGTCTACCAGCTGGTATGGAATAGCACAGAACCCTGAAATTACATCTTAGCAGGAAAAGAATGAGACATATTTAAAAAATTTTGCCTGAAAATGTACTTGGGTAGATACAAATTAAAAAGCTTCCTAAAAGTCAGGTAAAGTAATACACTTTACAGCAGTAGGAAGGACAAAGTTGGACCCAGATATATTCAATTCACTGCAACTATGCTAGCATAATGGATGCTGAACCTCTGAAGGATTTAACACACTGAATTATGGTGCTAGTAGCTCTTCTTTTGGTCAGTCCACACTGTTTCCTTCCTTACTAGCCAAGTCAAGGCTAATTCAACACCTCTGCCAGGACAAAAAGGGAATACAGGGAGTCAGTCCCCTGTTCAGCTTCTGAATCTGTAGCCCTGACCTGAAAGGATATGTATAGCAGGGCTTCTGTAATGTAGTTTCAAAGTAGGCCTCTCATAGTTGTGAACTGTTTGAATGTCTGAAAGCAATAAGGCAAGGATTTTTTGCGGGGTGATATCTTTTATTGGCCCACCTGCATTTGAAAGTTTTCAAATACATTCAAAAGCAATACATTCTTCATCAGATCTGAGGAAACAAGCAAGCACAGCAATTGTTAAGAATAGTGAGTACAGCTGTGAAACTGGATGGAAGAGCAACTACCAGGGTAGCAGACAAACAATTAGCAGAAGACTGATTACTGGGAGATAAGGACCTATCAAAAGAAGGGAGGGTCATTATCACCTGTCATACATAGGAAGAATTTCAGGAATCAGTTAGATCATAGTTTGCCATAAATTCAGCGCAAGTGTTGAGGCCTTGATTCTTAGTGTCCAGCAAGCTTATGAATTTTTTTTGTTCCCAAGCTCGTCTTTAAAGGTGTTTGATAGATTTCCAATGAGCATGAGAATTGTGAGCTCAGAAAGGGAGTGGCTGTTCTGCAGAAAATGTGCTCCTACTGCTTGTCCCTATCTTTTATGTTTTTCTGTAAGAGCTCATTCTGGTGCATAGTTTCCATTTCCTTTTACCCACATAGGGCTGTGCAAAACTTTGGTCACTGAGTCGATTAGGTGGAGATTCCGCCTGATTTGACGGCCAAATCTCCAAATCGAATCAGGAGACCCTTTAACCTCTCTGAATTGAATCGAAACCATCTAAATCAATTCAGAGAGATTTGATGATTCAGACATAGATGCAGCTTTAAATGCTTTTTCTACATACCTCAAGCTATCAGGCAGCTCGTGAATGCTGAGTTGGTGGGGCAGGTGAAACATCCCATGGGAGTGCGGGAGGGTCTTCAGCACGCTAGGTGACAGACCCGAAAGTGGACCAGACGCACTCTGGTGGCCAATCACCCAGCCGGGGAGGGGTATAGGGTGGGATCTGCTGCCGAGCATACAGTCCTCCCCCCCCACAACCGCTCCTGTGGGATGCTCCACCCACTCCACCATTGCAGCATTCATGAGCTGTGCCTGGTACCTCGAAGTATGTAGAAAAAACATTTAAAGCTGTGTGTATGGCCAAATCGCCGATTCTCTGAATCAGCATCAAATCTTCAGATTCCGATTTGGCTGAATTGAATCAGCACAGAGATCCAAATCAACGACTTGAATCAGCGTTCCCAATTTGGGCCAAATCCAAATCCTAATTAAATACGGCTCATTTCACACACCCCTAATAATTACCGTGAGGCCATTTGATGCCTTACTGGCACAGATGTATCACATTTTGGGAAAGGTATGTATAGGATCCAGGGGTTCTGATGGGTTCATTGTTGCGGTACTGATCGTTGCAGCAATGAAAATGTGTTGACAGGTTAGGCATCTGTTGTTAAGGCAAGGCTATTTGACGTCTGCTGAGCAGTGGGCAGTTTGCTTCTGATAATGAATTGGGCAAGGTTAGGGGTTGTTTGAAAGCCACAAGTGGAGGCGCTGGGATTATTTCTCTCAAGGTTTGATCTCTCTTGAGTATAGGCTGCAGCTATTTGATGACTCTTAATCAGTTCCAATGTGAGGTGGCAGGTGACCACTAGGGGTGTGTGGTCACAGAGGGGTTTCTTTTTGTATTGTAGTACGTTACAATACTACTACACCTGGGAATTTATTCCCGCTCCAATTTCACATGTCTACCCACTGTTCTTAAAAATCGTTGTGCTTGCTTCCCACCTCAGACCAGCTGAAGAATGTCTTGGAAACATAAGCTCTTGGAAACTTTATCCCAACTGTGCAAGTTGGCCCAATAAAAGATATCACTCAAAACCATCCTTCCCTTGCATAATTCCTGGCCATTACAGCTACATCACTCTATCATATGTGAAAAAGCAATAAGTAAAATTACTTTTCAAAGTTAAGAAAGAAAATCAGAAAAGTAATCTGTTGCTTTGGGCTGTTAAGATTCACTGGGGATCTATCTTAATGCTGAAGGTGAAAGAAATTTCTTAAAGTAGGAAACTAACAGATACATCTCCAATAGACATTAGATTATCTTCCCATTTGGTACTAAGATTTCTGTCATTTAATTCTGGGAAATGCAAAGTAATTACTATATATGATACAATTCAAAGATCTGTTCTGAGTAAAACTAAGTCAAGACTGTCGTTTATAATTTGATTCCACTTTCAATCCCAGAAAACCTTGGACCAAAACAAAAAGAGGGAAGGTGGAGAGGGAGAGAGAAAAAGAGAGAGAGTTTCCTCAAAATAAGCAAACCAGTTCAATCATACTGCATTCCTAGATAACCTCAGCCTTCCAGCAAAATTCTTGCATTCAATAGCACATATTTTGATTCTGTGGATATTCATCTCTGACTTATTTTCCTTTGGAAGGTCAGCTGGGTGGAATAGAGAAAATGCTATAACTAAAAACCCTGAGATCTGGGTTTCTATCATAGATAATATGCCTCTGAAAACTAGTAAGGCTGAGAGCAACACCCAAGGCAGTGATGCTTTCATTCATCAGAAGTAGGAAGCATTACGTTGTTCAACAAAATGCTATTAGGTGGGCAAGTGACTGAAAATAACAAGTATGTTTGCCTGCCTGAGCTACAGGACAGAAAAGTTAATCCTTCATAAGCATACTGATTCACTGAGGAAATCTTACGTTCCACAGTCCAGATTTGAGACATCATTCACTGACATACTTACGTGTATGCCTAAATTAAGCATCAGGGTAATGCTACTGAGTTGAGTAGGACTACTAATGTATTTAAAGTTAGACACAAGTTTTAAATAATTTGCTGTATTAGAACCCAATCATTTATATGTTTTTAACAGGACACAATCCGATTCCCTTTAAAGTAAATTAAAAGATACCCTTCAATTTCTATGGCAGTTACATCAGGCTCCTCGTTCTCTGGAAAGACTCGAGCTTGTGAGATGATTCCACAGGGTTAATACACAAAGGTACATAATATGTAGATGTCAGAGGCAGAGTACGAAGATGAAGTTCCAAAAGACGAACCACAAGCAAATGAAACTCTCCTTTGTCCTAATTGGGCACCTTCACATGTGCTCTGTGAGCCGCTCTAATTAAATTGCCCACAGTGTCATGCGTACACAGTGTCTTGTGCTTCAAAATGGAGGTGGGGCACTCTAACTACCCCCACTGAAGTGCAGGGATGCTGAATACATGTCATGCAGAGGCTGCTGAAGCATGCTAATTAGCACACTCCAACAGGTTCAATTAATGAAGTCTGCTCTGACGCATGCTGTTCAGCACAGGTCAGAGCAAACGTCTGACACATATATAGGTGCACATTATGTCTAGTTTCCAAATCCATGCGTCAAGCCTAGATGAACATTTACACGCATTAAGTTATATCCACATTGTGTCCAATTTGGGGCAAGGTACTTCAGGAAAGATGTGAGCTAGAACAACTGAAGACAATCCAGAGGAGAGCAACTAAAATGATCAGAGGATGAGAAAACATGACCTATGAAAAATGGATAGAATAATAGGGTTTGTTTAATTTAGAGAAGGCAGAAGGGGGACACAATCACAGCCTTGAAATCTATAAAGGATTGGTGCTGTGAAAATTAAAAATATTGTTCTCCACACCTACTAGGAATAAAGCAAAAAATAATGGATTTAAATGGGTGCAGGGCCCGGGGCAAATCAGCCCATGCGAGGCCCCGCTCCCACTCTGATCCCACCCGCCTTGGACCCGGAGAACCTGCTGCAGCCATCAGCAGCATCAGCAGCGAGGGAGAGGAGGGGTAGCGAGCAACTGGATTTGAAGCAAGCAGCAGCGGTGCAGAATCACTGTGGCTGCTCCACCTGGCTCCGCGGGGGGCCCCCAATATGCAGGGCTGGGGCAGTCACCCCGATTTGCGCCCCCCCTAGGGACGGCCCTGGATACAACCTTAGGAAAAACTTATTAACTGTAAACACTGAAATAAGATAACCTTATTTCAGGAGGCTGTGAAATCTCTGTCAGTAGAGATTTTTAAGAACAGATTAGATCAGGGTGTTCAACCCCCAGCCTGTAAGTCTTGCCAAGCCCATGGAGCCATGTGATCCAGCCTGTGGTACTCCTCACAGGTCCAGAAATTTGACCGGGGGAAGGAAGGGCATTGGTAATTAACACATTAACAAATAACACATTTCAAAGCCCCCTGTGGCTGGATTGGCCTCAGCCAGCCCGGCCCCATGCAGAGGGATTAGGTCTCAGCCCCACATGACTACCTCAGGCACCAGGCAGACTTGTTGCATGGTGGGATCTGGTCCAGGGTGGGCCAGCCCACATGATGGATTAGACCTACAGACCAATCTAGTCCATGGACCAACCTGGCATTGTACTTCCCGTCTGAGGGGAGAAAAGGTTGGGCCCAACTGAATTAGACAAACATATGTCTGTAATGGTATATAGGTGTAGCTCATCCTACCTTGGGACAGGAGTATGGACTGGATGATCTCTCAAGGTCAAAACCTTCCTTATTTTCACAATGTTCTCATTATTTACTAACAGGTGTTTACTCTTTATATTTTTAACATTTTACAATGCAACACGGGGTAGAAGAAAACAGGAAAGTACTCATTCCTCCTTGAAACAGAAGTCTTTATTTTTATTTTGTTCTTGTTTTTGTCACTGTAACTAATTTATATATTTATTTTTACAAAGTAAGCCCAACTTTATGCTCCCTTGCTACTATACCAAAAAAAATAAAACCAAGTTCCTGCATGATGTGACATATAAACCAGGTGTACTGAAATGACTACCCAGAAAGTCTTTATTCTGAGCAAAATGCTAGCATAATCTAAAAATATTCACTGAAATAAGAACTGGCTTTTTAAAAAATTCTCAATATCTTTAGCTAATGCTTATTTAAGTGATTTAGTCCATTAAAACAGCAACTGACATTTTTTTACTTCTAATTTGCAGCAGTGCTAAAATCAAGATTTGTTTTTCAGGAAATAAAGGAAAATAAAATAAATTTGTTTGCATTTCACAGGGAAAAACACTCAGCAGGGTACTGTCACGTAATTTAAACCACACGTCTTTAAAGCAGCTACCATGAGTTCATTACAAACACTAAAATGTTGACTTAAAATCAAGTTTTCTTGATTTTTTTGGAGTTAAGTCATGATTTAGAACTTTGACATCAAAAGCAGTGTCTAGTATCTGTAATCAGAATGGCAGATGCTCATTTGGTTTTCAGATGTACAATTTATACACATCCTTTTTTTAGGCATTCTGATGTTAACAAAGAATGGCTCATTAATAGATAATTGCCCCCTCACCCTTTTAGAGACTATAGCCCCAAAATTTTAATTTGTGAATGCGCATAGTCACATGCCTGTTTGCGTAGATCAAGTTTTGCTTTTGCTGGGATTCAGTGTCCATTTTGCTGAACCACAGGCAAACGTAACAGCTCATTGACTTATCTTTTTAACTCTAAACTTACATAGGCACAGCAAACCTTCTCCCTACATACTCTTGCCACAACTGTTATCACAAAGTCTATTCAAAATTCTCCCAAGGGCCAAGACCAACACTTGCAAGACAATCTAACTTTATAAGAAACTGAAAGCCTGCTCTGTTCTTTGCTGTCCAATAAAATACATTGGTTCTTTCTATTGCTGTTATTTCAGACCTGTATCAGTTCTCAATTTGACCACAGTTGGGACTAGTGTTCTCTCCCTAAACATGTGTCATATTAGCTTGAACCTTTTATGCATTTGCTGGAGAAGGTATTATGAGGGTTTTTATTTTAAATGACAGCAATATGCCCACAGGACTGACCTGCCAGAGGAATTCTTTAGCATTGTGGAAGTAACTAGGTATCACAGAGAAAATGCTTTGAAGTTACTCATTTACGGCACCCAATGAACTAGAGCTGGATCAGTTCTTTTTACTGGATTACTTTCATGGCAAGCTCTTTCTGCCCCATCTGAAGAGTTCTTTTGTGAGTAAAAAATGAGGATATATCTTGGGAATGATTTGATACCACGAAAGATGATTCTTGTAGTTTATCTTGCTGCAAACTCCTCTGTTGAAGGAAATGATGCAGAGCTCTCATATCACCTGATCAGAATGATAGCACAAACAATGTACTTTTATTGTCTGACTGTGTGCGCCATGACTTTTTTATATAGGGCTTAAATCCAAAATTTATAACTCGACATACTAATTGACGGAAGTTTTCCACTGACATAAAAGAGGCTGTAATCTAGAATATATTCCACTGGAACAGGGTAGGTCTCCCAAAGATAAAGGGAATGCCTATACTAGGAAAAAGAATGCCTTTTAAAATGCATCAGTTAAAATATATTATTACATAACATACTTTTAATAATTGTAGACAAATACCATAATGTTTAAAACCACATAATGGTGATGTTGTAGAGTAGGCTTCTCTTGAGTTTAGTACATAACTAGCCATGGTTATTTCAAAGCTGATAAACTAAGATATCAGGTACTAACCAGTGCTTCAAATTATATTAGTGAATTCAATCTTCTTTCCTTAAACCTGCCCTATACTTAAACAATATAGCAAGGTTATTATTTTGAATATGAGTGTAATTAAAAAAAACATTATAGCAGTACCTTCTCTATAGATGGACACCATTACACCAGCCTTATATTGATATAAAATTACTCTTCTTTGCTCTTGAGCTTAAGCTGTACTATTATAAGCACTTTTAAATTATTGGTACAATTGCACCCATACTAACAGTACTGTTAGTTACAGCTAAATAATTGTAAATATATTGGTAGAACTAAAGCACTACAGTTTGTGGGGGAGGGGGAGGAAGATGAGCAACTAATCCAAATCAGCAATTTTGAATCCTTTGAAATGCAAGGCACCCTCATTAAACTCCAGGCACTCCTCAGAAAATGCCAGCTCTTAGCTTTCACTCAATTTTTGACTAAGGAAAATAAAAGAGAGTGATTCTTCCATTTGAAAAGAATTCAGAGAGCCCGCAACAAGTCAGAATATTTTAACTACTATGGACACCTATTTGAAATCTCTGGGTTTGTCTTGTGAATCATGTGTACATGACTGCACACATCACAATGCTTAAATTAAGCAGTGTCCCACAACATTCTTAAAAGGATCTTATGGCAACTGGTTGAGAGCCACTGATTTATCTAGATCCTTTGTATATGGTGGGTGCATCTACACATACATTTTATTGTGGAGTAGACTAGTTCCACAGTAAAGCATCACCATCTACACATGCACCAGTAATAGGGCACAGTAAATTAATTAACTCTGCCATAAGATAGTACTGTCAGGGATAGTGTTATCTTACAACAGAGTCATTTACTGAGCTGCAACACACAAGTGGACGGTGATCAGGAGAGCAGCACTCTGAGCTGGGGCAGAGCATCCCCAGGCTGGCAGCAGGCTCTGGGAGAAGGGGAAATCAGTCATGCAACTCCACAGTTTGAGCACTCTTGTGCCCAACACCACCACCCAGAGCCTAGGGCTGACCTCCCAAAGCCCACTACCAGCCTAGGGCTGCTCCACCCTAGCTCAAAGTGCTGCTGCCCTGGAAGTATGTGTAGATGCTGCACCCGGGGCAATGTACTTTGGAGCAAACTGCTCCGCAGTTTATCATGTCACATTAATTGCATGTGTAGATGCAGCCAAAAAGAGCTTCACAGTGCTTAAAGACATGTTACAACAAGTTAGCTGACAGGTTTTGAAAAAACTCATTTTCCTAGGTTAGATGAACTGAGATATTTTATGACACTTCTTTCTTTCTTTTTCAGCCAGCAGTGCTGGCAATGTGCTAAATGTAGACAGGTTTCAGGCCATTTTTACTTAGTGAGTTCTGCTCTTCTGTTTTCTGACTCCATGTTTCCAGTCCTCTTGAAGAATTTCTTATCACAGAAGGTAGCTTGCTTAGGATTACATTTTCCTTTTTTTAATTAGTTCTTTTCTTCTTTTACATAAGAGTATTTAAAAAAAAAAGCAGTAGGTTCAGAACTCCTGACAATCAGTTTAGTGGAGTTTCCATTTATGGCCCAATGGAAACTGATCGTGGGGATATTCATGTTTCTGATTAATAACTGGGTACATTAAAAGAGACAGTAATTCAAGAAGAATCTTTACTATCATCTTCACTGATTCCCATTCAGATCAATGCACAGAGTCTTCCAAAGTCCTTAAATCCTGCTCTAGGAAGCATTCTATGCAGAATTAAAAAAAAAATTAGCAAAGCTTGGCAGTCAACAGATTTAAATGGTGAGCATATGTCCCTGCACAGCCATTTCCATCTAATTTTCCATCAGTTAAAAACTGATTGGCATAAGAATAAGTATCATATTTATACAGACGGAAAAATGCAGAGCTTAACGGTGGGATTTTCAAAACTACCAATGAGATACAGGAGCTGGCCCCAAGCTATACATAGAAGAAATCAGTATCACAACTGAAATTAAAGCTCAGGAACTTCTGGCTCACTGTCCTGTTTTCAGGCAACTAGTTCATGTAACCATAACAAGTTCAGAAGCTACAGTCCAACTTGGAAAACTACTTTTTTCACAGACATATGTAATCTAAAATGAAGAGAGGGTTTTAAAAGCCTAGTTATAGCTCTCGGGATCCATACCAATACTAATATGGAAGTTATATTTTTGTACAGAAAATTATAAAATCATTCTGAAACTTACCACAGAAGTAAGAGCCATCTGAAAACTGTAGATTCGTGCAAGGCCAAAGTCAGCTAATTTTATCTGTCCACTACTGGTTACAAGGATGTTTTGCGGTTTCAGATCCCGATGCACCACTCGGTGTGAATGCAGAAAATCCAGCCCTCGTAACAGCTGAAGCATCATATCCTACATAGATCAATACACACTTATCAAGACAAGGTGACAAACAAGCAAACATCACTTCCTTCACATGACTCAAAAGACTATGACAGAATATTGATACAGCCAAAAGACTTGAACAGGTATGCATATCAAGCTTATTTTTTGCTTTTAGTTGAATTATTTATCAACAGAAGCATAAAGACTGATCAACACATATTTAAAAATATATAGATCAAAATTCTGCTGTGTGGCAAAACAAACTTTAAGAGCAGATTGCCTAAGTCAGAAGATGGCATAGCAGCTGTTCTGAGCTTCAGTTCAATCTACTCAGCACTTAACTGAAGAGGGATATTGTTTTCATAAATATACTAGTCAACTGCCAGTCAAGAATGACAGGGGTGGGAGTAGGGACAAAGGCCTGCATCTGGACTCCCATCCCCCCATCTACCTTTGGGCCTGGGCCTGGCCCCCCCCACCATTGTGGGGCCAGGCATGCCACCCCTCACCCTCCCTGCTGCCGTTGCAGGGCCAGCCTGGTGCCCTTCTCCCCCTGCTGTTTTGAGGCTGGGCCAGGCCCCGCATGCCCCCTCCCCATTGCCATTCTGGGGCCAGGCATGCCCCTTACTGCCCGCTGCCAAGCCAGGGCAGGCCCAGTCACGCCCCCCCCCCAGTTTGGGGGCCAGGCCCACTTCCCCCCCATCCACCCGGCCCAGATCCATCTGCCTCCCCTCCCCATGAATGACAGGGGCAGGGGAGAGGGGCACAGGTGGAGCATTGCCACCCAGCACCTTGTTCTGCTGCCGCACCCGGGGGAGGGAGGGGAAGGACAGCACTGCTGGCCTCGTCCCCCGATCTGTCCACTCAATCACTGCTCCTCCCAGGAATAAGGGGGATGAGGCCAGCTGTCACGTTATGGTAGCATCTGGCTGCAGCAAGCCAGTGAGCCCAGGTCTGTTCTCCTCCTCCCTTGCACCACAAACATACATGTTATACTAGCATCTGTCACTTTAGACTGAGAACTCCTATCAGCATAAAATAATATGTATTATAGAGGTTGTGGTGATGGTTGCTAGTGTTAAAGTTGCATATTCTTTTTCACTTTAAACTCTTGTTCTCAAAGGATCACATGCACTTATTTATGCATTGTGAAGTGATGGTGAATCTGCAACATCTTAAGTAACTGGTTCCAATGTTGAAATAAGGACTTTTTTTCTAGCTTGAATCCAGCCATCATTAGATTCTAGCTAGTCTTTGCTGAATTAAAGCATTTGCTAGTATCAGAAATGTTCCATCACAAAGATACTTCAATATTGTGATCAAGTCACAATATTATTTTTCTCTTTGTTAAAATAATTTTTTTTCTTTTTAATCTAGGCAGATAGTTTCAAATAATTTTGTAGCCCTTTTCAGAACCCTGTCTAATTTATTAGCATCTTTTTGAGGTATGGAATGAGAACTGAACATGGTATTCCAGCAATAGTCAGAATTCAGTTAAGTGCTGAATTCTGTAAATACAACTCCCTACTCGCACCTTATCTTTCACTACTTAAACATCCAAAATTTACATTAATTTTCTTACGCATAATGTTGCACAGGATTCTCATATTCAATTAGTTATTCTCCAGGATCCATAAGTTCCTCTCAGAGTAACTGACTTATAAAATACAGTCCCCCATCCTGCAAGTATATTCTAGAGGTCTGACCTTGCATCTGAATGTATTAAATCTGGTGTCCAAGAGCATGTAGATTACCACGCATCTATATACTGACCAGTAAAAATTACCTGTCATTTACAATCACCACAATACTAAAATTCTCCATTATATACAGGCTACTTAAATATGCAGCCTCTGTACTGCACATAAGCATGGCTGCATTGCAAACGAACAATTAAATTAGCTTTCTAGTTGAGGTTCTGAACCCTCAACTGAACTAGGTATAGCTGTACTACTAGAATGATTCAAAAGAGAAAGAATATAAGATATGTCTTCTAAATCATTAGAGTATTCACTTAAAGAGAAAATAATTTACATATTAAAGGTCTAGGGGCTATACCACTGTAAGGGGTGGCCATGGTAAGGGGTGGCACAGAGTTGTGCAACCTCAAGAAAATGACCACAGACTAGGACACTGCACAATGTAAGCATGCCTGCACAAGCACTGTACAGGTACTCACTGCTTACCCAGACTTCCTCGCATCCCTGGCTGGTATGTAGAGATGTGAAGCTAGGCTTCTATTTCTGTTGATCTAGGGCACGTGATTTTATTTCTAATGCATCTTATTTTATTTATTAAATTTATATCATCCTCTGCCTATGAATTCTTAACACCAATGGATGTGTTTCTGAATCTAGTGGGTATGGCTGGCCTTATCAAAGATGATGGATAGAATAGAGAGAGACCTTCTTATTTGCAGAGACCCTGAATCACTGTGCTAATGCACAGAATATCGACACGTTTACTAATTCTTCCTCCCTATCTATTTTGTGGCTTACATGCTAAAACATACAAAAATACAACAATCTTTGTGAATCTACCAATTCTTCTCCTGTTTCTACCTGGAGAATTCTCTGTACTGGAATCCTGTAACCTACATCCTACAGAGATTAGTTTATTTCTTTTCTACTGCAGAAATGGAATCTTCCTACTTTGGACAGCAGGTGTTGCGATATTTGAGCTGAAAGCTTCCTCTAGGAGTGTGTGCATGAGAGATGACCACATGTGTAAACAAAGAAGATGAGTTTTAGAAAGTGGTATGTAATGAGTCATTAGGACTGGAGTTTGGCAAATGGGGTGATTTTGCCTATCACTGAAGCCAATGGCAAAAATCCTAATTATTTCAGCAACAGCAGGATTAGGCCCCAAATGTTTTAAAGGATAACATAGGAGCTTCAGACAAAAAACTGCTTTCATTTAAAATACTGATTATCAAATATTTTGGAAAGACACTTTAAAGGGGCTTCATATTCTCCAAGACATATTTGAAACAGATTAATTAGAGCACTTCTAAGGTAATACTTTAAAAACAGTCAATATTAATTAATGCCAAAAAAATCCTAAGGAATTACATATTACTGCTACATGAAAAACAAAAGACTCAGTAAGTGGCCCTCTGCCCAAAATAATTGCCCGCCCCTACATTAGACACTATATGCTAAATGTTGCTATGTTCCCCATTTAACTTTAGTTCAGTCTTAATTCAGTAAGACTATATTGCATCAGTAAGCGTAGCAAAATTAAGTAAAAAATTTGCTGTGATATTCCAATCTATTCATCTAACAGAGTCCAAGAGTACATGAATTTCATTATGGATTAAGACATATTTAGCATCGACTAACAGACCAAGTCTGTCTGACCCATTAGTTTAGTGGTGTTCAACTTCTAGCCCCTGGGCTGTATCTAGTTCACAGGACATGTGGGGCTTCCTATGGATCTATAAATTTGTTGGTGGGGGTGCAGTACCAGAATTCAATTGCTAAAGCTTCCAGAATCACAGCAATTAATACTCCCTTTCCTCTTAATTTCCAGATCCGTCGGAAGCCCTATGGGCTGGATGAAAAGCCCCACATACCAGATTATGCTGGCACATGGGGTTCACTCTGCGGCTGGATCTGGTGCCCAGAGTTGGACCAGCATGCAGGGCTGGGGACCAGTACCTGGGGTCACTCCAGACCTGGATCCAGCACTGAACTGCACCCATAGACTGACCCTACTTGTGTGATCCAGCCCAAGGACTGGCCTCATGCCATGGGGCTGGAAGGTTAAGCACCACTGGGTTAGTCTAATGTATCAATATTCTCATGCAACATAAATATTTTTTTTGCAAAATGAAATACATTTAACAGTAGCAGTAAGAGAAATTATATGTTTGTTAGTAGCTTGCTGGTACATAGACTGGTAAAATATACTAAACTAAAGAAAGGATCAATTTAATATTTTCAATGTTGAATGCTACATATCCGAAGGATAAATTATTTAATAACAATTCATTGAAATGTATGTATTATTTTTAAAACAAAATAAAAGCACTTGAGTAATACTTTCTGAACTTTAAAAAATAAGGATATTAATTTTTCCATATATATTTTCTTGAAATTGAATTAGGGTAGTGCATACTATTTTGCAGGGTTTTTCATAAGCTACTAATACATACATAAATTTCAATTTATTTATTTTCAGCTGCTGTTAACTTAAAAAGTTATGGCTTGAAAAAACCTACTTTGGATTATGAAAGTGCAGTAATTTAGGATGCTTTAACAGCCGTAAGAAATGCCCTTGCATGTGCATTTATAAGAGCACCTATGAGCAACACTATACTCTAGGGATCTGTTGGCATCCCATACATTTTTGGCCCTAACTCTACAAGAATTTACACATATAATCCACCTTAGGCACTGTTAAGAATCCCATTGAAGTCAATATTCTCAGGAATATCTCTGAAAATCACAAAGTCCCAGATCGAATTACATTTATTTTTTAAAATAGCTGTAGCTCGCTGTGCAATGATATATCAGTTAAACCATCGTAAGGACTAGAGTCTTTCAAAAACTGTTATTTGCAGGGATCCTGGTTTTCCCTGATAATAAAAATGACAAATTCTCTGATAGAAACTCCAAAATCTGTGATTAAAAAGAAAGCTCCCCCGCAACAGCCTTCCCCTCACTCCCTTCCTATAGCTCCCTGGCCCTGCCGGTAACTCTCATTCCGCACCACAATTCACCTAGCCCTGCTCCCGCCTCTCACTCCTCCCAACTCTACTGGTGCCCCTCACTCCCCACTCACAGCTCCTGCTCCTACAGCCCTGCCAGAGGGGTTTCCCAGATGCTAAGGTACAGGGCCAGGGACCCAGGTCTGCAGCCCCCTGCCCCTGGCAGGAGAGAGTGGCTGCTGCAGTGAAGTGAAGCTTGGCTCCCCTCCCACTGTCTCCCCACTGCGGGGGCTCGG
This sequence comes from Caiman crocodilus, assembly GCA_030014935.1. Classification (NCBI taxonomy): domain Eukaryota; kingdom Metazoa; phylum Chordata; order Crocodylia; family Alligatoridae; genus Caiman; species Caiman crocodilus. The sequence goes on along the minus strand of JAGPOW010000261.1, from coordinate 221,833,038 downwards.
GTGGGGGGAGGTTTCTTACTACTGTGGTGTCTACTCCTGGGGGGCAGGAGGACCTGTGCCCCAGTGGCAACACATGCACCCCCTGAGAGCGCCAGTGCACCCCCTGACTGGCCATGCTCGCTTCTTTAGGTGATGGGTAGGGGGCACAGGTGGGAGTGCTGGTATACCTGCTGCAAGCGCTGGCCAATCACTGCAGCCGCTCCCGGAAACCTAACCCTAACCACCCCCTGGGCAGCAAGATCACCCCCTCCAGTCAGCAGGATTGGCTGCAGGGGACCCCTGCTCACAGGGGGGGGCATGTGCCCTCCCAACTAAGGCGGCACCAGTCTCCCATGCCATAACCCCTACATCTGTGTGCAGGGCAGGGTGGGGGTGGGGCAGGCTCCTACCCTGCTGCCCTCCCCGAGGACCTCCACAACTTGGCATGTGCAACCTGCAGTTGCAAAGAACAGCAGAGCTGAGCAAGAAGCTGCCTGCCATCATGAGCTCCGCATTGCCCTCATGAGGTGTCCCTTGCCTGCGCAGTAGCAGCAGGGGTGGCAGCACAGGGCTGCACCCAGGGGATGTGGACAGCATGGAACTTGCAGTGGCAAGCAGCTTCCTGAATGGCCCTACTGTTCCCTGCAGCACTGGGTCGCACATGCTGGGCTACAGAGGCCCTGGAGGGGGGCAGCAGGGCAGGGAGTATAAGCCTGAAGCAGGCAGCACACAGCCCCCACCCTGTACACAGATTCACCCTGCCCCACTGGGAGCATGCGCAGGAGCAGGGAGCTGCCCCCACCCCAGGCAAGCTTACTTCTTGACAGGGCTCTAGGGCATTGTGGCCCTGCGCCGCATGCCCCAGGCACTGACTGGCTGGGTAGCAGTCCCAGTTCCAACCTTGCTCAGCTCTCTCCCTATGGCATGTGGGAACTGCTCTCCAGACTGCCTGGCAGCCATGTGCATATACATGTACATGGTACCCCTCGCCTGACCAACCTCCTTCCACTCCTTCCCAGCTCCCTGCAGGCTGGAACTCTGCCAGCCTGCAGAAGGCTTGTCACAAAACTGGGTTTCTCCAGTAAAATAAGAAATCTGCATTTGCTTCTGGTAAAAGGTAAAATTTGTGGTTTACTCTATTTTTCCGTGGGAAATGAAAAACCCAGATCCCTGATTATTAGGAGTAGTAAATCCTACACCCAGTGCTGTTGAATACAGAACAGTGGGTAGGCACCTGACAGGACATGCAAATCCCAAAACAATGCATACAGATGTTGGTACAAAAGGAATATTAAGGTGTCAGTTTCATACCAAAAATCATGACTACATACATTAGTCACTCTTAGTGTGAATAAGAATCAGATGTATAGTTCTGTATATCTGGAATGTTTACTCATTTTATGCATTTTCTTACATGTATCTGTTTAGGTATAGCAACTTTGCACTGAGGATATTAAAAATCTCTCCAAAATTTCATTTCTTTTGTGCCCAAAATTAGAGAATCTATTTAAAAATTTAATCCAACCGATGCTGAATTCTAAAAAAAAATGCTGTACTACTGAAAACATTCAAAATAAATATTTTACTAATTCTACTAACTTAGAAGTGATATTCTATATGTGAAAATACACACTATTGTGCAAGTTTACCTTTTTTGTTTAATGTAAGTTCAAGTATAACATTTTAGCATAAAGCAGTTGAATTGAAGGGAAGTAGGTTTTTTCCTTTTAGTGTCATGCCCTTCTTTATGTGCTATATTCACATCTACAGCAGAGATGTATGTTTTCTAATGACTCACTCTCTCACCTATGTAAGAAAAGCAAGTGTATTCTCTGGTTGTGTTGAAAGATGATCAACTCTCTTTTGCTGATCTACACAGATTTTATAAAATATGGGAGTTCTGATGGCACAGACTATGAAAAAGTGCCAGCTCAGCATTTTCCGTGGGTGCCCCGGTTACATATCCCATTCCCCAGATATAAGCATATATATATGTAGACACCCCACAAATCAAGGAGATATTTTTGCAATCCTAAAATACATTTCTATCAGAAATGTGAACTGAACACACATATGTTATTTAATTTACACACACGTATAAGCACATGCATTTTTTATATTATTTATATCAAAACTGTTTTAAATGGCTACAAGCTTTTCCATCAAAATAGACCATCTCTGTGACTCAACATATCATGGGCCAGTTTTCAATTCAAGTCTTTAGAGTTTTACTGTTAAATATCCACATTAGAAAGGACAAATTTGCATGTTTGAAAAAAGCCCCAAAATTCTATGTAGCTCTTGACTTAAGGGCTTGTTTCAGTAATTCTTTGCATTAAAAATTCCTATCAAAGTAGAATTACTAGACATGCAAATTAATCACACCTTAAAATTTCCTCTTTTGGTTACTGGAATTTTTAAACAATAATACATGCAAAGCAAATTAAAACAGTGAAGGATTTTGTTTTAACACATTAAAAGAAACTGGTAAATGTAGAGTTATTTCCAAAATTTTGTCTGGGTGTGAAACAGCTATGATAGACAAAAGCAGTTTTGTAATTAACAACTGCTTTTCCCCACCAAGAAATCTTTCTGCTATATATGCCTTGCAAAAAAACTTGTAAGAAGCTAGGCTCTCTTGGGATTTACAGATTTAGGGCTAGACAAACAAACAAAGTTTCTCATAGGGACTTCTGGATCCTATCATAACTATTTTGTAGGTTCCCAAATACCTGGCAGTAAATTTGCCCCCTTTTAACATTATTCCTTCAGCAAAAGCCCTGTATAAGCATATGATTATCATAAGCCAGCTAAGAAATGTTTTGGGGACAGCAATATCCTGAAATGTGTCCTGATCTAAGCCAGCACAGATGCTAAAGCTACTTGAAATGTCCTAATAGATTCTTCCTTTTTTTGCTGTCTCAGAAACAGCTGGGCCCCACAATTAACCAAACTCCCCAAAAAGCTGATCAAGTTTTACAACCTCAAAATGGAGTTATTTAATTAAAAAAAAAGAAATAAGATTAAAGCAGAAGCTAAAGGAAATGTACGATGATGTGTTCTGACTCAGAATAAATACATCTGTATTATATAAGTAAGGTGCGTAAAAGTGTTTAATAAATTACTATTCGCATTTTCCGTGAAAAGTTCACCTTTGGGATGAAGAAAAGAAAATCAATTTTCAGCCCATGGGCTAATTATCTCATAAGATTTGAACTCACAGGCTAAAAATGAAATTGTTGGCTAAAGCCCATCCATAATGAATTGGTTAATTAACAAACAGATGCAGGTAGAAACAGACAACAATTGCAAAAGTCTGGTATAGACAGTGAAGAACCCAGAGATGATGAAAGGCCATGATCCAGGAAAATACTACACGGGTATTCAGAAAATGCTCTTCTGAATACTGCTGGACTAAAGCATGTGCTTAGGGGAAAGTTTTCAGGGATAAGTGAGCCAAAAGTTTAAATAGTTTGAGAGGACTGCTTCAACATGAAAGCAGGAAATGTTTGGCAGCCCGGACAAAGTTTTATTTGGGGCTTTAGGGTTCATTTATGTTGCTCTGTTTTCTCTTGATCAGTTCTCTTAATAAGGAATGCCCACCTTTAGTTTCTAATATTTTCTTTGTTGGAAACAAGATGTTCACTGGCAAATCTGATCCATCCTGGTGCATAGTGTATATTCATACAAGCCTATCTTCTTCTGAGTCAAGTATAGGCACTTCAATCTTTAAAGAGATTTTTGCACACCTCTAGAAGATTCAGTGAATAATTTTTTCTCACATGCAGGCCTTTCGTCCATTTTCCTAATGAGTTACTAAATCTGTAGAAACATCTCAAGGATATCATAACTCAAGGCAGTCTCTAGTGAAGACCTCTTGATGAACTCATAGAGATTTTCTCTTTCCTTAAAAAGTAGGAAAGTTGGAGCCTGCTCATTTTAACCAGTTCAGAATGATCCTGAAGTGATCCTACAGACACTATGTTATTGACGTTAAAGAGTCAATCACTCCCACATGCCAGCTGTGCCAAAAATTTATTCTCTAAATAAAATATGTATTGAGTCAGTACAGCAACAATTTACAGGGTGTTACGGACAATGTATAGCTCTTTAATTTCCTCAAGTCATGTTAGGGGTTAAAATATGGCATGAGTTGATAGTCAACACTACTTACTAACAGGAAAGACACATTACTCTGGGGCCCAGATCTAGGCATCTCCTTCCCTGCAGCTGTTTGTCGATAGCAGCTAATTGTATCCACTTGTTTAACCTCGGGGATAACGTCTGGAGGGGACCAAGTGCCACAGGCATACTTTTTTTTTTTTTTTTTTTAACGGTCATTTCCTCTCTGGTGTAACTTGCATGACAGCATGTGACAAGCAGAAATTAATGGGGACACTGCTGTGCCAATACCTCTTGAATTGCTTTGATACTGGCTACAGGCTGCCTGCTTGGCCACCCAGCCAAGACCTCACATGAAACATGGCAAGGGGCCCACAGTTCTATTCACTAGCAAGCCAGCTGGTCAGTGATTGGAAAGCTGAAACAATGCAGTGCACATACACCAAGAAAAACCCTTTACAAAAGACTTTGGACATAGAAGGTAAAGTCTGCTAAAAAAAGTAAGTGTCTAATTTATCTACTTAGGCTACAACTTCAAGTTGACACCACGAACAGTAAGGAACACCTTTTAAAGATGATTCTGCATTCACACCTCATCATGATCAGAACTAAAAGGAAAATTTCAGCATGCTCAAAATAATGCAAACTGTTGAGATCACACTGATTCAGGATCAGTGTAGCATTCAAATTACAAAAACATATAGAAACATTTGACAGATTACTATTCCTATTTGTCTATTAACACTATAATAATGCTGTCCACATTTCTGCATAAGCTCTTATGAGATGTGATGAAGTGGGTTGCTAATAAAGGCTGAGATAACTTTATGGATAAATACTAAAGGTGGAGATTTTCAAACTATTCAAACATGAATGCCTGGTTCTCATATCTCCTTATCCTAATTTTCGGAAAAATCAGTTATCTGGATAAATGCAGGTAGGATCTCTATGACTCACCTTCATGTTAATGGCATCAATAGCTTTTTTCCATTTTTAAATAAAATAAAGCAGGAATTACAAAGAAGTCCAAGGTATCTAGAAACACAAATCTTAGTGAAAATCAATAAGATCTGATTACCTAAATTATGGCTTTTTTAAAAAAAAATCCCACCTCCTGGTATTTTAATTGGCTAGAATCATTAGACTAAAATTAGAATTCCACAGATGTGTCATGTCTTCATGCGTAAGGAGTGTTAAGAAGCACCAAAGGCTAGACTAACCTAATGGTCAAGTAACAAATGTGTCAAGAAAGGGGGCCTCATTTTGAACTTAATACACATTGTTTAATTCCTTCATGGGAAGGGCTAGGATGACTGTATAATCAGTACATTCCCCACAGAAGGAAGAGGAAAGTCTCACACTGGCCCAAATCCAATTTCAAGGGGAGTCAGTAAGAATCTAGCCACTGACTTCAAGGAAGTTGGATCAGACTCACTGGAAACATCTACATATGCAATTAATATGCCTGAATTTTCTGCACAGGTGCACTGAACAAGCTCCCTTGGATGCTAGCCCTGGGTGGCAGAGGACATCGTGGCTGGCCCAGATACCTGCAGGGTGGGGAGAGCTGTCCCAGCTGCCAGGCAGCTGTCTTCCAGCCACATACTGTGCAGTAATTAATCTAATTGCTGTGAAGTGAATTAGTCTAACGTGTTGTTTTCTAGTATCTGTAAATATAGGTACTAGAAAACGGTGCATTATGTGCCAAAGCGCACATATAGACAATGACCAGGAGCAAATTGCTCCCTGTCAGGCTAGGCAGGAAGGGGCCACAGGAGGTGTGGAGAGTTGTCCTGGCTTGGCAGGATGCTGCTTGCCAGCCATGTGGAGATTGGGACCCATCCCAATTTCATGTGGCTAGGAAGCAACTGCCAGGCAGCTGGAACAGCTCTCCGTGCCCCATGGGGATCAGGACCCATCCAGATCTCTACATGGCTAGAAGGCAGCTTCCTGGCAGCCAAGATAGCTCTGCCTGCCCCGTGTAGATCAGGACAGGTCCTGATCTGAATGCGACTGGCAGGCAGTGTCCTGTCAACCTGGGACAGCTTTTCCCACCTGCTGCCCAGGTTGTCCAGGAGCAACTTGCTTTTAGTCAGTGTCTACACATGCACTTCAGTGCATTAGACTGCTCTACTGCACAGTAATTGCTGCTCATGTGTCTAACGCGCAGTAAAGCATTAGTCTAATTGCTTAGTCTAATGTGCAGTAAAGCAATTTGTGTAGATGCACCCACAGAGTAAAAAAAAGGCTGCTGTACTGCAGAAATATACTGACGCTCAGCAATGTTATATAGTACTCTAGGCAGAGTCCAGAACTACGTGAGTGCTATTCTCAGTTTTGACTCTGTTGGAATCACTTGGGTTTTGGCAAATAGCTCAGTTTTTCTGTCTTGATTAACCTATCCACATATAAAATCAGATAGAATGTTTATCTATGTTAGGGGTTGCATGAGGATTAAATGGCTAACACCTGTGAAGCACGTGGAAGGGCCAGTGCTTGCTCTCACTCACAATGGTATGACTTTGTGTATTCTATGGCATACACAACAAGAAAATCAGAAAGAAGAAAGGATAGTGGCTTCTTGGATTCCTTCAGGCTAGGTGCCACAAATGTAAGAACTTGCAGGATTTGCAGTGCTCTCAGTAGAATACTAACTTTCAGTAAAGTCCTAAACATGGACTGATAGAGGTAGCTGCATGTTAACAAACAAAACAAAATAAAAGAAAATAAAAATGGTAAGTTTCCACAAAACGCTGAGCTGCATGGTTTTGAGTTGATATAAATGTCTACAACAGTTAACCTTTTTGAGCAGTATTTATGTTAATTAATTTTTAATATTTTAATTAAAAATAAAGAGTTCTAGAACCACCAGGTATGCAAGTTGAAAACTAGGCCCTTTGTCAGGAGGGATGACAGTTCATAGAGGATGCTTCTGATAGGAATCAGGGAGGAGCGCCCGGGACAATCTGCTAGATGAGTAGCAAAAAATGGAAAAATGACTGCTTCCTCCAGCATCTTAGTTGATCTGAACTCCATAAAAACTCTTCTTGAGTTTTTCTTTATATTCCCCTTGCTTTACTCTGCTCCCTTTTCCTCCCAACACCCCCAGCTGGACCCTGCTTGCTCTTTATCACTTTCCTTTGCTCCACTTTTCTCTCTCACCTTCATTGTGAGCTTTTTGCATTGCCCTTTCATTTCCTAGTACAACCTCAAAATGTCCCCCAGAGTGAATGAGAACATTAGCTTTCAGCATGAACCAAGCAGCCACCTGTCTATGGTCACTGAGTTGTAGGGCTATGATTTGACTCTGCATGTAACAGGTTCCATTTGGAAGTGACTTGTCCAGATGGGGCTCTGGGAGGCTTTACACAATAGACTAGCTCTGCTACTGTGCCATAGAGGAATTTTCCCTAAAACATACATGTTCACATCTGATTTAATGTTTCTTCCCACAGTTTAGTTAGCCAGTAGTTCCTCCGGGTCTCAACGGAATGACACCCATTTAAATCAACTGAGGATTTGGCTTAATTTTCCTTAAAACCCTGGACAGGCCATGAAAAAATAATAAGCTTTCCAGTTTTGTTGTGGGCGAAAGAGGAAGATACAGTGAAGAAGAGAGTTAGTAACTTTGTGGGGTAGGAAAACGAAATCTTAAAACATTTCACATCTGACCAAAACCAAGAAAGTACAAAACCTACTCTTGACCAAAATGAACTTGTAGTGTATGAAAAGATAAAACTGAATAAAAAGCAAATTCATTAAGGGACTAGTCAGGAAAAAAATGTTTAGTTAAAGACCTACCTTTTCAACCCGTATTGCCAGGAACAAATACATCATTATTTTTCTCAAAAGAAGAATTGGTGATAAGCAGAAAAGATATGGCATTACTGGGTATATCCATGTGTTTATTAATGTGCTTTTGCTAATATACATTAAACTTAGTACCTCCATTGTGAGGTACTAGAAAAAGGTGCATTAGCCCATTTTAATGTGAATTAGCAAAAGTGCATGGGTTTTTTTGTGATGCTGTAATGTGCATTAAAATAGGCTAATGCACATTAAATTGCACATGTAGATGTGCCCAGTGATATAAAACAGTACAGAAAAGGGAAAGGTGATTTTTCCTACTTGTTAATTATATTTCTACACTTAGCCATTTACAAAAGAGTTCTGAGAAAAAACTAATTAGGGCCTTATCTCAAACCATATGCCTAAATGCTTTGCTGAATCAAGCCCTAAAAAGGTAGTGTTCTCCTATCAACTAACAAAACATTAGCAGTCAAGGAGCATACAGCATCAAACTATGTATTGCTATAAGACATTAGTCAATGAACTAGAAACAAAATGTATATTTAACAAAACAAGTGAAAGAAGCTAGGGATCACTATGAAGTGACTGCTATTTTCTTTTATTTATTAAATAGTAACATTATTATTTACTGCAGCTTTGCAAGCTAGTGAGCAGCTGGGTATAACATATTTCCATGCTGTGTAACCTTTCCTTATGCTTCATTAGACTTCTTATCAGGACCAGAAGAAAAGAAATCTCTCTGTTATGCCTTTCCGGTGGCAATGCAAAAGACAAGATGATGAGTTTCCAGCTCATTTCACTTGTACAACATTGTCATCAATCACCATGGGGTTGGTCTTTGTTATTTTCACTGGAGGACTGTTCCTGGTTTTCTATCACAAAGCATGACTCCACTAACTAGCACATCAGGGTTACCTCCACCAGGCAAACACAAAATGAAGACACAAGGCTTAATTCTACTTCTGCAATTTTTCTGAGGGACCAGGGCTGCATAACAGTTTGGGATTAAAGAATTAAGTTTGAAGTTCCTCACACTGAGAGCAAGGTTAAAACCTAAAACACTGAACAACTGAGGTAATGAAGCTAAAGTACCACATTTCATCAAGAATCTGAAAGCTGCTTTCCGCTTGTTTTGTGACTTTCTGCTCCAGAAACCGAGCAATGAAATTGTGGTTTATTTTTATTTTAATCTCTCTGTGAAGTATGCATTCTTTGCAGTTTTGGTTCATGATAGCCCACACAGTTTGGCTTCCATTCTCCTTTCCTATGTGTTCAGGAAGCCCCACAGACAGACATCAATAGAGAAAACAAAAAGCAAGAATGGGACATATTCTAAACAAAGTGTTAACACAGCAAAGAAGAAAATAAAAACATAGTAAAACATTTTAGAAGATGGTTTCTCTTCCCATAACTACATGTTTGTATGTCTTTTCATTTTCAGTCTGTGTTGTTTCTCACTGAATGACAGAGTTGTACACAACATACTATTGTAATAGCAAGCATATGGCTCAAAGATCGCTGCTGACTTTCTTGAGTCTCAAATTAGACTTTTTTATTTAAAATACATGAAAGACATCTGTATGCTCTTTCATTAACCCATTTTACATTTGTAACATCCTACGTATTTTTTGGAACCTTTTCCATTAGAATATCGAGTCTGGGTTTGGGAAGCAAGAATTTCCTTTATAACTAAAAGGGAGGAGTACATTACTGTCAAAATTTCTCCCTAAATAACTCTCAGATAAAATATATACTGTACTGGTCAAAACTGGCTAATGTGAAGTTAATTCAAAGAAAGAATATTTCAGACTGAATCATATCTGCAGTATTAAAAAAATACATTCAGTTATTCAAACATCCCTTTTTCTGCAATAAAAGCAAATAGAAGACTACTCTGCATTTGAATGCAGAGGATATTATAACATTTTGGAGCTTCTGAGATCCTAAATCATAGTTATGCAACATAACTGTCATATCCTAAAACAAAGGACATATATTTCAGCAGCAGAACTTATTGGCTTAAAGTGTGAAACATGCTAAAGAGATGGCTAACATGACTTTTATCTTATGTTTGGCAATTTAAAGCTACAGCATGCTGTTTCCTATTGCATGAGACAGAAATAAGACATTTCTCTAAGAGTTAGGGACAATTCCTTTTTAACACACACACACACACGCGCACACACACACACACATATATTTTAAAGGAATTCCTTTTTTTAATGTATATTGCTGTAAATCATGTATTTTAGCACCTGATTATGAAAATCTTACTCCTGCTGAGCAGTATCTTATTCCCCAGTTTGTTCCACTGATTCCAGTGGACTTATGGAATAAGACACTACTCAGTGTGAATAAAGTTATTACATTTAAAAAAAATAAATTGACTCCAGTTTTTAAAAAGCTGAGCTTCTTATTTGTTGACTATAAAAAAAAAATCAGTATCTTCAGTCAACCGTACTATGGATAAAATTTATTATTTAAAAAAACTGATACTCTTTTCATAGTTGTGATTCCTCAAGCACTTTTCCATTACATTAGTAGTTTACTCTCATTACAAACTACTTTACATATTTATATATCTTCAGGAATCTGTTCGAATGATACTGTTTACAGATGGCTTTCAAGATGAAAATATTACACTGATTCAACAAAACAAGCAAGCACATGCTTAACTCAAAACATGCGACTAATCTCAGACAACAGAGACAATGGTTTAAATCCTTCTCACAGGTGTAACTATTAAAGTTAGAAGATAATGAAAGGAATGAATAACAATAATAGACTCAAAGCTATGAGAATCAATTAGCAAAAAAGTCTTTCAGTTGGACTTGACTTTCATATAAAGTCAGGACTACTAATGCTTAAGGTGAAGCAGATGCTTAAACTACTTGGCCAGCTCAGTGCTGAAAGTCATTAGAATCTCTTTAAAAGGGAGAATGAACCAGGCAAATTTTGATGCTGTCTTTTTAAATCCAGAATAGAATAAAAATGCCTTTAGTATAAATTCTGAAATGGTTTTAGCTGGGGTCCTTACACTGATGTGACATTACTGTTTAGTTGCAATGTTAAAAGAAGAAGTCATAAAAACCTAAAATACTGATATTTATAAGTTTGATTAAGTTTTCCAACCTAGCAATTAAGGACAGATTTAGGCCTGAGAGCTTGAGCCTATGTAATTTCCCCTTTCCTGATTGCAAACTCTTCAGATTTTATATGAAACCAAATGAAAGACTGCTCACTAGCTGATGCTAACAGCCTGGGCCACAATCTTCTCTGGCATAACCCCAGGAAGTCAGTTGGCCCACAAAAGGATTTGACCCACCATCTCTGTAATACTAAACAATATTCGACATTACAAAAACAGATCTGTTTTACCAAACATACAAATAGACTAATTGGTCACATTTCTAAAGAAAAGTTTTTCTGGCAAACAAAAGGTTAAGCACAAAACAGTATCTTTATTATTTCACTCAAGACTCCATTCCTAAATTTTGGTTTTCTGGCAGCTGCTCAGTAACTTACTAAGAATGTGAGTCTTTGTTTGGCCTTCTTAAAAAGGGGGATATTCTCAAAATGGAAGAAAGCTCAATTTATTTCGCTATGAAACCTGAGAAACCAGTAACATGAACCGTACAATGATTATAGAGCACAGTGATAAATAAAGGAAGTTGTGTAGATCTGTGAAGTAGTAGTGGTGGGAAGGGAGTAGAAAAGGAAAGCACTGTTTTGGTCATATATTTTTATCATCATCAGTCAATCAAGTTTATTATTGTAGTACAGTGGTCTCCAACCTTTTGAAGTCAGAGATCACTTTAGGAATTTAAAAGGAACCCAAGATGTACCCCCGCTCCCTGCCTCTAGCAGGTAAGCCTGTGGGTGGTGGCAGATCAAGGCAGAGAGAAAAAATTTGGGGGGGGTGTAACTCCCCAGCAGGTAGTTCTGTAGAAGGGGAGTGGGGAGAGAAAAGGGATGAGGGGGAGGGGCACAGCAGATTGAGGCCAGCCCTAGCCCTAATCCCTCTCTCACCACTGAGGTCTCAATCTGAACCAGCCCCCTACAGGGGTGAGGGAGGGAGTGGGGCTGGAGCAGGGATAGGCCCTGTACAGCTGGGACAGGTTGGGACAGAGCTGTGAGCGGCTTGTCCAGGAGGTGCGAGAGGGAGAGGTTGGGGCACACAGCCTGGGAGGACACGGGGGAGGGAGGCTTGCACCCTCAGAATAGCGTGGGATGGGGTGGGCTGCAGCTGCCAGCTGGGGCCAGGCTGTTCCCAGCAGAGCCTAGGGTTGCACTATGGTCAGGCTGGGCAGCAGTGACGTTGAGAGAGGGTTGCGGGGGGCTACAGTGAATTTTGCTGGGGGCAGGCTGCAGGCCCCTGTAGCTCTGTTCCCAGCACCACCACTGCCCAGCCTGACTGCAGAGTGGTCCCAGCCTCTTCCAGGAATAGCCTGGCCCCAGCCGGCAGCTGCAGTCTGCCCTACCACGCACAATTCTGGAGGCACACATCCCCTGTGCCCTCTCAGGCTGCATGCCCCTCTGGATGAGCCACCCATGCTGCCCTGTGTTGGGGGGGTGGGGGGGCATGTCCCCACTGATCTATGTGCAGCAGAGATGGCTCCTGCTGCAGGCTAGGCTTTATGCCCCGAGCCTCACAAGCAGCCTGACACCATATGCGTCTGGTCACCAGGTGGGCAGGGGACAAGATTCAGCTCTGGGAAGGATGCATGTTGCACTGAGCTGCCCCCAGGCAGGCTGCAGCGGGGCTTGGGCTGCAAAGCCTAGCCTGCAGTGGTAGCTGCCTCTGCTGGGCACAGATGGAGATGCACATACCCCCTGGGGCCTCCACCAGGGTGCACACAGCAATGGGAGCCCTGCTCCCATCCCTGGATGAGCTGCCTGGGCGGGGCCCTACTTACTGGGCTGCTCCTACGCTCTGTCCCTCACCATGAGGGTCTTGATTTGACCCCCTCCCCTCCCCTCCCCTTTCCCCACTGATGGACCTGCTGGGCTGGTGGGGGGAGAGGGGGACGCGTGCATGTACATGCACGCATGCTCAGCCCCTGCCCAGCTCGGGATCAACTGTAAGGGGCTCCGGGATCCACCTGTTGATCCCAGTCGACTGGTTAGTGACCACTGTTGTAGTGCTAAGAGCCAACCCAGAGTAGGGCCACCTTACAAACAGAGTTGGAGAATGGTTTCTGTTCTGAAGAACTTACATAGTGCATCTACATGAGATGCTTAATATCCATTGGACCAGTTGTACTGCACATTAGCACAGCTGGCAAACATTATGCTAATGTATTAATAGGCATTATAATAGTCCAATGGGCATTAAAAGCATCACACAAAAAGGGTTTATCTGTGCTAATGCACAGTATCTTTAGTCCAATGGATATTAAGCATCACATAAAATAATTAATTTGTGCTAATGTGCAGTACCACCAATTACAATGCATTAAGTTGGCACCTGTTATTATAGGTGTTAAACTTAATGTGCCATAATTATGGCACATCAATGAACATGTAGACATGCCCACAGTTTGATAAATGGCAGATGTGGAGTAAGGAAAAGAGCGTAACAAGCAAAAAGAGGCAACTAGAGAATGCACCCTCTCAATATGGAAGTTCTGCAGCATTTTTGCCTTTATAGAAGAACAGACAATATTGTACGATAGGACAAACTTGGTTCTAATTTAGAATTTTTTCAGGTGATGTAAGGTACCTGCAATAACTCCTTGATTTTGAAGGCAGCAAGGGGAGTGGGGAGGAGGCAGAGGGGGCCAGACGGCAAGGCAACCAGTTCAATGACTATAAACCCTATGGCTATGCCCTGACATACCATGCTAGGACTGTTTTTATAGTGGCAAACTGTACTGTCTGTGAAGTCACATGCTTGGTTTGTATGTGAAATTAAAGAGAGGAACATTTCATAGAGTAATTTGAGTGCCCAGTAGGAAGAGGTCAAAGGGTTTAGGGACCAGACTTGGGCATTTATAGACATGTTCTGGAAGGCGGGGGGAAACACGACACAACAGTTTAATTAGAGCAGCTCTGAGAGCTGCTGATAATTAAGGTGCCTGAAGTGTCACTTGTATTAGTGGCCCCACATTGAAAAATGGTAGCAGAGGTGCTTTAACTAAAGTTTGTTCAACAAGCTTTAATTAAAAGCACCCCCATTGCCATTTTTTTAGTGCAGGGACACTGATATAGTCTGCTGGAGCACAGTACTTACCACACTCCAGCAGACTAGATTAATCAAGTCTGCTCCAATGTGTTATAACTACAAAGTGCTAGAGCAGCCCTCTGCACATGTATAGGAATCCCTTAAGTCTAAAAGGCTGAGAAGCAATGTTCTAGAGAAGTGGTTTTCAAACTTCCTAAAGTCATGGAACTCTTTCATATCACTTCTCCTGAAAGTGGATGTAGATCCAGGCAACCAAGCCTAGTTTCCTGTCCAGCTCTTCCATTACCCCAAACTCTTTGTGGAAGCCCTGATGACCTGTTGCAGCACTGTTGTGAAACAGTTTGAAAACCATGGTTCAAGAGCATAATAAGATGAAAGAAAAGCCAACATTTTGTTTGTTGGGTTTTTTTTCAGATACTTATGGCTGCTATTGAAGAAAGAAACAAATATATCTTATTAAATTCAGAGTTCCCCTAATGTATCTCAATTTAAATTCTTTTTATTTTAACCTTAAGTACCACCAGCAAAATTTATGTCATATAATTATAATTAATCTGTTAATGCATACCACTGACAAATTTTCTACGTACCTCTCATGGTACATGTACCACAGACTGGGAACCGCTGTTCTAAGTTATTTACTATGTAGTTGCCATGAATAATTCTTGGTTTGTACATATTTTCTGAGTAACGTATTATGAGCTTTTGACATCCAGAAACTGAGCTTAAATAGTTTTTACTGGAAACATATCATAGTTATGCTTCTATTACCTAATTGATTGTTTAACTCCTAAAACCAGGTGGCCAATTAAAATAAGTGCATTAAGGCTTCTATGTAGTAAGTATATCATAGAGTATTACTTGACTCCTGTTCCCCATCTTTGCCACCTGCCTCTGAGGAAAGGTATTGCCTTGTAGGTAGAGGGAGGGAGAAGTTCCTACCCTCCCTAAAGAGCAGGGACTACAACTGTACATGGGCTTTGCACATCCCTCCACAATAGTCAAGAGGAGAATGATGTCCAGCCTGTTGGAAGTTTTTAAGTGCAGATTAGATAAACATTTGTCTGGGAGGGTTTTGACACAAATAATGCTAGCTTAAGCTGAATTTCTTTCCAGCCCTAATTTCTTATGACTCTATGAATGAAGTAGGGATATCAGAACGAACTCTACTAATAAACCATGGGGAATGCGATTCCAATATGCTACCTATTTTAGCAGAGGTGCTAGAGGTACAGATACATCGGTCCAATATCAGATTAGCACTGGTATAAAGAAAATTGATTGTACTGGAAATCGGCTTGATGTGGCTGATAATTTGACCAATAAATACCTGCATGTGCCTGTAGCGACAGTGCACCATGCAGGCAGAGAGTAGCATAGCCAGACTGCCTGGAGAGCTGCGTCCAGCTGGTAAATCTGTTGTGTTGGAAGGGGAGGGGCAAGGGAAGGGAAGGGGAGAGGAAGAGGCAGATCAAGGCCCCTGTGGTGAGGGAGGAAGTGGAGCTGGGGCAGGGGCTGGTGCTGCCCAGGTGGGGCAGAGCAGGGCAGGGTACAGGACAGTGCGATGGCTCATCTGGGAGAGTATGGGGCTGGGGTTGCAGCTCTCACCACTGCACACACCCCAGGAGGACGTGGGGGAGGTGGGCCAGGGCTGCAGGTGTGGGCTGGGACCAGAGCTGTGCCAAGCTCTTCCTGGTGTGTGTGGGGAGGGGTTTGGTCCAGGGTTGCGCATGAAGCCGGCAAAAGCAGTTTTGGGGGGAGGGCTATGGCAAAAGTTGGGGTGGCTGCAACACCCCTCACAGTCCCTTCCTAGTGCCACCACTGCCCACGCCAAGCGCAGCCCAGCTGAGCCCCTGCTGGGAAGACCCCAGCGCAGCCCTGGCCCCAGCCTGCAGCTGCAACCCACCCTCCTCATGTAGATCCAGGGGTGGGGCACATGCCCTCCTGGGGTGTACACAGCAATGGGAGCTGCCCCCCCGCCCCCTTCGGATAAGCTGTGGCTCCATCCCACACCCCTTCTGTCCTGGCTGGGCAGCGCCTACTCCAGCCCCTGCCACAGCCCCAGCCCCACGCCCTCCCCTCACCACATTTGATTTGCTCCCCCACCTCCTTCCCTCCACTCTCCCCTTCTACTACAACAGGCGTACTAGCTGCATGCAGCTGTATCAAAAGCCAGTCTGTATCTTGTGAAATACCTCCTTAAAAATCAGCTATCGGTATCTATCAGTGCACATCTATCTATTTTTATATCTGTTTGAATACTATTTCCACTGTTTCCTGCCTTTCTCCCAGGCTTCATCACTGCTTAAGGTAAATACAACTATTGATGCTCCACAGCAAAATGCTCATTTTCACAAATTATCTACTCAGTCATCATGGCACTACCTCTCTCTCAGATGTGTCCGAAACATTAAAACCCAGCAGCTTTCTTGCATCAGTTATAACTTGCCTTACTAAAGCAACAGAAAAAAATATTTGCTTAATGCATCAAACTACACATCTAGAGCAAACAAATGGGCCAAATTTATATGGGTTTTCTTATTTACAGTTATATGAATCTGATATTAACAGAAATACTAAACTTACATTCAGTTACATTCTGAGAGCAGAGGGCAGGGCATGGTGGCACTCGAGAGGCTAACTGGCAGGAACTCTTGTGGGCAACTATTTTGTCAGATTGTGAGCAAACTCAATGTCCGCTGTCTGCACTATTATATTCTACAATGACTAACTCAAATTCTGTTCTAACAAGAACAGTGAGAAAGTGAAGAACCAGACCCTCCTGGAAAGTTTTAAGCTGCTGCAGACTTCAGGGTAAATTTTAACTTGACTAGATGATTACATGACTAGAAATCAAGGTTATTTATATATTTACTAAGGCTTCAAATGATTAAAAAAATTTGATCACAATTAGTTGTATAATTAAAAAAATTACTTGCAATTAATCAAGATTTAAACACACAGTTAAAAACTAAAAGTTATGCACAAAAAAATTATACAAAATTATGCAGGTAATTTGTATGGTTGGGGGGTAGGTGTGGCATGTGTGTGGGAATTTGTGAGGGCGTGGGGGCTATGGGTATGTGTAGCTGTGGCGTGGGAGCTGTGGGTTTGGAGCCCAGGGTGGGGAGTCCTGCATGCCCTGGCAGGAAGCAGGGTAATGTGCGTCAGGAATGAGGGTTTGTGGCTTGAGAGTGAGAGGCAGACACACACACACACACTTACCAGCAGGTAAGTCTGTGGAGGGGAAAGGGCAGGGGGTACAGCTCAAGACCCCCATGGTAAGGGAAGGAGTGGGGTAAGGTCTGGGGTGAATGGGGCCCTGAGGCCAGAGCAGATTGTGGGAGGGAGCTGTCATCCAGGTGAGGGAAAGGAAGGAGATACAACTCCAGCTGCTGCGTGCACCCTAGGGAAGGCACGTGCTCCCTGGATTTGTATGCAGAGGAGCGGAGGGCTTCATGCTGTGGGCTTGGGGCCCTATGACCACACAACACCATGCTATGCCTCCCACTGCTGGGTGGGCAGGGGACACGTAGCGTGGTCAGCATGTGGCTCCTAGGGCAAAGGCAGCAGGGCACAGAGAGCCTCAGCATGCAGTGAAACTCCAGCCCACACACAAATCTGGGGGGCACATGCCCCACTACCTCATAAACTGCACCAGCCCCTGCCCCATCGCCTCCCTCACCATGGGGACCTCGATCTGCATCCCTATCCTTTTCCTCCCCCATGCCCCTGCTCCCCCACAGACCTACCTACTGGGTGGTGCTCTACACATTGCCAGGCTGGATGCAGGCTCCGAAACCACATGTGCAATTAATGCATTAAAAAAATGTGAACACTGATTAATGTGTTAATCATGATTAATTGACAGCCCTAATATTTACTTTATATATTTATCTTAATTTCTAAGTTACAAAGTAAGGGCATACCGTGGGGGTGGTGCTTTAATTAGAGCAGCTCTTTGTTCTAATTAAAGCGACACCACATTTCATGTATCAGCATTTCTGCACTTAAAAATGGTGGTGGAACAGCTTGAGTCTGCTCCATTGTGCTAGAATTCCAGTATATTGGAGCAGCCTCCACACTCAAGTATAGGTTACCTACCTGTAGATCTAAATGCTTTTCACACATATTGAAAGAATTCTACCAGCCCTCATTCCCTCAATCCTCCCATAAAAAAAACAAAACAAAACACACAGCAGCCTCTCCTGGACGTGAAAAATTTAAATCAAGGCTATGGCAATGTCACAAGATGTGAAGTGAAGCCACTGACTATCCCTGCTAACAGTATAAAGGCAACAAGAAAGGTTTTTCATATACAAATACAACACCTAGTTAAAGCAGTCTGGAAGAAGTATACAAGTTATCATAATATGCTAACAGCCAATTTTATGTCTAGATAACATGGAAAATAGTTATTGTTAGTTTAGTAGTGGACCCTTATCTCATCTCCTTGATTACAACTGCCAGGCCACTCAGTTTCTTAATTCCTTTCATTCTGTTGAATAAAGAAGACTTGTGACCCTCGATCCTGTGCCACTGAAACCAATTGAAGATTCTCCCTTTGACTTTAACGGATGGTGGATCAGGTCTTTATGGACTTCAGCTTTCTCCTCAAGTCCATGGGATTTTGGAGAATCAAAAAACTGCAGGTGTGGACCCTTATTTTGTGATATTAAGTAGACATTAACATTTCTCATTCAATTTCCTTATTTATAGAGACTAAAATTATAAATTAATTCAGGTTTGCTTTATTTACTACTAGATTAGAATGTTGCTCGACTTCTTTCCAAATTGGAACACTCATAAAAATGTGAAGCACTCCACTGATTTTAAATCACTCTACACTGGACAAAGTGATTTAAAATTGTTGGAGTGCTTCACATTTTTACAAGCTACTCAGTTTAGAAGAGATTAAGGCCTGGGAAGGCCTGGCGTAGGACACTACAGAAAATGAGATTTTTTTTTCAGTTTTTTTGTGCATTTGAATTTGGAAATGATGAAGGTTTGGTGTATGTCTACTCCATTTCTACTTTCTTAAAACTCAATGACAGGACCCGCAAAGAATACAAAGACTTTAGGTCTAATTTAAGGTAGGGGTAGTATAGGTTCCTTAATGAAAAGAGCACAGTATGCTTAGCACTGGCAGATACTTCAGAGGCAGTGTCATTTTTCCTCCCAAGAACTACCATTATTTGGATACTGGTGTAAGGGAGACAAGCTGAGTGTGGGAATTGGATTTTATACTGCTGTCGGCACTAATGAGCTAAGATAGTGCTGCTCAAACTTTTTTTGGCTGGATGGGCAGTGCCCGATCCCAACACAGGCCAGATCCAGCAGGGCCAAATCTGGGCATGCAGAAGGCGTTGCGGGGAGGAGGGGGAAGCCCAGTCTGGACCAGCTGCGTGGTGAAAGGGGCTTGATCCAACCCCAACCTGGCCCCACGCAAGGGGAGAGGATACGGCTCAGGCCTATGAGAGGCCTAGCTCCACAGCGGGAAAAGGGCCTGATCTGGCTCCAATCTGGCCATGAGGAGGGAGGGTTGTGGGCCAGCTCCACCCTGCCCAGTAGGGCTGGGAATTTTGGCAGCAACAAATTTCCCAACACACAGAGAACCCCACAGGCCAGATTCCAAAGCTTGGAGGGTTGCATCTGGCCCAGAGGCCAGAGGTTGAGCACTTCTGAGCTAAGTCATAGACCGTGTGGGTGTTGCAAAGGGTAGTGTGGGAAAGAGCTGACCAACCCTGTACAAATGGAGTTTCTCTCTTCTCTGCCATCCAACATACATCACTTTTTTGAAGGCATAATGAGTCTAGGACATGCCATTTACAGGGTGTGCAATTTTTCAACTATTAATCCAGCAGCTCTCTATAGGTTCCACTTTTATATAAGGCATAACTGAACCCCCTTATTGCTAATTATAGATGTAAAGTACTTTTCCTAAATATGAAATCACTTCAATAATTACATCCTATTCTCGTTTCTTTCTATTCATCTTCTAATGTATTCTCTAAAACAAAATTCATTCAAACAGATCGACATAACAAGCAATAAGATCCTTAGCTGATGTAAACTGGCATAATCTGTGATACTGAATATCACAAAATAAGAGAAGTCTGCAATTTTTTTGACTATCCAAACTCTCATGGACTGCAATAGAAAGCTGAAGTCTATATAGGCCTGATCCATCATCCATTGAAGTCTGTGGTCTACAACTGTTTAAACCATTTGAGGATGTGTAACCATCATTTCTGAACTCTGAACACCCAAGTAAGTTTAGCTTCTTTACCTCTTCATAAAACACTAGCAGGACAAGTTTTAAAACATGACTAATGTGTATGTGTATGTAATTCTGAATGGGCTTAAATTTTAAAGCAGGAACCCTTGTGTAAGAGGGGGGCTTCTCGGGGCTGATTTAACTGTGGCCTGCTCACCTGTTTCTGGGCTAACTGCCTGTCTTCTTTCCTGCCATGCCTTGCTGGAATTAATTAGTTCATTGATGTAATTAAGCAGGAGGCTGCCCATTTCCTGCCCCGATGCCAGGGAGCGCTATACGCGGCTCCATTCCTCCCCTGCACCGCAGCCCAAGCCTCGCAGATAGCATCTTGATGTTATCATCATCACCGCTCCCCGCCACACTGGGCTCCAGAATCCTCCTAATTGAACCCCATCTGGATTCCTCTCCCCAAGTGGTCTCATCTGTCTTCATACCGGGCAGCATATCTCCCTGAACCAGTTCCCCTTTGGGTGTGGTCCCCCCAGGACCTTTGGCTCACTAGCCCTGGCCCACCTCCAAGCCAGTTGGGACCCCAGGGGCGCAGCTCTTGGGCGTCCCTCGTGGTGGGCCCCCGGCCCTTTGACCCTTCCAGTCCTGGACCTAGCATTGACCTGTCAGGGGAAGTTCAGACAGGCCTGAGTCTATGGCCCTTTTCTCTCTCTCTGGGGGTCCTTCAGGCCCTCCAAACAAGGGGTAACCCACCCAGTTGTGTGGGTTAGGGGTTAAGGTGCCCCAACCCACCTTTCACCAGGGTGGTAACTGGCCTGGCATTTCCTAGGGGCTCCCACACCACTAGGAGCCCCACCAGGCCACCCATTCCCGGCAGGGTGCAGTTTTAGGTTGTGCCCAGGACCAGGACCCTCCTTACCACCCCCTACAGCTCCTCCCTTACCTCCAGATGATACCAGCAGCTCTCCAGCCAGGCAATGTTGTTGCCTGGCCTCCAGCAGCACAACTGCCCTGTTTATATGGGCAGCCCTAGGTTCAAAATGGTTGCATTCATCAGGCACTTGGCAGTTGCCAGCTCCAGGCCCTCAAACTGGCAGGAACAAACAGTGTTCTGCCACACCTTGCTCTTAAGAAGTGTCTTTTTAACTTCAATGTTGTTGTGTGCAGGCCACTCTGACGATCTTTAACTATTTTTTATTTCTTATAGGAATTTCGTCACTGCTGTGGTATACATATTCCTGGAATTTCTCACTGCATTTTCAGTACCACTTGACTGTGTGCCATCTGTTCCCTATCTCAAATACAATCAGCAGAACATGTATGTCTGTGGCAAAGGGCTAACGATGACTCACAGTACATCACTGGGTTGCTTTCTGAGAAGCAACATCTTCATGTTAATTTACTAGGTGTCACCCAAAGATGTGACACTTTACCTGTTAGCAACACAGGAAGAATGGATGCTGCAAGGTACACAGAGAGCTGCAATAACTGTATCCCTTTTGAAGGATAAAATTGAATATTTCTTCAATTTGAGGCAGGGTGACTTGGGATAAATTTTAAAAAAAAGGACTTAGTCCACTGGCAGATATTCATTTAAAGGTGTAATGATATTTAATCCCTGATCCTAACAATCACACCTCCTATGCCACATGTGCATGGCAGAACACATGATTTTGGAATCAGGGATAAAATCCAAATTGCACCCTACTGGCTAGTGCACGAGGAGCCCAGGATCATAATCTCAGGCTCCCCCTGCACTGGCAAGTTGAAAACTTGGTGCCCAGTAATCAGCTAATTGTCAGCTGGCTCCAGGACCACACCAGAACCCAAACCATTCCCAGTCTGGTCACAGAATCATAGACTCATAGAACATTAAGGTTGGAATGGACCTCAGGAGATCATCTAGTCTAAACCCTTGCTCAAAGCAGGACCATCCTCAACTAGATCAACCCAGCCAAAGTGTTGTCTAGACAGGTTAAGAATCTCCAAGGACAGAGATTCCACAACCTCTCTGGGTAAGCTGTTCCAGTGTTGTACTACCCTCCTTGTGAGAAAATTCTTCCTAATATCTAAACTAAACTTCCCTTGCTGCAACTTGAGACCATTGTTCCTTGTTCTATCATCTGTCACCACTGAGAACAGTCTAGCTCCATCCTCTTTCAAACCCCTACTCAGGTAGTTGAAGGCTGCTATTAAATCACTTCTCAGTCTTCTCTTCTCTAGACTAAATGGGCATGTGTAGATGAAACAGGGGACCTAAATTAAAGTGATGGGTTTTAAAAAACACAGCTTCAATTTAGGGTTGATTAAACCCCTGTGTTATGCACATACCCCACTGACTTACCTGCCTCTCCAGGTGGGGGGGGGGAAGGGGGTGCAAGCTGCTAGAGGACGGAGTGGTCCCTGGGCTGCAGTGGGGGGGAAAGGGGGGCTGGTGCTTCCCTCCACAGCAGCTGCGGACCCTCTCCAGGCAGCACCTGCCCACAGGCACCCAGCTTGGGTAGTCCCAGGGGGCACCACAGCTGTGGAGGGAAGCTACAGGCCCCCACGCAGCTCAGGCAGGCAGACTCTGGGGGGGTGGGGAGGTGGGAGGGAAGCGGGAGAAGAGAGATCAGGCTTGCTGCAGTTTTTGGCTGGTGTTGCTTTCCTGGGCTGCTGTCACGTGGAGCTGCACGGAGACCATTGCTTCGCTCCATAGCTGTAGGGGCAGCAAACTAAAACTCTTTGAAGGAGTTTTAGTTTGCTGTGCCCCAAGTTATTTAAGGCGCATTACACAACTGAATTTCCTACAGCAGCTGGAATTAATGTGCAATATGCTGCTGAGGCATGCAAACACCAACACCATTAAGCAGTGCAAAAGCATTTAGCTCGCTTTAAAGTGTCATGCAAACACGCATCTTGTTTCATCTACACACGGCCAATAAGCCCAGTTCCCTCAGCCTCTCCTCATAAGCCATGTGCTCCAGCCTCCTCACCATTTATGTTGCACTCTCTCCAACTTGTCCATATCTTTTCTGTAGTGGGGGGGCCCCAAAACTGAACAAAGTACTGCTGAAGAGAGTGGAATAATTAGAGATGCACCGATACATTGGTTGAAATCAGACTGACACCGATAAAAGGAAAACTAACATTATCAGCAGTCGGCTTTCTATGGCCGATGCAGCTAATAATATCACAGTTAAATGCTGTATGCATATGCGGAGCTGTAGCATGCATGCAGTCAAGAGTGCAGCCCAGCAGCATAGAGAGCAGCATCTGGCTGGTGAGTCTGTGGGAGAGCCACATGGTAGAAGGCAGACTGAGGCTCCCTTGGTAAAGAGAGGAAATGGAGCTGGGGCAGGAACAGGGGCAGGTGCTGCCCAACAGGGGTGGGGCAAGGCACAGGATGGAGCTGCAAGTGGCTCCTGCCACTGAGCACACCCCGAACGAAGGCATGGGGGCCATGTAATCCCCAAATTTGCATGTGGGGTGAGAACAGGCTGCTTGCTGCAGGCTCAGGGCTGGGCCAGGGCTGCGCCACCATCTTTCCAGTATGGGGGCTGGGCCAGAGCTGTGCTCAGGGAGGGCAGGGGCAAGGCAGGGAGTGGTGGCACTACGAGGGAGCTATGGGGTGGCTACAATTAATTTTGGGATGGCTGCCTACCCTGAGTGGAGCCTTGGCCCAGCCCCCAGGAAGAGAACACAGCCGGCAGCTCACCCTCACCCCATGCACAAATCCAGGGGGCACCTGCCCTCCATGCTTCCCCCAGGTTGCATGCAGCATGGGGAGCCACTCCCCACATTCTCCCACACCGCCCAGATGCTCCATCTGCAGCTCTGTCCTGCCCCAGCTGGGCAATGCCTGCCCCTGCCTCATTTCCTTCCTCACCGTGGGGGCCTCAATCTGCACCCCCCCAGGCCCCTTCCCTCCCCCATGCCCCTCTTTTACCCCAGATTCACAGCTCGAATGCTGCTCTCCTAGCTGCCAGGCTGTGTATCAGCAATCAGATAGGTATCAGTCAATATGGATTGTTAATAATTAACCATCAGTATTGGCCAAAAAAATCTTTATCGGTGCACCCTTGGAATAATCACTGCCTTTGACCTGCTGGCAACACACCTACCAATGCAGGCCAGTAAGTTTGCAACAAAGGCACACTCTTGGCTTATATTCAGCTTGTTGTCCACTGTAATCCCCAGGTCCTTTTCTGCAGAGCTGCTGCCCAGCCAGTCAGCCCCCAGCCTGTACCAGCGCATAGGACTGTTCCGTCCTAAGTGCAGGACTTTGCACTTGTCCTTGTAGAACCTCATGAGATTTCTTTTGGCCCAATCTTCCAAACTGTCTAGGTAACTCTGAGCCCTAGCCTTACTCTCCAGCATATCTATTCCCCCCAGCTGCATGATATCATCTGCAAACTTACTGAGGTTGTACTATGTGAGATTGCTCTATGAGACATTGGTCAGGCTTTCTATGTGACATTGCTTGGGCTGTAGCTGGAGTACTGTGTTCAGTTCTGGGCGCTGTACTTTAGGAGGGATGTGGACAGCATTGAGAGGGTCCAGAGGAGGGCCACCCACATGATCTGGGGACAGCAGGGCAGACCCTGTGAAGAAAGGCTATGGGACCTTAATCTATTCAGCCTTTGCAAGAGAAGGTTGAGGGAGACCTGGTGGCTGTCTATAAACTCACCAGGGGGGACCAGCAGGGTTTGGGAAAGACCCTGTTCTCCCTAGCACCCCCCAGGGTAACAAGGAATAACGGCCATAAATTGTTAGAGAGTAGGTTTAGACTAGACATCCAAAGGCACTACTTCACAGTTAGGGCGACTAGGAAGGGAAGTGGTGATGGCTCCTACCCTGACAGGTCTTTAAGAAGAGGCTTGATGTCTACCTGGCTGGGGTCATCTGAGCCCGGTTTTCTTTCCGCCCAGGGTAGGGGGTCGGACTTGGTGATCTACAAGGTCCCTTCCAACCCTACTTCTATGAATCTATGCACTCTATGCCATCTTACAGGTTGTTGATAAAGACATTGAATAAGAACAGTCCCCAAAGTCGAATGACAATCAGCTGATAGCTGGGTGACCAGCTGGGTGACAGCACTGGTTTCCAGTTGGCCTTGATTAGATCCCCATTGA
This sequence comes from Caiman crocodilus, assembly GCA_030014935.1. Classification (NCBI taxonomy): domain Eukaryota; kingdom Metazoa; phylum Chordata; order Crocodylia; family Alligatoridae; genus Caiman; species Caiman crocodilus. Next base: position 221,807,603 of record JAGPOW010000261.1, on the reverse strand, counting down.
GGCATCTGGAGCTGGCAGATGTTAATCACACCATGGCTGATTTGAGCTCCAGTGTAGTCCCAGAGCCAGCTGACAATCGCCAGCAGTGGTAGCATTGGGGCGTGTTCAAAACCCTCTTACAGTCCTAAACCTGCATTCAATTAAGGCACAATGGAAGGCAACCACAAAATTATTACATACATTTTGTGGGATCATTGTGTGGCCATCTTACTCTTTGAGATGTTATTATCTGGCCTGCCAGGGACTTTAGGCACTTATTAGACTTTCAGTGAAATTTAGCATTCTAGGGCCTAGATTCACAAAGGGATTTAAGATGAGCATTTCAATGTGTAACTTTTAGGGACTTAGTAGAATCCAGAGACCTAAATCAAATTCCACATATAATGCCTAGGAATGAGATCCACAAAAGCTAGCACACTGAGCGGGGAACCTTCTAAGCCAGCTAGTAGGAAACATTAAGGCAAGGAAAGTGTTTATGCTTCCCCTCTCTGCGACTCAGGTCCTGGCCTCGGGGCTGTAAGTAAGCGGCTCCTACCGTATTAGATTCATAGCTCCAAACCTTCTCCTGGAGTTTGATCCTAATCCTGCACTTCCACACAAAACATAGCCAGAAGAAGAGGTGTTGCTCCTCCTTCAGCCAGGTTGCAGGCACACGACACATGAGCCACCACATGGGCTGCTCAGTAGGGCTGTGCGAAGCTACGGTCCCTGATTTGATTCGGCAGAGATTCAGCCCAATTTGGTGGCCAAATCTCCTAATCCTAATAGAATCAGGAGACCCTTTAATCTCTCTGAATCAAATTGGAACCCTCTGAATTGATTCAGAGAGATTCGGAAGGATTTGGTGATTTGTCTATAGACACAGCATTAAATATTTTTTCTACATACCCCAAGGTACCAGGCGGCTCATGAATGCTGCGATGGTGGGGCAGATGGAATGTTCCACAGGAGCACAGGGGCCTCCCCAGCAAGCTCGACAGCAGACCTGGAAGTGGACCAGAAGTACTTCTCATCCACATCCAGGTTCGCTGCTGAGCACGTGATGGGCCCCCCATGTGCTCCTGTGGGATGCTCCATCCACCCCAGCGTCGCAGCATTCACAAACCACACCTGGTACTTCAAGGTATGCAGAAAAAACATTCAAACCTGTGTCTATGGCCGAATCGTCGATTCTCTGAATCAGCATTTAGTCTTCAGATTCAGATTCAGACTAATTGAATCAGGGACAGTGATCTGAATCAATGAATCAAATCACTGTCCCTGATTCAGGCCGAATCTGAATCCAAATAGAATACAGCTCGTTTTGCACACCTCTACTGCTCAGTGCTCCCTCTTACCTTTAGCGCACCACATTCAGTCAGGCTTCCCTCCTCTCCTGGCCGTGTATGCTATGCAAGGCAGTCCCTCTGCCACAGCACAGACAAACTGACTCCCACACACCATGTGTAGCCAGGAGATGGGGGGACAGGTGTTGCACCCACAGTAGGGGTAAGGCAGAGCCAAGCATAACATGCAGTAGTTTGGCTCTGCTCCCCAGCCACACACCGTAGGCAGCTGCACAGCACAGCCAGCTCAGCTCCTCCCCACCACACACATAACACCTGTCCTCACTTTCTCATGGGGAAGCCATTGCTGGGGGAGCCAATGGGCCACGTATTAACCCTTCAGGGGTTGCAGGAAGCCTTGCAGGCTGCCAGTTGGATAGCTCTGATCTAATCAGCAGTTAGAGCACTCACTCAGAATGTGGGAGACACCCTGATTCTTTTCCCTCATTTGTTTCAAGGAATGTGAAGTAACAGCTCCCCTTTCCCACAAGGGTGCCCTAACTACCAGGAAATAGGTATTCTGGAGACAGCTGCTCTGAGTCTCTTCTGCTGGCACTTATCAACTTTAGAGAGAATAACTAAACATTCACTGTACCACAAAGAGAGTGATCATAACTACAGCCCCATGGTCAGGTCAGAGTGCTAACATGGAAGAGGAGGATACCTGAATTCCATGCCATGAATATTGAATATTTCTAAATGTAAAATACTTAAACATGCATTAGAGAAGGGTCAGAAACTCTGCTCTCCCCTTTTGAAGGTGAATATCCAAACCGCAGTACCATGGTGTCATGGTTTCTCTTTCTCTTTGGCCCAATTAATATTTACCTGTAATTATTCTATGCAAAGTGGAACAGCTTCAACAGTAGATACTTGGAGCTTCCCCATCCCAGCATAACCTATAGCCTGACAAGTAGGGCTTTCTCCTGAAAGGCAGACTACACATTCAAACCCCTCAGACAGAGAATGGAACTGTATCTGGTTTCACATAGTTTGCGCGAGTGCTCACACCACTATTGTATAAAGTAGGATATTTTTTTTTTGCCTTGTTCCATGTATTGTCTGACCAAAAGACATGCTCTGAAAGTCAGATGGAGTCTTTCTTGTGTATCTTGACAGAACTGAGGTGTAAGAGAATCTGCTTAGTACTTCCAAGACTTAAATGTTTTGGGGCATGTCCAGAAGTAGATTCTTGAACACCTACAAACTTTAAATGTCAGTCACCAGGGCATTTACAGACTTTAGGAATCTTCAGGATTAGGGACAGGTTCTAGACTTAAGCATCTACTACGTTAATTCAGGGCCTATGTCCCGCATAATTTTTTTGTGCATTTTGTTCTAACTCTATGTCATTCTCAAAAATAAATGGACCACATGTTCCTAAGTCATGTATAAAATGCAACATGTTGCAATCGTCAGCACATTACATCAAAGATAAAGAACACCGGTACAGCTCCATACTTAATGTATTAAAGAAATTCTTTATTTCAATATTGAATGCAAGATAAATATGTACTCAGGAAAACAGATATTTCTGAAGCAGAAAATAGGCTCTTTTCAAATGTTTGTCACAGTTTCTTCCATAACTGATTTAAAGTCTAGCTACTATACACTAAACATGATTTTTAAAAATTCTTAACAAGTACCGTTAGCAGTTTTCTTTATCTCTAACGTACTTAATATACTTAACAACTAAATACCAAACCCTGTTCAAAATTCAGGTCAAAATTCCAAAATGAAATGAAAAGTAACCCCCTGAATTCAAGCTATCAACAGCTTTTTTAAGCTCATCTTGTTCCTGTGCACTGCTGAACCATACAAAGACCTCTATGGTAGTGACTGTTGTTCTGTACAATGGGTATAATGGGTGTTCTGAAAAAGGTGCCCTATTTAAATTGAATGTAACAATGTAAAACAAAGTATAAACCAACATCTAATTTTAAAGCATTTTATGTCAATAAAAAGCAAAATTAAAATGGGAAAGTGAGGAGGAGGAAGAAGAAAAGAATGGGTCAGCTATATAAAGATATATGTGCTACAGATCATAGCCTCAGCTGGTTTAAATTGTCAGGACTTCCCTAAAGTCCCTAAAGAGGGTTCTACTGATTTACCCCCATTTGATATCTGGTATGATACCTATGGAAAGAATATCACAAGAAGGTTAGCCATGTACAGTAAGATCCTGGGAACAATTCTGTGAACAGGATTAGATGGCCAATCCTGACTGACATCATGAGCAGTTGTGTGAATACAATTTGAAGGACTTGGCCTTTAAATATCCAAGTCAACACAGGACCAAGTTAATTTTAATTGTGCTATGTCCCTGTGCAAAGCAGAGTTCATAAATCAACACAGAAAATGCCATGCAAATGCTGAAATTGGAAGAGGGGATCATGTAAACAATAACTGTATTTTCTCTTTAACCCACTTGAATAGCACTTGAAAACATAAAATAAATGTTGCTCTTATTCACTCTCAGAATCACAGAAAAGTAGGGATGGAAGCAACCTGTGCCTGAAGCAGATTTATCCTTATCCAAATCACCCCACACAAATCCCTGTCTAATCTAGTACTAAAACTACACGTATAATCTTGTCATACAACCACAAGTCACCCTAACCTGTCTTAGGCAAAGCCAGAAGACAACAGTGTCCAATATCCTTCTCCTGTGAAGGTTGTTAAATACCTTCAAGAGATCCAAGAAAGAGGGCCAAAACTCCCACTACAAAGGAAAGCAAAAACCTCCATAGTCCATACTAATCTTGCCATCAGATGAAACTCCTTCCTGATGCCAAATGCGGCAATCAGTCTGACCCTGAGCAGAGGGCCAAGACCCTCTAGTCAGGAACCTCTAGGTTTTAGTCCCAGCAGGAATACTGGCACACCCCAGTCAAAACCCTCAGACTTAGCTGCTGCCAACAGGGAAAGTAGGGGAACTGAAATGCTTCTGAGGAATGAAGAACTCAACCACACTCCCCTTATCAGAAATAACCATGAAGAAACAATATTAATCCTTCCATTTCAATTCCCCTACTGGAACACATGCCTTAGGTTCAGAGATGGGCAGTGCTTTCCTATGGTACCTCAACAAAAGAAAAAGGCTATGGAATTGCTACATTTAAGTTAGCATTTCCCAAAGTCTCTCAATCAATCAACCAATCAACCAATCAAACTATGTATAAAGCGCTGCCCTTTGGGGAGGTTTGAAACCACTATTGTAAGTGAATCCCTGATCATTTTCAAGGGTAAATCTGGTACAATTAAAGTAAAGAAGGGTGGAGATGTGGTAGTAAGGATATAAATCTAAAGCCGAGGAAAACGAGATGAATATTTCCAGAATGAAACCGTGTCTTTTAGTGAACCCAAATCAATGCACTGGAGGTCAAGTCTGAACTGAAACACTGTTCAGTTTTACCAAGTCTTAAGTAGGCAAACTGTTGCTGAAGCAAAAGGTCTGGTGTCTGAAGAGTGATTTGGTTTTTTGTCTTCATAATGCAACATTTCCTTAAGTTGTTTAGAAAAAAAAGAAAAAAACCCTTCTTTGACTAATACCTTTATGGTTTCAGTAGGCACTCCAGGCTCTGGAACTTTATCCAAATAAGTGGTCAAGTCTTGATCGACATGCTCAAACACTAGTGTTAGCTTGGTTTCTCTGTCTGTTCGTGACACTGTGCATACATCAAACAACCTGAGAGGAAGAAAAGAGTAGATGCGTAAATGGAATTCAGTAAAGCAGCAATTTGCAGTCAATACATGTATATTCCTATTTATTAAAAAGCATGACGTGAAGATAGGATTTTCCAGAGGGACAGTCTTTGAGCTCTCAAGTGATTACCATTTATTTGTGATACTGCATTCCTATTTTATTTTTCAATTCTGAAATCACAAACATTAATAATTCACATGATCAAAAAGCAGCTCTTTAAAGGAGATACAGACACAATCACAGTTAAAGGAATACTGACAATGATTATATTTTTATATATTTTCTCTCCCATCTTGAAGTTTGCCTCAGTCTCATTTGTCTTCAAAGGGAATACAAATAAACAGTGATGTTTTGGGGAAACAAAAAACCTGTTGGCTCACATGCTTCTGTTAATGTTTTCCACTTGCCATGTATATCATAACAAGGTTTTTCACATAATTGGAAATGAAGTTCCCTCACTTTTGCAGAAACCTAGCATCTTTGCATATCCAAGTGTTCTTGTAAATCGCAAAGAGCAGGAAAAAATAATCAAGAACCCAAGTGTCACAGAGCACTGGGGTGCTCCGTGCCTGAAGAGGAGAAGAACTGCCAGAAAGGGAACCCTAGCAGTGATGAGGCAGCACAGCTGCAGGTTGCCGGGGCAACCAATGAAGATCATCTGACCCTCAGGGGCAGGGCCTGGCTCTTATAAAGCCCAGAGCCAAAGGCAGGCTAGCAGTTCCCTGCTAGCAGCTGGAGAGAAAGGAGCTTCCTAAGCTAAGAGATGGGAAGAAGTTTGTCTGAAGGCACAACTTATGGTAGCTCTTGAGGCTTGAGCACTGTTGTTATAGCCAGAGGCTTGTGTTTGTGTTGTTGTGGTTATAAGACCAGTGGTTTGGGTGAGGCTGTAGGGGTTGGAGGAGGCCTCATAAAAGCCCACAGGAGTGTGGGGCCCTAGCACCTGGGAGGGTGCAATTCAGTGCCAGTGGGGGCGCAGTTTGTGGGGTACATGGACCCCAGTTAAGAAAAGGGCATTTGAAGTCCCAGCACAGCAAGCCCCAAGGAGGGGACCGCATTGTAGAGCCCCAGCAAGGGGCAACACTGAGGAGCCCGACTGGGGGCACTGCAAGCCCCAGGAAGGGAGCATTCATTTGGAAGCCCAGGTTGGGCACAGTCAGCCCCAGGAGGGTGCAATATTGAGGCCCTTGACAGAGAGCAGCAAATTGAGAAGGGCAGCATTAGAGGAGCCCCAAGAGAGGACGGCATTAGAGGAGCCCGGGGAGGGGGGCAACACATTGAGAGGCCCAAGAGGGGTAACAGTTGAGAGACCCGAGAGGGACAACACGGGGAAGCCGAGAGAGCAACGTTTGAGTTAGAGAAGCCCAAGTTTGGGCATTGGGAGCCCCTGAAAGGGGGGGCTGCAGTATTAGGATTAAGGAGCTCAAGTTGGGCACAGCCCAGTGTGGGTGCAGAGAGAACCCCAAGAGGGCGCACTAGCATAGAGACAACAGCAATTCCATCCGTGAGGCTTGGGCTGTGATATTGGGGAGGAAGGAGCCGCAGACAACACCCACTAGTGGAGGGGACAGTAGAAGGGCAGCCTCCCGCTAGTTAACGAATTAACATCAAAGACGTGGCAGGAGAGACAAGGCGGGCGGTTGCCCAGAGACAGGTGCAGGGGCCATATTAAGGGCAGCCCCAACTGGTGCCCTGTCACACCAAGTTTATAAAAAAATAGTTTTTTATATAAAATGCAGCTGCTAAAACAGTGTTCCTTTAACACTCTGATCAAGTCCCCCTCTTAATTGAATGCCTCTGCTCTTCTACTGTTTCATAGCATTGGATTCGAGCTTCTTATCTTTATTTTCATGGCTTTTTGATGCTACCACCTTTCCTAACTGCACTTTATCATGCATCAGCAGGTGCATGACAAACTGAACCAAGGGGGTGCTGCTACTACTCTATCGGGCGCCGGTCAGACCGCAGTTGGAGTACTGCATGCAGTTTTGGGAGCCACACTTCAAGAGGGATGTGGATAACCTGGAGAGGGTCCAGAGAAGGGCCACTCGTATGGTTAAGAGCTTGTAGGCCAAGCCCTACGAGGAGAGACTGGGGCACCTGGACCTCTTCAGCCTTCACAAGAGATGGTTGAGAGGCGACGTTGTGGCTGCCTATAAATTCATGATGGGGGCGCAGATGGGAATTGGTTAGGCTCTACTTACCAAGGCACCCCTGGGGGCCACAAGAAATAATGGCCATATGCTAGCAGAGAGCAGATTTAGACTGGACATTAGGAGGAACTTCTTCACAGTTAGAATAGCCAAAATCTGGAATGGGCTCCCAAGGGAGGTGGTGCTCTCCCCTACCCTGGGGGTCTTCAAGAGGAGGTTAGATAATCATCTAGCTGGGGTCATCTGAACCCATCACTCTTTCCTGCCTATGCAGGGGGGTCGGACTCGATGATCTATTGAGGTCCCTTCTGACCCTAATGTCTATGAATCTATGTATCTATCTTTGCTTCTTGCTGTGATATCTTACCTTCTGTCTCACCAGTCATGCCATATCAATCTGCCTTTTTGTCTATTTTGCATGTACATTTGTGCCTGCTCACATAGCTACCCCTCAGAATGCAATAAATGCCCTCCTTAAGTGACCTGGAGGCCAATGTATCATAGTATCATAGTATCGTAGTATCTAGGTTCAGAAGGGGCCTAAAGCAGGCCATCTAGTCTAACCCCCCGCCAATGGCAGGAATGAGTGCCAGGGTCACAGGACCCCAGCCAAGTACCTATCTAATCTACTTGTAAAGATGCCCAAGGAAGGAGCAAGAATAACTTCCTTAGGAAGCTGGTTCCACAATCTAGCCACCCTAACCGTGAAGTAGTGTTTCTTAATGTCTAACCTAAACCTGCTCTCCAGTAACTTATGACCATTGGTCCTAGTTATCCCTGGTGGTGCCCGGGAAAAAAGAGCCTGCCCTATTTCCTGCTGATCACGCCTCAGCAGTTTATAGGCAGCCACCAGGTCCCCCCTCAGCCTCCGTTTACTGAGGCTGAACAGGTTCAGGTCCCTCAGATGCTCCTCATAAGGCCTATC
>JAGPOW010000261.1:221775573-221799397 GCA_030014935.1 Caiman crocodilus | reverse complement strand
ATGGATTTGGTCACCTGGTCATAGAAGGAGACCAGGTTGGTCTGACAGGACCTGCCCTTAACAAACCCGTGCTGGTTGCCCTTCAGCATATAGTCCCCTGCTGGTCCCTCGCAGATGTGGGACTTGAGAATTTTCTCAAAAATCTTCCCCAGAACCGAGGTGAGACTGACAGGCCTGTAGTTCTCCGGGTCCTCCTTCCTTCCTTTCTTAAAGATGGGCAGCACATTGGCCACCTTGCAGTCCTCCGGCACCTGTCCAGAGCTCCAAGAGTGCTCGTATATCTGAGCCAAGGGCTCAGCAATCACCCCCGCCAGCTCCCTCAACACCCTTGGTGTCTTTTCCTCTGTCAAATCCTACTCAAATCAAATCCTACTTACCCCTGTTAAAGTCCCTATAGGAGATCTTTTAATTAAAGATGGCAAACAGGGAAAAGAGAGAGCTACATTAATATGTATATTAGTATTTATTTTTAAAATATGCAGATTTGATTATTTCTCTCTGTGAAATGAAAAATAAAAACATTCAATAAATTTACATAATTTTTAAAAGAAACACATAGCACAGTACCACTTGAGGAAAAAAGAGTAAGCATTCTTGACAGGAAGAATATTTTATAACATCGGTAACATTTTGACATTAATGGTGAAAAGTTTATTTTGGGTCTAAATTAAGGACGCTGTGTTTCGATAACATATATTTCTTTAAAAGCAACAGGTATCATGTACTTGTTGACCGTGAGAGTAGTATTAAGATTTATGATATTAGTAAGTAGTAATTTTCCTGCTTTGATACTCAACATTCACTCTCACAGTGAACAAGTACATGATATCTGTTGCTTATAAAGAAATGTATGTTATCAGATGCAACCAATCAGGTCAACCTAACACACAGAAGTTAGGTGATGTTTGCCAGACAATTAAGGTTGGTGAAGCAACAGGAATCATTGGAATTGAGAGAGAAAAGTACAGCTCAACTGTGGGAGTAAAGAGAAAGCTGAAATATTATTTGATGTAGTGGTTTACCAAAACAGTTGCTGCTGAGGAGAAGCTGAACACAATTGGCACTACTGGGCACACAGATGGGTTGCACTAACCTAGCCTTGTTGTAGATTCCCATTAGTGTGTTTCCCCAATAAGGGCCATATGTTTTATGGGCACACACAGCATGGGCTGCATTCAGTCAGCTTCACAGCTGGTTTCCATGACTGAGCACATGCTGCTTCTAGCAGCAGTTTAATGACAGCCAGTGTATTTAATGAGGAGGGGAAAGGGGGTTGATGGTATGTGAATATAAACTGAGGGGCATTTTTTCCCCTGCTGAAAGGTGGAAGCTCATCTTGTATTCAAGTAAATACAGTACCTTCTATCGGCTCCTTTTTTCCTCCACCAGATTTAATGACAGAAGATCATGTCTACTTTTCAATAAATGGCAATTTCTTATATTGTTATTTCCTTTGAAAACTGCCTCTTGCATGAGTCAGTGTCAAAATATGTTTCACTTTTTTATCCTGTTACGATTTTATTGGACAATTTAGAGGATACAAACAAACACAAGGGATTTGTTAACAGCTCTTTTAGTTGCTAAAACCTCTACTTCACTGGAAACTTCATCAGAAAGCATTCAAATAGTTAATGGGGCAACCCTAAAACAAGAAATCAAAAGCAGTTTTTCATTACTGGAATTGAAAGAGAGATCAAAATCTTTTTTATAATAGAACTATGGAGTAATCTCTCTGTTACAACTACAGATCTAACAACCCAGGCCTCCACCACTTGAACTATAAGATTTTTTTACCAGTTCACTATAGAAATATCATTATGTTTCTAAGTTGGCACCAGCCAGAAAGGACCAACAAGTTTTAAACATTGGCTATCAGCTTTTTTTGGTTGCTGTAGCCGATTAACTACGGTCATGTGCCTAGAGGACCTTGGTGAGCATAGCCTGATTCATGTGCTCCACCACTGGCCCAAGCCACAGCACACTACTGATCCTGGTGAGCAATGGGAGTGGTACGCAGGGAGCACGTAGGAGCTATGGGCAAGGGGGCAACATGCATGGAAATAAAACAGTCACCATCTTCTGCATCAAGGGCTGGAGCAAGGAGGAGGCATGTATGTGTGTGCTATAAAGGCAAAACAAACAAAAAGGTTTATTTATTTCGGTAGTTTAAAATACCTTGTACTATTACTAAATATCAGTTATTGGATCGACATTGGCCAATATGGTTGGTTAATCATAAGCCATCAAAATCGGCCAAGAAAATCTTTATCGGTACACCCCTAGTGTGTGTGCGTGCATGTGTGCGCATGCGTGTGTGTATACACTAGAAGTATACCAATGTATATATACACACATTTGGGTGTTATAGCAAGGAAAATGTTATATATGTGTGTATATATACATATACATGCATATTATGTATTTCTATACACACACACACACACACATGTTTATATATACCTCTGTAGGGGTAAGTCAAGGTAAGTCAAATGGAGTCAAAGGGAAAATACCAAGTTATACCAGCTGAGAATCTGAAACTATAACATGCAAAATTGCTCTTAGTCAATAGTCAAAAATTTTTGTGGAAATCAGTGGACTCAGAATTGGGACCAAAAGTAACCATGACCATTTTAACTGCAATTATTTAAATTAAATTGAACTGGTTTTTAAGGAGATTTAAACATCTGAAACTCTGAAGCAATACTAACAAGTACTTTTGAGCTGGATGGAGACAAGTACAGAGAAAAATAGTATTTTAAATTAAGGTGACTTCTTAACACTTGGAAGACAACTTAGTGAATTTTCTTTTAAATTTGCAAAATATTCTCCTTTGCCTTCAGAGCAAATGTGTCTTCTTTCTTATCAGAATAATATTCTGAGGCAAAGTTTTATGGACTTTAGATGGAAGTTTACTGAAACCTTTAACATGGAGATATTACCAACTTCCCCTAAGAAAGGTATTTTTAACAAATTAACAAATATTCATCTTATGAACATAAGAACACAATATTTATGGTGCAGGTATTGACTACAGAAGCCATAGCTCTAGAAAAAATGGTTTTGTCTTTATAATTTTCTTAATAGGAAAACAAGTATAAGACTGATGCCTCCATAGTCAATCAGCTTTATGAGACGTCACTAACCATGCTGAAAAGTGAAATTCCCTGGTACTTGGCTGAAGGTTAATAATCTGAAATATATTTATATAAATCAATGTGGAATGTAGCCGGACAGACTATAACCCCAACACATGCAAATAGAGAGGAGCCAGACAGGTCTGAACATCTGAACATAAACACTGGAAAATATTTCCAACTGTATGATTCCTTTGTATTGGCCTACGTTTACTTAAAAAACCCCTGTAAAACACCTTTTTCGCCAGGTATTTAATACGCTGGCAAAACTACCCTTCCAACCATTGCAAGGTTACAATTCAATCTGGGGAGGATGGGAAGGAAATTTCTGTAGAATGTAGAAGCTATATATTTTACTATAGGCTCATTTTAAAGGAATGTAAATGCTCTGCATATATTTTTTAATCAACATATTTTAATTTAATCCTGATATTGTAAATGTATGTTAAAATGTACATTGTTAACTTAAGAACTATAAGAATGAAGGCACCTCTGCTTATCATTACTACTTACTGCATACTGTGATTAATAGACAACATCTTGCACTTATGTACTACCTCATGTCTGAATCAGACAGTGCTTTACAGTAAATTAAATAAATTATAGCTCCTCCTCCATTTCTCCCCTGTAGGACTAACCATGGTATAATTATCTATGCAAACTACAAATACTATCTAAATAGATCCTCATTTAAAGTAGACCTTACTTAACTTCTTGATATCACAAAAGTAACATCTGGCATCGCCTGTCATGATCACCCTTGGAAGGAAATAGATAGCATAAGGCACATTCTTTTTTTGATGTCTCGCCTAGGGTAGGATTATTCATTACAAATTATACTTTTTATATTTACTGTGAGAAATTCATCTTTAGTCCATTCCTTGACATTTGTCTATTTTAGTTAGGATTAACTCTGCTATCCAAGCTGTAACTTTTTCAACCCACTACCTGATTATTTTTTCTATTCATCTGGTAACAGGGCCGCCTTGGCATACTCAATAACATGCAGCCCTTTTTTTAAAGGGTTACACTCTGTTCATAGGCCTCCGTGAAGTAAATCTAGACCAACTGAGACAGAACTTCCATACCTCAACACAAGTCCTGCTCTTCTATTGTGCTTTATTTGTAGTGATTAAATAAGATTTGCTGCAGGAAGTCCTCCAAACATTTACCAAGATGTTTGGCTGGAAACACGTGGTCTGATACGAAGATCCGAATCAAAACACTAATGACATAGAAATTTGCTTTTCATACAGCCAATTTCCTTTTTCTTCTTGTTTTAAATTTTGTCTTATGAGAATATATTCTTGTGGAACTTACATATAGCCTAATACACATTTGTCTTTTTGCCCAGAGAATGTAGAAAATCAGACAACACAGTAAAAGCTATGTATTTATTGCTATTAACATATTCAACAAAAAGGAACTTTAGATTCTCACACGCACATTCATATAATCTTGCAGTGGACCCAGGGAGCCCTAGATTGGAGAACAGTACCCTAAATCTCAGATTCCTGCCTCAGCTCCTTAATGCCACATGTTCAGCTTATAGCACGATGCAAACCAGCCACAAGTATATTTCACATTATACACACATACAGCAGTGCTCAGAGTGGGAACAACAGACCAACATAGACACCAGATGTAATATCAAGTATAGAACAGCTTTCTGGCTAGTTTACCATTTTTTTTGTACCATAACTTGAAAGTATGTCTTTATAGACATGGTAAAGAATAAAAATGGAATCTTCAGTACATGAATGCTATTATATTTAAGAAAAGGATGGAGTCAGTAAGCAATAATGTGTTAATAAACTACATTTTAGAAACATCACAAGTCTGGATCAAATCTCAAATGGAAAGAGTTTGTTGGTCTCAACCCAGTTCCTAACATATTTTCCCACATGGCAAAAAACATCCTAGTTTATGTATGATTGACAGTGTCTGCCCAAAAATACCACAAGAGTGGAATACCAAGGGTATTATAGGTCAGGGTTGAGGTTTATTAACAAATAAGTTGGGGGAGAACCTGAACGGCTTCTGTTTTCATTCTGTTTGGCTCAAGCAAATTTTAACTCTTTATGAGCACTGAAATACTTCAGCCCCTCATACCTCGAGTTATATGAAGTAAAACCCCAACTACGAAGCATTATTTGATTCTAAATTTTAGCAGCTGCCTTAGATCTCCTCCTCTTTTGTAACTTGGTAGGTACTCTGAAGGACCTCACTCCCAACCAGCAATGATCCCTTCATGCTCCATAAGGTTTCTAATACACACACACACACACTCACACTCTTCAAATAGATTTAACTTCTGCATATAGTCTATATTTTATTACCATTTTATTGTCAATTTTATTGTACACCTTTGCTGAAAACTGTAAATAAGCTACTCTTACTTCTGTAAGCAAAAGGTGCATTTTGATTTAATGCTACATTTTCCTTTAAAAATGTGATTGTGCTAAGAAAGATCAAAATCCATGCGGAATCAGATATCATAATTAAAAGACCTTATGTCTGAGGAAAAATACAATAGCTAGGCCAGAGTGTGGAACAATTTGCACTAAAATGGGCACACCAAGAAAGCAAGCAAAAAAAGAAGAGGAAGTGAAGTAGAAGGCTCATACTTTCGAATTTTAGAGTCCTTTTTCAACACACACAGTTTTGCCTAAATACATGATGTTTGTACCTCTTGGTCAACTGTCAACAATTACTGCATGCTTTATTCAGTTTATGTCTCAGACTGGAGATATTCTTGTCCATCAGGATCTGTGTGTGAGATCTATAACCTCTGTATTCTCTTATGAATCCCCATTTTGGAAAAACTTGAGGTAGGAAGAATGGACTGCAATAAATACATGATAAAAATAAGTGATTTATCTGAAGCAGGCCAGGTGTCATGCTAATTGACAAGAGTAAATAATCTGCAAATTTTCAACCCTGCAGCCCCATGTTCATTAGCTGCTTAATATAAAAAAAAAAAATAGATGCTGTGCAGGAATCTCTGCATAGAGTAATATAGGCCAAATTTTCAGCAAGCATGCCCCAAATTAGAACTGCACCCTCCCCAAGTGCCACTCCGATCACCTTCCCCTGCTTGATCTGCTGCTCTACTTCCTTCCCTATCTGCCATTGTGCTGTTTGTCCCCTCCCTGGTCTACTGCATGCCACACACGGGGACTGCTCATGCCACTTGTGGCATTAATGCAGTAGGGTGGCACTCCTGGTACAGAGCAAGCAAGACAGTTGGCTCTCCTGCACTTGTAGCCCTAATCCCTGAATACTTGACCAGTTTTTTTTTTGTTTCCCAGATTAGTTAACAGTAAGAGTTCAGAGAAGAAAAATATATTAAGATGACTATCCGCCAGCTAAACTTTCATGTTCTAATTTTTCCAGTGTCTTCCAATTTCTTTTTTGGAAAAAATATTTAAAATGCTTAGATTTACAAAAGATGTGTGTGGAATATGTGTGCACATGAGAGAGAATGAGAGATAAAATAGGTGCTCTTTAAAGTGAAGTAAATAGCACTGGCTGAAGTCTGATAAAATGTGAGCAGGTTTGGCATGCTTTCAACACATAGCTCTGCCTTCAATTCTGACCTGCAACATCCCTGTTCTCCTGTTCTGGGCCTCTCTTGAGCAAAGACTGCTCCTGGTGCCAAATTATATGGTGGTTTTATGATGTAGACAAATGTCTGCTATAAAGTCAGATGAAACCACCAAACTCATTTTCACTTGCAGAATAAGCCAAGATTTGTGCCCAAAGATGAAAAGGCTAGTGCTTTAATCCACTATGTTAACCTCTGTTAACCCACTATGACACCCAGTCCCCTAAAAGGCTCAGCTGCTAACAGCTGTAACATTAAAAAGGATTTTTGTGTTGATGCATTCTACACCACTCTTTTGCTTACTGCCCAACGCTGTCCTTTCAAGACCTGTTGCTACAGCTTCTTGTTCCTCTTCTGACTGAGGATTGCTTTTAAGGGCAAGGAAGAAAATCTTATTCAACTTCAATATTGCAAACAATTTTCATTATAGGTGGGCCCTCAATTTAAGGAGAGGTTACAGTTTACTGGTTCCTCAAAACCTTTCTCCTTTGCTAGTCCCCTCAAAATCTTTGGCTCACTTGGAGTGATTGTAGGACAAACAGCTTTTAAGTTTTAAGCTCTCTCTCAATCACACACTACCACGAAGGATATCAGATACACAGTGAGTGGATAACAAGACCAACCCTTGTGGATTGCCACACCTAATAATCTGTTAGAATCTCTTTGGAAGAAGTAAATGGAGTCATTTGTGATAGACTCCATCCATCTCTGTCAAATCCCATAGTTAAACAAGAGGCATGATAAGCAGCCAGGTTAGTCATTGATGGATCCGGTGGGTCTCTGACCTCTCCCTATTACTCTGAGATCATAAACCATGCATATGAATATAGTTTTGGTGTTACGTAATAATATTACTGTTATGCAACACTGAGAGCATGCATGTGGCCCCAGTTTAGTACTCTGATTCACTGGAAATGTATATGCCTCTTATATTAAATGTTTTCAATTTTTCACAGACTACTTTCCTCAGGGAAAGTTACATTCCTTTTTACATGGTTTCCATATTTTGCATTTCTTGAAATGTAAATATATCATTTTAGATCCCAATACTCATTTTAATTCACATGAAAGGAATGCAGAAATTACCCTTGAATCCCAATTTTTCCTAGTGCAATGACTAACAAAATAAAGCCCAGCCTTTATTTATTTGGAATCCACAATTAAAGCAACCATTACAAACTTCAAACTTCAGTTTATGCTTAACGTTAAGGGTTAAATCAAACTCACCAATATCAAACCTGCTTATGTAACTTCTACAGAAAATATGAAAAACATTCAGATCTTCATAATATTTAAGGACTATGGTACTGCTTTTCTCTCAGAGATTAATAATCACTACCTGCTCTTCAGTTGACAGAATTAGTTCATTTAAATAAAATTTGTATTGCAAAAATGGCCAAGAAAAAGAAAGAACAGTCAAAAAACCCTACTTGACAGGGTTAGTAGTCACAGCATAAACCAAATAACCAGTTACTGCTTTGTGTAATATAACATTTAAAAAAACCCAAACATTTCTAATTTGTTATATTTCAAGCCCAGAAACTAAGATATGGATAAAGTTGGTTGCCCTGTGTCACAATGTTACTATATTTCTTAAGCTTGTTGATCACTCTCTCTATATATGTCTGTAAAGGTGCATTTCTTCCCTGCTTTCATTCTAATAAGTACCAAGGTTTTTGAACTTTTCAGCAAGAAAGGAAGGAGGCTAAAATTAAAGAAAGTATCAATACTATTCACAACAAAAAAGAAGTTACACTATTGGTGGAACACATATTTTAGAAACTGGCTTACATCTAAACCCATTTTTTCTAAAACAAATTCAGCCTTCCATATAACTGATGCAGCAATAATAGGAACAAATACTTCTCCTTTGCTAGGCCTGCTGCAGTTGCAATTAAAGTCCAATGCAACTTATTTACTGAGTTTACCGACAGCTGGATTTAGATCTATTATCTTTAATGCAAATTCAGCAAAATACCTAAGCATGTGCTTTTGTGCTCTGCTGAATCATTGTCCTAACTGAAATGATTCATTGAGTGAGCACGAGGCACAGACATTTTTCACCTCTCTCCTCATTGCTTCCTATGAGATAAACCAAGGCTGTACAACTTCTTAGTAGCACTGCACAGCCCCTAATGGACTACACAACTCCTCCCCACTATATCACATGGCCCCTTATGTGCTGTAGAGGCTGGTTTAGGAGGGAAGAGAAAGGGACTTTCCAAAACAGATGTGCTTTCTATTCCCTCACTGAGATGAGTATGAACTTTCTGACATTCCAACAACACAGTACATGGACTCCTTTACACCCTACAGTAAATCTCATCCTATTTATGGGTCCTGATCCAGCATTCTTTAGTCAAGCAGTGAGAATTTTGCCTGATTAAGAACCAAAACTTGGGGTGGGGCATTATCTTGGAGACCGATTCAGAGGCATAAGCTTTCACACACTACAGATATAGCATATAACAAAGTACCCTGTTGCTTATGAAAACTTACACTTTAAGTTATATGTCTCCGAGATGCCACCATGCCCTGCCTTTTGTCTGTCTTCAGATTAACATGGCTCATGTTAATTCAAACAGTTAATTTCCTTCTAATGACTTAAAAAGAATGAAAGCTATTTTAATTATTTCCCTTATTTAATTAGTGTAATTAGTATTTTCAAATCAGCATTAAGAATTTGTTTAGGGAAACGCTGTACAAGCAGTCAATGTAGTAGAGACTATATCTTTTATTAGACCAACTAGACAGTTGCAAAAAAAAAACTGTAAAATTTTACAATCTTTGCATTCTCCTTTGCATTGCCCTATGCCTGAGGAAGCCCAAAAGCTTGCAAATAAAGAAAAATTTTATTTCCAAATCTCTAGTTGGTCTAATAAAAGATACCACCTCTATCACACAAACTTCAGATTTTATCATAACATTCTGACAGCAAGCTTTTTGCAGAGAAAAAGGATCAATCTCTTTTATGTGCTTTCCAGTGTTTATACCTTTTGTCCCTTTTCTCTTTTTTCACCTCATTACCATCTACATTTTTTTACTGCGTGGTATCTATTTCTCAGGGGTTTTTATTACCTTATTATTTAGAAAATCTTGAAGCTTGATTACAGCCTCAACTGACTTGATTTATTTTTACGTGTCTATCCCTTCCCCTTCTACCCACCTCCTCTCCCAAGGACTCATAGCAGCATACAGTAAACAAACAAGCAACCTACAGATGGGAAAAAATAGATTACTCATACAAATCCCACTCCCTCAACCCCCAGCTACTGCTTCCCTGCCTAAACCCCATGCAAACAAACTCTCTAGCCAGTCTCAACTATGCTTCCGAGCAGCAATCTAGTAAATGTAGAGCAGACATACGATATACAGCCTGTGTAAGTCATTTTACTCTGGGGAAAAAATCCCCTTAAAAAGTACTGTAATAACAAGACAATAATGTAACTTGTCCAAATGTACTAGTATGCCTACACCCCTAGTCAATTTTATCCCACTATAGTCCTTTGTTTAATGCAAATTAGCTCGCTATCCACCTAGTGGCCAGCCACTGAATGCACCTATTGCAGGCAGTCAGCTTGGGAGAGCTGGTTATGTCAGTTCCTTACTATGGAGTAAATTCAATACAGAATAAAATTTGCAGTAAATTATTCCACAGTAACTGTGTAATGCATCTGCATTCTTAAACTACTGTGTCAGTTTACTAAAAGACATAAAATAGGCAATTACTGTTAATGTTCACATATTTCTACCAATTAATTTCCATCCCGATGTGGAAAGAACATGACTTCTCTAACAGTGAAAAGACGATTCATTTTCTAAGTTGTGAATACTTGGGGTTGTATTTATTTTTTAGGTGGACTTTTGTTAGTTGAGACTAGCTTAGACAATCAGTGCAGTTTTATTCACAAAGCCAACATTCAGTGATGACAGAAAGGGATAGGAAGAAAAGGAAAGAAATACAATTTTAGAATAAAAAAGATTAAGTGATTAAAATAAATGGGTGTACACAGTACATTAAACAAAATAATAAGTACTACTTTATTCAAGTCAATAAGCATTAGGACATATGATTCTAAGTGAGCGCATCTACACAAGACACTAGAAGCTCAGTAGACTAATTCTACTGCACATTAGTGCATCACGGCAAAAACTATGGTAATGCACTAATGAGCAGTAGAATCAGTCTACTGCACATAAGCGTCACATAAAAATTGTGCGCTGGTGCTACTGTGCAGTGGCTCTGATTATGGTGCATTAAGTTAGTACCTGTTATTACTTGTTATTACAGGTACTAAATTAATGCACCATAATTACAGTCCATTAATGCATGTGTAGGCATGCCCTGTATCAGTCATTATTTTTTTCAAATGGGATTTAAGATCTTTGAAAATTTCTATCCAGATCCGTAACCTGTATAATTACTTCTATTCACGCTGTAAGTACAGGATATCTTGTAACTGGCTATGTAACTTTCTGTGTTTTGTTGATGTCACCAGCTCTATACAGTAAACGATTGTGTTATTCGAAATACAATATGAATGCATTTTCTTTATTTATTATATGGTCAGGTGACTCATACTGTAAGTGACCTGGTCACAGACATTCCAATTTAACTTAGAAATTACTTTTTTGTTTTAAAGGTCTGCTTAACCATGCTCTCAGTTTTCACAGAAATACAGTAAAATAAAGTAAAAACTGCTGTAAGGAATTTCAACTTAGCCTTGCAAATTCACAACTGGCATGCATTTGATCCAAGCTAACAATTAATATCCCAAATAAACAAAAAATGTTTGAGTTACTTATACAACCATTCATAAATGTAATTTACAGTACATCAATTACTACTAATTCCAAAAAAGATACACTAAGGGTGCGTCTACATGTTGTCCTATGGCGTCACAGTGATATGCTACATTGCCGTATGGCATGCTATGGTGACGTAGCAATCATGTGGGTCTACACGTAATTGACAGCTATTGACAGCTATGTTGCTGTAGCAGTGCACTCCCCAGGCATAGTGTAGCACTATGGCAATGGAGCAGTGAAATCTAACCGTGCATCGCACACATGGTGCAGTAACTGCCAGTACTTCACCATGCTTTAGTACATCCAAAGGGAAATACTAAAGCAGGGTGCCATATCAGTTTTGCCATATGTTGATGCATAGACACATCCTAAGTGATGAAAATCTGAATAAGCCTAGGTGTAGGAATTCATAGCAAGATCAGCACACTATCTTCCACAATTTTGTGCAACTTTCCAGCACACTAGTCTGCTGATTATAAAGACTTAAAGTTCTTTGTAAGTATCAAATAAGGATACGTTTTATGACATCTAATTATGCTACTATGACCATCACTATGATAATTAGACATCATAGAATGAGTTCAGTTACATATTTTTAAAAGCTCAATGAACTTGCACTAGAACAAAGTGGGGGGGGCACCTTTTTGGTAGGCGGGCCACTTATTATCCCCAGCACCCTCCCCAAGTGCCACTCTGATTCCCTTCCTCTGCCCAATTTGCTGTTCTGTTCTCTACTCCCTGCCAAATTGACTGCTCTGCATTCTCCTCTGTCCTACTGGCAACTGTACTGTCTGCTCCCTTCCCAATCTGCTGTGTGCCATGGAAACGTGTGCCACAGGCTGGGTACTCCAGCACTCGAAAAAAAACCTTCCTTAACTAGTTAGCTATACAGTACTTGTAATGGTAAGGTTAATCCCTTAAACTCAAGAGGTTGTAAATGCTTTGCATGAAGAATGAATACACGTAACTTTAGAAGAACAAATTATAGCACTGACTAAATAACTGTTGAAAAGGCTAATCCTTGAAAGAGAAAGACATAGGCCATATCTTCCAAAGTCAAAACATACATATATAGGATCTCAATAAATATACAAAGATGTCATGATTAGCACTTAGGTTAGAGGCCTTTCAGGAAACTGAGGAGTCAGTGGCAAATGAAGAATGATCATCAAAATACTACTTAAAATGTCTTTAAAAACTATAATTCTCAGAAATAAAACATTTGTTTTCACCGCAAGAGGTAGCTCTGCTACTTTTGAAAGCAGATGTCCTCTATTCAACTGTCTGTTGTTATAGATTGCTCCCCAGTAAGAATAATCATTCGATGTTTACTCTCTTGGCTACTTCTGTGCTCTTCACATCAGGATTTCCAGTCTTTGCTTCTTTCCAGAATTCATTTAATTAAATTAACTTTTTATTATAGTTACAAGTGTGATGATACTTTAGTTCCAAGTCTCTATTTTCAATGCCTTGTAACTTTTAAAAGCAATTAGCTTTTGGGCTGAACTCTCTCTGGCTCGCACTCATCCCAGAGGTAAACTTTTACTTATGCAGAGATTGAAGAAAATTTTTTTAGCTGTTGTTTAATAAATACAAACAAGTAACTGCCAATCTCATAGCTAACCACCACTGTGTATTTGAAATAATCATAATTCTAAACTTTCTGTTACAGATGAAGCTACGTTTTCAAAATTAATGTTTCATTATTGTATTTTGCATTGAATAAACTCAAATAAGCTCATACAGCAGCTTTCTTACTTTACTAAATTATCTCATTTGTTCCATGATAAACAACTGTTTTCAGGCTTTTTAACTTAAGCTATAAAAAAACACTTCCAACAGAACCTTGGCATGAAATATTTCTTTTGGAAAGAAATTTTGTAACTTTTTTTTCTTTTCTTCCAATGCTCCAAGAATGCTAGTTGCTAGTAGTCTGCAAAATTAAAACTTTTTTTTTTCTGTTAACAGAAAAAAACATCTGTTTTTATTCTGCAGGCTAGTAGCAAATAATGTGGGCTCATATTTTTGGAGTAATATGAAAAAATGAAAACCCAAACCAAAACCCATCATTTCATACCATTAGGGTACTGTACGTTATCTCTTCCCTCTGACCATGTTTTCAATAAATTAGTGAAGAACATAAAGTTAGAGACCAGGGTTTTATATAAATGTGCACTGCCCACTTGGACAAGAGGAGAAGAGTTTAACTGGGACTCCATCAGAGAAATGATTTCTACCTGGGTTAGCTAGATTCTCCCTGTATGTAACTACTGATGAGGATTTTACTGTTTAATTGCATAAACCAAGCATGCAAAAGAACCTGGGGCCAATTTGAAGGCTTATTTATTCTAATGAGGATAGAGCTATTATGTAAAAGAATGTAAAATACTTGTAATATCAGCATTTTATAACTAATGAGACAGGGTGAACACTTGAGGGAATTCTCATTTCAGAACAGAAGGAAAGGAAGCAAGAGAAAAATCAGAGATAGAATGATGTCTCTGTGGAAGATTAAGATATGTATCCCAAGCAGGTGGCAGTTTATTCCGTATCCTGCTACTATTATCTCTGATATGCTTCTCCATTTTCTCTGTGTCATGATTTACTTATGAAATGAACCTGCTAACTTGAGACATCTTAATTACATAACTCTCAGCTGTAGACTTTTGACTAACTTCCTCATTTCTTAAAACTGCATATATCTAGTTTCAATATACAATATTTTGGTACAATCTCTTCCCAAAGATATTCAATTTAATTATATTCTAGCCACTATTACTGCGTGGCTCACCTCTAAGCATTTCTTAAACTTGCTTCAAACTAGGGTTTGAAATAATGTTCGTTCAACTATCCACACAAATGTCAGTCAAAAATTGTAAAAAATATTGTCAATAGGTCCAAATAATACACAGAAAAAGCACAAATTTCCCATTGTGTTAGAAAACAATAAAAAAAATCATATTTTGGCTAAGAAAACTACAAAAAAGTAGGGTGTTTTTGGGGGGTAAAATTGCTGTAATCTTTGACCAGTCAAAAAACTATGCAGTCAATTGACTGGTCAGTTGACAACATTTGACTGGTCAATTGACCAATTTCCCAGCCTTACTTCAAATTATATTGAAAATATACTCTCTTCTTCTATATTCCAAGGGCATGGACACATGCCCACAAGGAGCCATTTCAATATTGCAATAACTATCATGTTTTAATTGTGAGTTGAGAATTACACAGACTATTCCAACTTTAACCCTGGATAAGGCAGTGTTGAAGCAGTTTTGCTACATCTGTACTGCTCTCCTCTTGTTCATATGTAACCATTAATATATAAAAGCAGCTGCCTTTTTAAAATGTTTCCCTTCTAAACTGGCTCCAAATGGACATGTGTCCATACCCTAAGACTAGCAGCTTCAAGCAGCAATTATTTCAGGTGTCAAGAAATCTTTTCTTGGCCAGATTATATATAGGTAGCTGAAGTCACCCGGCAGTGCTATGTTTATGACCTAGAACTTGTACTCAGGTTGGTTCTGTACCACTGTCTTTTCTATTCACATTTTTATCTCATTACATTCTACAGACTAAGATACACTGCTGCTCCTCAATCTCTATGATCATACCAGTATATACCTACATGGCATATACCCAGAGATCATACTATACCCACTAATTTTTTTCATTCTACCATTCCTCTTTAGGTGTTCCAACCACCAAGTTATTGTATAAAGGTTCTGGCTTAGTACATGGTAATATATAGCTTTTCTTTTCAGTCAGATGAGTTTACATATTCATTCAACATCTCATTATTTTTCCAGAATGTATCTCTGTGATTTTAACCTATTACTCTTTCAGTTCTAATGTAATCTCTGTCTTTACCTTTTACTACTGGCCAGAGATTTACTTTTGTATTACTCAGTGCATCTACACAAGACATTTACTATGCAGTAGACTAATTAGCTGTGCAGTAAATGTCACTCAGCTACACATGTCCCTATTAGGCTGGAGTAAACGAATAAACTATGCAATAGGATAGTGCTTATAAATACAAGGATTATTCTGCTGTGGAGTAAAAAACTCTGCAACACCGTATGTGCAGACACTACCCCAGCTGGCTGGGGTATGAAGGTGCTTCAGTGCAGGGGGTCCCCGTCAGCTAGCGCCACAGTGAAGCACCCTCATGCCCCAGCCAACCCTTCCACAGCACGCTGAGCCAGGGGAGCAGCCCTGGGTTGGCAGGGGCTGCTCCAACCAACATTCTTCAATCCCAGATACACATGTAAACACATGCCCAAAAGCAATAAACTTTGTTGTGATAAGCGCCTGAGTTGATTGCAGCGCATTATAATAAACATGTGTAGACATGCCCTCTGACACCTTAGAATCTATTCTCCACCACTGACAGATCCAAGATACTGGGCTAGATGCACGTTTTATCTGACCCAGTATGGCATCTACAATGTTCTTATGACTTTCCCAACACAGAATGGGTAGAACCAATCCAAACTGAGCTATCTGGAGAGACAGTTATAGAGTATAGAGGAAACTGATAAACTCAACAGGGGCAAAAAGCTTTTAATGAACTTAAGACTGTCATGACATTAAAGATAAGATCCACTCATGGATCAGTAACTGGCTAAACAGCAGAGAGAAATAGTTAGCCATGCTAATCTGAAGTCAAACAGAAAGCAGGAAAGAGATGTACCTTATGATCCAATTAGTCTATAAGGTTCATCTCTATCTGGTCTTCTGCCTGGCTCAAGGATGAAAAGCAAGAACTAGGTATAAATTTACTTAGCATATGAGGTTTTGGCATATTGTTTCAGCCATTTGAGGGTGATGTCATCACCAGCATGAAGAGCCTGAAGGCCACCAGGTAGCAATGTAAACGGACACAAGTCAACTATGTGGGGCATGGTTTGAACTTGTCCACAAGAAGATTTGTTGTCATTGTGAAGGCCCCACTGGTATAAGTTTGAGGCACAGTGACCCTGGGTATAAATAGTTACATCTTACAATGGAGGGAGGTAAGTAGTGGGACAGCCTGTGCTGTGTAATATATATATATATATATATATAGGATTTGGAGTGACACCAAATTAGTGAAAGTGGTAAAAACAGTTAATTATAAAGAATGGCAGAAGGATCTTTTAAAATGAGTAAATGGTCAACAAAATGGCAGATAAAGTTCAGCGTTGATAAGTGCAACCTGATACCTGTGGGAAAGAATAACTCAAGATGCACACACATGATGATGAGCTCTACATTTGCAGTTACTACTCACCAAAGAGATCCTGCAATTATTATACATAGTTATCCAAAAACATCAGCCGTGTTCAGAAGCAGTCAAAAGGCAAGCAAATTATTAGGAATTTTTGAGAAGAGATCCGAAAACAAAACAGAAAATGCCATATCACTGTATAAATGAAAGATAGGCCCACATTTTGAATACTGTATATATAGTTTTTGTCCCCCCGTATCTACAAGGATATAGTAGACCTAAACAAGGTACAGATGAGGGTCACAGGGACAACTGGGGATGGACAGGTTTCTGCATCTGGAGAAACTAAATAGGCTAGGACTTTTCAGTTTAGAGAAAAGATGACAGAACAGGGATATGATAGAAGTCTATAAAATAATGAATGGCATAAAGAATATAAACAGGAATTTATTATTTATTATCTCTCACAATACTAGAGGGGACATGCAATTAAATTATTAGGGAGCAGATTTAAAAAAACAAAAGGAAGTATTTTTTCACACCGCCTGTAATTAACTTGTAGACCTCATTGCCACTTATTGTAGAGCCTAACAATTTAACCAAATATAGGATTAGGATTAGACAACTTCATGGAGCATAGGCCCATTAGGGGTGTAACATCCAAATTAGGAGTTCCTATGCTGAAAATTGTAGAAGAGGGAGAGATCAGTTTGAATAGGTCCTGTATAAATAAATTTTCCCACAGCATCTGTTCTCTGTCACAGTGATACTGAGCTAGATAGAGATATGGTCTGACCACATACGGTGTCTGTTAAATTTTCAGGTACTCCCTAACAGATAATCTGATCCAATCGAATAAAAGTTTAGGGTTTTTTTTCCCCTCTTCCTGTTAGTTTATTTTAAGTTACAGACACCATGAACAATAAGATGCATGGAAATAACTGCTATCTGTTCTAAGTAAACTACAATGTCAGTGGATAAAGGGGAAGTAGTGGATGGGATTTTCAAAGGTGCTGAACAAAGTTAAGTGCCCCACTCCTGCTAGAAGCCTCTGGTCTCTGGCAGACATAAATTTAAATGCACAATAGGATCCATGAAATTTCACCCTGGATCTCACAAATCATGCCATTCTAGATATTCATGATGCTATTGCATGTCCAGGATCTTTAAAG
This sequence comes from Caiman crocodilus, assembly GCA_030014935.1. Taxonomy (NCBI): domain Eukaryota; kingdom Metazoa; phylum Chordata; order Crocodylia; family Alligatoridae; genus Caiman; species Caiman crocodilus. The sequence continues at coordinate 221,781,463 of JAGPOW010000261.1, read as the reverse complement.
CTGCGCTATGAGGCCTGGCATTGGGGACACATGGTCGGTTTTAAATTTGCTAGGGTAGAGAAAGCCCACCACCTCCCTGATGGCAGGCTGCATGGCCCAATTTAACATTTCTAGTGCACAGGAAGCGGATGGCAACCCTAAGTGCTAGCAAGTTTAAAGCCCCACCATTTAGCCTGGGATTAGGTTGCATGGCATGGCTTTAACATGCCACATGTTCAAACTAAAGCTCAATACAAATCAACTTTAAATTCCACATTAAATGTGTAGCATCTTTGTGGCAGGCTTGCCATTTTGTGGTGTAATAAATTGGTTGAATATGTAGCATGTTACAATTTATCACACGGTTAACATTTAATTGGCATGATTACATCTAATGTCTGCCAGAGTCCTAACTCCTTTGGGGCTTGCTGAAAAATTCAGACTTCAGCAAATCATTTGATTCTTTATTTTCAAAACCCACTTTTCATAATTAATTCAAACCAGCTATCCATGTTCTTCACTAAGTTGGACAGAAAACTTGTTGTTTGGTTTGGGAAAAAGTAATGATGAAAAGGAATGGATCAAGTTGCTGGGAGGTGTTTAACGGGAAACCATAGAGACTGGGGTTTACTCCTATCTTTATTAATAACTTAGAAGAGGGGATAGGCAGCAAACCAATTAAAATTATAGATAATGCCAAACTGAAGTGTTGTAAATGCCACTGGTGACACTGATAATGCACTAATAAGAGATTTGAGTGGTAGGAATGCCTAAGAAACAAATAACAGAATATAATTTAACTTGTTAAAGTGCTATCTACTGCATAAAATGGAAAACTAATGCAAGCCATAAAACAGAGAGAAATCTGAAAAACAGGAATGCTGAAACAGACCTAAAGGTAACTATTAGCAACAAATTAGACATGAGTTGCAATGTGACAGAGCAACCAAAAAGCTATTATAATTCTAGACTACAGATACAGGAGCATTTTTTTTCACAGAATAACAGCTGTGGGCTTCACCATATCAGGAACAGACAGATTAAACAGAGATCAAGGAAACGCACCAAAATGATTAGAGCACTGAAATACTGACAGTAGAACTGTTAAATGTTGAGTAGAGTATATGTACCTTGATTAAGTGACAACTAAGAGGTAGGCATAATAACAAGTTTCCAAATACTTGAAGTGTATAAATTGTATATTTATGAGGTGAAAAGGAGCTATAATACAGAGTAACAAAGAATTAAGAACAATAACGTTTTAGTTGAATATCAAATATAGGAACTACTATCTAGTAAGACAGTTTTTCAAAGGATGTGGCAGCACTTGAGGCTTAAAAAATGTGATTGGACAATGCATAATTCAACATGTTGTAGGGGAACAGACAAGATGTTTTTTAAAAGATGGCCTATATATTTTTTCCATTTTGAGATGTAGAAATTTCTAACCCTATGAAACAGATCATCAGGTGGCATAAATCATTGCCTTCAACACAGCTCTGATGACTTAAAACAAGAGACTCTAGGCTAATTTTTACATTTTAATTTCAGACTGAGCTAGAAGATTCATGAAAAATCTCCCCATGGTTGTGTAGCTGAGGAAACTTAAGCAAACAATTATTTTTTATTCTATTCTTCTGTTCTACCCAGGCAAGCTCACAATTTACCAGAAAGCTCTTGATATGCCTGAAGAAGGGTGTTTATGCCCTAACGTTTGCAAAGAACAATTTTTTTCAGCAATTTAGTTCTTCTAGTAATGGATATCACATTTACCAAAACTTGTCTGCCTTAAGCAAACAATCAAACTTTTTAAAATGAAAATACTGATATTCTAGATGTACACAATTATTACCCTGTAATGGGGCAAAACTAGTAATCATTGATGAAAATTGAAAAAAATAAATAAAACAAGATATGATGGTGCATTTTTAAGAATATGAGTTAACTTTTATAAAGTTTCTTACTGATTGCATGATATATCATTTGCTTGTCACTGCCTGACCAGAATTTTGGTGAGAAAAGAGACTAAGGAAGAAAGCAGATAAGAGAATATCATAGACAGGAAGTGTTCAGAAGGTATGAGAAAGATGGATCAGTAGAAGCTGGCAAAAGGTCACTTAGAGCATGTTGAGTAGCTTCTTACCAGTTAGATTGGTTTATGATAAGCCATAATTCAAACAGTCAATAAAATGAGTCTGTGGCAGGGCACTGTGTATGCCTGCCACTTGTGAAGATTGCAGCACAGCACTGGGTGTGCCTGCCCTTTTAAGGGCCTGGAGCTGGTAGCCATCAGGTGCCAAATGAGGGCAGCCATCTTGCAGGCAGGGGCCACCTACATAAACAGGGCAGTTTGGCTGCTGGAGGTCAGGCAGCATCACTGCCTGGCTGGAGGCTGCTGAGAACAATCCAGAGGTAAGGGGGAGCTGCTGGGGATGGTAAGGAGGCTCCTGGTCCTGGGCATGACCTGAAACTACACCCTGCCAGGAGTGGGTGGCCTGGTGGGGCTCTCAGTGGCGTGGAAGCCCCCAGGAAATGCCAGGCTAGTTACCACCCCGGTGAAAGGCAGGTCAGGGTGCCGTAACCCCTTGCCCCCACCACCGGGTGGGTAACCCCAGTGTTTGTGCGATGGGCCCAGCAGGCAGACCCTGAGAGAGAGAGAGAGAGAGAGAGAGTGTGACAGGCTAGAGACCCAGCCCGAGCGAGAGAATACTCTCGACTGGCCCAAGCTGGGGCCAGGGCCAAGAGGGTCAAAAAGGCCGGAGGTCCACCACAAGGGACACGCAAGAGCTGGGGGCCTGGGGTCCCGACTGGCCTGGAGGTGGGCCAGGGCTAGTAGCTCCAGGTCCTGGGGGGACCACACCCAAGAGGGGAAGATGGATCCGGAGGGCTAGGTAGCCCAGATGATGGCGGAGAGGCTGCTTGAGTGGAGGGATCATAGACGGGTCCTGTTAGGACGATTCTAAGGCCCAGAGTGGGGGCTGATGACTAGGTGAACATCAAGATGCCACCTGCGAGGCTTGGGCTGTGGTAATGAGGAGGATAGGAGCTGCAGGGAGCACCCCTTGGCATCGGAGCACTAATGGGCAGCCTCCTGCTTATGTGACATCTGTAAATGAACCAATTAAGACCAAGACGTGGCAGGAGAGAAGGTGGGTAGTTGGCCCAAGGACAGGTGGGCGGGCCCACGGAGATTGGCCCCGAGGAAGCCCCCTGTTACAGAGTCATACTAATATTCAAGATGAATAACCGGTTAGGTGCATTTCCATATTTTCTAGCCGTATTTAGCTAGCATTTGAAGTTGAGCATAAAAAAAATCCAAATCCACCTCAAAGTTTTTGCTCTTCATCCTTAATATACAGTTCTTGCTGAATGGCCCATCTGCAGATGTAACAAGATAAATGCTTTTTTTAATACTTTAGTTTTTAAACCTAGGTAAGAAGTCATTTTCCCTAATTGGATGGCTACTTATTAGGAGGTTTGAAGATTTTAGGACTTAGTATATTAATAACTACTTTATGTTCCAAATATTAAAAATTCTGTCAGCGATGAATATTTAATTATACAGGAGACCCTCACCATTTGTGGGGAATACTTTCCAAAGATCCCTGAGAATGGCAAAATACGTGAATATGTCAGGAGTGCAGCTGCGGTGACGGGAGCTTGGCAGTGGTGGCAAGCACAGAGCTCCTACAGATGCCACCAGTGCTGGCAGTGGTGGGATGGGAGCATGGCAAGTGTGTGCAGGAAGAGAACGTATGAACATAGATTATGGGTTTGAATATTCGCATTGCGAATATTCTAAACCGCAAATAGCAAATCCACGAACGGTGGGGGTTTCCTGTATGCTTGATATGCTCTATCTATATTGTCTTACAATTCTTATAACATCTGCATTTCGATATTTAGATTTCTATAAACATTTATTCAAAACTTACTTCAAACTTACTGTATTTTTTGTATACCCACCTGTTGCAGAGCACTTAAGGTGCCCTGTTCCTTTAAAGAGCTGAAAGTGCCAGGGAGAGAGCCCTAGCAGTGAGTGGGGAGCCCAGCTGCTGGTTACCAAGGCAGCCAGAATGAGTTAGTTAGCCCACACCTGCCAGTGGTCAGCTGATCGGAAGGGGCAGGGCCGGGCTCATATATAAACCCCAGGGCTGAAGCCAGGAAGACAGTTCCCTGCTAGCAGCCAGAGAGGAAGGAGCCTCCAGGGAGGAAGTGCTGAGTGATGCTACAACTGCCTGGTATGCTGCACCTAGGGCTAAGAGGGCTCCATGAGCTCCACAGGTACCTTTGCCTATTAGACACTTAGTGCCAGTGACAAAATCTGGTCCTTTTAAAGGGTAAGAGCACACCTTGACCTTCTGTATTGTTATGGCCCAGGGGCTTGTGTTTTGTTTGTTATTGTATAAGACCGGTGGTTTGGATGACGCTATTTGGGGAAGGAGGAGGCCTCACTGGGGGCCCACTGCAGCATGGGGAATCTGGCGCCAGAGAGAGTGCAGCACTCTGTGAGGCAAAGACCTCGGCGCCAGTGAGGCGCAGAGCAAGACAGGGCTGTGGAAAGCCCAAGGAGGACAAGGGGGCCAACTTACAACAAGGCCTAGACCAGACAACGTTGGTACCATCTGCGAGGCTTGGGGCGTAGTAAAGGAATGGTTGGAGCTATGCATATAGCCCATAAGGCTGGGGTGTCCTGGGTCATCTATTATGAAATGGGACCCACGGGGTTCAGGGAAATCCTGTCTATCCAGTCCCATCAAGACTGTTCAACATGACGGGAAGGCAGTCTCCCTATATTAAATAAAGACATTAAGACATGGCAGGAACGAATAGAGGGTGCCCATTGGGCCAAATTGGCAAGGTTAAGGGGCCTCAGGGACCCCATCCTGTGAGACCACCCCCTCAATATGATATGCACCATGTTTGCGGAGGGCAGAAAACAGCATGGGTCAGGTGAGGGGAGAGAAGAGGGAGAATATACAATTGCCTCTATACAAATGCTCGCAGCATGGGAAGTAAGCAGGAGAAGCTGTCTCTCCTGGTGGCTGCGGAAAACCCATATTTGGTTGGGCTCACGGAAACTTGGTGGGACCCCACCCATGACTGGGCCATAGGCATCGATGGCTATGACCTTTTCAGAAAGGACAGAAGGGGGAAAGAGGCAGAGGGGTTGCGCTCTATGCCAAAGAGCGTTTCTCAGCATCGAGCGTCAACTTGGGGGCGACTGAGGACCAGGTGGAAGCGATTTGGGTCAGGCTGCAAGGAGGAGGGGAAAGGGACTTGATGGTGGGTGTCTGCTACAGACCACCCAACCAGAGGGAGGAGCTGGACCTCCAAATTGCTGGCCAGTTTAAGGAGGCGGCTAGGACGAGGGATGTCATTGTCATGGGTGATTTCAATTACCCGGACATCTGCTGGGAGGAGCAGTCGGCCAAGTCCGAGAGGTCTGGAGGTTCCTGGTGGAGCTGCAGGACCTCCACTTGGTCCAGGAGGTGCACAGCCCAACCAGGGGGGATGCACTGCTGGAACTGGTCCTGGCCTCGGGGGACGATCTGATTGGAGGGCTCCAGGTACAGGACTCCCTGGGAGATAGCGATCATCGCCTGATACAATTTGCTATCTGGCGCAGTGTAGCTAGGACCCACACTATGACTTGGGTCCCAGATTTCAAAAGGGCCAATTTCGGAGAGCTCAGGAGGCTAGTTGAGGAGGCGCTGCGGGACTGTAGGGTTGAGGACATGAGCGTCCATGAAGGGTGGATGTTCCTGAAGGAGCCCAAGGGGCAACCGTTCCTGACCGATGTAAGATGGGCAAAAGTGCCCGGAAGCCCCCATGGCTTAATAGGGATATTCGGGGGACCCTGAGGGCTAAGCAGGAGGCATACTATCTTTGGAAGAGAGGAGCAGTCTCC
>JAGPOW010000261.1:221727070-221775473 GCA_030014935.1 Caiman crocodilus | reverse complement strand
GGAAACACTACTTCACAGTTAGGGTGGCTAGGATGTGGAACCAGCTTCCTAGGGAAGTTGTTCTTGCTCCTTCCTTGGGCATCTTTAAGAGTAGATTAGGTAGGTACTTGGCTGGGGTCCTGTGACCCTGGCAGTTGTTCCTGCCATTGGTGGGGGTCAGACTAGATGGCCTGCTCTAGGCCCCTTCTGACCCTAGACACTATGAGATACTATGAATATTTTGACAGAGTCATGGCCAACTGTGTGACAGAGTGCCTCCTGGGATGCCAAACTGCCTGGACAATCTGGATGAGGCAGCAGGAACTTCCTGGTGTGGCAGCATTGAGACTGTTACTTCTCCACTGTAAGTAGTTCTTTCTATAAGTTCCTGTAAATAATAGTGTTGTTCCCACAACACAAACCTTATCAAGATACTGTAGACTGGATGCAGCAGCTCATGCATCCTAAACAAGCTCAGTGAGCCTTCAACCCAAAAGCTATTACTTCACCAGTGACTGTGAAAGGGTTAATAATGGATTCTGTCCCTGCTGCCTGCTGCTCCAGGAAGAAGTGTCATTCATTCTGGCAGCCATTTAAACACAGTGTCTGCTTCCTTCTTTTCTTCCTTGCTTCTATCCCAGCAACAAAAAATCAGCTTGCCCATTTATGACCTTCACTGCAATTTTAGAGGGCTGCTTTTTGGAGGGAAAGGTGTGTGTGGTATTTGATATTTTTGGTGAGATAGGAATCCCCAAGCATTCCTTGGTCCTCAGAACCCTTGTCATATCAATCCGTTGCTGTAGTTAACCGCATAACACACTTAAAATTTATTTCTAGAGTGAGAAAAGGGGATAAAACAGTTTTTTATATGATTTGTTGTGATTCACAGATCTAAAAAAAAAAATCACATTCTAAATCTGTTTTTCCAGTGAACTTCTGTTCTAAATTTATGGTAGACAAATGGTAGACTAATCTTTAAAACACCTTACTACTATGCTAGAGAATTTCCTACATTGCCTGAGAATCTTTATAGCTGCTGATAAAAATTATTTGTCATAAAGAAGGGGAGTTAAAATGTAACAACCAATGGCTTAAGTTTATATTATTTTTGTAGCATGTGACCTACAGCCAGCAGTTTTTACTGGATTTTTTTTCTCTTGTAAATAAATTCTATTAAGGCTGTTTCATTTCAGCAGTCAGTCCTGTCCCCTGTAGCACTCCCCCATCCAAGTACATTCCCAACTCCTACTGCCAAGTTAAAATGAAAACGCTCTTAGTTTAGAAATGATTGAGGTGGTTTGCTCTAATCAAATTAACCAGCCAAATGCTCCTTTCAAAGGTAACGGTCTACTCTGCAGCTGTATGCAATCTACCAAATCAAATGTGAAAAAGATAGCAATAGAATTCTACCCGTACAATACAGTGCTGGTTTCAAAGATGACGAGAAACAAAAGCATCAGTACAGCTACAAATTATGTTCACAGAAAGCTCCTAAAAATATGCTGACTTAACATAATGTGAATAATGTATTGAAATTTCCATTATATAATTAGGTAATTTTGGCAAAGGGAATTCCCTAGAAGCATTAAATAGCATCCCTGAGTCATTCATCCTAGTGACCATATTTCAAACAGATACATTGAAAGATTAGATAAAACTTCACAGCACTGAAATGAAAAAAATCATACAGATCTCTTCATTCTATGTCTCACTTCCTTTCTGGCTTTGTGTCAAAACAGTTAACATTCTGCACTGACTAATACTGAGTTTGGACTTTGACAAACTTCAATGATTAATTGAAATGTAGAATTTCTGTGTTAAATCATTAAATATGGGAAAGTCCTGCACTGATCTATTTGTAGTGGGATTATTCTTCAGTTCTCTTCACTAAAAACAAATGAGTTACAAGATTAACAAATTAGTGTGATGTTGAGCAGCTTCTAGTAAAAAACAGCATTCATACAAACGTTTTGCAAATAGTTTTAAACAGGTAGGAGTGCAAATTCATCCTAACATGTCTAGACATTTGCTTTGGGCTGGAGGAGGGGGTACTTTAATTAGAGTGGGTCTGAGAGCCACTGAAAATAAAGTGCACACAGTGTCATGTGTATCTGGCATCCTATGCTTCAAAATGGTGGCAGGGACACTTTAACTAAAGCTCATTTGACACATCCTGCCACCATTTTGAAACACATGGATTCTAAATACACATGATGCAGAGGCTGCCAGAGTGTGCTAATTTTCTCGCTCTAGCAGACTTGCAACAGAGTCAATGAATCAAGTCTGCTTTGATGCAAGCTAATTAGCATGTGTTGAAGCAGAGGTCCATCACATGTATAGGTGCCCCCAGATGCAACTCCACAGATAGCATCAAATTGGCAGAAAGTTCCTTTAGTTTGGTGCCTGAAGTCATCACCTGATCATATACCTACATGGGCTCCTCTTTAGCAGAGAAAATCACCCTCTTTTAATATGGCAACAAAACAACCAGCACACTTTTAAGCTTGATGTCACCAACTGTGTTACTTTTATTCTACTGAATAGTATCTTCCTACACACAGTCCAGTTCATTCCAATAAAGACTGCTTGTGTAATAACATGTCACTCACCATGGGGTAGGGACAATGCAACTGGGCCTTATAAAAACAACAGCAATTTTTATTGAAAAGCATAAATTTGCAGGACTTTTTTGATTTTTAGTTTTCTAAAGACAGAACACACAATTGAGCAAATTAGCATAATTCAACAATATGGATAGAGTACAACAAATTGTATTTTTAAGGCATAACTGTTATTCAGGAGGACAATACCAGTAAACCAATGAACATTTATGTTCTTACTGCATAAAGCTCTTTCCAGCAGAAAGATCACACTAGAAAACTTTAAACAACACCACACCACTCTGCTTCGAAACTTACAAGCCAATATGAACTACAAACATCTTACAGCTTAAATTCATATTGTTAAATAATCATACAATACTCATACAACCAGACTCAACCTCATGCAATTTCTGTGTATTCCTTTTGTGTTAGAAGTTTGTTTCTATAGCTGCCTGAATAAAATGTTTAAAAAGAATAGTACATCAGCACTGAAAACCAAATTGCTTTCATATGTGACAAAAAAACAGATTCTACTCACAGCTGCAATTGTCTTGGTACTGATACCAAGACACTTAATTAAAAGCTATATTAAAAATGTGAAGTGATTACATCAGTTCAAAGAATTGCTAAACAGATACAGACAAATTATGCAAATAAAATGGCTCTGTATTTGTTGACAGCAAAATTATTTTACTATTTTACTCCATTTTGGATGTCAAAGTAATTATATTATTCATTTATTTCTATAAAAGTTATTTTTATATATTTAGAGGGGAAAAAACCCTCTAGAAATAGTTCCAATAGTGACACAATGTTAATATAGCATTAACATCTTCCATTTGTACACTTCTTTTGTTATTTTTCCAATTACTGTGTTACCTACTGTTTCAATTCAGAAGAGTGGTGAGCATGTGTATATTTTAAAACCATCATGATCATCCCTATTCAGTAAAGCATTTAGATACACGCTAAACATTAAGCACATCAACCCCTATAGCTGATTTAGAGACCTCCATTTTTTTTTCCATTTTGATCAGTGGTTCCCAACCTCAGGTCATGACCCAAATGAGGGTCGCAGAGGCAACTCTGGTGGTGCTGCACACAAAGGATGAGCCGTGCCACGTGCCAGGGCCTCCCTTGCCCTCACCCCTAGGCCACCACTGCTGTTGCACTCTGCTCCAAGCAGTGGGTCAAGCAAAAAAAGGTTGGGAAGTATTGATCTAAACTCTGCTCCTTGAGGTGAATTAGCCTCTTGCTTTAGCTTGCACCTTTCCACCTTCTACTGACTTTGAAATCTTCTCTTGAACCTTCCTTACCTATTAAACAGTGCATACTTTATAAATATACTAAGTGCTAACAAGCTAAGGGTCTAAAACTTAAATCCAGTATGAAAATATTGTATTGATTATACCACGTTTAATAAGGCCAAAAGAAATTAAATTTCCTATAAACCATTTATCCTATCATATATTTAATTACAATATGCTATCAAACAGCTTTCCTTTCAGTAACTTTTTGAAGAACATCTTAAATCACCTGTCTTGCATATAAAACGGATTCTCTGTCCACACTGTTCAGCTTCTCTTTCTTTTTTCCTAAAAAAGCTAGATCATGGTTTACCATTTCTTATCTTTCCCCTCTCTCTATTTCTCCAAAGTTTTTTACCTCAGTTTTTCCACACTGTTGTCTCTATTTCCATTACTCTGCTTTCTGACTTGCATTGTACCTTTACTTGTCTTGCTAAAATGTCTCCCGTAATACAGATCCCTTTACTAGCTCATCCAAGCTGCTTGCAGATTTAAAAAAAAGTCAAACCAAACCAAAACAGCACCTTACTTTAAACTCAGCACATTACCTCACTAAGCCCAGTGCATTCCCAGAGGAGGCAGGGCATTAGTTGGACCCGGCTAACCCAATGTCTGTATAGATCAGGTGTTTTAGTGGGGTTTTTTGGCACTTTTATCTAATAACTGATTGAATCCACTTTAGATAAAGCCACCCAAAAGCCCTGGTAAAGCACCCAATCTATACAGATGCTGCAGAGCCAGGTCAAAGTAATGTACTACTTCTTCTGGTAAAGCACATTTTTGTTGTTGTTTTGGGGTGGTTCTTTTTTTTCTTATGTCTGCAAGCAGCTCCATTCTTTCTTCCTCCAGCTCCTCCCATGCACTTGCTGTCATAGTCATATATACATTTCCTAAATCTCCATCCTCTTACATATAAGGAATAGGAAATTCTGCAAGAAACCTAAAAATCTATAAGCCAAAGGACTAAACCTAATAACAAAAGACTGATAGAACCATTTACTATCTAACGACAACTCCAGGTGAGAAGCCAATATCTCCCATTAAAGGGAATGATTTTGAGCATCCAAACAAGATGCTGCCCTTTTCAGAGTCTGGATATCCTCTACAACTGCTTTAAATGTGACAGCACCCCCGCTTGGAAATCACTATTGTACTGCCTTGAATTACCTCAGTGGTCCCCTCTACCACATGTCACTGCCTCCAAATAAAGCTGCCCTGCACATCTTATGCAGCCACACCAGGAAGGGCTACAACACGTGTGCATGCTCTCCTGCCTCACTAGGTTTCACTGATAACTGTAACGCAGGTGTCATAAATGAGTTCTTGAAATAGTTAAGTGCTCCTGTCACAATAGATTGAGCGAGCAACCTACCCCACCCCCGAGAAACTGATGTTGCCACCTAATACGGGCATGCCCTATATGAACTGTCAGGCACCTTAGTTGATGGTTCCCTTTTAATCTGGCCTCTGTGGAAAATTCCATTGGCTTGATACATATGGCACCCTAAAAGTGGGTCACAGCAAGAAACTAGGTCACAAGTGGAAAATTCTGCTATGCCAGGACCCAATAACTAGATGCCACAGTAATGGAAAGTTACAGCTTAGAAAAAGTTCCCGCCAACTTTATGCAGATATGTGCACCATCACTGGCCGATTGTAAATTATTCTTACTTAGCGGTTAGTTATTGGCTCGCTAGCCATATAAAAGGTTAAAGCAGTTTCCGCCCAAACCGGAGAACTCTGAGGAGAGAGCCGTGCACAGTTGTCAGAGATCTCTGAGAGTGCCTCTGAGACAGATGGCGGCCTGATCACTCTCCAACATCTCCCTGTCAGCGACCTCCCAGATGTACCCTGTTCCTTGCCGGCTTGCTGCATTAACGAACTTGTTGACTCGTTTGCTCTGTTACCGGTTCGGTTGCCTGTTACATCGTCTGTTGCGTTGCCTTCAGAGTTACCTGTAACCAAGCAAGTACTTCTCACCTACGCTAGTGTCTTCAGAGGCATAAGTAAAATCTCATTTTGCAACCAATACACTGTCTCGCCCTCTCCATCACTTGCCTGCCTGATGATCCAATCTTGTTTATTGTACCTTCTGGGCCATTTTATCAGGACCCAGGACAACAGGGAGGAGAGCTGATCTGTGCTACAGACCTTCCCAGTCTGACCCTGCAAAGCATCTCTCAAAAACAGGGGCAAGGGACAGGCGAAACTGTCCTGTGTACCTCTATTTTAAGGAGGACTGTGGGCAGGCAAGATCAAGAAAGGCTGCAGCACAGTCAGCTCTCCTGCCTGCTTTACATTTATCAGAGAACTCTAATGAAGGAGGAGCACGCACTAATGCCACAGCCCTGTGCCTGCAGCCATTTTACCTAGCAGTTGCCACAGTACCCTTGAGACGGTTTCATGACACCCCCATTGAGAATCACTGATCTAGTAGACAGCTAGCAAATCTGAAGCCACCAATTCATAGTGCTCTCCAGTTGCTGAAGAAACAATTGATTGCACTGCACTCTCTATTATATTCTCCACCACAAATATACCTGGAAGTCATAAGGATAACCACAATCACTGCTATTCTTTCCCGCTGCTGAGGTGGAATATGTTATTCTGTTATTTTCCCAAACCCTTCTTTCGAGTTCTTCTTCCCATTAAATAACTTAACTGGCTGTCTCATCCTCAGAATTCTGTCTGGAAGCGCCAAAGTGAAACTAACAGTAATTTCTGCCTGTTTCACTGACGGTAACAGAATTTGGAGGCCCAGCTCTAGAGCTGTCAAGCCCTTTTCTTCATTCTGCAGCAGTTTAGAAAACTATGGGCAGCAGCAAGGGGACAGAATCCTTCAGACACTACCAAAACCCCCCCCCAAAAAACTGGCTGAAAACTTGCAGAAGGAAAACAGTACTTTATATGTTATAAGGCTAAAAACCTGGTTGACCCGTAAGTGATCTTGTGGCTGGTTATCTAGGTCAGCAGTGAGCCATGTGGAAAGCATCAGAGTATGGTGAGCAGCACAAAGGGCCGTGTGCAGAGGATGTATAAAATGGAGCTTTCCCACCCGGAGTAGGGGGGGTGGGGTGGGGGTGTGAGTGAGTGAGTGAGTGAGAGAGAGAGAGAGAGAGAGAGAGAGAGAGAGAGAGAGAGAGAGAGAGAGAGAGAGAGAGAGTGGACGGATGGGTGTGTTCTATTCCCTAGTATGTCTGTGAGCCTGAGAGGTGGTATAGGCATGTGTGTATACCTAACTGAGAAAAAGGAGAAGAAGAAGTGTGTCTTGAAGGGCAAAGTCTGTGAGGCAGATGTTTCGAGACCGGACGAATCCTGGAGGCTGAGAAGGAGACATCATCAAGCAGGAATCTGTGTTAAAATTGCTGCTGGCCTGTCTTGTCTTACCACAGTTTTGCGATTCCACAGTTCCTGAGGTGATTATCATCCCTTTCCTCCCTTCTGTTATACGTATGTGTACCCTGTTTATCATGTAATGTATATTAGTAATAATAGGTGTAAATAACAGGTATGTGTTTTGATAGATTACTATAGGACAGAGGTTGTTGTTATGGAATTGTTGTTAATAAACAGTTTATTCCTTGAACTTCAATTTGTGTATGTTGTTCTTCAGTTAGTTCGGGGTCCAGGTATCTGTATGATAGATGCCAGAGCCTGGGTCCGCCCTCTGGCTTTGTCCTGTCCATCATCTGGGGTGGATGATTCACTAGAACATATAAGTTTAAATTTATTTGGCCTATTAACCTTGAAGGTATAACATGGCTGATCTTCACCAATGAAGAAGTCAGAAACATCTTTTTAGGGAAAGGCTAGCTTCTACCAGACAACACTCAGTCAGGAACATACTTGCATGAGGTACCAGGAGTTTCCAATGCCCTGTACTATTCATTCCATATTCTACCAGATTCTGTGTTCCGATACAACTTTATCTTCTCCTGCTTGTGATGGAGCTCACCAGAGCTTACTCATCATCTACACCATGAGTAAACAATCAACACAGATAAGTAAACTAGGTGAGCAATCGTGATCTCCCTAAACTTTACCCTTTAAGCTTCAAGAGTTCCCAACTAACGTAGACAGATTATTCATTAAGTGGGGACATTTCAAACTGTCTTCAGCAAACTTTTTAAGTCTTTTTCAAATACCAGTCTTCTCCAGATCCCCTTCAATATTGCTCTCACTGTTTTCCAAACTCATCCTTGCCCTCTGACTTTAGAGGTACCAATTTTTCCATTTGCTCATTTTCCCTTTTCAACCATATTCTTTGCTCTCATAGATGTTGTAAGGGACCTAAGTAGATCTTCAAGTCTGATCCCCTGCCTTGGGCAGAACAGAATACTGTACTCATATGACCCCAGCTTGGTAGTTATCAAGCCTCCTCTTAAAGACTCCCAAGGTAGGAGCCAGCACCACTCCCCGCTCTAGCTTTCAAAACTGTACAGAGATGGGGAATGTTGTTTCTGCCCTATTTATCTAGAACCTTCTCTCTGTCATTCTCTCCAAGCCATATCTTGTCTAAGTACCATCCTGTTTTTCTTGGTGTAAAACTACATCTAAATCACACTTCACTTCTTCTTTTCTGGATTTCAGCTGCCCTGTCTTCCCTAACTGAAGATTATGTGCTATAAAAATTACTATTACCATGACTGCTTTAATATTTACATCTTTCTTCTTTTTTTACTTCGTGTTATATACTAGTTTACCCTTTCTGCCTGTATAAGAATTGCTGCACCTAAAATGTAAAAATAAATAAATAAATACATAAAGTTCTCTCTAAAGTGGTTTGTAGTGCATCATATAAAGAGCACTTTATAAAAATAAACTGCATTGCATGGTGTGGACCTGTAAGAATGATGTCACACACTAAAAGTTGCAACATTAGCTTGGCAGTAAAAGGAAGCAAGGAAGGAAATAGAATTCACTGGAGACTACCACCCCCTAAAATAGAAATGTTTTACTTTAAAGGATGGAACTTCTCAATTTCTTTGGTAGACCTTTAAAGTCCTTTAAACTTATTAAACAGCACAGTAATAAAGCCCCCCCCCAATGTTAAAGCAAACAAAACATCTACTCCATTTTAAAATTCTTCTCCCAACTTGTGTGATTACAGGTAAAAAGTAATTAGACAAACAGAAACAAGCAATCTAATGGGAAGTACTAGACCATTGAACACTTCTGGAAAGAGGAACTCATAATATTCTGGGAAATGGGCAAGAGATAGTCTTTATAGAGCATAGTTTTGCAAAAATTTTAACATTGTACTTTTATATCTCAAATGATGGAAATATTTAAAAACTCTAAAAGACTTACTACTGTGTTTACTTCAATCCAAGATGAAGTTTTCCCCCTAACCCACGTGGGGAGGTCTTGTCTTAGACCTGAGTACCAGCCTGGGGCAGTTGGTGGTTTAATTCTGGGCTTTGGCCCTGGGCTGAAGCTGGAGAGGAGTTTCAGCTGGCCCCAGGCTGGAATGATTCATATGAGGGGGAAGGGAGCATTGTTTTTGGGTAAACACAGAAGAGACCCCATGGCATGCAGAAACCTGCCTCTTGTCTCCTGTGTTTGTGCCTGTTCCCTCAATCCCTGCTCTCCCCTCTACCTGCCCTCACTACCTCCTACTCCTCCAACTGCCTCCTCACCCCTTACCTTTTACTCCAGCTCTATCTCTCTAGCCCTAACTGATCAGTGCTGGTAATGCGAATTCCTGGCCAGGTACAGCCACCGCTGCTGCTGACTACCCCAATCCGGAGCAGAGCAGCATCAGAGGGTAAGAGGGAGAGGGAGGTTGGCAGGAAGTGAAGGGGGGCAAGCACAGAGGGGATCAGGGGGTGTAGCAGGTTAAAAGTGGGGAGACAATGTGTGGGTGGAGGCAGGAATGAGTAATCAGAGGGGTGGCACTGGGGAGCAGGGGGTGGTGGGGCAGTTAAAACAGTGGGGCTGGGAACAAATTTAGGACGACCCCCCCATAATTATATTCTATAAACAGAAGATTATAACAGTTATAATTTTCCATGTATAGAATCTAATTATTGGTGGGGGGAGGGGGTGTCTTAAAATACAAAGTCATCTTGGATTAGGGTAAATATAGTCTACCTGCACAGTTTTGCAAAGACTAATATTTGCTCAGAGCCTCTATGTTTCAGGGAGATGCTGAATAATACAGTGCCAACAACTACTAGATCATCAGGTAGTTGTCAATTATCCCAGCCACATGTTTTGTGAGAGAAATGAGGTTTCTGAAAGGGTACTGAATGCCTCTATATACCTTTTTATAAGTAAAAAGCTACCTCAGTCCTCAAGTGAACGATAATCAAACTCAGTCTGTTGCTGCAGAAGGTAGAAGCTGGCAGAATTTTGACAAGTCTCTTTGTGACAGGAACAAAGGTCAGATCTCCCAAGTCTAATGAGTGTTTGTCTACTTGGAGATTTAAGATCTATTAACTCCTTCCCAGAACAAGTTCTCAGAAAAAATTAAGTGCCAAAAAACAAACAAACAAAGACCCAAAACTATCTGAAAGTGTGTTCTGTTTGTTTAAGGACTTAGACCGTTCTAAATAAATAGTTAAATCTATCTGTCTTAAAAACAAAATAAATGAAATTGCAGTATTCTGTTTTGCAGACATGATTCAACATGAGTACATGCTTTGAATGCATTTCCTGGGTGATGCCCTGGGGCAGGGCACCTTTGGTGCCTGCCACTTTAAGGGCAAAAAACAGGCAGCAGCCAGGTGCCTGATGAGGGCAGCCATTTTGGACCCAGGGATATAAGCTGGGCTGCAGTTTGCTGCAGGAGGAAGGAGGTAACATCAGGCTGAGAGGCTGCTCCAGCCATAGTTGGAAGGTAAGGGTAGGAGTAGAGGTGAATCTTTGTCCTGGATAAGATGTACTGCACCTTGCCGGGGAAGAGTGGTCTGGTGGGGCTCCTAGTGACATGGGAGCCCCCAGGAAATGCCAAGCCAGTTACCTCCCCAATGACAGGTGGGTCGGGGTGCCTTATAACCCTGGCCCCACATCCTTGGTGGTATTCTAACAAGCAGGGGGAGCCCAGGCTCGTTAAGGAGCCCTGAGGTGGAGCACAGGCCACAGGAAGGATCTGGAGCCATATTCACGGCTGTAGAGATGAGCTACAACTCTGTGCCCAGTTTGCTTCAGCCATAAGCCGGAGAAGTAACACACAGAGCAACATCTGCAAGGCACGGGACCCATGGAGGGGAGGTCAAAGCAGGTATTAAGGCCCTTATCAGCAGGGCATGTAATGGGTAGTCTCCTGCCTTAGTAATAACTCTTAATTTTTTCCATCAAGGTGTGGCAGGAGAGCAAAACAGGCTGTTATCCCAGGAGCAGGGTGGCTGGCAGAGACCTGACAAGAAGGTCACCCTGCTACATGCCCCTCTAATTAAGTAGAACTAATAATCTGATAGTAGAAAGAATATAAAATGACCATTGTAATGAACTGAATTTAACTGTACAATTTTAAGAAAAAATTCTACAGATACATTACAGTAGGGAATACTCCTCGTTTTATATGCAGGAATTTCCTGAATCTAATCTGTCATTTATTCCTGGCAATGTCTGTCCTTTGTCTACATATATTTCATTTTTTCTCAAAAAGAGCAGCAGTAAATTACCTAAGTGCCAGACCATTTCTGCCAGATTTAACTACTGTATACATTACATTTTAATGAAGCATTTCATCCGAACATTTGGCTAGAGGAGCAACTTAATTATTGTACCAGTTGTGTTTAAAAAGTCCTAATACTCAAAACATTACCTAAAACACTATTTTCAAACAATGCATAGTAACAATCACTTATATAGACTGTTTTCTTATTAAACGTACAATAAAATAGAATGAAATGCCTGGGCTTAGAGGATCTTCCATACAAGCAACATTTTAAACACAAGCAGACAATCCCTCTATAATACTTCATTTGTAACTTTCTAATGTCCAGTTTCTCTAGTTTTATGGCATCTATGCTCAGTCCTGCAATCCTTCTTCCCTTTAAAGTCAGTGGGAGTTCTCAATGCCCAAGGATAATAATGAAATAATAAGTGAGAGCAAGTACCATGCCTTTTATGTTTAGTTATAAACTCTCCGTCATTCCTACTCTAGTCTCTCCTCCCACCTCAGTCCTCAAGTGAAATGATAATCAAACTCAGTCTGTTGCTGCAGAAGTGATTTTTATGTCACACATTCAGTGCTTCACTATAAGGGTATCAAGATCTACCAGATTAGAAATAATGTAAATCTAAACTCAAATACTTAGCAAAAAGCAGCAACAGAAAACAGGCAAAATATTTAATTTAATTTTAGTCCTTTTGTTCATAAGTGAAATCCAATTTGACACTGTTGCACAACATCAGAATCTTTTCTCTTTCCACTGCCATATCCAAGTAGCCAGCTTTAGCCCAAAGGGTTTTTTAGGAACTAAAGAAAAGAATCCAAGGCCACTGTAGCAATCCTGAGGCCACAGGAGTCCTTGTCACTCCTGTATCTTTGCTCCCTGGAGGTCAGTAACTGTTGAACTGATGCACTTACAGACCCATTCACCAGGCACCTGGTATTCTTTTCACTCAACCATTGTTCATCTTCCTAAATACCCCTACATGATGACATGAAAGAATCTTTTGCTGAACTAGTCTTTGAGAACCCTTCTGTGTTCAACCCAGCTCTTGTCATTTCAATAAAGCAGAACCAAATCAGTTCATCTGGGCCTATGGTATTTTGAAGATACAGAAGAAAATGGAAGATTAGCTATTAACTGACAGTACTGTATCACTTGAGTGCGTACTGACTTATATAGACTGAGCAAGCATCCTGAAACAAGTTTGTTCAGCAACACTAATCATATGCTGCTCATTTATTTGTAGTTTGACTAAATTTTTACTCAAGTCATTATGAGCTTACAGTGAGCAAAACTCAGAGTTCACACATCTCATTACTCAGTTTCTCCCTCATATTTGCATTTCTCACTTATATGCTTCAGAGAACATTTGTAACATTTTGAAAAAGTCTAAATTTCCCCTTTCATAACAATATTTAATTTTTAATGTTTTAATTTTTATTCTGATGATTATGCAGCTTTTAATCCACCATTTAGACACTGTTTCATTATGTTTTTTCACTAAATATGTTTTCAGTTTCTAGAATAGTTATTCATATAATGAACATTTTAGTGCATTGAATACACTTAATAACTTAGTGTATTTGCTCAGGTGAGTAAAACTGCAGATCTTGTGCATTATTTCCTTTTCTCGGTATATTCACACAGTAAAACGTAACCCTTTAATCCCAACAAATTACAAAATTTTCTACTGTACTTCATAAAGCAATTGAGGTATTTAAATATTTGCTTGTGCCTATACAAACACGTGTTTTTATAAAAATGAAATGATTTCAAATACTCCAAAAAGCTACTTCAAATTCACCTGCTCTAAAGACAACAATAAAGACAAAAGCAGTAGGTTTTGAAATTGAATCCTTCTCCATCATTGCAGACATACTCCTTGAATTTGCTATTTATTTTTCTCTTGTGTACATGGAAAGAAGGTTCAGGAGATATGCCAAACACATAATGATCTAACCTGTTGCATCTGAAACAATGATTATAGCAACTGCTACAGGCTTCAGCACAGCAAAACCTGTGTACTAGAACTTGCTTCCTGAGAGATTTCTATTGAAACTACATGGTCAAAATCACTTGGAGATTTACTTTGTTACTTAGAGACATTCAATTTTTTGCTTGATCTTATAAAAATTGTCTTAATATTTCTAAAATGCTATATACAGGACACACTGAATCTAAATCTAAGCAACACAACTCTGTATTTGCATGGCCTCTTTTTGTTTAAAAAAGCAACTCTGGGAGAAAAGAATACAGACATTTTGTTCTGATTTTGCTGGATTTGATGTCTTCAGGAAAACAGGAAACTTGGGCATAGATCCATCCCCTCTATATGGAAAGACTGCAGAGATAAATGTCACAGGTACTATACCTATTTAAAAATGTTAGTATTTTCATTCAAATCTGTTTCATTTAAAAAACAGCAGTCAAAAGTTTAAAATTGGAAGCATTTAATTCTAACCTTCAATTTATGTTTTGCCACTTAAATGTGGTTTGAATTTCAGAAGTTCTGAGCACTTAACTATTGCTGCCACTAGTGCCAATGAATAAAGAAGTGTGTTTGCACCTCTGTAAATCAAGCTACTTGTTTTAATACCCAAGTATCACTATGATGCCCAATCTGAACACCCACATTGGAAAATTTTATAGATGACATTTCCAGTCTTCTGCCTTTCAAGGTGGGAGTCAACAAATTGTTACTAACCAAACAATGGACACTGCAATGGAAAGATAAAAGCTTCATTCTGCCTCTTCTTCCTAAAGCTAACCTCCATAAGTATCTGTTTGGAAAGCTAGTTGGGACCTAAATGAAACTAAATAATTCCAGTGAAATGTAAAAGATTATTATTATTATTGTTAATGATTATGATAAAATAATGTGTTTCTGCTCAGTCTCCTTCCATTAATCCTTTTTTTAGAATATAAATTCTTTGCCTCCCTAGTTTTGGGAGTAATAAAATTATCCTGTTACCTCATTCTGAAAAGGAAGAAAATTAAGATTTCTCCTTCTATTTACCCAAACCTTTTAAATATTATTCCCAGTCTCCTGTCGTGCCTACTGTAAGGAACTTCAACTCAGAATCTAAAATTGGCACATGGATCACTGCTACAAGACGGCCTGAAAGTCACATGGGAGCTTCACAGAGTCAGAAGAGATTTGGATGTTACAAAGCTATGATTTATCTTCCTCTTGCTGTCAAATGCTGCATTATTTGAACTGCTTCAAAAGTACTGGAAGGGCCTTTGTTACTGTTGCATTATCACCTGAATACCAGACAGGTTAATTTTCATATGTAAGTATGTAAGAGAGGAAAAAATATTGTATTAATAATAATCCATGCATGATACCAGAGATATCGAATAAATTATCTAGCTCTAAAGAATTTTCCAAACTTTCTGCTGACTCAGTTACCCCTGAAATCATGCAATAAGTTAAACTAGAAAATGAGTTAATTGTATATTAACTATATAGTAGGAGTGACAGCTGTAAATAGATATATATGACTGATAATAGGGAACCAAAAGGAAACATGGATACAATAATGGAAATCACCTCATCTGAGGTTGAGGGAAAACTTAGATTGCTTTCTATGACAAAAATGTCGGGGCACAGGTAACCGACATCCCCAGCTAAAAGAACTGGAGTATGAAATACAATATCCTGAAGTAGGGATCATCAATGAATCTGTCAGGTAGTCCCCCTTGACTGAACAAGACCAAATATAGTGCCTATGTCCAAAAAAGGAAAAAAAAACTATGACTCAGTTAACTGCCAATTGATCAATTTGACTTTAACTGTTAACACCAGTGAGGTTTCTGGAAGAACTATGTGCACTTCCAAATTTATGAATGACAATACACTAATAGATACTACCAATACAGAGAAAGACTAATCAGCCTTCCTTTATGATGAACCTTATGGTGTGGAGTAACAGAAACAGCACAAAACTTAATAGTGCAAAGTGCAGTCATGCACTTAGGGAGGATGCCAAGAACTTCTGCTGTAAGACAGAGAAAACAGAAGACGAGAAAAATGTACTGGCTGATCATCACATAGCCTGATCTGCAAGTGTGATGTGACTGTGGAAAAGGCTAATACAATCCTTGGGCGCATTAGGCAGCATATTTCCAAAAGAGACCATGAAACATGAGAACCACAGTACAAGGCATTGGTAAGCCCACATTAAGAATACTGTATACAACTCTGGTTAGTTATGGTTAAAAAAGATTAATTGAAATTAGAACAGGTATAAAGAAGGGTCATAAAGAGAAGAGTTTAAAACAATATGATTATTCCTTCTAACTGTATTTTTGAGGTGAGTATCAGAGTGGAAAAGAGCTATTAAGTTAAAGAAAAACAGCACAAAATCAAACAGATAAAAACTAGTCACATAAACTTTTGACATTTAAACTGGGAATCAGAAGAATGTATAAAATCATTTGGGGGGTAATGGTCTTCTGCAATGGCCTTCCAAGAAAAAAAAAAACAATGGTGCAAGGAACATGAACTGTGTCAAGATGAAGACTGATAAGTTTATGAAAAGAACAAAATCATAACGGGGATATTCTTCAGGTAATATTCTAGTATAGCATAAGAGAATCTGAGTACTTCATATCCCCATAAAAGGGCTAAATGTAAATTTAAGTGTGTGTGTGTGCGTGCATAGGGGCCAGGAAGAATTTTTTCTCATGAATGAATTACGGGTTTCAGGGGTATTGTTTTTCCACTTTCCTCTAAGCCCCAGAACTTTAGCAACAATCAGAGGTCAGAGTTTGATTGTACTGCACTGCTGCTCCAAAGTAGAATATAAGAGCTCCTCCTGTTTCTAACTGTTAACTAAAGCTTGCTTGCTCAATGTTACTGTTCACCAAATTTGAGGGCATGAAAGAATTATCCCCAAGGCAGACTGGCGTGGATCATGTGCTTTTTTGCCTTTTTCTAGAATGCTTGCTGCTCTTCCTGGGATCTTTTTAACATATTCTAAATCAAGTGTGGCCACCTGTGACATGCATGCCACAGGTGGCAAGGGTGGTCTCTTTGTGTGGCATGAGGTAGGTAGGTCAGCAGAGGGAGCAGGCAGCACAGCACCAGATAGGGCAGGGAGCAGAAAGCAGAGGAGCAGATGAGGCAGAGGAAAGAGATCCAAGTAGTGCTCATAGAGGGTACAGGGCTAATTTGTGGCATGTGTCAAAAAGGTTAGCTCCCACTGTTCTAGCCTAATTTCCTGCCATTGCACTAGGCAATGCACTGTTTGTGCCCTTCTCTCCTTTGCTTTTTATCTGTGGTATCTTGGATGTAGTGATACTTCTTATAGAGTGTTTTGTGGTCATGGTGTGCAAGAGGGGCTGAAGTTGACGTTCTTGTGGACTTGGATAAATGGTTGCCTTCAAATGCAGGGGACCAGAGTAGATGGTCCATGAGGTCCCTTCCAGTCCTATTTTCATATGTTCCTATGCCATTTCCCTACATTTCCCAATGTTCCACAAAGGCTCCTACAAAAACTTCCCTCTCTACAATCATGACATTTTCCAGCTTTCCTGGACACAACCTGCAAGGTTCAGTAAGCCATTAAAATACTGAACTGGTACTAGATATTATAACAGGTCAGCCCCACTATTTACAGGGATCTGTTCAAGAACTCAGGTCAGGTATTCAGTATGCACAGTCTTGTAAGATTATAAAGAAAAGGCTTGTATCCTCTCTTAATATTTGGATACAGGGCCTGCAACTTGTACTTCTGTATCTTTTGATAGCTCAATCATCAACATTTTGTGCAATTAGTCATAAAAAATAACACTCAACTGCAAGACCTCCAAAAGCACGGGATCCCTAAGCAGCCAAACTTCTGCTTGCACAACTTCCTACACCTCAAACAGGCGAAACATACCTTCTTCACTTGATTAGAAGATGAGGCTTTTTCCCCCATTGCTTCTACCTCTTTCTCCCCCTCTGCCACACTTCTTACCTTTGCTCCATATGCAGGCTCCATCCCTGCTGCAGCCTGAAGCAAGGAGCATGGCTCCATGCCGGACCCATAGCAGTAGTGCAGAGCCAGCACTGCTGTTCCAGCCTGGCCCCACAGCAGCAGCGCCAGCTCCTCGCCACCGATGCTATGGGGCCAGGCTGGAACAGTAGTGCCAGCTCCATGTCTCTACTATAGGGCTAGACTGGAGAGATGCTCTGTGCCCTGGACTGCAGCAGGGACAGAACCTGTTAGCATGGAGCAAAGGTAGGTGGAGAGAAGGGGAGGGGCAAAGGAGCAGGGACTGGCAGGGCAGATGGAGGGGAAGCAACTTTGGGAGGTGAAGATGGAAGGAAGGGTAGCAGGGACCTGAGGCTACAGGTAGCAGAAACAGCATGGAGAGGGAAGGAGTGGGGAACAAGGGAAGGGAGGCCTGGGGGGGGAGGAGGAGGGGCAAGGCAGGCACAACAGGAGGTAAGTGGGGTGGGGACAGGCAGCAAGGGGCAAGGTGACTGCTTTGCTCACTGCCTGCCCCCTACCCCATTACTACCCCCTCTACTGCCTCCCCAACTGTCTCCTACCACTTACCCCGTTACAGCCCACCCCCCATCAACTTTTTCCCCCCTATACCTGCAGCAGTGGGGCTTGGACAAATTTAAGATGATGCTCCAATAATTAGATTCTATACACAGAAAATTATAACAAATTTATAACAATTTCTGTGCGTAGAATCTAATAATTGGGTGAGTTGCCTTGTATTTGAGTAAATCTGGTAAATTTCTGCCAACATTACAATATCCACTCCCATTTTTATAATGAATAGGGCAGCAAAAATCTGTTCCATTGGGAAGAGCTGATCCCCAAGACAAAAGAACTGCTCCCTTTTCCTTCTTATGCCTGAGGAATACAGTGTCTATATGGTTCCTTGCCTATTCACTCAAATACTTAAATAACACATCTATATCTCTGGAAATGGGCATTTATATGTGGGGGAGACAGAGCAAAAGGATGAGGTGAGGTCTGGCAAGCTAAACCTCTGCAATATTTCATGTACTCAGTCTAATACTCCATAAATTCACCCAAACTGGCACCCACTCCATCCATGAACCCAAAGTTTTGTCTGCCCAATTAACACAGCAAATCTAGAAGCAGCCAAGTTTCCTACTCCAGCTCCTCACCTGACCACATTGGGGTGCTCAAAGGTCTCCAGGTGCCTCAGTACTGCCACCTCACGGATGGTGGAGAGCGGCATCCCCTCCTCGCTTGTCTGCACCCGCACCCGCTTCAACGCTACAAAACGACCTCCATTCTTCAAGTCTCGGGCCTTGAATACCTTCCCATAGGCTCCTTCACCAATCTCAGCCACACATTCATACTGCTGGTCAGCCAGGTTCGTGCTGTCCTTATCCATGCTGGCACAGCTTCTCTTTCTGTCCCTGAAGTCTCAGATGTACTGCTGAACTGGCTGTTGCCTGCAAACTAGGACTTTGATGGCACTGACACTGCCCCACAAAAAGTGTATGCAGAGCTGCCACTACCAGAGGAACAAATCAAATGGTCTCCCTCCTTACTCCCCTCTCCTGCTTCAGTACATTCCTCAATGTGCCTTCTTTCTTGGCAGTTCTTCAGCAATTATCGTACGGCCTTTGGGATCATTGTCTGTGTAAAGTCAATATGATCTAAAATACAAAAACAAAGTGAGAGGTTCATTTGTGCTGGGATGCCTCCCTTCCAGCCCACAACATGCACATTTCACTTCACCATTACTTTGTATGGTTTAATAATTGTGAAAAAATAAACTACTGTGCACTACTGGATTAGATGGGTATATATAAAACATAATATGATGCAGAGGAGTGAGGATATGTGGAACACAGTAGGACTATAGATGTATAAATGACATTATAGGTTAAGGTGTAAGCATAACACTGTGTGGTTAATATGGTTTGCACATAGTATTATGATAGGGCTGACTGGATCAGTTGTATGTTTTGGGATTACACTGAACACCAGGCAATGGGATACACACCACTTCATGATAGACAGGATGCATAGCAGAGCATGCATGATTGGGATTTACGATCAAGAGTGTACAATTTACAAGTCTGCTGAACATCTTATGGTGCAATGTTTGGGCTATACCCAGCAATTTATTATCAACTACCTATTTGAACTAAGATAGCATTTCAAAGACCTGATCTCAAATCTATTTCCCTGTGTGCCAGGCAGTAGTCAAATATATAACAAGAGCCAGTTCCTGCCTTGAAGTGCCTGAGAGGAAAAATATGGCCATGAGCATATATTGCTGGGTATTTTGTGATGAGGTGTTTCCTCCAATATGTAATCTTAATAATTGTGATCAGGTAAATGCAAACAGCAGTGCAAGCATTTTCAATACTGTAAGACTGATTAGTGGGATTGTGCTGAGCATTGTGTGACCAGACAGATGAGGGGAAGTACCCTTGAGTACCAGCCTGGTCAACAACGACTGCCTGGAAAGCGTCTTCTTCACCCACCTGCTGCATGACCTTCAGCAAGTCCTCTCCCCTCTCTGTGTCTCCTCTTACCCCCCATGCAAGGGGTGCAGCCAGAGAGGTAATCAATTCTCTTGGGCCACTACCAAACTTACACAAAAGGGCACTGATCTCAAGCCTGGGGTTGTCTGAAGTAGTATTTGAATTTGTAACACCATTCCTGCCTGGCCAGGGAGGCTGAAGAGAAGAGCTGACTTTATACCGTAGTGCTCTTCCAACTTCAGGGTGCCCAGAACAACCCCTGACCTCTGCCAACCTGTTGGCAGCTCCCTCCTGCAGCCCGTTAAAGACAAGGCCTGTGCCTCGCTACCATGTTAAACTGCCTCGCCTTTTGCTGCAGCACACCCCCTTTCCTGCGGGCAACCGAGAGCCCTTCTCTGCACCCACGGGGAAGGCAGGGCCCTGAGCGGCTGGTGCGGGGCACCAGATCCAACACCTCAGCGCTGTGGTGGGGCAGTCTGGGGAGGAGGAAGGAAAGAGCCTCGCGGTCCCCGCCGCTGCCATCGCCCGGCCCGGCCCGGCCCCACGCGGCGCTGCCGCGGCTGCAGGCGGCGCAGAGCCGGAGCCCTGGCGGCCCCCTCGGACGGGGCGCCCCGGGGAAGCCCCCGGGCAGGCCTGGGAGCGGCTGCCGCAGCTGCACGTGGAGCCTCGGGGGCCCCCCCACCCCCTCCGCCGCGAGGTGCGGGCAGCACGTGGAGCCTTCCGCATTACCTGGGGCCGCCCCGCGGGGCGCGCAGAGCCCGGCTAAGCCGCCGCCGCGGGCAGGAATGTGCCCTGCGAGGCGCCTCCCATGCAGCTGTGCGGAGCACGGGCCGGAGCGGGCACCCGGCCTTCATTCACATGGTGATGTCCCCGGCAGGTCCCCGCCGCGCCGGCCCGGGCCACACAGGTAGTAAGGCAGCTCCTCCCCGACTCCACAGCCCTCCGCTCGCATCCTCCCGCCGCCGGGTTGCACCTCCGCGCGCGGGGCGGGGGTTCGGGCTCGCCCCAGAGCCCGGCCTGCTCTGCCCCCGCCCCTGCCCGACACACACACACACACACACACACACACACACACACACACACACACACACGCACACACACGCACAGAGAGAGAGAGAGAGAGAGAGAGAGAGAGAGAGAGAGAGAGGGAGGAGAGGGGGCGCGAGCGCGCAAGTCCCGTGTTAAAGCAGCCCGCAGCGGATCAAAGCCGGCAGGCTGCAGCCGCCCTGCGCGGGGCTCTGGTGTAGCCCTCCCCGCCGCTCGCCCCGGCCCCGGCCCCGGCCCCGGCGGTCTCCGCTCCCTCCCTCCCTTGCTCCGCGCCTGGGAGCAGCGCCTCCCTCCTTCTCCTCCCTCCCCCTGGCTTTCCCACGCTGGCTGAATGTGACTTGACCCCGTTTCAAAAAAGTTTGACATAGTGCTTCAACATTTCCGCATTCCTCCGGGACTACAAAGGCAGCGGCCGCCTCCTTCTGCTTTCTGTCTCTGCTCTCTGTCTTCACACTCAATGAAATCCTTCATGTGCCTCTGCCAAAGGCGGCCGCATACCGCGAGGGTTGTCGCGGTGGGAAGCAGGCACCCACCCACCCGGCCCCGTGCGCCCTGCCCAAGTGCTCGGCGCTGCACGAACACCGCCTGCCGCATCGCCTTGACAGTAACACCCCCGCTAAACAAACAACAAAACAAAAGAAAAAAAACAACCCAACCCAAAATGCTTGATGGGCCCAGCAGGGGAAGCGCTGTGCAAACAAGCTGGGAATCAATACTGCTGAGTCTTCATTGCTTGAGACTTTCCATGCACCAATCTCCCAGGAGAACCAGTCCGGGCAGAAAGAGTTTCATTACTCAGGTGCATAAATTGGTTCAGAAATTATACCTTTTATTAGACCAAATAGGATGCAGCAATTGTTTATTGTGTTGCTGGAGTTATGTATCAAATGCAGCAGTTATTTACTATGTTGATTAGATTTCTGTCCCCCCCCCCCCCATTAAAGGCTTGCAAAGTTATGGCAGGGGGCGGTTTTGTGCAAGCCAAAACGGTCAAGAGGAGCCCCTACCCCGCAGGACGGGCAGGTGGACACAGCTCGAGGCTGACCGCTTTGCTGAAGCAGAGAAGGCTTTGGACAAAGTGGGTTGTGGAAAATTGAGGAAATATTTTCCACGGAAAAATGCAGATGCCAATCTGCTCTCCCACTGCAAGTGAGAAAGGCCAGGCATCGGTAGCTCACCCTCTTCCTTGGCCCTAGCTGCTCCATTCCACCAAATGCGTCTGTGAACCGCTGGGCGGTTCTGGAGTTTACAGGTCACCAGGCCAGGGAGGGAGCAGGGCAGACCCAGAATCTCTCACTTCCTTTGCCAAAAAGGCATTATGCATAACAGTTCCTCATGTTTACCAGCAGAAGCACTGGTACATAGGATGTTATGTACCTAGGTCTTGATCTGCTGAAGCTGACTTGTAAAATCTTTTGTACATAAAACTGCTGTGATTAAAAAGACTTAGGGCCCAAGAGACATGCACAGAAAACAGTTTTTTGTTGTAATTTTTTAAAAATTTCATGGGTCCTCTGAGCTGTCATTAAGTCCCCTAGCTGAAACAAAGCGTGGGGTATGGATTCAATGGTTCATGCCAAAGATGAAGACCAATAAATTGGCACTCTCCATCCCTGTTCCTGAATGGTTTCAAAGCATCACTTGGAATGAGGATGCTGAGAAAGACTGAGGTCCCTGGCTTCATCTGCCAGAAGGGTCAACTTACACCAATGGAGATCTGGAAGCCTTTAACAAAGTTGTGTGTCCTGTGTACCAATTTTCACAGAAATCCATGCAAGCACTGAAGGATCTGCAGGAGCATGATTTATAATCTGATTTTTTAAAATTAAATATGCAGTCTTATACAATAAACTTTGCTAAATGTAATGTTAATTTTGCAAAAGATAGTGACAACTTGTTAGAACAAATCCTAGCAAAAAAAAAAAAGCTCAGAACTTAAAGTATGAAATAAAATGAGCTAAAATCTAAATATACATAAAACTTCTTTTAAACAATAATTTTAGATATGCACAACTGACGTAATATAATAACTACATGGACTTTACCTCTTTTTCGTTTTTTTAACTTTTAGAATTTTCTAACTAACATTCTTGACCTTTTCACTGAACTGTTTTTTTCCTGAACAACTTTGGACCAGATTCAAATCCACAGGTACATGGGATGTAAAATCTCTCTTTCCCCTCTCTCTGCATGAAAGAGGAGTCACATACCTGCTGGCACCTTTCCAAAAAGACTTCTAGATATTTTAAAATTCTAGCTTGGACTCTACTGGAACCCTATTTTTGGAGGCTGCCTGACCAGACACTCAATCTTTTAATCACTTAAGTGTACAACTTACTAATGGATGCAGGAGGAATAATGTTGCTATTTGGGATTTTCATTTCCATGGCAATTATATTGTATTGAAATCTGCAACTTTAATATTTCATTAAGAACCACTGCAGACAGTTCATAAAACTCCTCCTCAAAGCACTCTGACTACCCAGCTCAAGAATGTATGTGATGGTTCTATATGGTATAAATGTTTTCTCTACATGAATTTGTAATGGTCTCAGTATATTTGACTACTGAAAACATAGATGTGTTATGCTACCAAACTGAATGAGTCAACAATGTTTAATGTTACACCATTTTACATTATGAAGATGCCACATTTTACAAAGCTAGTTGTGATTTCAGAAATATTTTCGAGAATGTTTTAAAGTGTTAAGAGAGTGTTTCTTTTCTCTCTTTTCTTGTAAGGCCAGGTAATTTTAGTCCTACTGTCCAGGGCTTAGAGGAGACTTATACATCTTGAAAACTACCTAAAATAAGATTTCTGTATGAAAAAGAATTGATTTCAGGCAGGAATTTCAAAACATAATTTAGTGTGAAAAGCAAAAAGTAATAATGAGTAACACAACAAGCCTTTCTGCTCAGAAAATAATTGCTTGCTTAGATTTGATTAATTAAATATTATTTGAACTTTGAAACAATTGCAATAGATTTTAAAGCCATAAAAGTTGCTTCATATAACTTGCTTTGTGAAACAGTTAAAATTCACAAAAATAGAATATGCTATTAGATGCAAAAAAAGCCATTTTTGGTCTTCTTTTGAAAAAAATCATAAAATATTTATTGTTCTAATTTCATACCAGAGACATTTTATACTTCAGTGTTTCTATTTTAAATATACATTTTATTTTCACTTTGTATCAACACAAAGAATATTCCACATTGTTTTTATGGTATAAAATGTCTTCATTCATTTATATTTATTTAAAACCCTATATCCATTTTGGGGGACTGATATTGTCAAAGTCCATTAAATATTACTAAGAAATTAAGTCAGCATAATTGAGATTTTGGTAATTCTGCATTTATTGTTATGAAATTGTTTGTTGTACTGAAAAAATTTTTCTTCTGACTGAAAGGTTAGGAGAAAACTGCATTCTCAACTTTTCTTTAGAATCTACCAGTTTTATTTAGTGGAATCTTTTTTGAATTCTCTTCAGCTTTTAAACAGTGCTTTTAAACAGAAACTTATATGGGAAGGTATTTGAGTGCAATTCTATATTTTATTTGTTTGCAATCTTAATTAAAGTATGATTGCATTACCTTGTAACTAACACCCCAAATTATTTTTGTTGCTTTAGTGAATACAAAATACATTTTTAAAAGTTATATAATTACTGAAATAAGCATACGACAGTTTATTTGAATAAACTGGAAGTGCTAGTATCAAGAACTGCTATGAATAGTCTAAGACTTTGAGAAAGAAAGATACACACTGCATTGTTTTGTTTTGTGTGTTTCATCTCTGTTTCAGGAACTGCTAAAAGTTTGCTGGGGATTACACAGTTGGTTTTACAGGAAATCCTCATGCAAATCAGAATGAAACTTATTCTTCAGAAATAACAGAGGTTTTTGGGGAGAATGTGGCTATATATACACTATTATTCAATATTCCCTATTCATGTCTGTTTAACTTGCAACATCCATTTTAGCTGACAAGGTATGATTTTTACCATTGTAGTTAGGCAATCCCGCACACAAAAACACTTAGGTACTTGAAAAACTAAGTAATGTTTTGCCAAAATAGACATAAATCAGTTGAGTTAGTACTAAAAATCATGGATAATTGTAGAATCCCCTAATACAAAGATAATCTTATAACACTAGAGTAAAATTTAAATACTAGAGTAAAATTTAAAAATATATTATAAACGGCCTTTATCAAGTGTAAAGAATTTTTATGAGTAAAATAGTGTTTATTACCTGTTGAAATATCTTTAAAAATCCATATTTCATAAATCAAAGATCATGTTGAATTTAGAAAACCAATTCTTAATTTAACAATTGCATTATATAATTTTGTGTGAACACTTGAAATGTCAAGATATAGAAAATACTTTTTACAACTTCTTTTAATAGAGCATAGACATCATAGAGAAAATGTATCTATAACAAATGCAACATAGACTTTATACTAGTGTTTCATTAAAAAAATCAATTGTCATATTCACATTCTTAATTAGTAAAATTAGAATTCACATCTCTGAATTGTGTTTTCTGAAAGGCACACCAGCTTATAAAAACTTCCACAAAGTGTTTTAATTAATGCATATGACACTAAAATAATGATCTATGTAAAATGTATATAACCACTGTATAATTGGCAGTCATTAAGGTATCTTAAGCCAATTTCAGCATGATTCTGTTTAGTTTATTTTTCTTGCAATCAGTCTTTGTTTATAGTTGATAATTTATTTTACAAATTGTATTTTTCAATTATTGGAATAATAAATTATAGTCGGGGACTATTGCTGTTTCCTAATGTAAAGAAGTACTCTATAATGTTATGTAATTCAATACCCACATATTTTCCCCTATTTGTTTGTATATGCTTTAGTAATTACAAGTCCTAGTGAGAGCCAAGTAAATATGCCATGTGAAAAGTATGTCTATAAAACAGGGTAAGCATACTTGCTCTAGGAAAAGCTGGATCTTTCTAATGGGTGTATTTGACTAATATAACATACATAACCTATATGCCTTCCTCTTTAGACAAGACCTTTGTTCTAGAATGTTATTTTTTCCATTATTTGGTGCCTGAATATCAGCCTGTGCCATGGGAAACTAATAGAAAAATAGGTATTTTTCTCTGAGTAAATAATTTCTTGCCTTTTGTAGCAGGGTTGGAGTGTTGTTGTAGCTATAGTAGTCCAGTAAATGTATAAGAAACAAGTGTTTTTGTTATATCTTTTATTGGACCAACTATATAGTTCAGGCACAAAGAACCCAAAGCTTGTCCAACTAGTGTTCTGAATATACAGTTGATCCAATAAATGATGATACCAAAAAAACCCAACCTTTGCCTATTGCTACTTTTATTATTGTATCATGTAAAAACCTCTAAATGAGATCTGGTAGCCCCCAAATGAGGTCTATATTGTGTTGGGCACTAAACAGATATATAATAGCTTGTAATCTAGAAAATTAAGAAAGATAAAAGATATGAGGGGAAACAAAGGTACAGAGAAGTGAAGAGACTTGTGTAAAGTCAATTAAAAAGAGAATCCTGTATACTACCCATAATTTACAGATCCAAACATACAGCTTCAGAACTGAAGACATTTAAGACATTTAAGGAAGGTAAATGACTAGCATTTTATCTGCTTTCTTCAAGAATTTAAAGTTCTCTCTTGTTTTGTAATCATCAGGGTCCAACCTATCATCACCGATCAGTGATCACTCCATGTGACCAATATTTACCAGGGATTAGATTCTTCTCTACACCCTTCTGTGTCCTTGTTTTCTTTTACTGACCTATATATCTACTCTGATATGCATATGTGCACACACACACATACACGCACACATCAAGTTTTATTAAATCAGGAAGACCATGTGGGATATTAACAATGCAAGATCAGGTAAACTAGAATATGCTACACACAGGGCACGTCTACATGAGATACTATTATGCAGTGATTACTGCATGTTTATTTAGTACTTGTATAATCAAGTAACTGGAGTTACAGTGCAGTAATGCCAGTGAATGCCTTTTTAGTGATGCTACTGCACGGTAGCCTAATAATACTGCCCAGTAGTGTATTAGCACAGTTGGTGCTGTGATGCACTCTAGTACATAGTATGTACTCTAGTACATAGTTAAAAATAACTACTGCACAGTTAGTGTCTCATATAGACAGGCACACACACACACACACACACACACACAAATACACACATAATCAATACAGGAGGAATAATGTTGCTATTTGAGGTTTTCATTTCCATTGCAACTTATTTTGTATTAAAATCTGCAACTTAAAATACTTCATTAAGAAACCGCACAAAACTCCTCAGAGCACTCTGCCTACCCATCTAGAGAATGTATGTGATGGTTCAGTTTGGTATAAATATTATGTGTGTGTGTGGGGGGGGTGTATGCTCTAGTAAAAACCTGATCTTGCATTGTTAATATTCCATATGCTTCTCCTGATTTAATAAAACATTTTTTTTGTTTTTTCCAATGTCTACCCAATATAATTAAGAACTTGATAAAAAGAGGGCCAATGTTTTAGCTGGTGTAGATGAACATGCTCCATGTACTTATATAGAAGAAAACTATCAAACAAAAATGCTATTCCATTTGTCCATCACCATCCTATGCATGTTGTGAAATGCACATCTAATGAAAAGTGACATAGTTTTAGCTTACAGTCAAAGTACAGCTCCAATACAAGACAATGGCTACAAAAAAGGCACCAAAATTCAACAGGTCTTATCTACTGCATATACGGCAGTATCCGGAGTTCACTATCATAACATTTTATTATTTCTTTATCCTGTTATCTCTATAGGAGTAGGTAAGCAGGAAAACAATCTAGCTTATACAGTAGCAAATTGTTAACTAAGTTCTAATGGCAGAATCCTTATTATTTATGATGCAATTTAACTCAAACACCAGGTTGAGTCTACAGGGCTGGCGGGTAGCAAAAAAGAAAAAAAAAAAAATCACTCATGAATTGAGGTGATTTGGTCTGGAAGGCATTGTGGGATAACTATGATGACTATTTTTACAAATTCACATTTTGCAATAGAACTGCATAATGTTTGGCACTTTATAAATATTCTGACAGCTTCTTTGACCCAGTCTGCCAGAAAGACTGACGTAAAAGATAAGGTGTTACTTAGCCACCAAGTGTTTCTAGGGGCTATTTATCAGTTGCTGCCTCAAACATATTTTTTTAAAGAAATTCTTCATGTTCCAGGCCAAATCAGCTAAATCAAGTCCAAATCCAGAGTCAGTCCAGAACCATAAGCTGCTGTCTCAAACCTCTGAAAAAGCAGGACTTTGGTAATAGATGAATTGATTCTTATGTCTGGGGTAGATAAATGATGGCCACCATTTTGGTATTGCCATTAATAAATTGTGTTTTATTACTTGGAGATGACTATATTTATTGTGTAATACAGTTGATGATGCAGTAATCAGTTGTTCCCCATGTTTGCTGGAGGTTGGATAAGATATAATTATCTTAAATCACAGCAAAGAGGATTAGGAAATATCAACTATTATAAGGATACTGAACACTGGAACATGGTACCCAGGGAGGTTGTGGGATCCTCTTCATTGGAGGCTTTAGAGAAAAGTTTAGACAAAAAATTGAGGCATAGTCTAGATGTGTTAATCCTGTCTTAGAGTGAGGGATGGACTAGATGGCCTCTTGTAGCCCTTCCTAGCCCTCTATTTCTATTATTATCAATATTTGCTTTCCTAAGTACAAAGGTGACAGCTGTATCTATGTTCATAAAAGAGGTGGCATTCAAAACAGGGAATATGCTATCTAAACGTTGTTGCAAATGGAGGGTGGGGAGAAGAATTTGGTGCGCAGGATCCTGTAATACCCTACATCAAATCTAAATTTCCACGGTAAATAAAACGTGCTTAGTTTTGATCACATTCTGAGCAGTTCCATTTAAAAACATATCAATAGCTTCAGAGGGGATAAAAAGCTTGTTTTATAAACCTAAAAAACCCAGAAAGTCCTAATGACAAGGTCAAATCATAACAGCAACAAATATTATGTAGTATAAAAGTGTAGAGTCAGATTATATTAATGGTCTTCTGCTGCCCCATCCTCTATTCACTGGCACCATTTACACATTCACTATTCATCATAAACAGGGTGTGCAAAAATTAAAAAATACCAAAGTACTCTCAATGGGCATATCCAGATGAGTGTGCATGTGTGGCTCGCAGCACCACAAAACCGTCTGCGGTGCCACAAACCACACACACTGCGCATACTCACATCTGTTGTCAAACTGTTGTAGACCAGTTTATATCAAGGACAATAAAAAGTCCTTTTTTACATATGTGGGGAGCTAGAGGAAAAGCAAGGGCAACATTGAACCCCTGCTAAACCAGGTGGGACAACTGACAACCGATGTCCAGGAAAAAGCCAAATTGCTAAATGGGTACTTTCACCAATCCCATGGGACACCTCTACCCATTACAGGACATGGAGGCCAGGGTAAGGGAGATTCCTTGCCCTCTATCAGTACTGACCTTGTGAAGGAACACCTTGAGAAGTTGGACACCTTCAAGTCAGCTGGTCCTGACAGTTTACAGCCCAGGGTACTCAAGGAGCTGGCTAGTATCATAGCTCAGCCCCTGGCACAGATGTTCAAGAACTCCTGGCACTCTAGTGAATTGTCCAAAGGTTGGAAGAAGGCCAATGTGGTGCCTATCTTCAAGAAAGGGAGGAAAGTGGATCCAGCAAACTACAGACCCATCAGCCTGACCTCTATCCCGGGGAAAGTCTTAGAAAAGATTATTAAAGAGGCCATTTTTATCCCACTGGCTGACGGCAACATCCTGAGGGATAGTCAGCATGGGTTTGTTGCGGGTAGGTTTTGCTTGAACCACTCTTATTTCCTTTTACAACCGGGTGAACTATCACCTGGACAAGGGAGAGGAGATTGATGTTGTGTATCTTGACTTTAAAGAAGCCTTTGATCTGGTATCCAATGATTACCTCTTGGCAAAACTGGCTAACTGTAGCCTCTGGTCCACCATGATCCACAGGCTGGGGATTTGGCTCCATGGTAGGACCCAGAGGGTGGTACTTGATAGAAGTCAATTGTCATGGTGTCCTGTGACCAGTGGGGTCCCTCAAGGCTCTGCCCTTGGACCTATATTATTCAACATCTTCATTAATGATGTGTAGACATTGGTGTCAGAAGTGGACTGGCCAAGTTTGCCGAAGACACCAATCTTTGGGGTAAAGCATCCACACCTGAGGACAGGAGGGCAATCCACACTGACCTTGACAGGCTCAGGAAATGTGCGGACGAGAACCTGATGTTGTTTAATTCTGAAAAACTCAAGGTTCTCCACCTTGGGAAGAAAAACCTGCAGCATGCTTATAGGGTCGGCAGTGCTATGCTGGCTAGCACTACAGATGAAAGGGACTTGGGGGGTTATGACTGACCACAAGATGAACATGAGCTTTCAATGTGTTCCTGCGGCTAGTAAAGCAAGCAAAACGCTGGCTTGCATCCATAGCTGTTTCTCAAGCAAATCCAAGGATGTCATTCTCCTGTTGTATTCGACCATAGTGAGGCCACAGCTGGAGTACTGTATTCAGTTTTGTGCTTCACAATTAAAAAAAGATGTGGAGAAGCTTGAGAGAGTGCAGAGGAGAGCCACCTGCATGATCAGAGGTTAGGAAAACAGATCTTATGATGAGAGGCTGAGAGCTATGGGACTCCTTAGCCTGGAAAAGTACAGGCTCAGCGGTGATCTGATGGCCACCTATAAGTTTATAAGGGGTATAAGGGCTTATAAGTTTCCCCAGGATCTGGGGAAAACGTTTGTTCACCAGAGCGTCCCAAGAGTTTACAAGGTCGAATGGTCATAAACTCCTCCAAGACAGTTTCAGGCTGGACATAAGGAAGACCTTCTTTACTGTCTGAGCCCCCAAGATCTGGAATAGTCTGCCACTGGAGGTGGTTCAAGCATCTACTTTGAATGCCTGCAAGAGAAAGTTGGATGTTTATCTTGCTGGGATCCCAGGATCCCTGCTGACTTTCTGCCCCCAGGGCATGGAGCTGGACTTGATGATCTTCTGAGGTCCTTTCCAGCCCTAATGTCTATGAATCTATGATTGTAACAAGTGGTATGCATCAAATGTTGATATCATCATCTGGTTTAAAAAAAAAAACCTGCACCAGAAAAAAAGCAGAGCAGCACATGCAACTGGAGCCTGGCTGGCCAGAGCCATGCTCTGGCTGCCAGCCAGGGTCTGCGTGCCCAGATTGCCACTGCTGCTGCCCAGGGAGGCCCCCAGGACTCCAGGTATGGCTGCTGGGGCCACCAGAGGTGTTGGCCCCAGCCTCTCCTACCCTACTTGGAGCATTTTTCACACCCCACATAACATACTAATTTATTCTTTTCAAATATTAAACAATGAATATTTCATCATCATCACAACAAAACAAACCTTCACTTTGAAAGGACAGTCTTCATTTTGGGTTAGAGTTAAGGAAGCAATTTCTGGAGTATTAAATCTCCAAGAGTCAAGGATCATTGTGCTATTGAAAAAACAGACACAGGTATTTACTAGACTGTGTTTTTAATTACAGGATCTACACATAAACTACTTTATCTTTTGTGCAAAACATATTTAATTAAGTTAATTTAACTTTACATCTAGTTTAAAGAAGCTAAGCTAAGAAGGGGTTTGCCTTGGACTTCTCTACAACAGTTTTGTCAAACTGATAAAGTTCCCTGAAGGGTCTACCATCTACATGCTACAGAATCTAAACTTTTGTGGCTGACAGTGGGTGTTTCTACATGTGCAAATGCTGCTGGGTGGGTCTATGCTAAAGCAAATTACTTTAGCGTAAA
Source organism: Caiman crocodilus (assembly GCA_030014935.1). Taxonomy (NCBI): domain Eukaryota; kingdom Metazoa; phylum Chordata; order Crocodylia; family Alligatoridae; genus Caiman; species Caiman crocodilus. The sequence continues at coordinate 221,743,530 of JAGPOW010000261.1, read as the reverse complement.
CCCACTCTGGACAAACGTCTACATGTGCGGGGGTGCAAAGATAGATGGCTATTCCTGACAGCAGTCTGCTCCCACCTGTTCCAGCCCTGCACTGGCTCTCTGCAGCAGCCAGGGGAGCTCTATAGTCTCCTGGGTGCTAGCCCAGGGGCTTGCAGGGAGCACAAGGCCGTGAGATAGCGGTCTCCTGGCAGGGACTGGGAGATTGCCTACTGGGGCAGGTTCCAGTGGTGAAGCCCAGATAGGCATAATGTTTTCTTGCCCCCACAGCAGGGGGCTCCCAGCGCTGACTCCCTGACTGGGGGCAGGGGGCTTGAAAAGAGCTGCAAGGGAGGGACAGGTCCCAGTCTCCTGCCCTGATCCACCAGTAGGGCAACTAGCAGTGAGCCCCCAGCTGGGCAGGGATGCTTGATTGGGGCACAGGGCTTGGCTCTGCTCCTGACTGGGACAGTTTCCAGCCAGCACTGGGCTGCATAAGGAAGTTTGCACGTGCAGCCAAGACATGGCTGCAGACTGCCCAAAATGGGACAGTCCCCAGCCACCTCCAGACTGTATATACAGACTTCCCTAGGCAGCCCAGGGCTGGCTGGGAACTGTCCCGGTCAGGGGCAAGTCCCAGCCAGGTGCAGGTCAGATGAGGAACTCTCTTCATGCAAGGAGCTCCCAGCCCCCATTTCACAATCATAATCACAGAGTGGAGACTGGGAGCTTGTTTCCAGCCCCAGCTCCATGATTGCAGAGCGTGGGCTGGGAGCTCATTGCTCCTGGGGCAGGGGGATATTGTCTGGTGGCAGAGCCTGCCCCAGCACCAGGCACCTCCTGGGGGCAGGGAATAATTTTTGGCCCCGTTTTCTGACTGACCGGGAGGAAATTTTCTCCCGATTGGCTGTCTACATGTGCTGAACTGCATGGTAATTACTTATGAATAAATTTGCTACTTGTATTTATAAGTAGCAAATTTACTTGCAATTAGAGCAAGTTACTGCACAGTAAGTGTTTGCATGTGTAGACAGTGACACTTTCTGTGCAGTAATTTGTTCTAATCATAAATAAAGCATCTTGGGTAGATGTGCCCAGTATTAACTAAACATTAATCAGATGTAACCAATGAAGCAATATCTGTTTGAGTCTTTAGATGCCTTGGAACAATAGCTCTGAAGTGAGGGGTAGCCCTGTTTTATTTTGAAAGTTACAAGTCATCAGCTCCTTATTTTAATGTCAGCTTTCTTAGATATCTTGCCTCTTCAAAACATACATAAAAGGTCAAGGATGATCATATACTGAAGTTCTATGAATACATGTAACAAGTGGGCATTCTGTGGCAGGTATGAACATTGGCGTGCCCATTTTCTTCAGGGCAAACCACCTACCTACCTTCCCTGCCATACCTTTTATGAAAATTGAAAGATGTCAATAAGGCAGGAGGCTGTCCATTTACTTGCCCTGATGTCAAGCACCTATATAGATGGCTCTGACCTTCCCTATACTATGTCCCATGCCTTGCAGATAGTATCCATATTACTTCAGTGCCTCACAATAGGATCTGCACTCCCATGTCCTCGCACCAGTGCCTCATGTCAGGACTCTCACTTCTGTGCCTCACACTAGGATTCACAATCTCTGTGCATCACATTGGGACTATTGATCCCTATGCCTCCACACTGGGACTCATAATCCTCACACTCAGGGCTCCCAGTCCCTACCTTTTCCTTGGGCTCCCTGCCCAGCTTGGGACCCTCTTGGTCCCCTCACATCCCCATACTGGAGCCTCATCCCCTGCTCAACACTGGGCCTCAATCCCCTTAATCCACTTGCTCCAGGAGCTTCACACTTAGCTTCCAGCCACACGGGAGCCTCAGCTCCTTCATGAACCTCAGGACTCACAATGAGACTGGGCACTGCCTCATATCCCTTTCAGACCTGGGCCCTGCCTCAGGACTCACTGTGAGCATGGGCCCTTGCTTTGTCTTTGAGATGTGCTCCCCCTAACCTTTCCCCTTCACGGGGTCACCTGCAAGGCAGCAGGGGCTGAGGCTTTCTGACACACCATACTCACCCTTCACTGGGGAGGCACAAGTGTGGCATTTCTGAAAACTGTCTCGCATCTAGCAGTCCCACCACAACATCCAACCCCAGCAGGGTTTAGTTTTAGGTCATGCCCCAGGACCACAAGCCTCCACCTTCCTCATAGCTCCTTCCCTGTACCTCCAAGATGTTAAGAGCAGCAGCTCCAGGTGGGTGATACTGCCTCTCCAGCTGCTGGCAGCAAGCTGCTAGCTCTACTGCTCAGAGCCCTGTTCTTATAGGGAACAGGTGAGCCCTGTTACCAATCAGGCAGTTGTGCCCTGATTAGGAATGCAGCCACCTGTAAACTGCTTTGCTGTCTGCTCACTCCCTGGTGAGTAACAGAGCACACCCTGTGCTCTATTACAATGCAGTTTCAGTGAGACATCTCAAGTGAAAGGAGGCTGAAGTGGGGAAAGTACTACTTGTTTTCCTTTTTCAGACACACTCCTGTTTCTGAGCACACATACTGTAGTCATTCTCATGATACCTGAGCACATTAAAAAGATAATCACAAGTAGTTTCTAGTTTTTCTCCCTGCTTCTTGGCATTTTTACTTATTCAGCTATTTTTGGTAAAACATTTTACCGTCTTCTCCTCCTTCATCCCCTTATTCATTGCTCTTTTGTTGTGTATGCTGCTGCGCTTTTCTTTTCTACCCTATTTTACAGTGAACTTGTCACAGACTGCCTTTGGTTATAAATAATTGAAACTGAATACTGCACTTATTGTATGCTCAGAAGTATTTTGCTATTGCCTCCAAACTGTGATCACATTTATGATGCTGCACCTTCAAAGAGCATTTCAGTGGTTTATAATACATGCAATATATTCTGATGATACTGCACCTTTGAGTTCCATTTTGATAACAGTGGTTGCTAGTTTTTGTTGTCCATTGTTCAAAACAAAAGGTAGTTGTTGCAAGCATATGGCAGGTGTATATTCCAGATAAAACACTAGGCTGCATTCCATGGACTATAGTCTTCATTTCACTGCACATGTAACTCCTTTTGAAATAAGAGAAGTTACATACATAAATTCCTTTTGATGGAGATAAGAATAGTTTTTGCATTAAGCTATTGCCATTTCTAAATAGCAATAGCTATTTCTTCAGCCTATAATACATTGTAATCTGTTTAGTAAATGTAATGCAAGTCCACATCATGAAAATGACTTGCAGGAAACAAATGTTGAGCATGCAGTAACATATTTTAAGGGCATTCCAGATTTACAAGTATGTAAGTTATTATCCATAGCATACCAAAATAATTTATACCAATTTATATACAATTATCTAGCATGGTAGCAGTATATTACGTATTCTTAATGGTTGCCCATGTCTATCATTCTTAGCATGACTATGCTCACAGTGAGTTTTGAGTATGAAATGCTGGCAATTGTCAAGATACTCCATTAAGGCTGCTTCAGAAAAGCAACATTTTAAGAATAGAACCACACAGTATAAGCAAAATATGTATGCAAACACCAGTAGTTATTAAAAGCCAACATCTGTGACAGATGCCATATGGTTACTTCCTAGGCCATTAGTTTTCACCCTTTTTTGGGCCACATGCTCCTTTTAAAGTTTGTTATACTGGTACATAATACCTCTATGATTCTATGTTATGGATAGTAAAAAAATAACACGTAAGTTCCTATGACTATAGTGGGTGCATCTACGTGAGACCCCTTGTCACTGTAGCAATGAGCTATTTTACTGTAGCGTCACTGGGCATAAAACATGATGGCGACACTACTGTGCAGTAGCAGCTAAAAATAACTGCAGCAATGGGACTGTGGAGTAACCCTGGTTACTGCGCAGTCTGACGCATGTATCTGCTACATGCACGCATGCTGACGCATGTAGTCTGACATGCCTGCTGTAACCTAGCCAACTACCTAGAGAGCCTAAAGAGGTCTTCATTTTTTCTTTTTTTTTTCTTTTCCTTCACTTGTCTTTTTCCGTTCCTTCTGTTTTCCCCTTCTTTCCACTTGTGTACCCTCTAGAAACACTCTCCTGTGCCAAGCATAGGATTACTGATGGGGTTCCAGATGCTACTGAACAGTAATTGTTGACAAACATTGGCTTCTTAATAGTGACCAATGTTCTGTGCACAATTGATTATATGTAAGGAACCAAGTAGTTTAATCACTAAAAAAAACAAGAGTAAGAAGTCCCAGATTCCAGCCCTGGTTTTAATACTAATTTACTATGTTTCCTTGAACAAGTTAATAACAAAGTTAGCAGCACAATTTAACCATGGCTATAATATAATGTATCTATCACTGAAGGAGCAGAGATTGTGAAGATCCATATGTAAATACAAAATAGTGCAGATTATGTTGCATAAAGGTTTGGCTTATTGGTAATGTCAGCTTGTGTATCTGCACATTCAAGGACACATGTATGTTCCCTTGCAGGTCAAAGATTTTATTTTAAAGAAGCAAGATGTATGATCATCTGCAAATCACAGGATCACAAAGTGCTGAAAAGAAATTACATTCACAGGAAAAATAGATTTTTTCTGAGGTGAACATTGTAATTGGCTCTTTACTGAAAAACTATATTGCAGTGAGATCTAATAAATGATACATAAGGTTACGAAGAAAAGTGGACTGGAAAGCCCAGCCACTTGCTCCAGTCTTGTGGGTGTGCTACTGCCAACCCGCCTCTGACCCAGGCTGGGCTATTTTTAGCTCTCCTTACCCCCACCAACTGGGCAACTCTGCGGACCTCTCAACCCACCTCATAGACCTGGCAGCCCTGCTCAGGACCTGTCAAATCCACCCCTAGACCTGCCAGTTCCCCTTCCCACCACGCCTGCCTCCACAAACTTCAGCAACCCCTCCCTTCCCAATTTAAAAACAGCTAACCCTAAACTGGATGTAGCAAACATTTATTTGTACACTTAGGGGAAAAAGAAATGGGAAAAACAAATTTAAACAGAAACATGTTTGCATATTTCTTCACTCAGCCTACCTATGCTTGGTATAAGAGTCTTGTCCTTGGCAGCTTTTGCTAAAGGCTTTTGCATCTTTTTGCCTCACTGAGCAACCCCTCTTCTTTCATGTCTGATCTGAAAAATATTTCTTTTCCTCCAAGGCAATGTCCTATTGTTTCTTTGTGAATCTATTGATTTTATACCATGTCTTATCTTCTTTAGTATGGCATCAGATATCAACTTCCAAATATATGAGCCACTATTCAGTACATAGGTGACATGTAGGGAGGGTACAGGGGGCATGTGTCCCCCCTGAGATTGGCTGCCGCCAGGTTCTTCAGGTGGTTGCTGCCTGCACCTGCCCTCCTCTCACTGCTGCTGTGGTGGGTGGTAGCTGGAGGTGGTCCCTGCTTGGCACTCACCACCTCGCCCACCACCAACACCACTGGTGGTGACTGCAGGCAGTCCTGGCTCGCCACCATTGACACTGCCACCAGTGCTGCTGGATGCAGCAGTCCCCACTTGCTGTAATAGTGGGCAGTCCCCACTTGCTTGATAGTATGTGCTGTAACTATTTGAATCATTTAGGCCCAGATTCAAAGAAAAGTATAGGCCTCTAAAGTGGGATTAGGTGAAATATAAGTATAATATTGTGATTCTGAAAACTACCACTCAGCTGCTAACCCCAGAGACACTTACTTCCAGGCACCTGACTCCACATAGGCGTCATTTTTCAACACTAAAGTTCTGCAACTGTTTCATATTTTGCCTCTGTAGCCATATCCAGATGTGCGCAGACATTTGGTTCTCTGGGGACAACTAGCGGCAGATCACTTGTGCTGCTGCTAGTTGTCCCTGGGGGATGCCCATACCATGTGTTCAGTGGCGCATGGCAGATGACCCTGGGTGGGATGGGGGGCGGTGAGGTCAGCACTGCGTTGGCCTTACCTGGGGTTCTGGGGCCCTCCCAGGGCTGCAGCAGCAGCGAACATGCTGCACAGAGTCTGCTCTGGCTTGCCAGGCTCTAGCTTCAGGCAGTGCACACTGCCACCGCTTATGCCACTCCACTTTCTTTCTCTGTGGGTTTGTTTGACTCCTGGATATTCCTTGCAGCATGGAGAACAATGGAACATGCAGTATGTGGTGCCACAGACGTATTGGTGGCACCACATACCGCATGGCCACACTTGTCTGGATGCGGCTTGTGCAATTTAGAAGCAGTTTGGTCTTATCAGATCTGAGCAGATCAGTGTTTATGTCATGGCTAAACTCAGAAGATATCCAGAAATTAGGCAGTCCACTGCTGATTCTTTTTAATAGGTTTCATGTAATAAGTGTTTCTGGAGCACGTCTAAAGGATCAGGGTATGCAATGGCCATTACTCATTTCTTCTAAATTATGGTGAAAGTTGGTGGTGATGGTATTCCTTTCACCTAATGATTAGAGCACTCATCCAAGATGAGAAAAGCCAAGTTAATTTCTTTTCCCTGCCTGAGAGGAGTAAGCTGATGTTTTCCATATCCTAAGAGTATCCTAACCATCAGATTATAAATTATGTCTTATAAAATGTGAAGATGCATTTTCCACCAGGGAGAACAAGAATGAGAAGCTTGACTCTCTCTAGCCTAATAGTTAAACTACCCGACTGGGTGAGAGAAGTCCCACCCAGAAGAAGTTCCAGTCTTCGCTCCAAGGACTGTTTGGCCAGACCCTACAAGGTGCATAAGTGTGAATCTATTTTACCTTTCTCAAGTCTTTCAAAAATACATTTATTTGTCAACTTCTGTAACATGCTGTCATTTCAGCTTTAAGACTAAATCACAAACATGTACTGAGGGAAAGGAGTCTTCAGCATTAACAGTTTTCCAGGGACTTCAGCCAGGTGGAACAAGATTGGACTCCAAAAGCCTCTAATAGGTGGAATAGGATCTTGCCCTTTACATTTTTTATCCAATGAGCATTTAATGGAAATGCTTCAACAGTCCTTGAAGCTAGGCCCTAGGTGGTGAGTTGGAGCAGCACTGTGCCAGGAGGGTCTTACCTGATCCACGTACTCAAAGACCCCCACTGCTTCTGCCTTGTACCTGCAACTGGTCCTATGGCCAGGCAGGGTGAGGCTACTCCTGCTGCGTCCTGGCCCAAAGGCCCTACTGCTGTGTGGCATGGGTTTTTTCCATTTGGCTCCTCTGATCAGAGAGGGCAGGGCTGCTCCAAATGTGGCAGAGTCTCTGAGGGAAGGAGGCATCATTCCAGCATCCCCTCTAAACTGATGCCTGGGGCTGGTGCCCCAATCTTGCCCCCTACCTATTAGACTACTGGCTCTTCCTCCAACTTTCAAAAAACAGTAGCAGCCACTGTTTTACTTTTAATGGAGACGGATCTGTTTGGCATGGTCTGAGAACAGTACTAGAAACAGCTTCTCAGGGAAAATAGGTAGAAGATTTACCCCAATGGGAATTAGGCATGAGCTGGATGACAACCTGCTTTGCCCATCAAGACTGAAAAGCTTCCAGGCAGAATCGGAACCAGAACTTTAGGACACTATGCTGGTAGGAGGATTGATCTAACTCATGGCTATTTCTGTGAAGACCAGGGAGTTGTCTTTTTTCTGTCTGTGCCCCCAGTGTCTAATTCAACTCACACTGATGTCAGAGAGACAGTTGTTTCAGGCCCTTAGAATTGCTCTCTATATTGTATCAATGCTAAAAAATATTTGGAAAGAAAGTTTTTATTGAAGTCATCATTACACAAAGAAGTACAACAACATTGTATTAAGCACATCTTTAATTCAAATAAAACATTCAGCTGATAGATATTAGCACAGGTGTAAATGAGGATCACTTTGACTATTCTGCTTCCAAGAAAACATATTAGTAGGCACTTGAATGATCCTTGATAATTCTTAACAGTAATGAGTAATAGCTCTGCTTTAACACCTGCTTCTCAAAGAAAGTGATATCATAACAGTTAAGTGCTCAAGGCGTTCTTATATTTTATTGTACACTCATTTCTGTACCTAAAGCACAATGCTTATCAGAAATCAATTATTTGCTAAGGTTTTATTACAAGTTAAGAAGTTTTTCATGGACATTCTATTCTATAAGCTCAAATAACAGCAGTTACAAAACCAAACAACTCCACAAAACTGCATAAAACTGCTACTTACTTTCCACTTTGAACTATGCCAAAGGAAAAACAAAGTCTACTAAGTGCTATAGAAACATTGTCCCTTCCAAGCTCCCTTTGATAAACATGAATCTCTAACTGCCAACCTCCTCCCTCTTCTATGCTGCTCTGTGTAGACTGAAAAAGAGGCTATGGTAGGCTGAACATTTCTCTTAATGTCATCTGGCTCAGTGGCAGGGATATTGCCTCCTATGCCACAAAAGCATCTCTATCCCAACCACCACTCCCAGTGTGCTTGCTTTTATTGGCAGGGCGATGGGAGATCCATGTGTCCTCAAAAATATTAAAGAAAAGTAGGGGAGCTATGAATATTTTGGAGGTACCAAGTTTCCTCATTTTGCATTAAGAAAGACAGAGGGTAAGGCAGGGTGGTAACTTAAAAAGTGACTAGCTACAGAAAACTAGAACTTGGTGGCTCCTATACACATGCAGGGAGGCTGTTCCAATGCATGGTAACTGCAGCACATCAGAGCAGACTCAGTCAAGTCTGCTGGAGTGTGGAAATTAATGTGCTCCAGCAGCCTCCACCATCGCATGGATCAGTGTCCCCATGCTGAAAAATGGTAGCAGGGTGCTTTGAACTAAAGCTTATCCAACAAGCTTTAGTTTAAAGCACCCTGCTACCATTCTTCAGTGCAGGGACACTAATACATGTGATGATCTGGGTAGTTTTAATTAGCATGGCTCTCAGAGCTGCACTAATTAAAGGTGCCCCCCCCATGCTTCCTGGAGCCTGTGTACAAACTCTCTAAGACTCTCAGTAGCACTAGAAGTGGCTCAGCATCATGTAAATGATAATGAGATACTGGTGATTTGACCAGCATAGGTTCTTGCAAAGCCTATTAAAAGTGTTAATGAGACAGATATGTCAAAATGAGGCCTGATTTCCAAAAGTGCAGTCGACAGCTTCCATTAAAGTTCTGGGTACTCAGAACTTTAAAAAGCCAGACTCCTTTAGTTAGAAGTTTAGCTTAAGTCTCCTGTTTTTGAAGCCCTGTTCTATGTCTTTAGGTGACCTGGTGGTCAATAATAGCTGATCATTTAGTCATTCGCCCAAAACACAGATCTGAAAGTGAATGAGGTTTCACTCATTATTTATACAAGGCAATTATTGTTGTTTGATAGCCTCCGAAAAAATAAAGATAGCAACAGATGGGTTTTTTAAGCTGCGTAATGTGATATGAATTCTTTAATAATGATTCAGCAGATAAAAAAAATAGAAATGAAAACAGTAACTGTACGTATGTTTTATCAAGTATACAACAACAACTTTGACTCAGCAGAGCAAGTTGTAAATGCCCTGCACATTAGATTAAGCCCACAACTGCCATTATTAACATGAGCTAGTAAGCCACAGTATAGTAAACAGCATTTTAATATGAAATTAAAAATGGGTTGTTTAACTTGTGTGAAAGCATGAAATGAAAAGCAAGAGGCAGAATACTGAAGCAGAATAAGATTTGTTTTTGCTGCATTATATTTGTATGTCTGGTTCATTTTATACTTGTTCAATTATTATGTAGAAGAAAAGTGTATATTGCTATCATCAAGATGGGACTAACTTTAGCCACATTTTGTTTTGCTAAATTTACCCAGAATAATTAAGTCTGTAAAGCTAAAGATCAAAGTTACTCTGAAGATGCCACTTGGCAGCAAACAAAACATTAAAAAATTTCAGTTAAAAAACAGCATATATATACCAGCCCAATATTTTAAATGAAGAGACTGAAAAATTGCTACCTACCTCTAGAGTGGAATACATATCCCTGGAAATGTATAGTATCAAAAATAATGATGGAAATAAGATAGACAACAAACAATTGTTAAATAAAACACTTGCAGTGAAAATATATCTGAGATCATGAAGCACACTGAAGCATTTCTAGCCATAAAGGACCCGTCAAAATAGACCCATGAAGCAAATTTTAGAGGAAAAGCAAATACAGGATCATCTCCTTATCTGGCATCAACAGTCATGTTTCCATTGAAGTCAAACACAATTTACACCAGGTAAAGTTCTTGAAAATGTAAAACGATTGATATCTATAGGCTTTAGATCAGATAATCTGGTGATCAGGTTATTCCCTAAATTAATCTAACAAAATATTGGGAGTTGAGAGATCTAACTCATTCACAGATGGCTGAAATGAAGGACAGAAATAAGATTCAAACATTGAGGCACATAAGATAAACTGATACTTAATTGAACAGCTGAAAAATTGCAATACTTAAGAAAAAAGCCTTAACCTCTCTGCACCTAAATTTTCTGATCTGTGCTCTAAGATCTGTGAATGCAAAATGTCACATACATATTTATTTTTATGAAACAAATAAAGTATATTGCTTCATAAAGGAAAAAGGCAGGTTACGTCCTGCCAGACGAGGTACAGATGAGCACATAGGATCAGATCCATACAGGTCCTTAGACTCCTAAACTCCAATTGATAACATGAGGAATCTCAATTGAAATCAATGGGAATTCAAGTATTCAAATAGAAGTTAGGTATCTAACTACCTTTGTGGGGCTAATACCAACTGCAATTGCTATGCTGAGAGGAAGAAAGAGCTGCTTCTTTCCTGGTGCTCTAGCAAAAATATAAGAGATTTTTACCTCTAAAATATTATTTATATATCTTCATTGAGAAAAAAAACCACATCTATATGAGATTATAATCTGACTATAGTCTTTTAGTAAAATGATTATTAAGTGCTGATACTTTGGTGATAGGTACCTAGAAGAACATAAAATAGGTAACTCTGCTAAACCAGATGGGACAACTGATGACTGATGTCGAGGAAAAAGCCAACTTGCTACATGGGTACTTTGCGTCAGTCTTTCACCAGTCCCATGGGATGTCCCTACCCATTATGGGACAGGGAGGTGCGTGTGGGGGTGATTACTTACCCTCTATCAGAATGCTGACTTCATGAAGGAACGCTGAGAGGCTGGATACCTTCAAGTCAGCTGGTCCTGACAGCTTACATCCCAGAATACTCAAGGAACTGGGTAGCATCATAGTTAAGCCCCTGGCAAAGATCTTTGAGAGCTCCTGGCTGTCTGGTGTAGTGCCCGAAGATTGGAAGAAGGCCAATATAGTGCCTATCTTCAAGAAAGGGAGGAAAGTGGATCCAGCAAACTACAGGACCATCAGCCTGACCTCTGTCCCAGGGAAAGTCTTAGGAAAGATTATCAAAGAGGACATTCGTAACAGACTGGCTGATGGCAGCATCCTGAGGGATAGCCAGCATGGGCTTGTTGCGGGTAGGTCGTGCTTGACTAATCTTATTTGCTTTTACGACCAACTGATCTATCACCTGGCCAAGGGAGAATAGATTGATGTTGTATATCTTGACTTTAAAAAAAGCCTTTGATCTGGTATCCCACGATCACCTCTTGGCAAAACTGGCCAACTGTGACCTTGGCCTCACCATGATTTGCTGGCTGGGGAATTGGCTCCAGGGTGAGACCTAGAGGGTGGTGGCTGATGGAAGTCAATTGTCATAGCGCTCTGTGACCAGTGGGATCCCTCAAAGCTCTGTCCTTGGGCCTTCATTAATGATGTGGACGTTGGTATCAGAAGTGAACTGGACAAGTTCGCCAACGACACCAAACTCTGGGGTAAAGCGTCCACACTTGAGGACAGGATGGTGATCCAGGCTGACCTTGACAGGTTCAGAAAATGGGTGGATGAGAACCTGATGGTGTTTAACACCAGAAAATGCAAGGTTCTCCACCTAGGGAAGAAAAACCTGCAGCATGCTTATAGTCTTGGCAGTGTTATGCTGGCTAGCACTATGGACGAAAGGGACTTGGGAATCATGATTAACCACAAGATGAACATGAGCCTTCAATGTGATGCTGCAGCAAGTAAAGCAAGCAAAATGCTGGCTTGCACCCATAGATGCTTCTCAAGCAAATCCTGGGACGTCTTTCTCCCATTATACTCGGCCTTGGTGAGGCTGCAGTTGGAGTATTGCATTCAGTTTTGGGCTCCATAATTCAAAAAGGATGTGGAGAAGCTTGAGAGAGTGCAGAGAAGAGCCACATGCATGATCAAGGGTAAGGAAAGCAGTCTGTATGATGAGAGGCTGAAAGCTATGGGACTCTTCAGCCTGGAAAAGCACAGGTTCAGGGGTGATGTGATGGCAGCGTGCCGCCATCAGCGACACCAGGAAAGAAGGAGGAGGGTCCCCGGGGACCGGCAGACCCTCCAGGGGACCCCGAGGTGACCCACTTACCTCCCGGAGGGTCAACAGCGCCGGAGTCAGGAACACGGCAGCAGCAGCGGCCGCTGCCATTACAGCTGCGTGAGCCGCTGCTGCGCTGGGCTTTAAGACGGCTGTCCCCAGCAAGGGGAACAGCAGAGCCAATTGCGGCAGCCGGTGCAGCTGTCACAGGAAAGTTTAAAAGCCTTGGCAAGCCTTGCAATGGGGGAGAGAGAGAGAGGAGAGGAGCAGGCAGGCAGCACATGGAGATTGCTGCAGCTCCTCAGGAGGCTGTCTCCCAGGCAGGCAGCACTCCCCCAGCCCAGAGGCTGAATCCTTCAACTAAAACTCCAGGTCCTCTGGAGGAATTTATCTCCAGGGATTGCCCGGATCAATACTCAGCCCCAGGAAGTCCCTCGGGGGCTGAGGAATGTTTCTTCTGAGGGACAAGAAGTGAAGAAGTACCATAATAGTAAGAAATACGGCCGGGTCTGAGGGTGTGCGGACGGGGTACCAGGATCAGCTCGAACTCCTGGACTAATGGGCCCCAGTTGACTGATGGACCTGGGTCTTTCATCGTGACCCCAGCAAACCAGCATGTGACCGGTTGGTGAGTGGACAGGGTGTAGGGGTGGCGGAGCCCCGTGGAACATCGGACCTCGCAGTCGTGAGTACCCCTCGGCAGGAGACCCCCTCTCGTGATTAAGATCTCCACTGAACACCTCTTTCAAATAACAAATTTCCATCAAAGTTGTGGCAGATGAGATGAGGGAGAGGGGCGACCCACGGGGGGGGTATCACTGAGTGCGACCCACGAACGTCATAGGTGATCTGGTGGCCACCTATAAGTTTATTGGGGTGCTCACCAGGACCTGGAGAAACATCTGTTCACCAGACCACCTCAAGAGATGACAAGGTCGAATGGTCACAAACTCCTCCATGACTGTTTCAGGCTGGACATAAGGAAGACCTTCTCTACTGTCTGAGCCCCCAAGGTTTGGAATAGACTGCCGCTGGAGGTGGTTCAAGCACTTACTTTAAACGCCTTCAAGAGACAATTGGATGTTTATCTTGCTGGGATCCCATGACCCCTGCTGACTTCCTGCCCCTGGGGAAGGGGGCTGGACTCGATGATCTTCTGAGGTCCCTTTCAGCCCTAATGTCTATGAAATTTATATAGTACTTTAGTTATGCAACATTTACTATTTAAGACTTTCCTAGGACCACATTAATCCTACTGCAATTTTTAAAATATAGTATCCATGTTTGCAAAGCCTTACTCACAGGAACAGAAACCAGTTATATATGCAGTAGTCCCTTCGATAGGATTCCAGATGGTTTCAATTAAACTCAGAGATATCACTAGCCAGTACTACACCTGGGAAGCTGTTGTTCATGGTTCAGTGGCCAGAGGTTGCTACTACTGGGAAAGATATCATTTGCTGCTGATGTGCATACTGAGCAGCCAAAAAGCACCTCATTTTGGTGGTAAAAAAGAAAATGACATCTCCCTCAGCAGTAGAGAACCTCTAGTCACACTCTGCTGCTGCAGCTTCTCTGTCCTCTTTCTACTGTTGGAGCTAGAGCAAGAGCTGGAACCAAAAATATTGCAGGGTGCAGGAGGGAGGGGGAAGTGGAGAAATGGGAGAATGCTCCTCTAGATCCAGTCCAACAACACCTGTCTTGGGCAGCACCTGGGTCTCATGCCCCACTCCCCACCATTTTTACACAACTGATCTAACCATCTGGTTAAATAATGCTTAGTAATCTAGGGAGAGGTTTGAAGGATTGGACTCAAAAGTAAAAAAGTATTGTCTTTTGAATAAGAATCATTAGAGGAACCATAAGTATTTTTTATTATATACAGCTATTCCTCACTTAACATCAAGTTACATTCTTGAAAAATTCAACTTTAAGCAAAACGATGTTACGTGAATCCAATTATATGTCACAGTAGTTACCAACTAGCAGGTGGGAGCCAAACAACACGATAACCAAACATTGTGCAACTTTAAATGAGTATGTTCTCTAATAGATCAGCGATGTAATAATGAAACAACGTTAATGGGATGATGTTAAGTGAGGAGTACCTGTATTGTAAGGTGATAAAAGCCTGTCTGAGCATCTGAGCTAGTGATGGGTACCCCTGAATAGTTCCTATTGTAGGTTCAGTTTGGGCAAGCCCCCATTTTTCAGATAAGTCTGGATATGTATCTGAAAGTTTAGGAGCCTCTGTGATTTGAAAAATCAGCCCAGCAATATTGAGAAAATAAATGATTTCTAGATATTCATGTTTTCAGTTGCAACAGAAATGATCTAAGAATAACCTTTGTGTGGTATTTTGGTATCTTCTTTTCTTGATAAAAACCAAGTTTTATCAAGCAGAAAAGTTTAGAATTACAAATAAATTAAAAAATTCCAGAAGACTGAACAAATATATTAAGCCTATAAAAGAAACCTTTCAGTTTCAATTCAGTCCAAATCTTCACAGATTGATGCTATTTTCTTCACAGTAATCCATTCATTTCTAATCAAAACCCAGACTCCTTATTTCTTATTCCACGTAAGGTCTTGAAAAAGGGGGTTTTCATTTCCATGAGACAAGGAATCAGACCTGAATAAAACATGTCTCATTGGGTGTTTTAGCCCCTCCACCCTTCCATTACTTAAATTTGACATTTTTCTCTAATTCAGTGATTTGACCTAAAGACCACTGAAGTGGGAAGACTGATTTATGTGACCTTTGGACCAGGCCCTAAATCTTTTCCTATTCTCCATAAATAAATGGTGGCACTCTCCTACAAAGTTTCATAGTTTCATAGTTTCACATTTGGTATGCTTGGAAGGGAGCTGAGCAGATCATCAAGTCTGACCCACTGCCATGGCAGGAACAAGTATTGGGGTCAAATGACCCCAGCAAGGTGTTCTTCTAGCCTCCTCTTAAAGACACCGAGGGTAGGAGCCATCGCCACTTCACTCCGAAGTTGCTTCCAGATCCTAGCCGCCCTCACAGTGAAGTAGTGCCTCCTGATGTCTAATCTGAATCTACCCTCTGCCAGCTTGTGACTGTTATTTCTAGTCACTCCTGGTAGTGCTTAGGTGAACAGGGACTCCCCCAATGCCTGCTGGTCCCCTCTGACTAGTTTGTAAATGACCACTAGATCCCCCCTCAGCCTTCTCTTCTGGAAGCTGACCAGGTTCAGCCTCTCCTCATAGGGCCTGCCTTGCTGACACCTGATCATGTGGGTGGCCCTCCTCTGGACCCGCTCCAAGTTGTCCACATTCCTCCTGAAGTGCAGTGCCCAGAACTGGATGCAGTACTACAACTGCGGCCTGACTAGTGCCACATAGAGGGGGAGGATCACCTCCTTGGACCTGCTTAAGATGCATCTGTGGATGCATGACAAGGTGCAGATGGCCTTCCTAACCATGTCCCCACACTGTTGGCCCATGTTGATTTTGGCATCAATAATGACTCCAAGCTCCTTTTCTGCATCTGCACTGATGAGAAGAGTTCCCCAGCCTGTAGGCATGTGGGTGATTCTTCTTCCCCAGGTGCAGCACCTTGCACTTGTCAGTGTTGAACCCATCCTGTTCTCATCTGCCCACCCCTGTAACCTGTCTAGGTCTGATTGCAGCCTATTCCTCCCTTCTAGCGTGCCCACATTCCCCCATATCTTAGTGTTATCGGCAAATTTGAATAGGGTGCTTTTTACCCCCTTGTCCAAGTCACTGATGAAGATGTTGAACAGCACGGGCCCAAGGACCAAGTCCTGGGGGACCCCACTGCCCACATCCTTCCAGGTTGAAAATGACCCGTCCATCACCACTCTCTGGGTGCAGCCCTCCAGCCAGTTAGAGACCCATTTGATTGTGTAGGTATCGATGCCACAGTCCCCTAGTTTTTTAATGAGAATGGGGTGGGAGACAGTGTTGAAGGCCTTTCTAAACTCCAGAAAGACTACATCCACTGCTATACCTGCATCTAAGGATTTTGTGACCTGGTCATAGAAGGCCACCAGGTTGGTCTGACAGGACCTGCCTCTAATGAACCCATGTTGGTTG
>JAGPOW010000261.1:221711940-221726970 GCA_030014935.1 Caiman crocodilus | reverse complement strand
AGGATTTTGTGACCTGGTCATAGAAGGCCACCAGGTTGGTCTGACAGGACCTGCCTCTAATGAACCCATGTTGGTTGCCCCTAAGCATAACCTCCCCTGTTGGCCCCTTGTGGACATGTACCAGGATAATTCTCTCAAAAAGCTTCCCCAGGACTGAGGTAAGGCTACTGGCCTATAGTTTCCTGAGACCTCCTTCCTTCCATTTTTGAAAATGGGGACAATATTGGCCATTTTCCAGTCCTCTGGCACCACACCAGAGCACCACGAATGCTTGTAAAGCTGTGCCAGGGGTCCCACAATGACCTCTGCTAATTCCCTCAGCACTCTGGGGTGGAGATCATCAGGACCAGCTGATTTAAATACATCCAGTCCTTCCAGAAGTTCCCTGACTAGATCCTCACTGACCCTATTCCTGGGTGTGCCTCCCCTGGGGCCTGAGGGGGTCCCAGTGGGTGGGCTGATCCAGTCCTTGCTCAGGAAAATGGAGTCAAAGAAATTGTTAAATAGGTTAGCTTTGTTGTCTGGTGTAACGACCAGATTTCCTAGCGTGTCTTGCAGAGGCCCCACATTACCCGGCACCTTCTTTTTGCCCGCTATGTATTTAGAAAAGGACTTCTTGTTGTCCTTGATCCAGGTTGCTAGTCCTAGTTCCATCTCTGCCTTGGCCTTCCTGACCGCCCCTGAGCTGGCCATCTCTGCCCTGGCCTTCCTGAGGTACAGAGGTATAGTCCTCCCTGGTGATGGCCCCTCCCTTCCATTGGGTGTACACCCTGTTTTAGCTAGGAAATGTTCCCGTATGCTTTTGGTGAGCCATGGAGGCTTTTGTGCCCTCTTGCCTCCTTTGATCCCTGTTGGGATTACCTCCCTTTGGGCTTGGAGGATCATCTCCTTAAGGAACGACCACTATTCTTGGACATCCGACTCCCCTCCCCTCCGGGACCTCAGTATCTCCCCCAACTATTCTCCTTACCTCATTGAAGTCCACCCTCTTGAAGTCCAGGGCTGCTGCCTTGCTGCAGGCTTTTGCCACCTTGTGGTGGCTGGTGAATTCCAGCAGGCGATGATCGCTGTCACCCAGGTGGTTGAGCACCCACAGTGCCCTCACAAAGTCATCACCTATGGCCAGCACCATGTCCAACATGTCTCAGTGATCCTCAGTCTGTGGTTCTAGGGCCTCATATACCTCTCCAGGATACTACATGTGGCTCTGGTGGAGTATATAGAGGGCACATCTACACATTTAGTTCCTGTAATAATATGTAATTGGTGCTACTGAGCATTAGCACAAACTAATGCTTTTTTGTGATGTTTAATGCTCATTGGACTAATCTATTGCACATGAGCATGGTTTTTGCCAGCTGTACTGATGTGTAGTAGAATTAGTCCAAAGGCCATTAAGCATCTTGTGTAGATGCACCCATTATAAACTGGAGCTCTTAAACATGGTGATTTTAGAACAAAGGAGAAATATACTGGACACGTCTACCTCTGTATTAATGCACTGTAATTATGGCAGAGCAGAGCAGCGGGGGGGCACAAGGCCACATGCGGAGCAGTGTGGGGAGTGCACAGGGCTGGATGCTGAGTGGGGGCGTTGCTTGTGGCTGGATGCACAGCAGTAGCAGGTCAGGCCTGTGGGTGGTGGTGACGGAGGTTGCGTGCAACCTTCCCCTCACCCCATTCCTGGGAGGAAGCAGAGGCCTGGGTGTTGAGTGCTGGTGCTCCATCCCTGTCTACCCCCCATAATTCTTGATGGGCAATTGGCTAGTTATTAATACATGAACAATCTATTGTGCACTAGACATACTGCAAATGTAGGCTTGGTTTAGTTACAATAAATGGAAAATATGATATTCAGCCATTTTTACCAAGAGCACTATCCCTGGGACTGATATATATATATACACCTGTAGCTTACATGACTACATCCTTTTAGTCTCTTGATTTTGTATACCTATCTGTTACTGTGCTGTGTAAGTCTGTTCAACAGATGCAAATGTCTCCTTTCAATTCAGAGAAATGCGTGTAGTATAATTGAAATATACCATAAAGGCTCTAATAAAAAACACTAAGGTAGGAATAGCCCCCCACTCTGGGGTTAGAAAGCATAATGAATATTTGGCTTAAGACAAGTAAATATGCTTTGCCTCCAGCCACAAAAGCTGGCAAGCATGCATGTACTCGAGACAAATTAATTTATGGGTGCAGCACCTTTCTTTGCTCATAAAAGTATTCAGTGCATATCCATAAAGTGAATGCATATGGAGACCTTGTTAATTAAACACTATTTTGCTTTTTTCCTGTTTGTTCATTGGTTTTAAAAAATGACCACAGCAAGCACAAGATCTGTCTCTCCGCAAATACAAACTACTGTACCCAATCCTCTCTCAGGTATATTTGAAAGGAAGCAAACTAATTATTTTTTAAAAAGATGCATTCTTTGGGATTTGGGAAATTGGCATCTAATCACCAGAAAACATATTATTGGTTGGACTTTTCAGAAGTGCTGAGTGACTACAGCTCCAGTTAAAGCCAATGGAAACTGTGGGTATTTCTGCAACTCAGGCCAATATTGCTCTGGCTGTCAGACATTTGGTGTCAAATTCATCCTTCTTCTTATCTCACTGAAGAAAACAACTCTATGCCAGGAATTCATTTGGCCAATGGTCTATTAACTAGTTTTGGTCATATGGTTGTTGAACCCATCTTTCTAATCAGCAGGAGAACTTTTTTGTTCTGGTTGGAATTGTCAAACAATTCCGAAGATATCCTGCTGCTTGGCTTCCAGACTGCTTGTCTCCTGCCGTGATAAACTGAAACCCATCCTGTCAGTTCAGTGGGAAGATAGGGAACACAATAACTGCTGTAAGAGACACTGATTAAAAGTAAAAAAGCAGGATCACTTTCCTTAAACAGAACCCTGAAATATCAACTTAAAATGGATTCCTTTATACTTCAGCCTTCCACCCCCTCTTTTCTGTTCACTTTTAACTGTATATGGGCAGAAGCATCCCTTGAACTCAGAGTTTCACACCTAAGACTTACACAATTGACAACATTTCTATCCTTGTATCCCCTCTTCCTACTAATGCCTACAGACATGTATGATATTGTTTCATAGTTTCATAATAATTTGGGGTCAGAAGGGACCTAAATAGATCACCTAGTTTAACCTCCCGACACTGGCAGGAGCGCACGCTGGAATCACATGACCCCAGACAGATGTTCATCCAATCTCTTTTTTAATTTACCCAAGATAGGAGCAAGGACCACTTCCCTAGGAAGTGTTCCGGATCCTAACCACCCTATCAGTGAAATATTTCCTCCTAATCTCTAACCTGAACCTATTCTCCAACAGCTTCTGGCCATTGTTCCTTGTCACCCCAGGTGCTGCTAGGGGGGAATAGGGCCCTTCCTATTTGCTGCTGATCTCCCCTAACAAATTTGTAGGCAGCCACCAAACCCTGACTCAGCCTCTGTTTGCTGAGGCTGAACAGATTCATGTCCCTCAGCCTCTCCTCATAGGGCCTGCCCTGTTGCTCTCCAACCAAGTGGGTGACCCTCCTCTGGACCCTCTCAAGGCAGGCCACATCCTCTTAAAGTGCAGTGCCCAGAACTGGATGCAGTACTCCAATTGAGGCCAGACCAATGTTGCGTAGAGGTGGTGTATCACCTGTCTGGACCGGCTTGAGGTGCATCTTTGGATGCACGACAAGATACGGTTGGCTTTGCTGGCTGGGGTCTGGCATTGGCGGCTCATGTTCATCTTGGAGTCAATAATGACTCCAAGATCCCTTTCTGCCTCTGTGCTCTCAAGGGAGGAGCTCCCCAGGCTGTATGTATGGTGTGGATTCCTTCTCCCCAGGTGCAGCACCCTGCATTTATCTACATTGAAGCCCATCCTATTACCATCTGCCCACTTCTGTAGTCTGTCTAAATCTAATTGCAGTCTCTCTCTCTCCCTTCGAGTGTGCCTACCTCTCCCCACATCTTGGTGTCATTGGCAAACTTGGACAATGTGTTTTCCACCCCCTTGTCCAAGTCATAGTTTCATATTTTCATAGTTGGTAGGGTCAGAAAGGACCTGAGGAGATCATCTAGTCTGAAGCCCTGCCATGGCAGGAAAGAGTACTGGGGTCAAACAACCCCAGCCAGATGTTCATCCAGCCTCCTTTTAAAGACCCCCAGGGCAGGAGCCAGCACCACTTCTTTTGGAAGCTGCTGATGAAGATGTTGAATAGTGTAGGGCCCAGGACTGAGCCCTGGGGGACCCCACTATTCACATCCCACCAGACTGAGTATGACCTGTCCACCACCACTCTCTGGGTGCACCCCATCAGCCAATTTTTGACCCATCCAACTGCGTAGGCATCAATGCCACAGTTGCTCAATTTATTAATGAGAATGGGGTGAGAGACAGTGTCAAAGACCTTCTTAAAGTCTAGAAAGACTATGTCGATGGTGACATCATCAGCCAGGGATTTAGTTACCTGGTCATAAAAGACCATCCGGTTGGTCTCGCAGGACCTGCCTTTGATGAACGCACGTTGATTTCCCCTGGGCATGATCTTCCCTGCTGGCCCCTCACAGATGTGATCTTTGATTATTTTTTCAAGGATTTTCCCCAAGACCAATGTGAGGCTTATGAGCCTATAGATTCCTGGGTCCTCCTTTCTCCCTTTCTTCTAAATGGGGACCACATTAGCTAGTTTCCAATCTCTGGGCACTTGGCCCATGGACCATGATTGCTTGTATAGCTGGGGCAAGAGCACAGCAATGACTGCTGCTAGCTCTCTCAACATCTGTGGGTGGAGGGCATCAGGGTCTGCAAAATTTAAAAACATCCATCCCTTCCAGAAATCCCTAACTATTTCTGTGCAGACCCAAGGCCTGGCAGTGCTATCCCCAAGATTGCCCCTATCTGTCATGGGAGAGCTGTCCTGGTCCCTGTCCAAGAAAACAGAGGCAAAGAACTTGTTAAAAATTTCGGCTTTCTTGTCTGGTGTAGCCACAAGATTACCATTTGAGTCTAACAGAGGCCCTACATCACCTAGTGCCCTCTTCTTACTCCCAATGTATTTGAAAAAGGACTTTTTGTTGTCTTTGATCCTGGTCGCTAGCTTGAGCTCCACCCCCACCTTGGCCTTCCTAATGGCCCTTCTACACTCACAGGCCAAGGAGGAGTATTACTCCTCGGTGGTGGTCCCTCTCTTCCACCGGGTGTACGCCTCCGTTTTGGCCCTCAGGCATTCTTGAATGCCTTTGCTGAGCCAGGGGGGTTTCAGAGCACTCTTACCCCACTTCCTTCTCCCGGGGACTGTCACACCCTGAGTCTGGAGGATCGTCCCCTTAAGGTATGACCATCCCTTGTCAATTCCTATATCCTGTTCTTTTGGGCCCTCAGTGCCTCCCTCACTAATCTCCTAAATTCGTTGAAATTGGCCCTTCTGAAGTCAGGGGCTTTAGTCTTGGTATAAGCCCTCAACATCCTGTGCTGGATGGTGAATTCCAGCAGGCGATGATCACTATCACCCAGGTGGTCAAGGACCTGCAATCCCCTCAGCAGGTCATCCCCAGTGGCCAAGACCAGGTCCAGCAAGGCATCTCCCCTAGTGGGGCTGTGCACCTCTTGGATAAGGTGGAGGTCCTGTATTTCAGCTAGGAACCTACGCGAATGGTCAGACCTGGCTGACTGCTCCTCCCAGCAGATATCTGGCTTAGTTTAGATCTCCCATGACAATGACATCCCTAGACCCAACTGTCTCCATAAGCTGTACTGAGAAAACCTGGTCTAGCTCAACCACTTGGCAGGGTGGTCTATAGTAGACACCTACCATAAGATCCCTTTCGCCTTGCCCCCCTTGAAGTTTCACCCATAGTGCCTCTGCCTGACCTTCTTCTGCTCAAAGGTAATTCTTGACAATGTGAGTTGCTCTTTGACTTAGAGGGTAACACCCCCCCGTCACGCCTTTCCTCCCAGTCCTGTCCCTTCTATATAGTGTGTATCCCTGAATGCCCACTGTCCAGTCATGGGTAGGATCCCACCAGGCTTCTTATAGCTCTTTTGATCAACTAGTTATTGTTTGATTGTCATTTGTTTTTGCAACACAGTAGTGTGAATTATCTGTCATGTATTCTACATATAGGAAACGACTGCCAACTTTACAGTGTAACACTCCCTATGATGCACTTGGGTAAATAGTTGCATCCTATCCAGTTCCACTATATTTAGAATGTTTAATACTTTCTGTTAGGAAAAATGTTGAAACCTTTGTTTGAAGACCTTCAGTACCTCCATGATTTGCAAATGCACTTTGAAATTTGGCAGTAGGATTATCTAGGAATCAAGGAGATGTCTGTTGTGAACACCGTGTAAATCTATTCAGATTTGGCTAAGTTATCAGATGTCATGAACTAACCCTTTCTGTCTGTTTCACACAACACAGCTTGTTTTTGTCTTTCTACCAAAATTTCCCCAAGAGTCTGTGTTATTCTCAAAAGACAAAGGAGTTAAACTTTTAAAATGCTAAAGCTTGTTTATTTAGAAAACCTTAGCTTACTGATCTGTTCTTCCCTCCTGTAATCCTGGGGCTAATGCAATAACTTACACATAACACACTAAAAGGTATCCACACAACGTCTACTGGTGCTGCACATGCACTGAACTAGCATCTTGGTTTAGCAGCCAATACCCAGGGCAGAAATTCAAGGAGGAACAGCCATGCTGCATTCTCTATCAAAACCCTTTGAACTAAATGTAGGTGTGCTGAAATGGGAACCAGGACGGCATAAGTTCTAAGCTCTTATACTGACTGGTGCTAATTATGAGGTCTTTCACTGAACAGAATTCAGTTCTCATATGGCAAACCCAAGACTCAGTCTGATACTGTCTCTCTGAACAAGTCAGAGAAATATTTGTGTTGAGCTATGCTACCTGCAAGAGGATTACAATGGCAAAGCAGTTAAAGCATCTCACTGCTGAGTCAGTGAGAGTTTCCATAGACATGTGCCCAAGGTCATCCTCCCAGTAAATCCAGCCATAAATGGGCACTTAGTAATTCAAGATGGGAAATCAAGGCACCAGACATAATGCTAGCTATTTTACTCCCAGAAACTGGATTGCCTTAAGCATACTAGTTATGGGTCCTAAACATGGGATGGACTATTGACTGTGTGCCTGCCTCCATTTGATTAAGCGCTCCCACGCGGCCTTAGCACAAACTAAAGATTGTGTCAGTCCTGGGCTCGCAGGTGTACCCCACAGGCTACCTCTGCTGACATCAGGGAGTCCCCTTAACTCATCTGCCACGACTTGGGATGTTGCTTCCGTAGAGGGGTTCCCCTTTGGGGCAGCCTCCAGGGTTGTTGCGCCTCCCGGTGGGCACTCACAGGGCTCTGACCTCCCCTACACCCCGGCCACTCGCCACCTTGGGCTGATGATCTTTGGGCCCCTTTGGTATCCTCAGCTCTTCCCCAACCTCTGCCTACGGCTTGCCAGCCATGTGCCTGAGTCTTCGGGCCTGATGCAAGGTCCCCAAGGTCCTCCGGCCTGGTCCCTCCAATAGGACTCCCTATCGCTCTATACTAAGCACCCTGTGACATGACGTGCCTATTCCACCACCATGATAACTAAGGTCCCTAAACTACTGGGCCAGGAGGCCCAAAGGGGGGCCTCTGGCCTCTGGGCCATATGGATTGCCCTGGGCTCGGGATCTACCACCCTGGCATCTCACCCCACTGGGATGTTAAGTCCCCGCCTCTTCCTAAGGCCGCCATGGGCCACGAAGGTCCACTATCCAACCCCACTTCGGGTCTTCGGCTGCCCTCTGATGCGGCTCGACAGGTCCCCATTGGACACGCCCTTTTGTTACCTCTTCTCCGAGGCTCTCGTGCAGGCTCATGCCTAGATCTCAGCGCTGGCTTGCCCTGACGCTGCTCTCTCAGCTCCTGCCTCCGATTCCTCTGCCAGTGCTGCTACTGGTTCTGCTGCAGGTGCAGCTGGTAAATCCCTGGTTGGCATTGCTCTCAGCTTTACTGCCGCTTCTGCGGCTGACATTGCTACTGGCTTTCCAACTGGCTCTGCGGCTGGTGTTACAGCCGGCTTCCCTGCCGGCTCTGCTGTCGGCGTCACTGCTGACTCCGTCAGAGTCTCTCCTGGCTCCTCCCTTGGCTTTTCACGTTGCCAGGCACAGCAGCTGATCCCCTCCATGTGAGGGCTCTCCTCTCCAGCCTCCACTTATCAGCCCCCCTGCTGCATCATCGGAGCCGATTCTTATTTCTCTCAGGCGGCATCTTCTGTCCACGCTGCTCGGATGCAGCTGGATACACATGCGGCTAATCACCCTCATCGGTGGTTTCGCCACGCGCATCTCTTCTGGCTCTTCAGGCTCTGCAAGAGGTAAGTGGGGCTCTCTTTTGGCCTGGGGCCCTCCTGCCACCCCAGCTCTCCTGGGACAGACCGATATTTTAATACTGTCTGCAAAATGGGACCAGTCCTTTATAAATAGCCCACTTTTTCCAGGTTAGAATTCCACACCTGGTCCTCAGAGGATAACAGCCTACTCTTAGTGTTAGGTACTTCCTGATTTTTTATCAGTGCTTCCTCCATTTTCACTTTGTTGCATAAAAAGAGAAAATGGATATTAAAGGTTTAGTTGCAGTGCAATCCCTCTTCCCCCCAAATGATTCAATCTCCTCATGGCCCAGGATCAGGATTTGAATCCCAGCATCAAAAACTAACTTATTTACCCTAATTTCAAAACCTGTCATGAGACATCTCACATGCCTTGTTACAGGTTTAGAATTAGCAGGTATTTAGTCAACATGCTGTGGAGGTGTAAGATACCTGGGACGAATATGACTGAGTTCTAAGCAGTTTATTTGGTTTGTTTAGGCTAACTTGCATTATAGCTGATTTATATATAGGAAATATAGCCATCATTTAGCATTGCTACACAATGAACAGTTGACAAAGCAGTTATATTATGGGCCTGATAGGCTTGCAGAATCATTAGGAACATATACACTTTTAAGAAATAAAAACACTGTTTACACTGAACTATGCCACAAAAATCACTTCCTCAATTTTAGTTTCATGCAAGTTCAAAGAGATTTAACGATCATGGTTCCTTGAGAAAAACCTCTGTTTAGGCAAGAATTTCTCTGTTCTGTCAGTCTGATCCTCGCTGAAAGCAGGATTTATTTTCTACCTCTGATTATTATTATTGTTACTTATAATTTACGTGGTATCATAAGTTAACACAATGCTGGAGCATAAAAACCCTGCCTTCGAGAACATAATAGGTAAAAGCATGAAAATTATTATACATAACAAACACATTGTTTGGTATTATGCTAAAAATGCTTTATATAGATACCAATAAGAGATGCATTTGTGACTCACAATGCTGAAAGAAACATTAGGTTCAGGCTGGCTGGCTAAGACTGCCCAAACAGCTTGATCCACTTTTCTTCAGACTCCTTAGTTATTTTTGTGTAACCTGAACTTTTTAGACAAAAGTTGCTCCATGGATCAGTTGTTCAATGTCTGTCTCACAGATATTTCCCTTCTATTTGTGATTAGATAACACTTATGTGGCAATTGCAAGTTTATGTTTTATAAATTGCCTTTTAATGAGATTTAGAAGGTGGAACAAGAACATGGAGTGATCACAATGAGTTGATGAAGTTAAATGAATAAGGATTAAGCTGATCAAAAATGAATAAGTTGATCAAAAAGCAAAAAGTTTCTAGGGACATGGAAAGGTCCAACTATCACCAAACACAGCAGCAAAACATTTCTATGTCATTATTACTTCATGGAATTACATAGCAGGAAAATAGGAACAATTAGGTCAAAGATCTAGTGCCTTATTCCTGACATAGGCTGATTCTTGATCCTCTGTATCAAGGGAAAATGTACTGCCTTTGCTACCTGTGGATCTTGTGGGGAATCTTCCTTTAAGGGAAAATAGGAACACTTGAGCACTTGTAGTTGGGACTGGAATATTTTACATTGGATGATGACACTTAGACTTTGCACGACAACTAGCAAGTGCTTGTCGTTGCCACACAAAATGATATCCCTTTCCTCTGCAGTGACATATTAAACACTAAACCTTGCTCTGAGTTGTTCCAGTTATTCAGATATGCTGAGTCACAAATTTAAATTAAAGCAATCCCAGACTCTCTCAACAATTCAGAGATACTTTGGCCCCAAATACATATCTTAAAGGTGGTAAGAAGGTACCAGATTTGCAGAGGGACACACATCTCAGTAGGTTTAGAGTCTGACTCAATTGCCATTCCTTAGCATTATGAAGAGCTAAACATGGGGGGAAATTTATACCGTAATACTTATGCCCCAAACCAGAAGGTCTGAGCATACATTTAGTAGGATTAGCTTGAGGAGCTACAAATCAGTAGTGTAACTAGGAGGGAGCTGATCAAGGGACTAGCTCCTATGTCCAGGCAACAGCTCCAAGGGGACACTGGAATTCTACCCTGATTCCCTCTGGGAAGCCTCTCAGACAGGAATAGTCCTGCCCCTCCTGGACATAGGAGCCAGGTATGGGGACACAACAGTAGCAGCTATGGTCTTTGGACATGTCTACACAAGATGCTTACTGTGCAGTAGCTCCTTACTACTGAGCAATAGCGTCACGGGGCATGAATCCTGATGTGAAACTACTGTGCAGTAGGAATGAGCTACTGTGCACAGTCAACATCAACAAAAAGCCATGTGCAATAATGCTGACAACTGTGCAGTCATTTACAGGGCTGGACACAGGCATGGGCAAACCATCCCAAAAATGGTCATTTTTTCCCTGTTGTCTGCTTATTATCCTTGTCTCTGGCAAAGGGGGGCCCATTACTAAAAGTTCATCCAAGGCCACCAGGGGTGTAGGTATGGTGCTGACTACTTAGTACTTGGGCATGCAAGTACTAAATGACTGTGCAGTAACAACTGTGCAGCCAGTGTCTCATGTAGGCACACCCTTTGAGTCCTTAGGACAGGTAAGATTGGCCTAGTTCCTACAACCTGCTTCCCCTCCCTTTTTCTCTGGCATTCTACCCCCACTCTATGCCCCACACCAAAGGCAGATTTATTGTTACTTACTTCTTTGCTACAAATACTTGTGATGGGCTAGCTGGCAATGACTTAACCCAGAGGTTTTGAAAGGCCAAAAGATGATTGGAGGACTTGGGATTCCCTTTCCTCACCAATCAGGCCCCAGAGACTCACCCTCTGTGTCCCCTGATTGGCCCCTTGGGTCACCTGGAGGGGAATAAAAGGGGCAGTGGAGCTGATTCAGGGGAGACTAGCGATGGACCCCAAGGAAGGGCCTTCAATGAGCTGGCAGCGGGGTGGGAGCAGTTGCTCCAGAAGAACCTGAAGGAGTGGGACCTGCAGGCAGCATTTGGACCTTAAGCAGCATGGCATGAGGCCAGCAGGAGAGGATCCCGCTGGGCTCCAGGATCCCCTACAACAGGCTGGCAGGAGAGGCTCCCCAACTCCAGCAAGGATCTGAGCAGTGACCTGAGAGGTTCCCAGTGCTGCTTCCAGCTCCTCCAATAAGCTTGATATGGGGCCAAGGCTCCAGGAAAATCAAGACCCTTAGCAGCTTGGAGTAGTGTCACCATTGATGGCTGTTTCTACCTACCACGTGGGAGATACGATTTCAAGTCCCAGCTGGGGTGATGTGGGATGAGTAAGATAACTTGGAGCAGATCTTCTTGCAGTGGAAAGGACCCATTGTGCTTTCTCCCCCTCCAGGTACCTAGGCCCTATATTTCTTTGACATTTTGTATTTTGTGCCTTTTTATACTTCACCAACCAGTATTGTTTATTCTGCTGTTTGTATTTTATATTTTGTTAACCCTGTTTTTTATAAATGATTATAAGTGATTAACCTTTGTTGAATCCTGCCCCCTTGGGGCATTGTAGTGTCCCCTATACCCCCTGCTTTATGCCGGTTATGTTTCCAGTACTGTTCTTTCATTAAAAGGTATATGGTTAAGTCTGGCTGTGGTCTATAGGGGGAGGAGAGTCCCTACACCTCCCACAGCACTTGTGCACCTGCTTTGATCCCTTCAATTGGAGAGGGGGTACTTGGAGTACCGCCTGGGTTACATAATAATGAACAAAAAACTATCTCGTCCTTTTCTAAATCTAGCCACAATTTCTTAATGACCTCCTGTGGTGGTGAATTACAGTCTAACTACCCACTGCCTAAAGAAATATTTCTTTTTCTTGTCAGAAATGCATTGCCTTTTCTGTTCAATACTCTCCTTCTTGGTCTTATATCATGCAAATTGGAGAAAATGGAGGGAGCGATCAGTTCTCACTCAGTCCTGCAGAACTGTATTTCAGTCAAATTTCTTTTAAGTATTTTTAAGATTAAAAGTACTCTAAGTTGTTGCAGACTGATTCTGCAGAAGACCACCATCCCATTACAAACTTTTCTGTCATCTGCTTTACCTTTCACTGTTTCAGTCTCCAGTTAGCCAATAAAACCAGGACACTTTCGGTATGTTCATGCCATTGTTATAGGGAATGCCAATAAATATCCAGTATTATTAATCCCTTTACATTTTTTGTTTGTGCGGGGCCAAGTACAACATGACTATAATGGCTCTCTAGATTCCCTAGGTGCTGCCACAATAGATAAACACTCTCGCTAGTACCTTTTTACATCCAAGTGGCCCATCTGCTTATTGAAACTGCTGATATATACTGGTCAGACACTTCATAGTGATTCTCAGTATTATTTGTCCTCAGAGAACACAGGAAGTTCAGAGTCCCTCAGCAGACCGGAGATGTTTTATTTATTACTTTTGTTTATGAATAGATGTCATGTCTTTAATCAAGATGAATTTCATCTTATGTCCTATGGCTCAGTCCCTTTCAAGGAGGTGGTAAGAGATTCTAGATGGAATTAATATGTCCCACCTTTCATATATATATATTTTTTTTTATTCTGATTGTTGATATCAGCAAATTGCATCAATCCCCTTCTTCCTTCAAATCCTAAGTATATCAGATAACACTATTCCTAAAGCTTGCACCTGGCATATCCTATTATTTTTTCTCTTTAATTGGAGGAGCACCTGTTCATTATTTCTTTGTTTTTTATCTTTTAACCATTTTTCCTTTCCCTGCACTGTGATGAGTGGACTCAGGTTATTGGAAACTTTATTCATTTCTTATCGTACCTTTTGCAATCCTAGTAAATTATATCTACCAGGTTGTCTTTATCTATAAATTTGTAACTTTTCCAAATCCTGCCAGATTGTATTATATTTACTTGAACTCTACATTTCCCCAGACCTGAGATGAATCTTGTGGAGTCCTGAGATCCTACTTAGAGTATCTTCTGAAGATACATATTAACAGCTTTCAGGTTTTTAGAACTAGCTGCTGATGTTGCCAATATCTCAGCATTTTTGCATTCATAACTTTTTAGAATTCCCAGTTTTATCTGCCTTGGTGATTTATTTCACTTTCACTTATTTTCAAATTGTGGTATAATGTCCTTAAAGGAGGCCTCAGGTCTTCATTACATAAACTATCAGGGAGCATTCATATGTGCGTGGATGTTTGGTTCCTTGGGGCAAGTAGCAGCAGTGCACCTTGAACACTGCTGCTTGTCTCTGAGGAATGCCTGTGCCTCTCACGCTTTGATGTGTGGCAAGTTGCCCCAGGTAGGGTAGAGAAGGCTAGGGCAGCACTGTGCTGGTCCCAGCTGACTTATCTGGGGTCCTAGGGGAAGCTTGAGGCTGCAACAGTGGCAATTCTGCCATATGGAGCTGGCTGGCAGCTGCAGCATGGCTCTGGGCAGCCTGGGTCCACTTTTCAGCAGTGCACACTGGCCAATTGTGTTGTGGTGGGGTTTTTTTCCACCTTTTTTTTTTTTGACCCCTGGGTATCTAGGGGTCAGAAAAACCCACGGAAAAAAACCCTGGTGCAGCACATGCTCAGGCAGCGTGCCCTTGCAGTGCAGAGAACACTGCATGACTGCACTTGTCTGGATGCACCGTCAGATTCTCTGTGAAACTGTTCTTACAAAAGCAATTTCACAATTAATTGTGAGACTAGTGCAAAATATTCACTTGACTTTACAACCGTACTAATTTCTATATGCAGCCTAATCTCAGGCCTATGACTTTACCACATGTCAAATGAGAAGTGGGAATAGACCTGAAGTATGAGACATTCAGCTATGATGGAATTAATTGGAAGGAGTGATTTTTCAGTGATTGTTTTCCCTTTGAGAGTGTACTGAACTGTTATTCCAGTATGTCATGAAGCATTCAGTTTGTTGCAGTTGCACTTGTGTATGAGAAATTTAAAGGTATCTTAACTACTTGTGTTTAATTAAAGATTTTATAATGCTCAATAGAAGAGGAGTAGTAAGCCTGGTTTCCTAGCCAAGGCCAAACTTGGTCATTACTCAGTGTTCAACACCAGCCGTGGCCAGCTTTGGCAGGCATGCTACAAGTTAAGCCCTGCCCCTCCTGAAGTGCTGCTCTGATTCTCTTTCTCTCCTCTAGAAGAGTGCCTGATAAGAGTGTGACCCAAGAGGCATCAAAAGGGAGGTCTCTGGCTGTAGCTGCATGAAGTGGAGTGGGGCCAGAACCTACTAGAAAAGTAAGTGTCGTGACCAACAGTCAGGTTAACCCTTCCTTGACTCTGCAACCACTGCATGTTTATATGGTGAGAGAGGATCCAAAGCTGTGAATTTGGTGGCAGCAGCAGGGCCAGAGAAAGGTTAACTTTGCTCTTGGTTGCTCAACAACTCTTCCTACAGAAGCCTGACCCTGCTCTCTCCTTGCTCTGCTCTAAGCATTTGAAGGCTTGAGTCTCCCTAGTGCCTTTCTGGTGCCTCCCTTTAGTGAGTGCCAGGGATTTGTGTGCTACATATTTCATAGTTTCATAGTTTCATAGTAACTAGGGTCAGAAGGGGCCTAGAGCAGGCCATCTAGTCTGACCTCCTGCCAATGGCAGGAACAAGTGCTGGGGTCACAGGA
>JAGPOW010000261.1:221693883-221711840 GCA_030014935.1 Caiman crocodilus | reverse complement strand
GTAGCTGCTCCTTTGCTCAGCGAGGGCTCATGTGTGGCCGAGACCACACGTGAACCCTATCAGGAGTCTTCTAGCCTCCCTGCTCAGCTCCTAACTGCTGAGCAGCTGTCTATACCAAATATACCACAGGTTGGTCACCCCTATTCTATACACTTGACAGAAGGTCTGATTCTGTGAGGTGCTCAGCATACTCAATTTCTATTCATGTAAAAGTAAGGCCTAAATTGCCAGGTTATGGATTTTAAGACTAGAAAGGACCTTGATGATTATTAAGAATGACCACCTGGGTAAATGAAGTATTAGATTTTCAGGAAAATAACCCCCATATACTCAGTGATCTCTGGGTGAACTGAAGCCACTCTTTCAGTATTCATATAAAGAATTCAAAAGAATGGAAAATCTACCCTTTCATCCTCACATTAAAAAAGTGTGCAGTTGGTATTGTTTCAGAATTCAGCTACCAGTCACTGAATCATTAATGCCTTTATTTCTTCAATTAAAGAAATAATCTGCAACCTCCTGGAGGAGTGGGCTACTTTAGCCGAATTAGCTCTGAAGGCAGACCATTGCTTCCATCCTGGCCGGAGCCATTATACACTGCTTTCCCTGCTGGCACATTGCCTTCTCTTCCTCCACCCAATCCCATGCTGCTTCCCCCTGACTTCCCTACAGTGCCAGCCTCCTGCAGAATTGCAACAGAAGTCCCTCACTGGTGAATTGCTGCAGACATTTGGGCTTCATGGGCTAAATCCTATCATTTGATAGGCTGGATCCAGCTGACCCCCACTGTAATATAACATTATACAATCACAGATTTAAAGATTTTTCAGAGCAAAATGAATTGAAGGACAATTGGAGGATTGCGCCAAAAGGAAATCTCATGTGGTTCAACAAGGACAAGTGTAAAGTCCTTCACCTAGGACAGAACAGTCTCAGACCGGGGACTGACTGACTGGGCAGCAGCTCTGCAGAAAAGGACCAGAGGGTTACAGTAGATATTGAGATAAATATGAGCCAACAGTGTGTCTTGTTGTCAAGAAGGCTAACAGCATACTGGGCTGTATTGGTAGGTGTGTTGCCAGTAGGTCAAGGGAAGTGATTATTCCTCTCTGTTCAACACTGGTGAGGCCACATCTGAAGTATTGTGTTCTGTTTTGGGATGTCCGCTTCAGAATGGATGTGGACAAATTGGAGACATTCCACTGGAGAGCAACAAAAACGGTAAGAGAGCTGGGACACATGATTCATGAGGACAGGCTAAGGGAACTGTGCTTATTTAGTTTAAAGACGAGAAGACTGAGGGGGGATTTAATAGCAGCCTTCAACTACCTGAAGGGGAGTTCAAAAGAGGATGGAGCTAAACTATTCTCAGTGGTGGCAGATGACAGAACCAGGAGAAATGGTCTCAAGTTGCAGCAAGGGAAGTTTAGGTTAGATATCAGGAAGAATTTTCTCACTAGAGGGTAGTAAAACACTGGAAAATGTTACCCAGAGAGATGGTGGAAACTCCCTCCCTGGAGGTTTTCAAGACTAGCTAGACAAAGCTTTGGCTGGGATAATCTTGTTGGGGATGGCCCTGCTTTGAGCATGCGGCTAGACTAGATGACTTCCTGAGGTCACTTCCAGCCTGAATTTTCTATTATTCTGTGATTAAACTTGCAAGGCTTTAAATATAGCCTTTGAACTGCAGAAATAATAAAAAAGTAGTCATCTATTATGCTTCATATTTTAATGTATCCTCTGTTTCATTTTTTAAGGATTCTCAAATACTTTATAGACATTCAACATACCAATATTGTTGTACCTACCAAGGAAATGCAGCCATCTGGGCAGCAGTTACAGTGATATCATCAAGACTCCAGAAAAGTTTCAACACATGAAACAGGAGAATGCTATACTTACTAGATATTATAGAAAGGCTAAGACAAGAGGACACAACTATATCATTCATTCATGAATTTAAACTTTTGCCCATTTGTGCTACAAATGACTGTGTTCCTTTCTTTTTAGAGACTGCTAGCTCAAGCTTAGGTACTAAACAAGTTTTAACACTGTGCAACAGAATTCATCTGAATAAATTCAGATTTCATGGAAGCTACATGAGAAAAACATATGGTACAATTTTCTAATTTAATTTATGTTGTAGTTTGTTCATTAACTGACCACTAGCTATATTATCAAAGCACATACATTGCAATTAAAAAAATTAAGAACATAGAACTCAGATATCAATTGACAAATTAACCTAATAAACCAACTAAAAGATGGATGCAACACTTTTTAAAGAAATTAAGTTTGCAATAACAAAATGGGCAAAGGGAAAAATGACAGAATTCAAATATCTGAACTACCAGATAGCACCCACAAATCAGTGTTAGACGTTTTCATGTGCAATAAGAGCTAATTGCAGATATATTTCAGCATAAATGGGAAGTTGAAGTGCAACCATTTAAAAATATGACCCTAATGATAAAATATGACATGGCCCATAAAATGTATATAACAATCAGACTAATAACAAAAGGATTATTTTTGACACATTGGACTAGATCATCCTGGTATAACTCCTAGTTCCTGTCAATTGAGGTATACCAAGAATGAACTTCCCCCTTAAGTCAAACAGTATACTGTATTCTCATATTGTGTTTCCTGCAGATACCTGTATAAAGATTGTATGCTTGAACTACTCTACCTGAAAAATTCCATGTTAAACTACAGACATACACATGAAAACTGTCTTCTAAGAAAAACACTTATTAAAGAGGTACATCAAGCAAACAGAGGTTCTAAGAAAGATTACATAATACTTCAGGTTAACTAATTATCCTAATTCACCCCTGCTAGATGCACATTTTCATTTAACCAGTAAATTCATAATGAATAAGCTAAGTGCTCTAGTCTTAACATTTGGCTTACAAGTTTCAGTTAGAAAAGTTGATGCAATGCATAATGTGGTCATGGCAGTGCAGACTTAACCCTTTAATTCCATAGTTACTCTTTCAGCGCTTTGGTTGGGCAGTCAATTAGCAAAAATCATGGTCTGTTTCATTTATTTTCCAGCAGACTGAGCATGTGAGGAACTTTCTACAGTATATTCAAACTTTTTTCTACTGGGATGGATTTTTCAAACTGAGCATAATGTACTTTAAAAAACAGCACATGTTTCTAAGAGCAACCTTATTTATACATTTTATAGATTGCTATGAAAGTGTACATTGTGACTTGGAGCTTGAGAAATGTTAGGCTTTAGAGCCTTGAAATTAACTTAATGGAAAACTGCCTGTAAGAGGCAACTATGCTCCAAAGCTCAGGTTTAAATATGGATATAATTATTTGTGACCAGTCAGAGACTCTTTGCAAGAGTGAATGCAATTGTTAAAATATTTTTTTAGGTTGTCAAGTACATGGATATAGATTTCAGTCATTATACCCACACAGTGGGCACATAGCATCAGCGGTCACTAACTGAGATGCTGCTGCTACTGAGCAGTATGGTTGGAAACAACCCATGCGCTGCTGGGACTGTGCAGTACTGGCAGGTACAGTGCAGTCATTTAGTACTTGCTTTAGCATTTTAGTACTTGCTTTAGCAAGCACTAAACGGCTGTACAGTACCAACCACAGTGGGGCACATGAGTAGACGTGCTCAGTATAGTTTAATTTAACTTAGAGAGTGAACCCTTAAAACCTATCTGAAATGTTACAGGGCCATTGTGAAAGATGATAGTGACCTTCAGCCCCCCGTCGCAAATCCAGACAGCAATACTATCTTGTTCCCTCCAAACTCTAAGAAGAAATGCCTTTCTCTGTTGAAAATATTGGCAGAAATCAAGAGAATGCTGCTTTCTATACCAACAGTTTGTGAGATTAGTTTAGAATCAGCAACCTTATTTTTTTTGTTTAAATGGGTAACTGAATTTTAACATAATCAGAATTACGGCTACCTCTTTAATCATGATGTTCTAGTGAGACATAAATAATAATAAATGACCTAACTGGGAATTAGATGAAGGTCTCTTGGTTGCTATCCTTGTGTTCTGTCAACCAAAACCCGTTAGAGCATCTCTCTGATCTAATGACTGTTTTTGTTGATTTGTTTTTCAATGGGACTATAATTTCAGATAATAGTATACATAAAGCAGCCTGGTACCTCAAAGTTACCTACTTGGGTAGTGGCAAAAAAAAAAGGAAATACACTTTCTGAATACTTTTGCCCTTTTCTGACTTGGCTTTAAGTTCAAGTAGACATGATATGCACTGAAGTGAATGTAACCTGGGTGGCGGTCCAATAGTTGTCACCCCTGCCCAATATCAGGATGGTGTGGTGAGAGTGGGACAGGGCTCCCGGCCAGCACCAATTTACTTTCCAGCAGGCCCCTATGCCCTACAAAGCAGCATGTGGTCCCAAGAAGGTCTAACACTTAACTGATTTAACTATTCACACTTTATTTACAAAACAAGAATAATAGGAAAGGTTACTTACAAGTGAACTTAAATGGCATAACCAAAATCATAAAACAAACCAGAATGCATTAGTCAACCCTTGACTCAAGAACCACAGGTAGGGTAAGTGGCAGCTTTCGGTCACTGCTGAGATGCTACCACAGGGAAGTACAGTGGTCACTTCCTGCAACTCCAACAGGCTTCCCAATAAGTGACAGACTGCAACAGGCTAAGCTCTTCTGGTCTGTAGCTATCAAATTGTATCAAATCCCAGCCCCCCAAAGAGGCTGAAGGGTGACCCTCTGTGGCAACCAAAAAGGCAAGCAACAAAGTAGGCTCCTGCAGCAATCAGCATGACCCAAGCACAAAGCTCAGGGACCCCATCCAATGACAATCAGCTGCAGAATAAAGGACAGGCCTGAGTCCCCTCTGGGGCAGTCAGTGGCAGAGGGTCAGCAGCGCAGGCAGCTCGCAGGGGTTGTTGCTTTATATCTCTGCTCCAGATGACTGGCCGGCACCCCACATGCCTCATGGCTCCCCAATCCCACTCTGAGTACTGGCCTGTGCCCCATTCTCCCAGGGACCCTCGTCCTGATGCTCTGCTGCTTCTCAGGATCTCAGTGCTTTGTCTGCTGCTGTCCCGCTTCCCCGGGTAAGCTAAGTGGTTTCCTCAACTCACTGGCCCAGCTCCCTGTTCCAGATAAGGACGCCACCTGCGCTCCTGGCCACTGCTTCTTCTCCACAGTGGAGTGGAGGGCTGACTGCCACCCCCCGCCTCTGGGATGCCTGGCACATTCAGCACACTGTGAGGAGGCCTTAGGGCACCAGCCCTCTGCCCAAGCCCTAGCCTCTGCTCCCTCTCTGCTTCAGGGCCGGAGGCACAGCCGACTGCCACTTCTTCCAGGGCCTTTGAGGCTCTTCAGAGGGGTCTCTGCTTCCTCTGCTGGGTCAACTCACCCCAGCTCTTCTTAGACCTCCTGCATCATTCCCCAGAGTCACTGTCAGCAGCCCCCACGTACCAGGTCTGCTGCTGCTTTTATCCCCTCCTGCAGTCTCCTCCTGGCTTGCAAACTGGCCAACCAGGGTGTTGGGCCCCCAACTCCAGCCATCCCCCTTCCATGTGAATGAGGGGATTGAAAACCCCTTCTCTAGATTGGCTTCTCCTTTTCGACAGGGCAGGGCTCCCAGGCTCTACCCTTGGGGTTGCTCAGAGTTCACTGGCACTGTTTCTAGTCGAGGGGAAGTATCTCAAGCCAATCTGGTGAGCCCACACTGGCAGTCTGTTACACGAAATTCTTGACAATCACACATCTTGAGACCTAATCCACTTGAAAGTCTATTTTCATTAAATTGAAGTATGAATTTAAAGTATAATAGCAGCTCCTTAATTTGAGAGCACCCTTATTTCTTTTTGGACATGGCACTTTCTTTTTACAAGCGTCTCCACACAGAGTTATTCAGGAATACCAACACCACATGTAGACTTGCTTGGGTCCAACTTAGAGACCTGGGCAGGTGCAGGGCAGAGACTGCAGCTGTTGGGCACTTGTAAACTATATAAAGTAGCTCCTAACTTTTTACCATCCCGTTGCAGAGGGGTTCAAAGTGCTACATTCAGGCTCTTCTTCTAGGAAAAGCATTTGAATCTCACACCTGACAATGCTTTTTGTTTGCCTAGCAGTAGAAACCTGGCAAGTAGAGGATGAGGAGGTGGTGGCAGCTACAGTACCACCTACTGTCTATCACAGGGGTTTGTAGTTAGCAGCTGCAGAATTTTAGGAGGCAAGATCATGATGCATTTAAGGCACCCAAGATTGGCTCTAGGTTAATCACACCATCTTTTGCCTTATCCTAAAAGCCCCAACAAAGGAGATGAAACACCACCTCTGTGACTGAATTATGAGCCTTCCTGAAGTTGGTCATAATTAGCCTGATTCTTCTACATCAGTGCCCAAACTAGGGCCCAGGGGCTGGATACAATTCCTGAAGTGACTGGAACTGGTTCATTGCACAGAGGATCTGTAGCTTGGCCTGGTGCATCCCCTTCCCTACCTTATTCCATGCTACTGATCCCTCCACACCCCTTCCTGCTCTCTCTCTCCCTCTCCCCTACCCTAAGTGCTGTTTACTCTTTCCCTTCATTTCTCCTTCCCCACTCTCCTAGGCCATCCCTGTTTACCAGAAGCTCTCTTCCTCTCTCCTTTCTCAACTTTCTCCCTCCCCTCCCTCTGACATTGGCAGCTACTTCCTTCCCTCTTGTCTTCCTCTCTCCTCCCTTACTAGAAGGGTGTGGTGGCCCAGGGTGCAGCTGGGTCACAAGGACCCAACCCACCATTTTAAAAGGTTGAGGTCCATTGTCATAGAGGATTCTTTCCCCTCCTCTCTACACCCGTTTGGTAGTATAAAGGCATCTTAAATATAAATAGGAATCAGACCTAATGTGTCTACTATGTTCCCTCTCATCCATGCTTTGTTTCTCTTACTACCTCTTTTCTGCCTCCCTTTCTGTCTTCTGTCTAACAGGAATCTGGATTAGTCAGACAGGACAAATCTAATCTGGCAACACTTTGCTGTGATTAATTTAGCAAGCTATAGTCCATTCTCAAGCATCCCAATCTCGGTTAATAAAACCCCCTCTGTTTTCCCCGGACTAACCAAAGGAAAATAAGAGCTATCCAGCCAAACAGTCTCCAGAGCCAGGGGAATAAAGCCAGGGTCCAAGAGTGGCTGAATGGGTTGTGTGCCATGTGTTTGTGTCTGTGGTCTTCCAGCAATTGAACAGTGAGTACTAGGGACAGAAAATATATTTAAGTACCTATTGCTGCTCTTTTTGATTGACCTGTGTGCATTGTTTTAAGAAGAAATAGGATAGGAGTTTGCTAATAGCCACTGAAAACTACCACAGACACATGAAATAATCGATTCTGGGAAGTTCCCATTTGTGAAGGGAAAGAAATATTCATCCACATGATGCAACTTTTTAAACTAAGGTAAATCTCTCCTAACCTGGGACATTTTATTCTAGTTCTAGTTTAGGGTGATTTCTTCTTAGGGCAAAGTAGTTCCTTTCAGGGCAGCTGCTTATTTATGAACATTTACTCTGAGGCACCTCCTTCAGACATTTACTACAAGATTACATGGGTAGGGCGACCTGTAGGCTATCTGTACCTGATAAAAAACATCTTATGCCATTTGACTGAATCCCAGACAGTCCCTGTATGGGACTCCATACAAATGGAGGTCAGAGGATGGCGTGTGGAATTATGGGATGAAGATTTGTCTTTGAAACAGCTTGTTTTTGTATAGTTTAAAACAGATTCTCATTTGGTGGTATACAACAGGCCTTTTTCACAGCTTCCTTCTCCCCCTTTTTCTGGGGGCTCACAGGAAGATGCTTTCTTCCCCTAACAGCTGAATTCTTCAGTCAAAGAGCGGTTTCCCTGGAGTACAGCCATTGCTATAAG
Organism: Caiman crocodilus; assembly: GCA_030014935.1. Classification (NCBI taxonomy): domain Eukaryota; kingdom Metazoa; phylum Chordata; order Crocodylia; family Alligatoridae; genus Caiman; species Caiman crocodilus. Next base: position 221,703,933 of record JAGPOW010000261.1, on the reverse strand, counting down.
TCTATCTAGCTTACTTCCTGTCACTTTTTAGGAGAATCTTAACTCTTGTTCGATCTTAATATTGGTTGGGTCATAGCACAGTTTTCTGTCTCCATGGATGAGCTGGTGGGAAAATACTCTTTTAAAAAACAACCCCCATTGGGAGAGAGGTTAGCGTTTTCATGCCAGGTAATGGCTCAATGGCATACAGGGGAAAACAACTACAACAACAAAAAACCACAGCGGCCCATCAAGGTACAAGCTCATTAATATCCTTTAGGACTGTTGCCCATTTTACTCTAACATGTCTCACTTACTACATGTAAAAGTCATGGCTTCCAGCTACATTTTCCCAAAGAAAATGAAGGCATGGATTGCTCTGTAGAACACCAGTGCCATCAGTGTCCTGACCAGATATTTGCAGGTTCCTCTAGTTTTCAGGGACTTGAACCCTTCCATCAACTTCCTTCCCTTCAAAGTGAAGGTTCACGAGGAACATTTCCTTCCCTTACAACCTGAGCCTGTCCTTTAAGTAAAGCCTTTTTATAGCAGCAGCTGCAATTTAGTACAGCTGGTCCATTTCCTGCCTCTTAGGGTCTGCTGTTAACTCTCTCTCTCCCCTAATGGTATATATGGTCTCTGTACTACATCACACTGCCCTAAGAAATTCTTCTCCCTCCCTCCTCTTTGACACCATTCAAATATTTGTAGACTGATACCATGTCACCACTTTGTTGTCTCTAAGCTAAAGTTTATACACAAAGTCCTTTGTGTTTAGCTCAGCTTCCCCCATTTAGTTTTCTTGTTTTTAAAAGATGAACCAAGAAAAAGAGAAAAGCCCTAATGAAACTGTAATATACCTGTGACACTTTTCAAGAAACTTTCTCACACCTGGACACAAAGTGTTGATGCACTTCAGTGAGGTATTGGGATTCAAGAGGCACTGAGTAGGAGTCAGTTTAGTCACTTGTGGTAATCACTAGTATACATGAGCATGCATATGTATTTATCTGAAACATTACTCTTCAGTCCTTCATTAAGACTGTGTTATTAGTGCTCAGCAAAAAGCAGGTTGTGATATAACTGATGTTTTTAAAAAGCTGTTTACAAGCTGACTAGAATAAATATGTGAAAAATATCTTAATGGGTAAAAAACAAAACAAGAAAAAACAAATGTTCATATAAAAACAGTCAAAATGAATTTGCCTAAACTTAACCCCTCCCCTCCCCCCAATTCACAAGTTGGAGAATTAACACAAAACACTGAGGCCAAAAAATTAATTAGTTTTTAAAAATGACCTGAAAATAAAATGTATTAACTCATGGCATTTACACTGTAAAATGAAACAATAAGAAAACACAGATATCCATATCCATTTTACTATCGTCCCTATACTGCCAAATCATGCATGTTTTAGCTTTACATATGTGAGTTTACATGCATTGTTACTTATGGACATAAGCAGGACTCAGTACTTATGGGCCAGATTTGGGCACCTAAATATCTTTTACATTTTCAGTATGGGTATTTATATTAACACGAGTGTCTTGAAAGTATGAAGCCACTACTGTTTGGAAGTTATACCATCTTTGAAGGAGCTAGTGATTTTTTGTAATTAGTAAAGCCAAGTGCAAATGATTTGCCATTGCAGTACTGTTTATATTTAATATCTACAGAAGGGAAAAAAAGAGCTAAAAATAACCCTTTCATTATCTGCTGGTTATTTCCAGCCATATAAAGTGCTGAGTTTCTGTCCTTGTTAAGTAGATTATCATCGCTTTTTCCTTTGGAATGCATGTAAAAAACAGCTCTTGCCTCACTGCAAGCTTTAGGAAAAAGTTCAGTGCTAAATTACCTGTTGTCTGGGGACTTGCATTTTGCAATAAGCTGCTGAAATTGTATTTTAATAATAAGTCCTGACCTATGTTGTGCATTTCCCTTCAAGGCTCTACAAGCCATTTTGCTTGTAGAGGTCCTGACCTGACGAGCTCAACCTGGATAACTACAGCCAGCAGGGAATAAAATGCAACACCTAGGAGATTTCAGTAACCAGTAAAACCATTCCAACTTAATCTGTGCTAAAATGCTTGGAATGCAAGAGCCACTGATGATGCTTGTTGTCTGTATCTGACTGAATCCTTTCTTTTCTGGCAAGCAGAATCTGGGAACTAGGCCAAAAGCCTGCCATTTACCTTAAATTGATCAGCCACTTTGAGATTAAAAACACAGAAAGCTGCAATGCCATGAAAACAAGGCTCCCTTCACATTAAATGGAAAATGCAACATTGGACTTGCTGTGATCTTTTTTCCATTTTACTCAGGGTACATTTTTTTCCATTTCCGCTTAAAGGTAGAAGCCAATAGTTACAGGATCTTGGCCAAATATTCATTAAGGTTTATAAAAACGAAATTTATGGTTATTTAAAAATTGGCACAGAGTCAGGCTGTTGCTGGAGAAAGAAATATAGTTTTGAAACATTAGTCTAAAACATTACTTTGGATATGCTATTTCAAAATAACAACTATATTACTTTCGCCAGTTTCATTTAGATGATTATTTAAACATGTGCTCAAGATAACCACTGTGGTAAATTTCAATTGGTTTTGCAATCTGCAAATTTATAGATTAATTCATGGGATTTTCCCATTTTGTTAAAATAAAGACGCTCATAAGGATAAAAATAGAAGGACAAATTTATCACTGGTGGAAGCAAGTTTGCCTTCATTAAATCAACTGAGTTGCATTGTATCCCCTCTTTTGGAAGAAGGATTATGAGTACAATAGATAATGATTTTGAAGAAGTTTAGACTGAGCCTATACTAGAACAGATTTGTGATTATAGCTGTCAGATTTCTCTAGTGGAGAGGCAGCTTACATTGGCAAGATTGTTCTTTAGCTGGTACAGCTTATATCTATTTGTTAGACTAATACTCCTTTTACCTTAAGGGAAAACCTGTGGCAGACAGAAGCCACACATTGAAATAAAGGTCAGTTGCAAAGGAATAGGCAACAAGGAAGCACTGTCCCCTAGGCAGAGCTGCAAATCAAGGAGAAGAGGAACACCTGCAGCCAGTCAAAGGAACATTGCTCAGAGTGAGCTTGTTGCAAGAAGGCAGACAATTATTAGATGCCAAAGGCTACAAGTGCCTAGTGCAAGACTAGCTTTGCTGCCATAAGACAATAGGCAACAAGGAAGCAGTAGTAGCAGTCTTTGTAATCTCCCTTTGAAACTAAATGGCAGGTCCTGATGAGCAATCCCTGCAGGTGGTGAGAAGAGTCACCTGATCAGGGTGGAGGGAGGGAGAGGGGGAGCAGGGTTTAAGGCGTATAAATGCCCACAGCTTGACCTAGGGGTCAATCTGGTCCTGTCTGTAGCCAGGGAAAGAACTCTGCCTTGCAAGGGCTCTCCAAGAGTGACTTGCCCTGAGGACTGCAAGCCAGGGGTGGAAGGGGCTGTGCACTCAAGGAGCCATAGCTGAGAGACTTACTGGGAACTGTTTGCAATGAAATCTACAAATAAAGGATTAAAATCTTACAGTGATAGGTTAGTTATATAGCCAGTAAGCTTACAGATTGTATGGTAGCCAGTGTGCTTGTGTTTTAGTTATAACTGTAACTGGAGGCCTGCAAAGGTATTAGCAGGGGAAGTTGGCACTCCCAGTGGTGCCAGAGTGGCATGTGACTGGGGTTGTCTTACCAGGGTCTAAGACACGGAATAGGTTCCTGACAGGGAGTGAGCCTAGAGGTGAGAGAGAGAGAGAGAGAGACTAGGACACTCTAGGTGGCCCAAGAGGTGAAACTACAGCCTCCAGGGTGAGAACCAGGGCCAGGGGCCTGTAGCTCAGAGGGGGAAAGAATGAACCAGGCTAGGGAGCTCTCAGCCCAAGAGGCAAGAACTAGGGCCAGAGGCCTATGGCCCCAGGAGGGGCAGAAATGAATGAAGAGATACTATCCTGATCCCCATGAGGTGCCAAGTGAAAAAAAGGTAAGGAAGCCTGAATGGGGCTGAGCACCCACTGAATATCACTTATGAGGCATGGGCATGGCTGTAGGGGAGGCTGGTGACTGAATAGCCTATAAGGCATATGAGCCAGGAGGGCCCACGTAGCGTAGGGCTAGACTGGCATCAGTGGGATCCAAGAAGGATCCACTCACTGGAAGAGAGGCCAAGGCTCACTCTAAGGCCATTGGGCAGCCTCCCTTTCTAAATCTATTTAGAATACCAAGATATGGCAGGAGAGAGCAAGGAGTGTAGCTTGGAGGCAGAGCTAGGTGTCACGATACCTTTGGGGGCCCAGTCTTGTTGTACTGCTCTCCCAGAAAAAGCTTTTCCCACCAATGTTACTGAGTCTTAACCAGAGCTCTTGTCAATGTCATTAAAAATGAGATTCCTAACTGACATTACTATACTAGGAAATGGCCTAGCATAGTGGCTTTCGACCTGTGGTCCATGGATTGCTGGAGGTCTGCAGACTGTCTACGGGATCCATGAAGGATGACTATGATCAGGCAAAAGTGTGAGAATACCCACACTGACAATTCAAAGGGGGGTCTGCACCTCTGTTTGAATCTTAAGGGACCACATATGGAAAAAAGTTTGAAAACTAATGTTCTAACATACTTGGTCTCAATACTTTCAGCTTTTTCTGATGCTAAATTATTTAACTGTTTGTTCAAGCTCTCATTAAGATTACATGAAATAATGCATTTTAGGACAATGTTGCAATCCAGTTTTTGTTTTACTGTAATCATTTGTAGATTAGTGAGAATAGGCCTCTGGGTATGGCCTCAGAATTTAGGGTCCTCAAAGTTTTAAGGACCAGGAAGCAGGCTCTCTGACTCTGACACGGCTCTGACACGGCTGCAACTTTATTAGCACTTGCTTTTTCTTTCCATTTTCTGGAGAGTAATTTACTTTCTTTCTTCTTTCCTCCTTCCCCCCCACCCCTCCCAAAAAAAATCTTAAGATTAGATCAAACAAAAAGATGCATGACACCCTGACTGTGCATGTCCTAGTAGTCTGCTGGCCTTGCAGTCAGCTGACTTAATTATAGGAGGTCAGCCAGCCAGAGAAGGCCAAGAACAAAACATAAAAATGTATTTTCTGGGAGGGAGCTTCTCACTAGCTAAAGAGAAGAACAGTTTGTATAGATGAACTCTTCAAATCCTGTTCCATAGAGTCTGATTCTAGATCAGGCTTATCCAACATAGTCTGCAGGCTGCCATGCGGCCCAACAAGGCATTTTCTGTGGCCCATGGTGCTGCAATGGGAAATGAAAGTAAACCCGGTTTACTTTTGTTCCCACCCCTTGTCCCTTCCCCAGCTCCTCAGCAGCTTTGTAATGGCTGCTGAAGGGCTGGGGAAGGGACAAGGTTCCCACATACACCGCGTCAGCTTGATGTTGCTGACGCGGTGCATGTGGGAAAAGGAGTAGCCATGTGCCTCTTCGGACAGGATGAGCCCAGCCGGAGCAGCAGAGGATCAGCTGCACTTTTCCTCTACCTATGCTGGTCAGTCCCAAGCAGCACATGGCTCATGCTGCTACCTCTGCTGACTGGTGCTGACCCGGGAGGGTCATCCGGTCCCATCCGGAACAGTACGCAGCTGGATTTGGGAGGAGGCCGGCCAGGTCGGTACCAGCCAGCAGAAGCAGCGGTGGAGCTGTGTGCTGCTCAGGACTGACCAATGCAGGCAGGGGGGAAATGCAACTAAGCCCCTGCCGCTCCAGCCAGGCACATCCTGTCCTGAGTGGCACACGGCTCTGCTGCCGCTTCTGCTGGCTGGTGCAGACCCAGCCTGCCTCCTCCCATCCCCAGCAGCACATGAGGAGCCGACTTCAGTCGTGTACTGCTCCGGATGGAATGGACCCAGCTGGGTCAGCACCAGGCAGGAAAAGTGGCACACAGCTGAAACTGGCTTCTCATGTGCTGCTGGGGACAGGAGGAGCCCAGCCGGGTCTGCACCAGCCAGCAGAAGTGGTGGCAGAGCCATGTTCTGCTTAGGACCGGACGAGCCTGGCTGGAGCAGCAGGGGCTCAGTTGCATTTTCCTCTTGCCTGCCCTACTCAGTCCCAAGCGGCACATGGTCACCGCTGCTGCTGGCCAGTGCTGACCCAGCCAGTCATCCCCAGCAGCACATGGGAAGCTGGCCTCAGCTGCATGCTGCTTTTCCTGGCCAGTGCTGACCCAGCTGGGTGGGGCAGCATGCGGCTGAAGCTGGCTTCCCACGTGCTGCTGGGGATGACTGGCTGGGTCAGCACTGGCCAGCAGCAGTGGTGACAGTGGAGCCTCCTGCCTTTTGGGACCAGCTGGCACAGGCAGAGGGAAAGTGCAGCAGCATGAGGGGAAGGGATGGGCGGGCGGGCCAGGCTGCACCGGGGTGGGGGAAAGCTGTGGCTGACCCCCTTGCAGCTGTGCTGTATACTCCTTTAAGACTGAATAATATGCTCAAGAATAGAGCATGAACGATCTGGGCTCCAATGTAAAATTGGAGCAGGTAAAAATCTTTATAAAAATACTGTCCAGTGTTTGGATTGTGTTTGCTTCTGTTTCTCTTTGTGCGGGATTGGTGGTTTAACTTGTTACTACTTGTTAAAGATGTGTTACTAACAAGTTATTAATTCAATAAAAGTAAATCTTGAAGATTATTCTCAAAAATGCACATATTTTGTTACTTTGATTAGTTTCGACTCTGGCTGATATCTTTTCCACATTTGATCTGTCGATTTGCATTATGCGTCTTTCATTCATTGAGAAGTGAGTAGAAGCGAAAGGGTTTATTTTAGTCAAGTGTTTGGTATTATTTCATTCTTTCTTTTATATATTTTTTTATTTTTTACTTTAAACCACATTTCCAGACCCATTTCATCATCATTTCCTGCAACTTCATTGGTGTCAAAGGTCACGTGACATCACTTCCTGATGTGATACCACTTCCCGTGAGGTCTTTGAATATGGCTCGCCAGCCCACTGGGTGAGTGTCACGGCGGCACCTGCAGGTAGGGCTGTGATCTCCCTGAGGTCCCTCAGACCATGTCCAAGCCGGCCTAAGGACATCCTCTAATTCTCGCCTGCCATGACTTTCCTGTCAAATATATACATTGGGAGGCTGCCTTCTACCTCCTTGGGCATGGCGTATCAGGACTTCTGTCCCCATGATCTCCCGGACTGTCCGATGGATCTCCCTGTGTACTGGGTGCTCCCCTGGCACCCTAGCCTTATGGGCTACATGTGGCTCTGACCAACCCCTAATACCACGCCCCAAGCCTCGCAGATGGGCTAGACGTTGTCTTGTCAAGATATATGCCCTCTCTCTCGGGCCTTCCCTGTAAGCTCACCCGCTCTGGGCTTTCTCTATAAGCTTGCCCGCTCTGGGCTTCTTAGTGCTATCGTCCCCTCCTGGGATTCTCAATGAGACCATCCCTCCCTTGGGGGTCTCGATGCCCACTCTGGGCTTCCTAAAAATACTAGTGCCCTTTCTGGGCCTTCTCTAAAATATCGTCCCTCCTTGTCCACTCTGGGACTTTCTGTCGAGCCCCCAGTCTGTTAGGCCCTCCGCACGGCTACCCTCTCTCTAGCCGGGCTTTCTGTGCTGCTGTTCCCTCTGACCGGGGACCACCGCAGCCGCTTGCCCTTCTCTGGAGGTGCTGTGCTGCTAACCCCTTTCTTGGGGTCCACCGCAGCACCCTGCCCCTGGCTGAGGTCTACCACAGTACAAGCCTACAACCGGACTCATTATGCCCATCTTGGGCTTCTCAAATGCCGCCCCTTGTGTGGGCTTCTCAAATGCCGCCCCTTGTGTGGGCCTGCCGTGCCCCCACAGGGCTCCTCAATAATGCTGCCCCTCATGGGCTCCTTAAAATACTGCCCCCTGTCTGGGGCTCATCATGCCCATACCTGGGCCCTTCTAATGCCCCTCTCTGGGCCTGGGGTCTCCACACCCCACAAGTTGCTGCACCCTCTCTGGTGCTGGACTGTGCCTTCCTCGGCGCTAGGGCCCCACATTCCTGTGGGTCCCTATGAGGCCTCCTCCAACCCCTTATAGCCTCACCCAAATCACCAGTATAATACAGTGCTAACAGAACACAACACAAGCCTCCTGACTACAACTGAGCATCATTGCTCCAGTCTTTGGAGCTCTTGTGAGCTACACTCACAGTCTGTCTCCCAGAGCTCCTGCCCCTCCGGCTGCTGGTAGGGAACTGCTCCTAGGAGCTCCTGCCTCTCCAGCTGCTGGCAGGGAACTGCCAGCTTGGCTCTGGCTCTGGGCTTTATACGAGCCAGGCCCTGCCCCTTAGGGTCAGCTGACCCTCATGAGTTGCCCTGGCAACTCACAGCTGTGCTTGTTATCTCTTCTGGGGCTTTTCTCCAGCAGTTTTCCCCTCTCTGGGAGCGGGGCAACAAGGTGCGCTGTGACAGTGAGAAAAAGTTTGTGATCTGGCCCCACATTCAAAAAGGTTGAACATCCCTGTTCTAGATGCATCTAGACATTTCACTGCATTTGTAGTAATTGCTCTAGAATAAGTATGCTGGCTTGTACCAAAAGCTTACAAAGAACAATTTTTCCAACTATTTAGTTGGTCTAATAAAATATATTGCATTTACCCAACAAACTTTATCAGCTTTTTATAGTGGTAGGACCATGAAGATCTAAGAACCAGTATTAGTGCTTGTTACTGCAGCATCATTTGGAAACTGGGGGCTATGAAAAAAGTCTTGAGGAATTGTTCTCTCTACTTCTAGTTAGTTATTCATAGACCTGAGCCCCACTTTGTTACACTCTATACAAACAAAGGCAGTTGTTATCTTGAGAAGATCACAATCTAAATATATTTGGGTAATGGACCCATTCATATTATTTTAAAAAAGTAGTGAGCAAGGCCAGTGACCTTCCTGGCATCTTGATTACAAACACAATCACCCTGAATAAACTGAGTGTAATCTGAGACTCCATCCTTGAGAATCTGAAAAAATCTCATGGATGCAGAAAGCCTGAGGTATCCCTCAGGTCTCGGTTGTAGAGATCCTGGTTGTGGCCACTGTGGAGATGATTTCTGCTTGACTCTGTCTCTCTCTCTCTGACTCTTTCCTTTATGAAAGTTAGTATGTAAACAATTCTTATCAGAGCACTTTATTGTTGGATTTTTTTTTTTTATTTTTTTTTTACAAAAAAGCAAGTGGACTTTACCAAGGGTAATTTTCTAAAACTTTAAAGCAGATGATGAACACAATTTTCAGAAGTTCCAGTGGGTTCCTAAATCTGTTGGACAACTTTGAAAGTGGCACTTGGGCAAGATTCTCAAAGACTCAAAAAGATATTTAACAAGTGTTAAATATAATAATTATTATTCTAAGATTTAACTAACAATGTGAAAACTCATGCGGTGACTTCAATATTTCACATCAAGGTAGTAGTAGAACTAAAATCTGTTTTTTAACTCCTGTAGAGAAAGTCTGAAATAGTTTGCCTTCCTAAACTTCATCCCAGTACCAGATTGTGAATTCATCAACTTTCTGATTTAAAGAAAAAAATCACTATTAACAGAAGAAAGTAATGTAAAGTGATGCCTTATGACAGGCCCCTGCATATCCTTCCCCTCCATAAATGGAGACTGTGTATTGGAGGAGTCTCAAAGGGGATATTTGTCAAAGCAATTGGACAAGTATTCTTCTCTTAAGAAGGGGATATTTCTTTGTTCAAGAAAAACTCTGAATGAAGCAAAATATCAATGAGGAAAACATGTTCTGTTCCAGATTTACTGTAGTATTGGATTTCCACAGCTGACACGTTACTTGGTTTCTATGCTGATATTGGCATGTAGGAATCCATAAGACAAACAGCTGGTCTACTACAGACTTCCTTGAGTATACAATTCCATAGTGCTCAATCCACCTCTCCAGTTTCTTCCTCTTATCAGTTATGATATTACCATCCAGATCTTTCAATGGAGCTGTCTTGTTCTGTCAGCCTAATGGCCTCTCTAATGTTTCCTCATACAACCACCTACTGTCACCTGCATAAGCTGCCTATTGGATGCTGTTGCAGGGACCCAGCCAAAATTGTTGACCA